>JAZKJV010003151.1:0-600000 GCA_037367405.1 Ottelia alismoides | reverse complement strand
GAAACATCTGAATGAGGAAGGTCAGAGTTCTTCTTCCTATCATGAGTAACTGATGTGGCATTTATGGGTTCCTCATCATAGGAGTCCCCATAAAAATCATCCAATTCTTGTAGGGACATAACATGCTTCGGGCGAGAGAGATTGTTCCTGGTGGCCTTGTGAGTGATGGCCAGGGAGGAAGATGTCACCTTCTGATATCCATAAATGTTGGTGACATAAAAAGTTTCCTCAAGCATATGAGTCAACCCTCGTATGGTTCAAGTATTTCATGAATTACTGCTGACTCAAAATTTGGACCACTCAATAGTCGTGATGATCCTCACAAACATGGTCCAATTCCTCATACGCTCCTGTATATTAGTTGCTCGTAGGAGCTGTAGCAGGATGGGAGGTGCGGTGAGAATCTAAAGTTAGTTCAACGGTCGGTTTCTTGGGTGTTTCTCCTAGGTTTTGTGTCTGTGTTTCATGAGGAGAGGTTTGGCCACGTGAAGTGGTTGTTCCTAATCACGACTGTCGATTTCAAGTTGGGTTTCCTCAGAGCAGGTCATGTCATTGAGAGTTTGTGCATTGTGGTCGGAGTTCAGAAACCTGATGTTTTGAGTCTCACAGTCGAGAATTGCCTTGGCATAGGCAAAAAATAGCTTTCCTGGAATGATAGGAGACTCGGCCAATTCTCCATTGTGTGCAATGTCAAGGACAATAAAGTCCGCTTTATGTTTGTCACCGTAGAAGTTCATGACGACAGAAACAAATCCTCGTGGTCTTTTGGTAGATCAATCTGGCAGCTGAACGATCAACCTTGTCTTTTGGAGTCGTCAACCAACCGAACATGGGTGAATATGGAATTCCAATCTCACATGTGATCTGAGTCAACCACTTGACTTTGCGACTTTTGATTCTACGATTAATCACCAAAGAACTAATCATAGATATGGCATGATATTCAGTCCTTGATCGCTTCTTGCTTGTCTTTATAGGGTTCAAACAACTCTTCACAAATCTCTTAAGATCGGGCACATAATTTATGGCCTTAATTAATGGAAGCTCTAAGATCATACTCTTGCAAAATGCTTCTATTTCAGAATTGTCGATTTTTTTAATTTTCTTGTTTTTCTTTTTTTTTTGATATTTTTGTTGTGATCGTCAGTAGGTTGGTCTTAGTGGTGGTTATGTCTGAGTGTACATCACATGATGGATTTGTGGTTTACACGGTGGTGTCCTCACTTATTCTTGATTCTTCATAAATTGGATGATATTAGATATTTGTTCAGTCAAAGTGTTTTCTCTATGGTTGATCCGATCAATATCATCATCAAAAATCTCATAACTTTGTGATGAATGATTGTATTCCACAAGCTGTGACTCTGGCATGTAGTTCTGAAAGGAGTAGTGATTGTTCCGTCAAACCCAAAACTACCCTCGATAATTATGTGGAATTAACGTTTATTGTACGTTGTAGGTAGGCAATAAGGATTGATCAAAAACTGCTAAATTAATTTGTTCAATTAAAGCGAGCGATCAATTTATATTTTACTTGGGCAAGTTCAAGGTCGAACTCAGGGAGGCAACTGTATTCTTAGGTTGATTAATGGGTGATCTACAATTTAGTTTTTCAGAGGAAAGAAGATTATTTTTGGTATTTTCTTTATTTTTAGTTTTTTTATGGATTTTTAATTTAAAGATATATGATTAGTTAATCGAGGAAATATGATGCATGATTTTTTAAAATATTTTGATGCAGTAAAAAAAAATGTTATGCCATGAGGAGAGCAACAAAATGTAATTTTTTGTTATGATGATAACAATTATCCAATGTGAAGGTGAATGTGGAGTAGTCAAACCAAGTGACGTAGAGCAGCCAATCCAATAAATTAAGCATGAACCTTAATGATCACAACAAATAATTCATCACTGACTAATTTCCCGAAAATAAATCCCCGTTTATTTAAGTCAATTTATTGAGCAAAAGAGGATCAATATCAAGAAAAAATGTGCTCGGTGTAAGAAATATACTCCTCAAATAATTAATGTCAAATGATGTCTTGAAAGTAGAACTTGTATTTAATATGAAAGACAATGAGTCATGGATCAAAACGACACCCAAGAACATCAAATTCTGATAAATGATGCTCACGATATGAATGAACAAAGTTCTAGGGACCTTTCTATAATGAAAATAATAAATAATCACAAATATAACCTTTTGGAAGGACCGTTCTGCAATTTGCTTAAGCTGTATGGGTATCTTTCAGCAATTTCTGGAATCTTAGAGTGTGGCGATGCAAATTTCCTAAGGTCACAGGTGCAACGCACATGACGAGGATCTTCTAGGAATTATAGACTCACATGACGGTAGGAGTGTAATTTGCTCCTCTCTCACGTGATACACATGTAAGGCATGACGGGTTTGGATAGCAACTCAATAACATGGACCTCCACATGCCATCTTGATAACTAGGGTTCAGCAAGGTTCTAAAAATCTCACACAAGGCGGAGACAAGAGTCGCTGCGGCGACCGCTCACTAAACCATAATTGATCAACAATTAACCCACAACAACAATCAAACAATGATAATAGAGGTGGAGTTAAAATTTATTATAACTCTACAAAAATGTGTATAGTGCAAGTATGTGTAGAGTGTCGAACACAAGGAGCAAGCAAGATAGATCAGACAAAAATGCGCAAAAATATGACTGTGATCAAGTGCCTACCAATATGCAAATTTTCGTGGGTTTTAAATTTTTTATTTTATATTCTTGTATTTTGATTTTTAATTTACTAATTTTACATTTTCTTTTTATATTTTGTATTTTTTTATTTCCTTTTTCTATAAATAGAACATATACACGATATAGGAAAAGAGAAGAACAATGATTAATAAAAGTAAGGGAAAATGATCAAAAATCAGGAAATGAGATGTTTTTGGGCTTTTTATAATTTTATGATGTTTTTGTGATTTTTATAGATTTTTCTGAATTTTTTTTATTTTTAAAAGCAAAAATATTGAAAACAGTGAACTAAGCTACTGGCCAAAATTAAGATGAGGATTAAAAATATCAAACAATATCCAAAATTCCTCAAATTAATTTTAGAATAAAGGCAATAAAATAAGGAAAACACAGAAATTAGAATTGTATTTTTAGGATTTTTCTGGGATTTTTTTAGATTTTAGGAAGTTTTTAGGGTTTTTCTAATTTTTAGGAGTTTTACTTCGAATTTTTTAGTGATTTTTGGACTGACACTAAAAGATATTGAAACACACAAAATATATTTTTTCTTGAAATTTTTCAAAAACTTTTACTAATTTGTATGGATTTTCTAATGCAAACAGTGCTGAAAATGTATGTTTTTTATTAATAAACATGAAAAGGAATAAAAATGCAAAACAAAAATATGGTGAGAAACTACAATGCAACAGGAGATTAACCTATTTTTTTGGTGATTTTTTAGCAATTTATAGATGCATGGAATAAATATAAATAACAAATAAAAACTACACAGCTGGCAGGGTTATAAATGCAAATAACAGAAAATCCAGGGGCCAAAGTGTAATTTTTCACAAAATTTATAACATGTTAAACAAGTTCCAGGAATGAATACAAATAACACAACCCACAAGGGTACACCTGCAAAATACCTAACCCTGCACGTGCTTGGCACGCGCCTGGGAGGGACCTAAATGCAATATAGAAAACTCTAGGGGCTGATATGCAAAATATTACAAGTTATAAAATAGTTCCTGGACTTAAACAAAATAACTAAACGTGTAGGGGGTCCAGTGCAAAAATACCACCACCCCACGTGCACAGATCACGTGAGGTGACGTGGAATAGACCTAAATGCAAATAAATAAAGTGTAGGGACCTAGTTGCAAATATTACAGAAATATCTAAACTACAAATGAACGTTTATGGACTAAAAATAAATACAAAAATGCTCAGGGTAAAAGATGCAAAATACCCTGAGCAAGGCGATCCAACGACGGTGAAGAGGCCACTTGACACGTGGCTCGTTCTGGACGGTCGATGACTCTTCACGGATGAATGACGGTGATTAGATCCCTTGGCTTGATCTGACGGTGGATGCGCGGGAGGATCCAATGGTCGACGTGCGCTTGGAGCCCGGGCCTCGATCTGACGGTGCGGAGGGGCGGAGCAAGAACAGGGGAGGAGCGCCGGCGAGGCGAACTTCCCCGAGCTCAAGCTCCGACCTCCGACGTTCTTTGGGCTTCAAAAATGGCCTGGAGGCTCCAGGCGGCTAGCTCTGTCTCTTGGGGGCTCCAAAACTCCTTGGCGACGGCCGAGGCGCTCGCTAGAAGGCGGCGGAGCTACGGGCTCCGAGTATCTCCGGCGAGCGAGCAAAACTAGCCCCAGGCCCGAGTCAAAGGGCTTTGACCTGCAAAAATAGGTGAAAGGGTCCAGGGCAAAATGCCTGGACCCCGCGGAGGTGGAAACGCGGTGAAGAAGGGTGGCGCACGGTGGTGGCCGGAGGTGCACTCCGACGAGGGTCACGTGAGGGGGAATCAATGGATGGAACTCGGAATTTCTTGGGGGGGGGTTACTCCTAATGCTACGGCGAATAAAGTGCAAGGAAAATAAATGGAAAATAAGAACATCGAAGGGATGAACCTGAGGTGGAAGTATACCTCGACGCCGGCGAAAGGTGGAGGTGGTGGAGTCGCCTAGGGTGCCGCTCGACCGGCCTGAAGCTCTGGAGAGGAAGCTGTCACCTTCCTCGAGCTCGCGGGCGTGAGAGAGGGAGCTAAGCCTATGGAAGAGGGGTTCAAAGGAGGCTTGAAAGTCGGAGGGTCAATATGTATGGTTTGACATTGTGGCTCTGATGCCCCAAAGGTCGAGGAAGATGGCTCGAATCGTTGCTCCTCAGCCCTAGGAAAGCCTAGGGCGTGAAAGAGCAAGGATCGAGGAGCAAAAGTGCTGAAGAGGTCGACAAGAATGGATGCAAGATTTGACCTAGAAAAATCTGCCAAATCGGACAAAAAACTAGGCCTGACGCATGGCAGGGGCGGAAGGACGACCAGTTGACCAAGGTCAACTTGGATTGTCACCTGGTTGGTCCACGTGGACCAACCGGGAAAAATCCCTAGAAAAATGATTAGAAAAATCAATACAAATTAGGAAATGAATTTATTATTTTTAGTTTAGAAAATGAAAAATATTTGTTATTTTATGAAGTATTTTATTGTGATTTTTAATTATTTTTATGAGTTATAAAAATACAAGTTACCTTTTACACCCTTTATAGGTATCTTTATATATGTATTTTATTATTTTATTTTTATTTTGTGTATTTAATTTTATTATTTTTGTTTATTATTTTATAAATTTATAAAATATTTTTATACACTTAAATATATTTTTATTTTATTTTTCTGAAGTGTTTTGTATACTTAATAAAATAAAAGTGTATTCTGTACAGGTATACTTATAGGTCTTATACCTATGTATTATACAAGTATTTTATTTTTGTATTTTATTTAGGTTTTTATTCTGATTTTAATATACACATTATTTATAAATAATATTTACAAAATTATAAAAATATAAAATTATGAAAATAATGAATGAATAATAAAATGAATATTTTAATCTGTACAAGTATACAATAGGGGTCCAAAACTCAACTTTCAAACCGTAGCTCCGCCAAATGCGAAACCACCGCCATTAAATAGCTTATTTAAATTATATACAATTAAAGTGAGTTTGATGCATTTCGAGCTTTTATTAGGGAGATACAGGTCTGGGAAGTTGGGATTCTAGAATTTTATTCAGATCATAACTTTTTATCTGTACATTATTTTTGAGTGAAATCAATTTTGTATTTTTATTTATTTAGTTATCTACAATTTTCATGTACAAAGTTTCTTTATTTGAGGTATAAAAAGTTGAACCAAAAATAGGTCCCAAAATGAATAAAGAATGAACGAAAAGGAATTTTCATTGTGTTTTGGCCCTTATCTCCCCCTACTTTATTCCTTGTCGACCTAGTCATCGAGATGCCTAGGTCTCGGGGTTTTGGGTCATAAAATATTTACAATATTTTATTCTTTTTCTTTTCTTTTATTTATTCTATAATTTTGGCTTTAAAAACAGTATTTTATACACTATTTACATGCACATGCATGAATGCTAAGATGCTAGAATTAATGGTATTTACATGCATTTGCTAGGGTTTTTGAGGCCAAAATGATAGAATAAAGATGATGAAATGTGGATTCATCACATCTCTGCTTGGTTCGGATTTATCCGAAGCTATTGGCTCGTGTTGAAGGCTCGGAGAAGATCTTGAGCATCTGATGACGTCTATCCAATGGAAAAAAATTGGGTGGTTGGATGATCTGGATAGCTTACGTTCTTGATCAGATACTAGTTGTGCCTCTGGATCTGGGGGAGGTCAATTCTAGTGTTCCTCTTACGTCGGTTGCTCATGTTGTCTATGTCGAGGCAGTGGTGCAGCCTGTAGACGAGGTGTTCTTGGTGGTCGCGTCGGCGAAGGCGAGCGTTGCTGCACAGTTGTAGGCAATTGTGGTGGAGGAGCGGGATATGGATGATGCTCCTATACGGTGAAGGAGAGGAGCAAGTGTGGCCGAGGACTTACAGCCCGAGAGTGAGGACGATGAGTTGGACGTGAAGTTTGAGGCAGTAAGGAGATGAGGTGGAGAAGCTAGTGGTGTTTGAAGCCTTTGGTGAGGTGATGGTGTTCGATGTGATCGATGGGGAAGTGATGAGCTTGGGTTGCGTAGGTGATCAACGACGAGCGAAGTGGAGGATGAAAGCAAGAAGAAAAAGGGGAGGATAAGAAAACAGATCGGGGAAAGAAGTAAAAGAAGAAAGGAAGAATTATACTTAGAAGAGGTTTCTTCGCCGATGGTGGAGCGGTCGAAGCCGACTCATGGTTGTTGCGCTCAAGAGATGTGACGAAGATGCAGCTCGAAGCTCTGCAATGGAGCTAGAAGCCTGCTGCTACGTGGTTGATTCGCCATAGACCTTGCCCGAGATAGGAGGAACCGCCATCGTTGCTCGACGGAATCTCTCCAAGTTATCACTAAAGAGGGTTGGAGCTATTGGTGAAGCTATCATTCAAGGTTTGATGGGTTTCACCCCTCTCAATGGTGGATGGATCTCGACGGGGGCGGCTAGCATGCCTTTATAGGTAGTTGGCGTCGAACAAGAAGGGTGAAGGGTCGTAGCAGAGTGGGATGCAGAGAGAGAGGAAAAGGGGGATGGAACGGGTCGCGGTTGTGGAGATCGTGGGAAGGAGAGAATAGGACGACCATGGTTACAGGGTCAGCTGCGGGTGGTTGCAGGGATCGGCTGCACGAAGCGGGATGAAGGACCACATTCATAGGAGGAAAGGAGGAAGGAGGTGTCGTGTGGCACGTAGGGAGGCGGCCATGTGGCGGGGAAATAAAATTAAAAGATAAAAAATAAATTTAAAAAAAACATTAATAATAATATAACAAATAATTAAAACTAAAATTAAAATAATAAATAAATAAATAAACTAAAAATAAAGAAATTAATAAAGTAAATAAAATAAAATAAGTAAATAAAGAAATAAATGAATAAGTAAAGTAAATAAAGTAAATAAAATAAAATAAAATAAGTAATAATAAATAAAAATAGAAAAAAAAAAGAAAATAATAATAATAAGAAGAAGAAGAAAATAAGAAGAAGAAGAAAATAATAATAATGATTAAATAAAATAAAAATAAAAAAGAAAATGGGGGTGACATGTGGCGGTTTCAGTAGCTGCCACATGTCACTCTAAAAAAATCGAAAATTAATTCAAAAGAAAAATAAAAAAGAAATAACAAAAGGAGTCAAATCAAAAATTAGTCACCATGAAAGTTGCTCGTCTCGACGAGGTCTACAAATTTCGTAGGAACCCAAAATCAAAAAAAATGATCTGTACAAAAAGTATTTTTGGGTGTATCCTATAGACATAAAACACCGTATTTTTGTGTTTTACAAATTTTTTGGCATTTTTAAATAAGATAAAAAAATCAAAATAAAATCAAAGAAAATATAAAACTAATGTTTATAACTTAATCTATTTTTAGATTTTTAATAAATAAAAAATAAAGAAATAAAATAAATAAAATATAAAATAAAAGGGTCATATGCAAAATATACAATAGGGGCCCAAAACTCAAGTTTCATATACGAACTCCGATTCATTTGAATTTAGTCTTGTTTTGAAGGTATTTGGATGTCATTAACTTAAAGGTGAGTAGGGGTCCATAGGAGACTGTATGAAAGAGATATATTTAATTTTAAGGCTTTTAGTCTCAAACTAGGGTTTGGGTTTTATTGGTCAATTTTACAATGTGGTATTTTTTGATATTTTTCATTTACTAATGTTAGTAATATATACACTATAGAGTTTATTTTATTCAATTCTAAGTTAGTGAAAAATATATAAAAATAGGAGAAATGGTAATATACATGTGATATTTACAAGGGAATTTGGCTTCTTATTTAATGCAAATAATGCATGATAAAATGTAGATATTAACTCTTAGTGCATGAATGGTAAAATGCAAAATAAATGATGAAATGTAACTAAATACTCTGGAAGGAAGCTCAGTTTTCAACATTTAGAATGATGAATCACATATTCATGAATGGACCCACGGAGTCTGGGTAGGAAGACTAATGTGCCCACATCTTCTCAAGGAAAAGATGGAAAATGATTTGTAAACCACGATATGCTTGTAATTGTTAGGACTTTGATGCACACAAGACAAACACAAAACAAACTCGTAGATTCACCCACTTGACACTTGTGAAGGCATGCTAGAGTTCGTTTGCTTATCTTTTCAATTTTAATTTAATGATAAAACAATTTTCGAGAAGATTAAGCGTAGCTTAGGTTCTGGAGAATGTCATTAAGGCTGGTCTGAATTCATACAGTTAGTTGCAACTACTTTCATCCAGTATAGGTGTAAGTATGGACCATAGAAAGTCTACCCATATTCTTTCATGATGGTGCTTTAGACGTTTCCTTTAACCACCCAATCTGCTAAGGGAGACTCCAGTTCCCTCACTGGGAAGTAGCTAGTCGTTTTTAAATTCAGTAGTTAGAATGAGACTCCCCATGTTTTGGCTCTAATCTAAGTGTGCAATTCTTATCTACAAACAATGAGTGGGTTTCTCTCCACCAGTCACAAGGTTGATTTTATGTCAGTTTATTTACAATCATCTTGATTTGCAGACCCGATTTTAAGTTAAGTTTATCACTTAGGTCTTAAACGAGCATAAAAAGATCAAGCCTAATGAGCAGTCCCAATTCCTTTAAATCCTAAATTGTAAAAACTGAGGAGTAGTGGGTCTAAAAAACCAATGCAAGATGCATGCTAAGAAGAATACTTATAGTGATTCCTCGCATTCTTCATGTGGGATGCAAGACTATGAATTAAAAATTTGCACTACATGATATACACAGATGAAAATGCCCTAAGCAGATAGTTCTATTAGCAGGAAGAATTGATTTAAATTTTGGCTAATATTGAAGATATGCTAGTGTGTCTTATTAGTAAAAAGTGTAGCCTAAAATTATTAGCACAAGCAAGGATAAATACCTTAATCTATCGTATGTGCACTAATTTCTACGCCGCTCAAGTCGGGTCCCAATCGCACAAAAGGGGTTGAAACAAACCCAGCATACCACAAAGAGTTTAGTCCAAATTATTACAAAAATTAGGGTTCAGAGAGAGAGACTCCATAATGATGCAGAAATTAAAACTACTCTAGATCTCTCTCACAAAATAAAATCAATGGTCTTCTTCGTACATCCATGATTTTAGTCCAAATTTTTTCTCTGATTTATCTACAAAGAGAGGAATTGTGGTTAGTATCTGGAGTGAGAGAGAAATGGAAATGAAATGCAAAAATAAATGTAAAACAAAATGAAAAAATGACATAGAAACTAAATTCACAAAAATTAATTACGGAAATTAATCTTAAACCCTAAAAATGCGTTGTTCCCTGGCAACAACACCATTTGATGAACGACGATTTCCATCTCTTTAATAATCGTTAATTGTAGTATAGGAGGCAGAAAATAATTTGCCAAAAACCACAAATCTTAAGTATTGTGGAACAAGTTTTACTTGGTACACATACCAAGGTTGAACATACGGAACACACTATTTTTAGTTGCACGATTTTAAATTAATTAAAGTAATTAATTAATTGCAATATTTGATTTCTATGTCATAAAATAAAGTGAAAATAAAATAAAAGAAATATGATGATGAAAATACAAGTAGAAGAAATAGAGAAGACTATGTAGCACAGGATCTATGATTACGATTTTTACTCCAATAAAAGACAATTAATTAATCCTCAAAATGAACTCATGTATCAAAAGAGATAATTTCAAGCAATATTATCTCAAATGCAGGTTAAAAAGATCAATGTGTCCAAGATTAATCCTACGAAAAGGAAATCACTTGTTGATTTGACTTCAAATGTTCGTGTGATTTAATCCTCAAAGAATAGTCATTAATAATACGAAATTAAATCTCATAAATTTTCATGGAATGAGTCTCGAAAATAATCAACAATAATCACCAGGATTAGTCGGATTAGATCTCCTCAAATGAATTCTCATAAAGTATCAAGGGAATGAATTAACTCCTCCTAAATCATGCCCCTGCATAGATTAATGATAAAAAATAATCATAATAGAATTAATCAGATTAAATCTCCCCAAATGAGTCCCCTGTAAAATAAATCAATAGTCTTCTCAATATAAAATAGTACAATTATGTCAAAAATCAGTCTACATTAATCAAAATAAATACTTAAATAATGTTCAACAATAAAGAGCTTCAGATCTGACCACAAAGTATACAAAATGCAAGAGCACAAAAATAGTTTCAAAATGACATATTGTGCACAAAAACCAAAGTACAAATGAGAGAGATATGATAAACTGAAATTTTTAGGGACTAAATTATAATAAAAATAAATACTTACTTCTCAACTTAGTTCATGGAAAGACTTATCTGCAATCTATGAAACAAAGAGGGGTCTCGATGCAATATGCCCATGCACGTACGCATAGAGCACGTGGCCCTGCTGGGTAGGGATCTTTTTTTAAATTTAGGATCTGGTGAGGCCATGGCGTAATTTACCCAAAGCGCACGTGATTGTTGAAGGTGGAGCGGGGATGCAGTTTCCCCCCTACACATGTGTGTCGCACGTGCTACTTAGTCTCCGGTGGAGGCGCATGCTTGGAGGCCACGAGGCTGTGGCTCAGGCGCCAGTCCTTCAGGTGCCTGGCGAAGGGTGCTTTGGTATCCCGAGCCTTGAGGCGTGGGTCAAGTCTCGGGGCTATGGCATGGTGGTTGGAGAGCCATCACATCAAGGGCTATTTCTTGATCCAACGGATGTGAAGGGGTGTGGGCGGCTGAAGCCGGTGGCGGCGGAGCAAGCCACGCACGGAGGTGTCTAGGCAGATGTGATCACAGGAGGAGTCTGTGGCAGTGGAGCCAGCCACACCCGACGGTAGCAAGGCAGACGCGGCCGACTGAGGAGTCAGTGGCGGCGGAGCAATGCGGTGGTGAGGTGGGGAAGGTGAAGGTGAAGGGGTTGAGTGGTCGGCAATGGGTCGTGAGATTAACGTCGAGGCAAGGCAGAACATGGGAAGTAGGGCCAACAACGACGAGGGCTAGCGATGAATGAAGTTGTGGAGCAGACAGAGAGGCGAAGGCACGAGGGTGTGAGTGCAAGTGAGTAGCAAAGGTTGTGGAACGTCGAGGATCGAATGATGCTCTGGTTTTAATGAAGGATGACAGAGGGTCGTCTGGGAGTGCTGGAGCTCAGAGGAGCTTTTCATAGTCATCGTCTCGAGCTTCAACATCGGCGAGACTTGGCCGCCTACATGCGGAAGCAACAACAGAGGAGGTAATTCCTCTGGATCGCACTATGGATGAGATCTTTGTCAGCAAGATAGGGGCTCTTTCACACACCCCCTTCTCTCTTATGATGATTGGCATATGGTTGTGAAGGCCGGTGAGGGGGCAACTTATAAGAGCGGAGGGTAATGGTCGAGGGAGGAAGAGAAGCAATGACCGCCGTTACGAACGGGAGAGGGAGGCGCACCGCTGGTCGTTGCGGGAGGCGGGGGGTGTGGGTAGCGGGTCACATGTCGTGTGTGTATGGAGAGAGGGAAGGAAAAGCGCATGCCTAGGAGAAAGAAGGAAGGCAGAGACCGGGTCGCGTGCACCGCTCATGACCTGGGCATGAGAGAGCGAATAGGGAGGAGAGGAGTGAGGAAATGAAGAGAGAGAGATAGAGAGAGAAGAGAGAAGGGAAAGAAGAGAGGGAGAATAAAAGGTTAATAAAAAGTAAATTGAATAAATTAAATAATAAATAAATAATAATAAATAAAAATCAAAGGATTAAAAGATAAAATAATAAATAATAAATAAATAAAGATAAAATAAAATAAAAATAAAAATAACTAAAACTAAAAAATCAAAAAGAAAAAGTAAATGAAGTCAAATCAAAAAGTGATTGATACAAAAGTTGTTTGTCTCAACGAGATCTACAACTTTTGTGAAGGACCCAAAATCAAAAGAGGTCAACTGCATAAAAAGTATTTTATATGTATTATACATATAATAAAATACATTATTTTTGCATTTTTTTTGCATTTTAATTTTGATTTTAATTAGTATATTAATTTATATACAATATATACATAATTAATCTAATTTCTTTGGATTTTCAATATGTTAGGAAAAGGTAAAATTAAATCGACAAAGGTAAAATATGTACAAAATAAACAATGTCAGATGTTTGTGTTTTCTCTTAATTTTCTGATTTTTATGAGTTTTGAATCTTTATGCAAAGTTAGATAATCATTAAAGAAAATAATAGGAAAAATTAATTTAAAATAATCAATTTTTGTACATAAAATAATAAGCTCAATCAAGGTTAAAAACACATGTTATTTAATTATGTATTTTAACCCTAAATTCAACATTGTTAGTGGTGTTAGTAAATCAATTTTAGGAGATTTAATTAGTGATTTATTAAGGAGATTTTGCTAATATGCCCATATAAAGTAGATGAATCACGGATTTGTCAAAGGCAAAGAAAGATGTCAAGTTATGTTGTGCGAACTCCACAACATTATCAGTTTGAATAATTTACACATGCAGAGAAAGAAGTTTTGACATATTGAAAGAATTTCTTGACAATCTTATTAATCTCTGAACGTTCCTTTATTAAATAAACCCAAGAGGATCTACTATGATCATCTACAAAGATAATAAATTACCTATGACCACTCGGAGTTCAGACTGGACAAGGTCCCCAACATCACAATGAACTAACCCAAAAAAAGTGTTACGGCGTGACTTAGTACACATGTGAAAAGAAGCTCATGATGTTTCTCAAACGCACAAGCCTCACACTAAAAGAGCTTCAACGTAGAGAGTTAATGGAACATCATAGAGAAAGCCTTGGTAGAAGGATGCCCAAGACACGGATGCCATAGGAACGGTCCCCTGAGATGGATGTAGCACTGGCAAACTTAGAATTTGAGGGAATGCCAAGATAATAGAGGCCATTCTTCTTGTCCCTCCAGCAAAAATGTGCCTCATCTGGATGTCCTAAAAATAATAAGAAGACTCATTAAAAATCACCAGGTAATTAAGCTGAAGACATGTCTTATAAATAGATAATTAGTTAATAGGGGAATCATGAGCATAGTGAACCCTGGATAGTCGAAGATTGGAGGATAACTCCATGGTACCAATGGCAGTAACATGTGAGTGAGCCCCATTGGCGACTCGAACGAACTTCACTGATGAAGAGGGTTTGGAGAAGGGAAACTACCTTCTCTGTCAAGTGAGTAGAGGCTCCCTAGTCAATGATCCAAGCAAGAGCAGTAGTGGTTGTAGAGTTAGCTATTGTACCTAAAGTGATAACCAAAGTAGTAGCAGGGGTCTCACCGGTAGAAGTTGCGCACACAAGTGTCTGGAGGATCTGCATGAAATTGGAGTAATCAACAACATTCAATTGGACCATTTGTCCACTAGAATCCTGATCAGAAGACACCTCTACAGTATCGTAGGCATTCTCGTAGGCATTATTGGCTTGATAAGGAGGTACACCGGATGTTAGCCAACATCATTCGGATGAATGATTTCGAAGACCACAATGATTGCACTATGGGTACTAGGGAGCAGTAGTATCTCATCCATAGCCATGACCCATGTCATGTGATGGACAAAATCACATGTGCAACTGCGACCAAAGTCACATCCACCTCCTCCTCGAAACTCTATCATCCTCCTCTCCCAGATCATGCAAAGTGAGCATAGTTCTCAGTGAGAGGTGATGATCCCGAATTTTACCTCTTTAATTATGGATAATTATAGTATAGGAGGCGAAAAACGATTCGTCAAAAACCACAATCTTTGAATGTGGAGTTTTTTTAACTTGGCAAGGTACCAATGTCGAACACAGGTAACAATGATTTTTAGTTGTGCGGTTTTAAATTAAGTCAAATAAATAATTAATTGATGAGTTAATTTCTATGTTGGGAAAATATAATACAATGCAATGAAGATGCAGAGAAATAAACAAAGAGAATGAAGCACTGGATCTGAGATTACGATTTTTAATCCAAACAATAATAATCAATATCCTCTATATTAAATCGCAGATCAACATATATCAAATCCATAAATATTTTAAATCAATATGCAGCCAAGTTCAAATGGATCTATGAATAATACTGCAATTTAAGGAGATCAAAAATAATCCTCAATTTAAGAAGGTGATCTCAAAATTCTCTCTAATTTAATCCATAAGTAAATCGCATAAAATATTGAGAATTAAATTCATTTCTACTCAATTGAACCCCCTGCAAAACAAATAATTAATTTTCTCGATGAAAACGTGGCAAATATGTCAATTTTTAGCATGCATAAATAAAAAAAACCCTCAAATATTCATCATCAATAAATATTCTCTTATCTGTCCACAGGATATATCATATGAAAGAGCACAAAACAAGCTTCAAAATGACATATTATATGCTAAAATCGGAGTTCAAATGCAAAAAGATATGCTAAATTTAAACTCCAGGGACTTGAATGTAATAAAAGCAAATAACTTCCCTTCAATTTGGTCCATGGAGGACTTATCTATAATTCACAAAATCTGATGGGCCTTTTTGCAATTTACCCATGTGGGCACATACATGCCATGTGGCTGAACTAGCGGAGATCTTTTGCAATTTGTTGGAAAGTGGAGGGCTCTAGTGCAATTTTCCCATTTGGGCACGTACCTTTCACGCGAATCAGGAGGTTCGGGGTGGAGACAAGGCTCGGGGTGCCGAGGCTTAGGCTCGGGCACCCGAGCCTCCGATGGCGGGCGGAGAGGCTTGGATACTTCGAGGCTCCATGTGGCGACTGGGTGACGCTTCGGTGACCCGAGCCTCGAGGCTGGGGCCGATACTCTGGTTGGACGCATGGATGATGGTGGACCATCAGATCAAGGGCCTACAGCCCGATCCAAAGACCCATGTGACAAAGGTGAGAAGTGGTGGTCGGGCGGAGGGACACCGCGGTGGATGGGCGCAACAGCTGTGCGAAGGTGGTAGATCTGTAGGAGGATGCCCCTCTAAGCGCAAAGACGCGCATAGAGAGGTGGCGGAGGGGAGCTGCTGGTGGCAGCAGGTCCAGGAGTTCAATGGCGGTCGGCGGAGGCCTTGCGAGGCGGCAAGTGCTGTGTTGGTGTGGCGTCGAGCTGCTCAGCTACTAGGTGTGTTATAGGGCGCTGAAGGCGGGGGAGAGAAATAGTCGCTAGAGGCGGAGCTGCTGTGGCGCAGGGGAGAGCTGAGCCCCACGACGATGGCAAGGAGCAGCTGGGCACAAGGGCGGAGCATGAAGGTGGAAGCTAGACCTGCACGTGTTAGCAGAAACCAAAGAGGAAAATAGGGGCAGAAGTTCTGCGAGGGCGATGGAATAAGAGCGGAGCTCCGGCCTGTGCAAGGCCAGAGATGGAAGACCTGGAGAGTTAGAGGCGAAGGGGCGAGGGAAGGAGGCGAGGTTGTGGGATCAACGCGAGTATCTGGAATGAGAGGTTGAGATGCGACCTGAAGATGAAGTGGATGCCTGAGGAGGAGCTCAGAGCTGAGCTTCAGTTATCGCTTGAGGTCTCGGCAACGCCCGAGCTTCTACAGCGCTAGGAGGAGGTTGCTACAGCGAGGTGCTCCTCACCGGATCTCGTATGGAAACAGAGGCTTTTCTCTACCTTAGATCTTACGGTTGTCACCTAAGGAAATGAGGGCTTCTCTATATCTCGTAAATAGCGGATGAGAGAATGGAGGAGGATGGAGGTAGCTTTATAGGGACGGAGGTTGGCCAGTGTAACGATCGGAAAAGGTAACGGCCGCTCACAGAGGGTGTTACGTGAGGATTGGCATTACATGTGGCGGTGGAGAAACGGTTGGGAAGGGGGTGGTGTGAGAACGGTTGGAGGAAGAGGAAAGGGGTCATGTGCTGGGTACGTGACCCCGGGGGAGGAGGGAGAGAGTGGGGGTGAGGTGGGGTGCCACGTGACATGCCCAAGGGCTACCACGTGTCACCCAAAGAAATTCAAAATAAAAGGAGAAGGAAAATAGAAAAGAAATAGAAGGAGACCTCGGATTAAAAAAAATCCTTCACAAAACTTGTTTGTCTCAGCGAGATATACAACTTTTATGAAGGAACTGGGAGCAAAAGAGGTCATATGTATAAAGTGGTATTTTCTCCATGTGTATAGAAAATCGACTTTTTCGAGTTTTGCATTTTTTGTGATTTTAAAAGAGGATAAAAATCTATAAAAAAAAATATGATAAATAAAAGATACTTATTTATACATTAATATTTTTTTGATTTTTAATAAACAATAAAAAGGGAAATAAAATAGAAGTATAAAATAAGAGATTTTTGTACAGACTCACAGAGGACCCTCGGACAGAGTCAATTTCTTTGATTTCAGTCTTGGTATAGATTTGGAAAATTATGATGCTAGATAAAACTTTCATCAAAGAACACAAATGAAAAAGAAATAAAATTAAAAGAGTTAATTAGGTATATAAAAACTCATGTCAAAAATAACAAAAAGATGAAATGCGCAAAAGAGGCTCAAAACCCAACTTTCACATATGAGCTCTGAATTTTATCAAATTGGTATTGTCTTGAAGGTATTTGAAAATGGAATATTTTAAGTGAGTAGATCAAAATTGGGCACTATATGAGGAAGATATGCACGTCTTAGTCTGTCTGTTGTGAAATTAGGTTTTGGGTTATTTGTCACTTATTTGAGTTTGCAATTTTTTGTATTTTTTATCCTTGTTAGTAATATCTACACAATGGAAGTGTTTTCAGGTCAATCAGAGTTAGGATAAATTAATTAAAAATAGGGGAAAGTTAGCTGCTTTTTAGGTCAATTTACACTTGGATTTTTGGTTCCTTATTTTATGCAAATATGCATGATGAAATGTGAACATTATTAACACATGTATGAATGCTAATGATGATATATTAATTATTAAATGCATATGGATTATGGGAAACATAGCCTAATTGGCCAATTTCAGTATGTTGAATATGAGATTCATCATACCCCTATACTTAAACTATGCTCATCCCCATGCATCAATAAATGAATGACTTAGTTGGATAAATCCCTGACTGTGCATGTGAATTTTCAAGGCTCAATTCATCAAAGACCCTTAATTTGAGTGATCCTTAAATTATGAGCTCAACCAAGCTTTAATTAAAAGGAATCCAACTTCTCTATTTATCAGACTATCTGTTTTTACGTATAATATAAGGATATGACTTTTAGTGTACTGCATTCATGAAAGTCGAGTCGAGATGTCACCCAAGGTCCTAGTTTAAGAGTCTCTCCTCTAGACCTAATCCTCAACACTAGAGAATAAGTCGGTTCTTACATTCAATCTACTATCTCATTAGTTTGTCAGACTTTAAAGTGTAGATGGATGGCGGGATGATGGAGGGCATATGATTGTGTATATTTTTCTCTCCCTCACATTGGAACAAGGGGCCTCTCGAGTGCCTTATTACTCAACACGTAGATTTTTATTTTGTTGATCAATGTGTCCGTCAAGAGAATTTGGAGTCGCCTGCATTGTTTTCCTGTGAGTACACCGGGGTGTGTCTCTTTTGAGTATCTAAGATACCTTCGACACCCAGACTTGTATCACTATACGATGCAGTGCCCTTCTTTGATGCTAGCCAGACTCTTTCGTCCTAATAGTGTTTGGTCAAAGTGGACACTTTGAAATGGTTGGGAGATCTTACCTTTGGTGGAAGCTCTTTGTAGTTTGACTTGATGTTTGGGAGCTCTTTTCTTTCTTTTCTTTTCTTTTCTTTTTGGATAGCTCCACTGCTTTTACCAAAAGTTGGCGCATTCTGATCAACAATTTAATTAGGTTTCATCACACCCTGGCACATAAGTAGATATCAAATGATAGCATGCGAACTTGTTCACATACTGGCTAGGATTTGCTGACACTCAAGTTTCTTGAAGCTTTCATTAACTTTATCCCATCCTCGAGCATCATTAAATCGGGTCTAAACTCAAATCTCCAGTCCTAGTTCCTCAAGTGATAACTCAACTCATCTCATCAATCATACAGTTGTGAAAGTGATGTGTTGATCATATTATTTAGAAGGCAGAGATGAAGAGTACAATATAGCGCTCAAATCTTTCAAATTAGGGATGTGTGGATTATTAAGCTCAAAACCCTAATGACTAAGGTTCGCTAACTTGGACTCTCAAGATCTCAGAAATCAAGTGTCCTCAAATCCTTAAACCTTGAGTGATTGTATATGTGTCGGGAATATACCAACTAATGGATGCATGAGATGCTTAATGAAATGCAAGACCATGAGTGATGATTTTTTTGAAAATCGGGTATTATTTACATAATTTAGTATAATATACATAATATACACAACTTGTACCCATCCCAGATTTTAGATAAAAACAATTAAAGTACGAGCTATGGATAAAGTATGTAGAATATATATAAACACCCCCCCGTACTTAGCTTGTGCTATGCCCTCATAGCACAATGTGAAATGGAGACATAGCTCGTACAAAGTATAGTTGAGCCAAAAAGAAAAAGAATAGAAGTGGCGTATAAAGAATTGTACCATTCCCCTATACTTAGGCTCAATTTAGCCTAAGTATGATAAGTAATCACAAGTGGGGGACCGAGGAGATGAACGAAGTTATGGATATAGAAGAGTGATGGATTTTTTATGGAAGAGGTGGTTCATCCGGGCCGCTTGAGGCTTTCGTCTAATACAGTGCCCTGAGTAAAGGAGATCTATTCTACTTGCACTAACTGCTCGCTTGGTTTGACGAAATGTTTAAGCAGTTGACCGTTGACTATAGAAATTTGCGTGTTGTCTACGGTCTCTAAGATCTCAACACTTCCATTATTGTGCACCTCTTTCACGATGAAGGGCCTTGTCCATTTGGATTTCAATAGACCTTGGAAAATTTTCAATCTTGCATTAAACAATCACACTTTTTGCCCTGGGACAAAGGTTTTTGTTCGGATGTTCTTGTTGTGCCATTTCTTTACTTTGTCCTTATAAATGGTGTTGTTTTCGTATGCATGATTTCGGATTTCTGATAGTTCATTCAAATCAATATCTCTGTTCTTCTTTCCTTGGTGACAGTTCCAATTGATCTTTTTGATTGCCCATTCTGATTTATGCATGAGTTCTGCTGGCAAATGACACGATTTTCCATATAACATTTGAAACAGAGAGGTGCCCAATGGGGTTTTGTAAGTTGTCCAGTAATCCCATAGAACTTGGTCCAGGAGTAGGAACAGCTCTTCTTGTCATGGCGGATTAGCTTCAATAAAATTCCTTTGACCTCCCTGTTTGATACCTCGGCCATGCCAATAGATTGTGGATGGTAAGGACTAGTGACACGGTACTTGATATTGTATTCCTTAGTCAACTTCTTCACCTCCCGTTTGACAAAGTGACTATCCCCAACAGATATTAATACCTTAGTGATCCCAAACCTCAAAATTATATGATCTTTTCAAAACTTGCATACAGTCTTGCTGTTTGCTACTCGAGTAGGGATAGCCTCCAGCCACATAGATAAATAGTCTATAGCGAGAAGAATATATTCAAATCCTTGACTGTTAGGGAATGGGCACATAAAGTCAATGCCCCGTGCATTGAATATATCACAAATGATCAATGGTTGCATATGCATGGCATCTTTGGGACCAATAGTCCCTACCATTCACTGACAACCCGGGCACGACCTGATAAAATTGTAGGCATCCTTAAATAAGGTCAGTCAGTATAATCCACATTGTAATATCTTCTATGCGGTCCTCTTCCCGAAGTGATGTCCTCCAGCCTCCATGGTATGGCATAGGTTGAGGACACTTTGATATTCCTCCTAAGGAATACATCTCCTCCATATATAATCAGATCCTTCAAAGAAAAAGAGCGGATCCTCCCAATGGTAGTGTCTGGCTTCCGACTTGAGTCGGTCGATTCTGTTCTTGGGCCAACCCTGGGGAACTTTTTTAGAGACAAGATAGTTAAACATGTCAACATACCATGGGAGAGAGTCAATAGCAGAAATTGATTCGTTTGGGAAGGTTTCAAGGATGGATTCAGAATCAGTGATTTTGTTTTGTTCGATCCGTGATAAATGATCAACCACGACATTTTTAACTCCAGGTTTATCTTTAATCTCTATATCAAATTCCTGAAGCAAGAGTATCCACCTGAGGAGACATGCTTTTGCATCTTTTTTCTACATTAAGTGTCAGATGGCTGAGTGATCTGTGTTTACTGTCACCTTATACCCAAGAAGTATAGATCGAATTTCTCCAAGGCAAAGACTACTGCAAGAATTTCCTTTTCGATCATAGTGTAATTTTTCTGCTTTCGTAACACAACCCCTAATGTGAAGTTTAAAGCATCTGTCATGATCTCAAAGGGAAGAGACCAATCAGGGGCTTGTAGGATGGGAGTCTCAATGATCCTCTTTTTGAGAAGCTCGGAGGCTTCAAGACACTGATGATCTACAAGGAACTCGGTGTCTTTCCTAAGAGGTCAGTTAGTGGTCGGGCAATTTTTGAAAAATCCTTAATAAGTCTCCTATAAAACCTGACATGCCCCAGAAAAGACCGCAGTTGTTTAACGTTGTGAGGTGGCTCGGGTTTCTTGATCACATCCACCTTGGCAGGGTCAAGCTCCATCCCCTTCTTGGAGATGACGTGCCCCAACACAATACCCTCTTTTACCGTGAAATGGCTTTTCTCCTAATAGAGCACCAGATTCACTTCCCTACACTTCTCGAGGACTCGATCCAAGTGCGTTGTGCAATCATCGAATGGATCACCATGGGTCGAGAAGTCATCCATGAAGACTTCCAGGAAATCTCCAACCATTTTGACAAAAACGACAATCATGCACCGCTGAAAGGTACCGGGGGCATTGCAGAGCCCAAAAGGCATGCGCTTGAATGCATAAGTGCCGAAAGGACATGTAAAAGTAGTCTTTTCCTAGTCCTCAGGGGCGATGGCTACTTGGTTGTAGCCCGAGTACCCATCTAAGAAACATAAGTATTCTCTTCCTGTCAATCTCCCCAAAATTTGATCAATCAAAGGTAGTAGGAAGTGATCCTTCTTCGTTGTGGCATTAAGGCGCCTGTAATCCACACAGACGCACCACGACATGGGTACCCAAGTCGTGATCTCCTCTCCCTCCTCGTTGGTGATAATATGAAGTCCCAACTTTTTAGGGACGACGTGCAAAGGGACACCCACTTGGAGTCTGAGATGGGATAAATAAAACTAGCCTTACACCATTTTTCGATCTCACTCTTAACCACTTCCTGTAAATTTGGATTCAACTTACGTTGGCATTCATGGGAGAGTTTAGCATTATCCTCAAGGTAAATATGGTGTGAACAATGGGATGGGTTAATCCCTTGAAGATTCGACAATCTCCAGCCTATATCCTTGTGATTTTTCTCTAAAACTTTAGCAGGCGGATCCCCTACTCTTTTGTCAGATGTGAACTAATGATGATCGAAAATTATCCCTTATTTCCCACAAGGAAGGCATATCTAAGAGTAGTGGGCAATGGTTTGAGCTCGGTAAGTCAGTATCATTCACAAGATCTGGCTCTATCATCGGTGATTCTGATTGCGATGTGGATGGTTTTTATGTAACATTATCGGCCACCATCTTAATTGTTTCGAGGATCGGATCGCTTAAGATACAATGTGGTTTGGAAAACACCACATCCAATCTGTTTACCACACTCCGAGATTATCCAGAAAGAGAATGGGCTGACAGGTCAAGGGGGACCTCTGAGTCTCTGAGAGTGTAGGCAGATGCATGCATGAGCTGGCAGATCAATTCATCAACAATGTCCTCTCCAGATTAGAGTGATTCTATCATTGCGGTCGACTTGTGTCTCCATGGCCCAACTGTTGCTTCTGTGTCTTCTACCTCGGATTCTAAATTTTCGGATTCAGTGCTAGATTCATTGTCAGGTCGTTGAAACCTAGTTTGCTTCACTTTAAGTTCAACTTCTCCAAACTGGATTCTCCCAGATGTGTAATCAAATAGAGCTCCTGCGATCCTAAAGGGCCGCCCTAGTATCATTTGAGAGTCTTTTCAATTTCCAGGGACATCAATGTCAAGCATTGTGAACCCTACTGGAAAATTTTGTCCCTCTATGTCGATGACAATATTTCTAATCTCCCCATTAGGTCTCTTAGTTGATGAGTCTGCGAATTGAAATACGGCTCTAGACTTCTTAAGAGGACCTAGATTTAGATGTTCATATAGAGTTGTGGGCATGAGTTTGATGGATAAGTCATTGTCTAACAGTGTTCGGGCAAACTTGATTTCGTTGATCTGGCTTGTCACAAAGTGAGTACCTGATGAAAGGGGAAAATCAAGGGTCTAGATATCTCACAAGGCGAGAGACCCAGTCGCTGAATCGACCACTTAAAGATCCCCAAATCAATCAACAATTAACCCACAATAAAATATATGCAACAAGTATCAAAAATGTGGAGTTAAAATCTATTATAACTCTACGCAAATGTGTATAGGTGTAAGCACAAGTAGAGGTCGAACACTGGGAGGCGAAAGGTTGCATGGTGAAATTTGTTGTACAATTATTAATTCATTGTTCATGCACATTCCTTTATTGTTTTTGTGGGTTTTTAATTTTACATATTTTTTTAATTTTTGTTGTTATAATTTTTATTTTGTTTTAATATTTTATATATATTTTTTATTTTCTTTTTATATATTTTTTCCATTATAATATATGTATAATATTTTTTAGCTTTTGATATTTTTCTAAATTTTTTTGTTATTTTTTTGGAATATTTCTAATTTTTATGTGTTTTTAATTCCAAAAAAATGTCCCTAATATAGGACTAATTAAACAGCCGAATATAATTTAGGTTTTAAAAATATCAAATATTTCCCAAAATTACCCAAACTAATTTTAATACATTAATAATAATATATAGATAATTATACAAGAGAAAATTATATTTTTGGTATTTTTTAAGGATTTTTCTATTTTTTTTGTTGGATTTTGGAGCTTTCTTATTTCTTATTTTTCTTTTTCATATTTTTGGGGTTTTTCAATTTCTAGACAATATATATAAATATACAGTATATAATTTTTTGTAATTTTTCAAAAACATTTTATAATTTTTTTGTATTTTTTAATTTAAACAGTACAAAAATGGCTCCTTTTTCATTTTTAATGATTAGGAAAAATGCAAAAAATGCAAAATAAAATATGGGCGTGGAAGAGCACTGCATGAAGCATCTATCCTAATTTTTGTGGAGTTTTAGGAGTAGCATAGGTATTTTTAATAAATACATAAAAGACACAAAAATAATTAAGCCTGGCAGGGGCATTTTTGCAAATAAAATAACTATCAGAGACTTTTGTGCAAAAACACCAACAGAATAAACATTTATTTTAATATTTGGGGCTGATTTACAATTACCAAAACCCGCCAGGGTTAATAGTGCAATTTTCACGCGCCTCACGTGGGACTGCACGTGAGGCGCGGCAGGACCTATTTGTAATTCTAAGAAACTCAGGGGTCCTTAAGCAAAAATCACAAATTATTTACAACGTTCTAATTTATTTACAGATTTAAAAATTAAATACAAAAAGTACTGGGGTGGATTTTGCAATTTACCCCCAAAGGCGCTGGATCCAACGGCTGGTCTTCATCCACTTATCCACGTGGCGCCTCCACGTGAGCCGATGACGCTTCACTAGGGATGCAAACGGATACGGATATATCCGTATCTGATCCGTCACCGTATCCATTTTATACAGATTTTGACATCTGTATCCGTTTTAAAATGGATACGGATATGGATTTAATTTTGATATCCGTAAACATCTGTATCCGTATCCGTATATCAGTTTTCATATATAAATATAGTCGTAGATTTATCTTTAACCATATATAACATAATTCTCTACCTCCGTTTACCATATTTATATTATTTTTATGATACAAACACATTTAATAAATTAATATCATGTGTTTTCCATCCAATTCTTATATATTTAAGTCGATTCTATAGTGTATTTCTAGCATTGCTCATGTGCGATCAAAATCCGTTTTACATCCGTATCCATTTTTTAAGGATATGGTAAGACCGTTTTAATATCCGTCAATATCTGTATCTGTATCTGTATTCGTATTAAAAAATGGATAAGGATATGGTAATACCTATATCTGTATCCGTATCTGACCGTTTGCAACCCTACGCTTCATGATCCACGGCGAGGATTAGATCTCCAAAGTGATCTGACGGTCGGAGCACTGGGGGATCGGACGGCTGATCTTCGACCTGGGCCTTCGTCTTCATCCAACGGCGGGGAGCTAACGTGGAAGAACAGGGAAGCAAGCTCACCGGGGCGAACTTCTTCCGAACAGATCTCGTTCCTCCGCCGGTCTTTGCCGCACCTGAAGGTCCCAAAAGCTTCCTGGAGGGTTGCTCTAACTGCTGGAGGGCTTGGATCGGCCGGAGGTACGCTGGAGCGTCGCCACGAGCTCGGAGAAGAAACGAAGTTCCAGGTACCTCCGCCAGTTGATGATTCGTCTCCTGGTGCCTTTTAATGCACCTAACCTGCACAGGAAGACCACATGGCTCGAGGGTTTCACCCTCGAGCTGAAATTGAAGCTGTTAGCATGAAAATGGGCGAGGTGGCGAAGCTTCCGACGAGCGGCGGAGCTGAAGCTTCGATTCGCGGACCCAGGGAGGGATCCAGTTGGACAAGGTGGTCTGGAGGTGGAGAAGATGGTGAGGAACGAAATGAAGGCGAAAACGAGTCGGGAAATAGTGCGGGTCACAGTGGCGAAGTCGCCGGAGCAGAGATCCGGTGAACTTCGATTTAACTAATCTACGATATTCTAATAATCTAAATGCAAAATAAATGACGGGAATAAAATGCAGGAATGAAAACCTACCTAAAAAACGTAAATGCGCAGCTCGACTTGACCGGAGGGCCAAGGAGCCGGACGACTGCCGGAGCGCCGCCGTGGGCGCATCTCCTTCCTCCGCGAACCTCCACGACCTCCAGGGGACCTCCTGCTGTCACCAGGATACACGTTGGACCGAAGGTGTGGGTTCTAGGGCTCTGGAAATGGCCAAAAAGCTCGGAAGAAGAAGATGGGTTTATTTATAAACATGGTTGAGCGCCTTTATTGACCGGCCAAAATCAAAGAATCTGGGCTATGTACAAACGAATCGACTATGCGGCGAGGATCATGATTCATCTGGGAGAAAATCCATGAAGAGATCGACGGTGACGGAGCACTGAGTCGAGCGGGAAAAATGCAAGAATCTCGGGGAGTTGACGGTTTTGACGGAAGTCGGAGGCGCAGGGGGGAGTTGACCAGAGGTCAACAGTCCCTGGCCTCTGATTGGCCCACATCAGCCCGAACTTGACCCATTTATTACACGTAATAAACGAATTAATTAGATTTTGCTTATAAAATAAAAAATGTTTATTAATTAATGTAGTATTTATTTATGATTTTTATTTATTTTTTTGAAGTATTTTATTATGGTTTTATTTTAATAATGTATTTATAAGTATATTTATATGTATTTATTTTTATTTTGTTTATTTTTATTTTATTGTCTTATTTTCTTATTTTATAAAATTATAACTTATTTTTTGAGTATAAATATATTTTTATTTAATTTTTATGAGTTTATTTACATATTTAAATAAATAGGTGTATGTTGTATGTAGGTGTACTTATAGGCATTTTACCTATTTATTATATATACTTTTATTTATTTAATATATTTTCTTGGTTTTTATTTTGGATTTGTATTTTTTATATATTATATGTAATATTTACAATATTATAAAAATATGAAATAATAAAATAATTAAAGAATGTTTTCCCTTTTTATTTATGTACATACTTGACATAGGTATTTTGCCTACATCTTGCATAGACTTATTTTATTTTACAAATTCTTTTTGGTTTTATCCAAATTTCAATATGTACATGTATTATATACATTATTTACACAATTCTAAAAATATAATTTTGTAAAAATAATAATCAATGAATAAATTGAATATTTTAATCAGGCAGATTGCACAATAAAGGCCAAAAACCTAACTTTCACATATAACCTCTAAAAATTATGAAACCAATTTTATTAAACACTTCTTGAAAAGCTATATACAATTAAGGTGATTTTGGTAATTTTGAGTTTTTATTTGCAAGATATGGGTCTATGAAGTTGAGATTTTGGCTTTTTATTCTGGGTATAAAATGTACATTGTATATCATTTTTGTACAAACTCAATTTTGTAATTTTATTTACATTATTATCTACAACTTTCATGTAAAATTATATACAAAATAGGTGTCAAAAATGCATAAATAAATGAATAAATAAATGGAGTTTTTATTGTACTATTGGCCCTTATCTCCCCCTACTTTATTCCTTGTCGCCCAATTCCATGCTGGCCTTGGTCTCGGGGTTCGGGTCATAAAATATTTGCAATATTTTATTCCTTTTTTCTTTTCTTCTCTTTATTCTATAATTTTGGCATTAAACACCTTATTTAATGTAGAATTAATACAATGAATGATGAATGCTATTATGTACAATTTGATGCTCTTTACATGCATTTGCTGGGGTTTTTAAGGCCAAAATGATAGAATAAAGGTGATGAAATGGAGATTCATCAGTACCCATGTCTCTTTTCTTCCTTGGTAGCTCATTTTTTATCAGGGAGATGTGGCAATAGAGTGTATGTGCTTCTTTGATCGGCTAGGATTCTTTTTGCTGATCCTTGCTGGATGCATCTCACCTTAAGGTATTTCCTAAAAGGCGGGTCTCTTTCTATCCATCGTCTAGGGATAAAGTGACCTTGATGTTTTCTTTATAGATGCGGGCCATCTCTTCATCATTTTTTTAATGTTTTTCTTCTTTCTTGTCGTAAGAGCACATGGGAAAGGAATGTGCTTATTGTGATAAAAAAACATCACTGTTATTGAATGAAGAATTAAACGTATTTACATGACTCGGACTGAGGGACCAAAAATATGAAAATTGGTGGACGACTGTTGCGGATGTCTTGGCGACTCTCCGGGGTCCTTAGTGGTGTAGTGCTTGACGGGTGGTGTGGGTGGGAGTTATTCTTTCTCCTCCTCTTTCCTCTCTTCTTCTTCCCCAGAATTATGTGTATTAGTAGACACTGGGGCTATGTCATCGTGTTCTTCGCTCGATCAGGCATTGTTACGATATTTCCGCTCCTAAGAGAATATGATAAGTGTCATCATGCAAAAAGATCTCGTATTCATGTAAAGAATATACAAATTAATACCCGATTCTATCCGAGGATGTTTGGATTGGCTGGGACTTGAGTTGGAATCACAGTTTGGGGTGATGTCAACTCATCTTTCCATGAGAAAGTTGATTGATGTTGACTCTCATATCATGAAGTTCGTCCAGCACTCACTGGAGTTCGAGCGAGATCGAAGAAGAGGAAGAACCCTGGCCCTGCTTGGTCTAAGGCTGTTGATATTGTCTGAATTGGCCCTGCTGGCCCTGGCGATGATATAGTTGTTGTTGTTGTTGAGGTTGCGGGTTCTGATAACCCTGATAGTACTGCTGACGCTGTTGTTGTTGTTACTAATGAGGTTGGTAGATGGACCGAGATTGTGGTGGACGAGGGTTCGGAGTAGAGAGATCTGATCGGTTGACAGGATCTAGGTTATGCCAGACTCCGTTTATCTCCATGACTTGTGGAGGTTCCTCGTAAATAGATTAAGCGGACGTTGCATCTGTTTGATGGGAAAAGACTTGGTCTCCACCCCCAATGGCTCTGTTGACCTACCCCTTGCCCTTGAATGTAGTGAATATGGTGTATGAGGGCAGGTGGTGAAGTCAGGGTAGGTATCTGAATCTTAAATACCCTGTCAGTAAGGTTACTAATTGAACCGAATCATTCGAATTCGATTAGGACTAGTTCGATAAAAAAATAGAAAAAGTTCGATTCAAAAATAAATGAAATGAATTTGAATTTAACTTATGGATTCGATTTCCAAGTGAATCGAATATGAATTAACATGAATTCGTTCGATAATAATTCAATTCAATTCCATATTTATATACATATACCTATATGTATGTGTGTGTGTGTATGTATGTATGTATATATGTATGTATGTATGTATGTATGTATGTATGTGTGTGTGTGTATCCTTAAATAGATTTGGGACAGACACCTCTTCGTGTTTCCTCTTTTTTTGGATCAATATATATAGGGGGCTCTTCCAATAGGATGGGTCCTTCCCGAGTTCTGGAAGGCCACCCACTTTTTGTAGAAAATGCGAGCACTTTAGTAGAATACCTATACAGTTTGTATTATAATTGCACATTACAATATAAACATTAAAACTGCACATTATAATACAAAATATATATGTATTCTACTAAATCCATCGTGTTTTTTACAAAAAAGGTTGGCCTTCTTGAACTCAAGAAGGATCACATTCTATTGGAAGGATATCATGTATGTATGTAAGCATGCATGCATGTATCTTTATACATAGTACATAGGTCTGAAGGTGCCACGTGGCCCAATCCTGTGTCGCCACCCGTGCCTTGCTTTCCACCATCTGACCCTTATATTTCAAATGAATCTCAGACACCCATTAGCGCCTAATTCTGGATCGTCTGATCTCTTTGATCAGATCTAATCCAGTCCATCCTTCCGCGCCTCATTCTGGATCGTTGGATCTTAAGATCCAATGACCCCTGGATTTCTTCAACCTCCAGCCTCTCCTCTCAAACGACGCAACTCTTCATTCCTTGACAACTTCCCACAATTTTGCCATCCTCCTTATGCGTCATCTTCCCTCAAAACCTCCACTAAACACTTCACCATTCAACCCTAATTCCCGCCAACCTCTGATCTCATCCTAATTCTAACCAACCAAACAATGGTGGAGGTTGAAACCTCCATCAAAACCTCTTGTAACATCTGTCATCTCTTATTTAAATACCCTTCCACTAGCCATCTTAGCGGGTGATCCGCATTTACGAACTTGCACCCTAGCCTCTCTAACCTCCTGTAATAGCACGAGGGCCAGATAGAGTGCCACGATGGTCGTGCACTTCCGGTGAGGTCCTTGGCTTTGTCGTCAAGTGACAACCCATATTTGAGGTTGTTTGAGCTAAGTTCCATAGCCATGAACTTCAAGTGAAGAACTCGAAGCTTTCTGGTTCGATATTTGGCTCAAGATTCAATTGAATTCATGTCATCTTCAACCTTCAGTTTCAGGCCAGTATTCAATCTTCTGATCGATGTAGTTTCTAGGATTTCTTCCTTGGTTGCTACACAATCATTTACTCATCTGAACCTTCATACACTCTAACCACTCATCCATCATTCACGTGTGATAATACTCCTTATTCTAAATCAACTTCTCCATCTCTGTGATCACTCTACGCCATCGACTTCTTCTGCATGAAGGAGACAACCCACTAGGGCTCAGATCTCCCACCATTCATTGAGCATCCATTCCGCATATTTAACATCTGGATAGATTCCCAAAGGTGCTTCGGCTATGAACTAACCATGTAGGATATCAAAAGAGTTCAATGGTCAGAGACTGAAGAACAAGTCTGATCTCCAAAATTCTCTCCAGTGGATCTTCATCGACAAAGCTCTGCAATCAGCCTTGTGCCTTCTCCAAGCATTAGACATCATCGCAGGTATTTGACGAAGGTTCTTGGACCTTTATAGATCAAGAAGAAGCAAGGTAAAGCTTTTACACCTTCATCGGAGCGCAGCCCTAGCATTGCCATCCGCGGAGGAGGCAGAAGAACAGATGCATACCAGATACCGTTGATCTCGCTTAATTGGGCGAGATTCGATGGTCAGGACTTATCCATGTAGCCAGTCCGAAGCATCACTTCAAGCCTCAAGCTCGTGTATTGAAGCATGTACCCGAGTCTAGGTTGAAGCATCAGAAGCTGACGTGTGTCCCATGCCTCCCCGGTCAAACCTAGTCAGGTGACTGGGTCAATTGCAGCGCCCATCCTGCTATTTTCTAATATTTCATATAAGTCCTCCCGCCTTTGCATAATTTTAATATTAGCCCCTATGGGTTTTCTTATTTCTATTTTAGTCCCTATATGCCATGTTTTATAATAAAACTTGGAAGTTTTCTTACATTTATGCCCATAGATTCGTTGATGAATAACTTTGCATCCTAGAGTCCAATTAATGTGATTTTCGTCTCGTTTTAAAGCTTGCCTAGCACTCTATCTTGTGGCAATTGTTGTGAACGATTTTGATTTAAAAATCATATATTTATTACTCCTTGCTTAGAGTGCCTATTTAAACCTCTTAATTCATGTAAATTGCTCCTTAATCGATTAATTGACCCTGTCAAATCCTTTAATATGAAATGGACTATTGCTAGTTACTTTTAATCATTATTATTAGTTCATTAATAGATCTATTTACTGGGTGTGTATTAAAACTTACAAGTGAAGTTCTTAATTATCATCGAATAAGGTTTTGAGATCGAGTTCATGTGTTGTTAAGTCACCTACCTTAATTAATCAGTTCAGGGTATCTTCATAAATTGTTTTGTGCATTTAAGTGTGGATGTCATATGAATGTTGTTTGTGCATTATTGTTCACATTTAATTTAATTGCATAAAGAAATTGTGTTAGAAAATATATCAATTTATACTACCGTGATATGTGCATCTACTCAACATAATCAACCTAAAGATTGCTATCTAAGATATTTGATCTCTAAATTTACTCATTAAATTACTCGTGTCTTTGTGTTCGACACTGGACTTCGCAGGTTAAAAATTTAAGCCGAGAACCTCGTCACTGAAATTCCTCTCGGTTATGTATGAGAAGCTAAGTGCTCGTGCTACAACGGGTCAAAATTAGTACATGCATTTAGCACTTCATCAAAGGCCACCCTCTTTTTGTAGAAAATGCGAGCACTTTAGTAGAATACGTATACAGATTGTATTATAACTGCACATTACAAATACAAAACTACACATTACAATACAAACATTAAAACTGCACACTATGATACAAATTGTATACGTATTCTACTAAAGCCATCACATTTTTTACAAATATGGGTGGCCTTAATGAACTTAGTAAGGACCGCATCCTATTGGAGATTTTTTTCCCAGACTAGGCATTTCAATCACCGAAATGCCCTGTCAGGGCATCTGACCTCAATAATTCCCAATCAGGGCATCGATGGGTGAACTGTTCATCGATCGACAAACAATTCGCCGATCAATGATATTCTGGAAAATTTTTCAATTGTATATTATAAAAAATAATATATATAAATATTTGGAATTGAGAATCGGCAAATGGTTTGATGATTCTCAATTCTAAATATTTTTATATATTATTTTTTATAATATAAAATTGTAATGTTTCTCGGAATAATATTATATATTATTTTTATGTATTGATTGGCAAACAGTTTGTCGATCGATGAACCGTTCATCGATCGATGCCCTGACTGGGAATTCTTGAAGTAAGATACCATGATAGGGTATTTCGGTGATTGAAATGTCTAGTCAGGGAAAAACTCCCTATGGGAAGGATATCATGTATGTATGTAAGCATGCATGCATGTATCTTTATACATAGTACATACATATATACACGCATATAATACATATGTATTTACGTACATACATGTAACAATGACTCTGGGACGATTAGGTATATATGTATGTATATATATGTATGTGAGTATAGTCATATTAGTTAAAAATGAAATGTTGAATATAAAAAAGAGTAAAAAGTACTAGTCATAAAATCTAATAGGAAAGATCAATGTTTATATTGTTATTCTAAATCCCCACCCACACATTTCTTTTCACATTACCACATTTCTTACATCGTCATTTCCATCCCCCTATTCATTATCTATCAAAGATCCTAAATACCCAGAGTAAATTACGGTGACCTTTCTTCTAACACGTGAAAATGATGGTTGTCGTGATTAGAAATTTATCTAGATATGTCTCCTCTGCTTTTTAGTTGTTTTGATTTTCCTTGCATGGCAATCCATGATGATTGTCATTATCAAGGTGTTATTTATCATCACGTGAGTAATATACAAGTTCTTCTCACCTTAATGTAAGTTGTTCCTTTGTACATCAAAAATTCTGTATATTTCATTTTTATGACCTAATTTTTTGATATTGAACTATTGAAGATCCTCACGTTTAATGAAGAAGATTTATCTTGCTACATTATTTTTTACTATTCTCATTATTTCTAATAATAATATTAATTTGTATCAACTTTCTCAATAAGTTTGATCTTGTCCTGCTTTTAAATGAAATGGTAATTATAATATTTTTAGATTTTTCATCAATGATACTCTATCTCTTTGATATGCTCATATAATTATATTGTATTTATACATTTCTTCATTATAAACAAAGAGTATATTTATATTGTAAAATACACAAAGTAGTTGTAAAAATTAGATACCTTTATCCAATGTATTATATTGGTTTAATATTTTCCTTGATTATACAAAAGGGATGAGCCGTATGAGATAGGAAAGTCTAAAGTACAAAAAGGTATTATCTATTCTGACCGAGGAGAATGGGCCATTCGATAGGGTGATACTAAAATTGCGGAGGCTTGGTTCAATCGAGTCTTATGCATATTAGAGTTCCAAGAGCGCTAGATTGTCTGATGACTCATAAAAGAAACAAAGAAGAACTTGTCAATAGAGGGCTGATTTCCTTTCCTACTACTTGTCCAGAACCTTCATCCTCACCTCTTATCTACCAATTTGATATAGTTTCGGGGCCCTCATGAATTGGCATCTCTGACCGGACTCAACAACTGAAGTGAGTCATCGAGCATGACAGGACGTTAGTAGTTCCATGGGGCTTCCATCCGCAATACACGTTAAAGGTCGAAGGGCTGCCACTGCTCCTTGATTGATACACATACTCTCAATGGATCCCATTGAAAAGAGAAGGATGAAGCTCCTTATAGCTCCCTCCCTCAATTGGAACCGGTATCTATGGTTGGTTGGTAGTAGATGAAAGATTTTTTAACTTATCTTAGTAATATACTTTCAAAATTAGAACTACACAATAAAATCTTTATATTATATTATTCTTTATATAATATTATTTATATAAGGTCTAAAACATCAATTAACTTTCAAATTCAAAATATAATGAATCGAATTTGAATATTCGAAACTCAAAATGAATTGAATCTGAATTTAAGTTAGTAAATTCATTTGAAATTCAATTCGAGTTCGAATTTGAAACTTTTATGATGAATTGAATCAGAATCTAGATGGATTTGTAGGTATTCGATTCAATTAGCACCCCTACTTGTCAGCCAGTTCCTCCATTTGCTCAGGAAATTTAGCCAATTTCTCTGTATCATATGATTTATGGAGTTCCATCTACCTTCTTATAAAGCTGCTCGACCATAGTTAACTTATCCGTTATTATTCCCATGTCGGCATTCTGATCGTTCGATAGATTATTCATCATCTTCTTAGAGTCGACTATGTAAGCCCGGCTGATGGTTTGTGCACGGCTGGATTCTGCTAGTTTCTCTACACCTTGTAGACGGTGTCCTCGTGGCGTCCCCTGTAGCTTCCTCCACAGGATGCACTCACTAACCCCTGGGTCTCAGGGTTCAGTCCACTGACAAGACTTTGGACCAACATCATTTTGCTTATCCTGTGTCCTAAGCATTTCTGGATTAGGTCTGTAAATCTTTCCCATGTTTCATGGAATGGCTCGCTCGAGTGTTGGGTGAAGCTCGTGAGTTTGATCCTCATCTGATTAATTCTACTTACTGGTAGAATTTCTTTAAGAATAGTGTCTTGAAGGTGGCCCATGTGGTGACCACTTCCCCTATTTTTTTAACCAGCAAGCCGCCTTATCAGTCAAGGCAAAGGGGACAACTCTCAATCTTATGTAGTCTTGAATAACCCTAGGGTGGCATAGGTTAGCGCATACTAGCTCAAAGTCACAGAGGAAGGTATATGGTTCTTCATGATTATTCGCTCTGAACTTAGGCCACAATGCGAGGAAATGCGTTTGTGCTCGAACGCATCCTCTGGGGGTATCGACCTCAACCAATTATAATCTTCATCTAATTCAAGGAGGTGCATATCTTCCATAACAGATTCATCGCTTTGCAGTTCTACCATTTGTGCTCTAAGGAGTTCATTGTGTTGTTCTGCATCAATTACTCTAAGGTCGTTGTCGTTATCGTCCTTCTTTGGAGGCATCATGACTTCTTCTTCACATTTAGTTGCACACAAATCAAAGTTAGGCTCACGCTTGGAAGGTTTAGGTTTTCTGCCAAAGATGAAAGTTTCTTTGGCATGAAGGGAGTAGGAGAGAGGGTTCGTCAGGGGTTGACTAATCCCTATAGGTGAAGTATGAACCATGGTTTGGAAAAAGGGTCATCCCCATCCATAGGGTTTTGAGAAGAGGGTCATCTCAAAATCGAGGAGATGAATTACTTGAGGAGCTCGGGGATTTGTTTGCAAAGTCCGAACGAAGAACTCCAGAAGAATCCATCTCGGATGAAAGGAGCAGTTTGGAGCACAAAGAAATATTGAGGAGAGAGAATCCACGGGACGTGCAAATGTACAGAAGACTCACACAAAACAAACATAATTCAAACTCATCAATTCACCCACTAAACATGGGTGAAGGCACGTCGGGGCTCGACCGCTTATCTTTTCAATTTTAATTTAATGATAAAACAATCTTGAAAATTAAGCGGAGTTGTTGGGTGCCGAAATATTTCACAAAGCCTGTCCTGAGTTCATATAACTAGTTGCATCTACTTTCAGCCAGTATGGATATAAGTACGGACCGTTAGATGGTTAACCGTGTTACTTGAGGACGGAGCCGTGGATAGTGTCCTCCAAACCACCCACTCTGCTAAGGGAAGTCGGACCATGAAATGGTTACCCGAAACCCTCATTGAGAAGTAGCTAGTTGTTGTTTTTTAAACAGTAGTATGAATGAAAAATTCAGAGTATTGTCTCTACCCTAAGTGTGCGATCTTGTCCTTACAAACAACGAGTGGGTTATTCTCCACCAGACACAAGCTTGATTTTAGGTAGGTTATTTACAGTCACCTTAATTAACATTCCTGATTTTAGATTAAGATTATCACTGAAGTTTTATGTGAGCATAGAAATTCACATCTGACGAGCATTCCCAATTCCTTTAATTCATGAGTTGTAAAACTGAGGAGGGAGAATTAAAAAAGCCAATGCAAGCGTAAATCAGTGATGCATGTTCAAGAAGAAGACTTATAGTGATTCCTCGCATTCTTCATGTGGGATGCAATGCAAGGAATTTTAAAATTTACACTAAATGATATACAAATATGAAATCGCCCTAAGCAGATGATTCTATTAGTGGGAAAGAATTGATTAAAATTTTGGTTAAGTTGAACGATCTACCAGTGCTTATATTTCGTGAAGTGTGGCCTAAGAATTACGAGCACAAACAAGAATAACTAAGCAAGCATATATGTACCTAATTCCTACGCCACTCAAGTCGGTCTCAACCATACAGAAGGAGTTGAAACAGACCCTACACACCACAAAGAAGTTCAGTCCGAATGATTACAAATTATCAGGGTTCAAAGAGAGAGGGACCCTGAGAATAATGCAAAAAATTAAATATAAACTAACTCTCTCTCAAAAAAAAATAAAAATTAGTCTTCTTTTCATACCCTTGAATTATATCCAAAAATCGCTCCGAGCTATCTGCAAAGAGAGAAGATACGGTAAGTATTTGTTAAGAGAGAGAGATATGCAAACTATAATAAAATGCAAAAGAAAGGAAAAAATGACACAAAAATTAATTTCACGAAAATTAATTACAGAAATTAATCTAAAATCCTAAAAATACATCGTTCCCCAACAACGACGCCATTTGATTCTCGAATCTCACCTTTTTAATTATCGATAATTGTAGTATAGGAGGCGAAAAACAATTCGTCAAAAACCACAATCTTTGAATGTTGCGGAGTATTTTTAAATTGGTAAGATACCAAGGTCGAACACATAGGATGGTGATTTCTAGTTGTGTAGTTTTAAATTAAGTTAAATAATTAATTATTTTCTGAGTTAATTTCTGTGTTGGAAAAATATAATACAATGCAACGAAGATGCGGAGAAATAAACAGAGAGAATGAAGCACCTGATTTGAGATTACAATTTTTAATCCAAACAACAATAATAATCAATATCCTCTATATTAAATCACATATCAACATATATCAAATCCATAAATATTTTAAATCCAGATGCATGCAAGAGTCCAAATAGATCTATTAAAAATCCTGCATTTTGAGGAGATAAAAAATAATCCTCAATTTAAGAAGGTGATCTCAAAATTCTCTCTAATTTAATCCACACGTAAATCGCATAAAATATTGAGAATTAAATTCATTCCTGCTCATTGAATCCCCTGCAAAACAAATCATTATTTTTCTCTATGAACATATGGCACAAATATGTCAATTTTTAGCCTATATAAATCAAAATGCTCCTCAAATATTCATTATAAAATATTATCTGACTTATCCACAAGATATATAATATGAAAGAGTACAAAATAAGCTTCAAAATGACATATTATATGCTAAAATCAGAGTTCGAATGCAAAAGATATACTAAATCGAAATTTTAGGGACTTAAATGCAATAAAAGTAAATAGTTTCCCTTCAATTTAGTCCTTGGAGGACTTATCTATAATTCATAAAATCCTCTAGGGCCTTTTTACAATTTACCCATGTGGACACGTACATGCCATGTGGCTGAGCTGGCGGGGGTCTTTTGCAATTTGTTGGAAAGTGGGGGTCTCCAATGCAACTTTCCCCCTCAGGCACGTGCCTTTCATGTGAATCAGGAGGTTCATGGGCATAGGGCCAGAGGCAAGGCTCGAGATGCTGAGGCTTAGGCTCGGGCACCCAATCCTCCGGATGGCGGGCGAAGAGGCTCGGATACTTCGAGGCTCCATGTGGCGACTGGTTGACGCTTCGGCGACCCGAGCCTCGAGGTTGGCCCGAGGATCGGGTAGGACGTGTGGCAGCTAGTGGACCGTCAGATCAAGGGCCTACAATCGATCCAATGACTCAGACGACGAAGGTGAGAGGCGGTGGTCAGACGGAGGGCCGCCCGCGTGGACGGGCGCTACGGTTGTGCGGAGGTGGTAGATCTGCAGGAGGATGCCCCTCTGAGCGTGGGGGTGCGTATAGAGAGGCAGCGGATGTGAGTTGCTGGTGGTAGCGGGTCCAGGAGCTTGATGGTGGTCGATGGAGGCCTTGTGAGGCGGCAAGCGTGGAGTTGGCATGGCGTCGAGCTGCTCAGCTGTTGGGTGTGATAGAGGGCTTTAAAGGCCGGGGAGAGCTGAAGTCGGTAGAGGTGCAGCTTCTGTAGCGTGGGGGAGAGCCAAGCTCTGCGACGATGGTGAGGAGCAGCTGGGCGAGAGGGCGGAGCGTGAAGGTGGAGGCTAGACCTACACGTGTTAGCAGAAATTGAAGAGGAAAAGAGGGGCAGAAGTTCTACGAGGGTGATGGAATAGGAGCAGAGCTCTAGCCTGTGCAAGGCCAGAGATGGAAGATCTGGAGAGTTAAAGGCGAACCGGCAAGGGAATGAGGCGAGGCCGTGGGATCAATGCGAGGATCTGGAATGAGAGGTTGAGATGCTACCTGAAGACGAAGTGGATGCATGGGGAGGAGCTCGGAGGTGAGCTCTAGTTATCGCTCGAGGGCTCGACAAAGTCCAAGCTTCTATAACGCTAGGAGGAGGCCACTATAGCGAGGTGCTCCTCGCCGGATCTCGCCGGGAAATGGAGGCTTTGCTCGACCTTAGATCCTACAGTTGTCGCCTAAGGAAATGGAGCTTCTCTATATCTCCTGTAAACGACAGATGAGTGAATGGAGGAGGACAGAAGTGGCTTTATAGGGATGGAGGCTGGCCAGGGTAACAATGGGAGAAGGTAATGACCACCCACGGAGTGCGTTACGCGGGGAGGGGCATTACATGCGGCGGGGGAGAAACGACTAGGGAGGGACAACATAAGAATAGTTGGAGGAAGAGGAAAGGGGTGCATGCTAAGCACGTGACCAAAGGGGAGGAGAGAGAGAGTGGGGGTGAGGTGGGTGCCACGTGGCATGCCCAGGGGCTGTCACGTGTCACCAAAAATATCAAAATAGAAGGAGAAGGAAAAGATTGAAAAGAAATAGAAGGAGACCTCATATCAACAAATTTCCTTCATGAAAGTTGTTCTTCTCGACGAGATCTGCAATTTTATGAAGGAACGGGAGCAAAAGAGGTAATATGTACAAAGTGGTATTTTTTATGATTCTCCATGTTTATAGAAAATCAGCTTTTGGGGGGTTTGTAATTTTTTTTTGTGATTTTAAAAGAGGATACAAATCTATAAAAAAATATGATAAATAAAAGATACTTAATTACACATTAATCTATTTTTTGGATTTTTAATAAGTAAGAAAATATGGAAATAAAGCAGAAGTACAAAATAAGAGATTTTTGTACAGACTCACAGAGGACACTCGGAAACAGTCAGTTTCTTTGATTTCAGACTTGGTCTAGATTTGAAAACTATGTCGTTAGATAAAATTTCATAAAATAACACAAATGAAAAAGAAATAAAATTAAAAGGGTTAATTAGGTACATAAAAACTCAGGTCAAAAATAGCAAAAATATTAAATGCGCAAAAGAGGCCCAAAATCCAACTTTTACATATGAGCTCTGAATTTTATGAAATTGGTCTTGTTTTGAAGGTATTTAAAAATTGAGTACTTTAAAAGTGAGTAGACCAAAATCAGACATTGTATAAGTAAGATATGCATGTTTCAGTCCATCTGATGTGAAATTAGATTTTGGGTTTATTTGTCACTTATTTGAGTTATGATTTTTTTTAATTTTTTATTTATTCTTGTTAGTAATATCTACACAACGGAAGTGATTTCAGGTCAATCAGAGTTAGGAGGAATTAATTAAAAATAGGGGAAGTTAGGTGCTTTTTAGGTCAATCTACATTTGAATTTTTGGTTCCTTATTTTATGTAATTATGCATGATAAAATGCAAATATTATTAACACATGTATGAATACTAATGATGCAATATTAATTATTAAATGCATATGGATTATGGGGAACATGGCCTAATTGATCAATTTTAGCATGTTGAATCTGATTCATCAAGAGGTAAAGTATGAGACCGTGTAGTCGATGTCCCTAGTTCTTTGAGACGTCCAAAGATTATGTTCATTATTGATAGTGTGTCAGATAGGAGAAAGTGCCCCTTTACTACACAATATTGAGGATGCAATCCATCAAGAAAATGATGCACCTGTCAGTTCGAACACTCATATACTTGTTTGGTACAATAGGAGGGTTGAAAGATCGCAAGCTCCTCGTAGGTAGAGTCACCATGAGGTGTGGACCGGATCTAAATGTAGATGACAACGATGCACAACTTCGTCATCTTCTAGGAGTAGTTCTGCTCAAGATCATCCCACATCTCCTTGCTCGTGTCTTTGAAAAGCAGATTTGGTGCAATATGTGCCTCACCGTTATTGGTCATACAGATGATAATATGGTAGTTGTCTACGAGCCAGGAATCACAATCTTTATCTTTCTCATCTGGAGGATCTTTAGTCAAGAGATGGACTTTATGTTGACCACTAGTGAACACCTTAAAAGAATGAGACCATATCACACAGTTTTTTGTGTCCTTAATTTTGATAGTAGCATCTTGTACCATCATGGATGATATAATGGATAAGGGATTTGTCTCGGTAGGAGGAGATGTCATGGTGGTCAGATATAGAGATCAAAAAAGTCCTGATGTTGTTCAAGTATGCATATGAGGGCAGAAAAATTACCATGTAGAATATCTGAATAAAAGTAGTATAACATATCATAAGGTCTAGGAGGACTTGGCAAAGCCCTGGAAGGGCTGGTGTCACCTATAGGGCTCGTTTGGTAAGTGGGTTGGGTTGGAGTAACCAAATGTGAATAGTAGGTGTTTGGATGGTTAGGATGGTTGGAATGAGAAATGTGATATAATGCCACATTGATTATTTGATGGAATTCCAACCCAAGAATGCAGGGGGGATGAACCAGGTTACCGCAATGTAAACTGGTAACCAAACGAGCCCATAGAGTTGCTGGCAGGAGCCCAACAAGTTGGGGTGATGCCCTATGAGGCAGGTATACTGGTTGCACCTGACGACACCTTTGGAGGTGCTGGTGGTAGTTGATGTTGACCAACAAGGGCCAATGAAGGTCTGACGACAACTGACCCAATGCTGGAAATGACCTATTAGGGTTGAGGAAGTGATGGTATCCACATACGAGACTCAAGGAAGGAACAACAGTGACCAACAAGACCTTGGCACGAGCCCTAAGACCAATGGCAATGATCCAATGATGGAGCGGTTGTCCTATGGCGACACGAGGATGTCTGAAACAGAGCCCAAGGGAGACCAGGGCACGCACGAGCATGGCTTGTGGTGACAATGGGATTCATGTCAGAACGTTTGTCTAGGACCACTGCTTTGATACCCTGTGGAGAAGAGAATGAATCATTGTGTTTATTCCATGAGTCTAGGGTTTCTTATATAAAGAGACACTCTAGAGAGCAAAAAAGAGAAAAGGCATATATGGCCACGAAGGGTTACACAACTCAAATAAAATAGAAAATACATTAACTCCAACAATGTTTTTAGGGGATGTAATGGGTAACAGTAAATATATTTTGTGTATGTGCACTCAACTCTAGACAAAGAAAGTAAGCTAAATAGTTATACATAGACTCATATCAGGTGAAATTAATGTAATTTAAATTGTATCCAACGATGGACTGTATTCCCACTATAAAGATTACTTGGAGTAGATACTACAGTTCGAGCATGTAACCTGTAGGTTTATCAGTATTAATCCACATGGTAGTGGCAGACTAAATCTAGGTGTTATACAATTGCCATGATACGTGAGCACATAAACAAATTACTTGCAGCATATGATAGTCTACTGGCATTAGACGGATTGCCTAACTGAAGATGGTGTTGTGCGATGCAGAGGCACGGGGTAGTATAATAACGACTTGGTCACGATAACATTTATCTTAAGCTACCAGTAAAAGAGATTTATGCATCAAAGGTATGTAGTTTTGAGCAACTAGGTCCCCAATGATGGTGTACTTCCTTGTTAGACATGTCAAGGTCTTACAACCCTAGATAATAAGATGAAATAAAATTGTCAATGTAGAACTAGAGGATTGGTTAAGGAGACATGTGGCTATATAAGCTCATGAAATTAATACAACCTCTACTCCAGGAGTGTCCATAGCTTCGTAATCCATGATAAGTGAGATGACATCGCCCAAACTAATTCTTAATGTGGAATAGAATGAATAGGACTTGATGGACTAAGGATAAAGAATGAAATGGAAACTTCCAGCTATAATGAGTTTTGTTGAATTATCATGCATGTTTACTTTTCTTTTGTTCATAATTGAACCCCTACTCATCCCTGGTATATGTATTCTGAAAATCCAACAAAGCATTGGTGGGCCATCGCTTGGATATTTGCTAGTTTGCTAGTCAGCATGACATTAGTAGTTTCCCTTCAGACTCAAGTAGTTAGCAGTTCTTTTATGTCCTTTCTCTTCAAGTTGATGTACATGTAAGATGATATAGTTGTGAATGGAAAACTATTGGATGTTTTTTTGGTAGCATTCTTTGTTGCAATCTGTTTCGGAATATTATTCTTATTATCGGATAAATTAACTGCTGAGTAACCAGATCCGGTAAATGGAAGGATCCGACAACTCGGAACCGAGGTTGTGACAAGGGGCATGTGAATGGGGTTATCTTCAAGGGAGATCGTGCATCCTTATGGTGAACCTTGAGGTGGTTCTAATAACGAGTGGAGGGTTGTTAACTCCATAACCTTGAGTAACAAATATGCCACCACAATGGAAAATGAGCCTCGAGGGGGATCTACATAGAGGAAGATAACTCTGTATAGGGTACTTATGTTTTGGAGAGAGGAGACTTTTTTTAGCTGTCAATGTACTTTGAGGTCATTGCCCTTGATTACACAATACATTGATCATTGGACGAGATCAGCACTAGTGGAAGCAAGGGTTCAACTCATCAATCCATTGTTTTAAATCGATCCTTCATTACATGGAGGAGGAGTCCCCGATCATTGGTGTTGAAATGATAGATACCGAGTCAAAATCTAGTTTGACGATTTACTTGTGAGAAACACAAAAATACATGAATACCTCGCCATTTCTGCCGATGTCCGTCTTTGTTCTGAAATGAGGAAGATGATGGAATTTTGAAAACGAGAGATCTTGGCTTTTGCCATGCTCCTACATGCAATGATAAACGATTGGGAACTGAATTCGTGCCTTATGTGAATGAGAGATATACTATTAAGCATTTGTACAAGGAAGCAAGAGAACAGTTAAGCTCATGTAGAACCTAACTTGGATGGGATTTGCCCCCAATGCGAAGGCTCGATGTTCATATAATTATGAGGTTTGACTCCTCTAAATGTTTGATAATAATTTTATTGTAGTCAAAACACGATTCTATCATCGACGAAGGTATAAAATGAAGAAATAATGGTCTCCCACCATATGTGGGAGAGAGCGGAGTTGAGGGAGGGCAATACGAGATGTATGATCGCGTCTCACCTTTATTATGTGAGGGATGAGTGGGAGGTCCACTGTGAATGACTTTGTCTTGGCTTGATGAATGAATAACTTAATTGGATTTTTTCTTAAATTCAGCAGGGCGAGGGCTGCGAGCATTGATGTGGTCAGCCATGCATGTGTATTTGATTGGATTCTTGCAATTTGCATGAGTTGCTTTGCCGCTGGTGTTGGAATTTATCCCGTATGTTGTCCATATAAAATATTTATGAGATGATAAATACTGGGGTTTACCAAGTCAATGGATAGAACATAACTGCATTATCTTGATCCACGTTGATGGTTAGTAGATCATCAGGAGTCAGTTACGATAGGGTTTGTTATCCTTTTGAACCCTCCGTCTCTACCCCTGTAAAAGAGACGTGATGGCTCATTATGCAAAACACCAAATCAAGAGATTCAGAGAGCCACCATCAAAACACTCCACCATTTGAGAGAGTCTTAACGATTGGGGTCAAGGGAAGGTAAAAAGAGGAAGAAAAGACCACCGTCAGTTTCTTCATCATCTCCGTTACAAGTTTCTGTTTGATTTGCGATGGAAGGAGGTAATTCGCGAATCATTATTTTTATTGATTCTTTAATGATGCGCTTAATTTTTTCCTACAATATGGTATCAGAGCCAGGTTCTTGTAATTGACTTTAATAGAATCGATAAAATTGATTATTTTATGTCCTCAAATCTTTGGATCATTTGATTATGTAAGATTATTTTTGTCTCTTATTTTATATTCCATGAATCTAGAGAATATTTGAGCTTAAGTTTTGCAACAGAAACTTGGTATTGTGTTCCTTAAAGATTACATGGCCTGAGAATTTATAGTATAATAGAGATTTGATCACAATCCTTACAATTGGATTTGAATAATGGGATATGGAAGTTTTAAAAGCTGCTAATGGCTTTTTATCTCATTATCTAACCTTTGCTAAATATAGCATTCACGTATTATTATTTTTAATACTATGTTAGTTATCGAAAATTGATAACTTTCTTTTCCTAATTTCACATAATTGGTGTACATGTGATTACAGACGTGTAATAAGTAATTATTACAAAGCAATTGCAGATCTAAATAAAAAATCAAGCGGCACTTGGTGCATATCCGCTAGAGAAGTGATTGATTTGTTTTTGTAAAGGCATCACATGCACATTATTGTTGATGAATGAAGTTATAGTGTTAAATTTATGGTTAGTTACCAAAGTGATCTAACCATGTACGGAATTGAACCTATATTCTGATTATCGTAGTGTTGATGCAAATTAAAGATTAAATGACACGACATTTATTTCGATAATCAGAATAGTATAATCACGGACTAGGAAATCACCCAAAGGTGGATCATTGTCCATGATTATGCATATTAAGAGGTTAATTAATGAATCATGAGTTTTACATCCAAAGATGGAAAATATGAATTAGATATGATTTATTCAATTATCTATTAAAGTATATCTAATTGCATCACTTATGCATTTATTGATATGTTAATATTCTGCCCAAAGGTGATTATTAACATATCGTGAAAGAAATTTCAATATGTAGTTCTCATATATAGATTATTAATTTATTTCTCAAAGTATTTTGGTGAGCATACATATTATTGTTTACAGTTTCAGCAGCTATGAACTTGTTTGCATTCGGTAACTCTATGGTCAGGTTCAACGGGCTCAACTATGCAGATTGGTCAGAATATATCCTCTTCCATTTGGGAGTGATGACTTTAGACCATGCATTAGTTGAAGATCAAAAACCACAAGCCATTACAGAAAACAACACTGACAATGAAAGGATGTATTATGAGGCTTGGGAAAGATCGAATAGACTCTGCTTGAGCTTGATGAAAATCTCCATGGCGGAAAATGTCAAATCATCAATGCCTAGGACAAACAATCTAAAGAATTTATGAAGAAAATTATGGAGTATTCCTAGTCCGATATAGCTGATAAGTCCATTGTCGGGACTTTAATGAGCGAGTTGACCATGAAGAAATTCAACTGGTCCAACTTGATGATGGATCATGTAATTGAAATGTCTAATCTCGCAACAAAATTAAAAACCATGGGGATGGATGTCAACGAGACGTTCTTAGTACAGTTTATCATAAACTATCTTCATATTGAATCTGAGCAATTCTAGGTAAAGTTGGTAAACTACAAGACATTGGAGGATAAGTGGAGTTTCATAAAATTAAAGGCTATGGTCATTCAAGAAGAAGGGTGATTAAAGAAGATAAAAGATCACTCGATGAACCTCATGGCTACTGAAAAGACTATGGTAGGGGCTAGTAGCAATAAAAGCCAGACAAGCAAAAGGAACAAAGGAAAAACTCCCATGAAAGCTAATGGGAGCAATTCCAAAGAAATCAAATGTTACTTTTGCAATTAGACTTTACTGATCTAGGGTTGTGTATAAAATGACATACTGCCTCAATTAGACTTCACTGATCTAGGGTTGTGTATAAATTGCATTAAAGGAAAACAATCCAAACACGTATCAAAGAAGCCAGCTACAAGGGCTACCAAGCTCCTAGAATTGATACAAACTGATATTTGTGATCTTTTTGATGTCTCATCATGGGGATGGGAAAGATATTTTATCACATTTATAGATGATTTCTCACGGTATGGAAATAATTATCTAGTGCTTGAAAGGACTCAAGCAGTAAATATCCTTGAGATATCTATTAATGAGGTGGAAAGGTAATTGGATAGGAAAATAAAAGTTGTGAGATCTGATCGAGGTGATGAATATTTCAGAAGGCACGATGAGACGAGTCAACATCCTGGTCCATTTGCAAAATTCCTTGAAAGTAAGGGTATTTGTGCATAATACACAATGCCCGGAACACCGCAACAAAATAGTATCGCAGAAAGGCGAAATCGTACATTAATGGAAATGGTTAGGAGCATGATAAATAATAGTACTTTACCTTTTTCATTGTGGACTTATGCATTAAGAACTTCGGCATATTTACTCAATAGGGTTCCTAGTAAAGTATTTCAAAAGACACCTTTTAAATTATGAACATGTAGGAAATCTAGTTTGAGACATCTACATGTTTGAGGATGTCAAGCGGAAGTCAGAGTATACAATCCACATGAAAATAAATTAGATCCAAGAACGGTCAGTGGATTTTCTATTGGTTATCCTGAAAGGTCAAAGGGGTATAGATTTTATTGTCCTAACCATAGTATAAGAATTGTTGAGAGTGACAATGCTCGTTTCATTGAGAATGACAACATTAGTGGGAGCCAAATTTCACGAAATATGGAAATAAAAGAAGATAGGGATAAAGTATTGTTTCCATATATGCCTGAATCTTCTAAAGTAATCATTCCACATGTAGATTCATCTTCACATGATGACGTGGAACATCAAGAGTTGGCTTCCACATTAAGTGATGATGTCATTATTAATGAACAAGTTGTAAATGAGCCAAGTGCACCACAATCACAAGAAGTTGCATTAAGACGCTCTGAAAGGTAAAGGAGGCCTGTAAGTTTTGATGATTATATAATATATGCACTTGAGCATGAATGTGACTTAAGCATTGTTAAAGATCCAAGCTCATTCCATCAAGCCATATAATGTAAAGTGGTTGAATGATATGAAAGAAGAACTCGAGTCAATGGCCAATAACAATGTCTGGGATCTCGTTGAGTTACCTTAAGGTTCTAAAAGAGTCAGGTGTAAATGGGTATTCAAGACTAAACATGACTCTATACTCAAAAAGATATCATCGATTATAATGAGACCTTTGCTCCAGTTTCAAAGAAGGTCTCATTAAGAATTATTTTGCATTTGATGGCTCATTATGATTTGGAGCTTCAACAAATGGATGTAAAGACCGCCTTTTTGAATGGGGAGTTAGAGGAAGATGTTTATATGGATCAACCCGAAGGTTTTATGATCACAGAAAAGGAAAATCTTGTATGCAAATTAAATAAGTCAATATATAGAGTGAAACAAGCTTCTCGTAATGGTATATTAAGTTTAACAATACCGTTACATCATATGGTTTTTGTAGAAAATATTGTTGATAGGTGTATCTACATGAAAGTTAGTGGGAGTACGTTTATTATATTAGTCCTATATGTTGGTGACATATTATTAGCTGCGAATGATTTAGGTTTGTTATATGAAACAAAGAAGTATCTCTCCAAGAACTTTGAAATGAAAGATATGGGTGGGGCATCCTATGTGGTTGGAATAGAAATATTCCGTGATGAATCACAAGGAATGTTAGGATTGTCTCAGAAGGCATATATTGAGAAGGTCTTGGAAAGATTCAGGATGAACAAATGCTCTGTAGGGGTTGTTCCTATTCAGAAAGGGGACAGAGTTCAGCTTGGATCAATGTCCAAAGAATGAATTGGAACATAATGAGATGAAAGGAATTCCTTATGCATCATTGGTTGGGAGTATCATGTATGCTCAGACATGTACTCGACCTGATATTAGTTTTGCCACTGGTATGTTGGGTCGGTATCAAAGTAATCATGGTATGAACCACTGGAAGGTTGCAAAGAAAGTTCTCAGGTTTTTACAAAGGCACCAAAGATCATATGCTCGTGTACAGACGATCTGATAAACTTGATACTATCAGATATTTAGATTCAGATTTTGCGAGATGCATCGATACAAGAAAGTCAACCTTTGGTTACGTGTTTCTACTCGCTGGAGGAGCTGTGTCATGGAAAAGCTTGAAGCAGTCTGTCATTGTTGTTTCCACTATGGAGGATGAATTTGTAGCATGTGTTGAGGCTACAGTTCAAGGATTGTGGCTGCCGAATTTTGCTTCAGGACTTGGAATAGTCGACATCATTGTCAAGCCGCTGAAACTTTATTGTGATAATACCGCATCAATCTTCTTCTCAAAGAATGATAAGTACTCTAAGGGTGCAAAGCACATGGAATCGAAGTATTTATCGGTAAAGGAAGAAGTTCAGAAACAAAGAGTGTCAATAAAGTACATCAGTAGTAATTTTATGATTGTGGATCCATTAACTAAAGGGTCAGCACCTAAATTTTTTTGTGAGCATGTTGTAAGAATGGGTGTTCTAAAGAAGTCCTTGTTGTAAAAAGCTAATTAGTACATTTAGTTTGGTGCTCATTATGATTATGACAATCTCATTTGTTTTATGTTTCTGAATCATTTCATTGTTATATTTTACATGTATGTTTGCAAATAGATAACATAATGGCCGAAATGGAATTAAAGAAGGAGATGCTATTCTTCTAAATTACAGTTGAATGGATTGAATTGATATTGATACATGGAAGGGATCGTGTCAAGTTATATGATGCATGATCGCTATGATTATATTAATTTAATTCAGTTAAGTTATACGGTTCATTTACATTACATAGAACCCATGAAAGGCGTGCTTAAGGTTTTTATCTCATAATTAAAGATTATATGGACCAAGTGGGAAAATATTGAAATTTATCCCATATGTGGTACATATAAAATATTTATGAGATGATAAATATTGATTTTACAAGGTCAATGGATAAAACGTAATCGCATTATCTTGATCCATGTTGATGGTTAGTTGATCATCAGGAGTCGGTTATGATAGGATTTGTTATCCTTTTGAACCCTCCAACTCTACCCCTATAAAAGAGACGTGATTACTCATTATGCAAAACACCGAATCAAGAGATTTAGAGAGCCACCATCAAAACTCTCCACCATTTGAGAGAGTCTTAACGACTGGAGTCAAGGGAAGGATAAAAAGAGGAAGAAATGACCGCCGTCAGTTTCTTCATCATCTCCGTTGCAAGTTTCTATTTGATTTGCGATGGAAGGAGGTAACTCGCGAATCATTGTTTTTATTGATTCTTTAGTGTTGCGCCTAAATTTTTTCCTACAGTTGATCGAATCGATTTGTCCATAACCATGGCAGTGGGATCTTCAATTCTTGTTTGGGCTTGGAAATGGTTACTCGACCCTCGCTTGTATCCAGATGTCTGCCACTCGAGTTCTAGTGCTAAATTATAACTCAACGACCAAGCCTTGATGCTTAGTAGGCCTAAAATGCTTGACTCACGGTGGGAGTGATGTTTGAATGCTTGAATTGGGTGGAATTTCTTGCCCATTTGCTTGATCGATTGGTTTCCAACCTTATTGCAGGTGGCTCATTACTTGGATGTTTCACCCCTCGTGCCTCATGAATGCCGACGAGAGGCTTCAAGAGGGATTTGGATGGAATTGTACCAAAAAATCTATATTTCTATAAAGCACCTATCATCTTCGATCTTTTGATAATAATAATAAATATTTCCATTGTTATCATAAAAAATGATTAATTAAGTAAAGTCATGGAAAAATCATCTAATCAATTTTCAAACTTCAATATAAGTTATATCAGAAAAATCTTTCAATTAAACACTAAAACAAATAAACAACTTACCACCTATTTTATCTCCCTAAAGAACGGTTATTCCTATGCGAGATTACCCGTTTATGGAATAGAAGGCAATTTCCTCGCCTTACACCAACAATAATATTCACGCTCATAATACCTCCACTTGGTGGAACTGAAAACAAAAAGAAAAAGAGAAACCCTAAACCCAACCCCTAACCTCCACCTGCTCCCCTCCTCCTCTAATGGCGGAGCTGAAGCGCAAGCGCGGCCGCCCCCCTAAGTCCCCTCCTACCGACTCCCTCGACTCTTCCCCTCCTCCGCCCTCCGCCTCCGCCGATCTCTCCTCCCCTCGCCCTCGCGGCCGCCCACGCAAGGATTCCTCGTCCACCGCTGCCGCCTCCTCTCTTGACCGTCGCCCCCTCCGTCGTCCCACCAGCCCCTCCTCTCCCCGAGCCGCCGCCGCCCCACCCCTAGTCATCCTCAACAATGCCGACCTCCCCCTTCTCCTCGCCGACGCGCCGCCGCCGATGAGACGGGAGCAGGTGGTGAAGGTCCTCCCTTCCATGGATGCCGTCGTCAAGGTCTTCTGCGTCCATACGGAGCCCAACTTCTCACTTCCTTGGCAGCGCAAGCGCCAGTATAGCTCCAGCAGCAGCGGCTTCGTCATCGCTGGCCGCCGTGTGCTCACCAATGCCCACTCAGTGGAGCACCACACCCAGGTCAAGGTCAAGAAGCGCGGCTCTGATACAAAATACCTCGCCACCGTGCTTGCCATCGGCACCGAGTGCGACATCGGTGAGAAAGCTGCTATTTTTATCTAAACTAGGATGATGCCCGCGCTTCGCTGCGGTATCTTGTTCGTCATATTTGGAGAATTTTATTGAAGGGGAAACTTGCAGAATTTCTACGTTATCACATGTTATTTAAATTTTGAATAGAGAAGGAAAATAATATGCAGTAATTGTTTTTCTATTCGTAATATGAGGTAACGGTAGGGTCATGTTAGTTCTCGAAAAAGTTTAAATAATAAATAAATTTCTTGTAAACATCTAATAATAATTCATACCTGAATAGATTGAATAGATTTCTTGGAAGAACACCAATATCCACCTATCTCAGAGATAGCCCAAGGAATAAGATGGAATGGCTAAGTTGAGGATGGAAAGAAAGCAACCAGGAGAAGGAAATAAAGGAATTTCAGAATATTTTAAGAATACATTTTAGAGCATTATACAATGAATATGAGATAATTAAAGAAGTTCAAAAATATTTTTTAAGCAATTAATAGTCGGATACATAAGTTTGTACATCAAACTTCGGTGTTGTAGTTCTTAGGTATAATTTTGAAAACACTCGTATCTTTTCCACTACATACTGTCTAGTTTTTTTAATAAAAATATATATTGAGATAAAAAATATAGAAATAGAGGCTCATAGACACTGCTTTTTTACTAAATAGTTGAACTCCCGCGCTACGCTGCGCAGTCACATTTGAGATAAAAATATAAGTAATAATAATTATTATCATTATATTTATAATGATAATAAAATGACATGTTTTGATCAAATTCTCACTTTGCTTATTATAAATTGCATATGATAGTATTGTTTTAATGACTAATTTAAAGATTTCATAAGATATCATAAAATTAATGATAAAATTTTAATATGCATCTATAATATTCTCTCTAAAATATTAGAAATCATGTTTTTTAATCTGCTACCCTAATGCATTCGATATTTAAAATTTTTATAAATTTTATTCATGAAATTGGTGAATCCGCACACACATACATATTTCATGGATTCATATGCACAAAATAACACAAAATTAATGTTATATAACTTTGATCAACATGGTTTTACTAATCAAATAAAGATCTTAAAACATAAACAACTCATTTTTCTATTATTCATCTAAACTGTTTTTGAGAAAAGTAAAAAATCCATATGAGAAATCATATAACTAACATGTGAATATATTATGTCATTTGAAATATCGATTCGCATCTTCGAGTTAATAATAAACTACAATAAAATAGGGTTAAAGTAATGTTTTTTGAAATCCGTCATTACTTTGTATATGTTAAATATATAATGACGAAACTATTCACTATGAAACGATTTTGTATATTTGAAATTAAGAAGGAATGACGTATCCATTATTTTATCATTGGCAACAATCCATATAACGATTCTTATCCATGGCTAATTTTCAAAAGTTTAACTAATCCTTACTATGCAAGAATGAAGTGGGGTCAACTACACATATTCTTTAATGGTAAACTTATCAATTTATGATCATACCATATCTTAGATATTATATAAAATAAAGAGATACCGAGTCTAAGAAAAATAAATGTTGAATGGATTGTTGTAAAAACCTTAGGATAAGGAGTTTACGGGGTAAGACTATTAAATATAATCTAAGATAATTTTAATGGTGGTTGAAATATTGATATTGAACAATCTTTTCATACGTGTAAATTTGTAAAAAAATTTATAAAAGATACTTCAAATGGTACATGATTAATTAATGATATTTTGCAGGTAGGTAAAATAATTAATAATATTTTGTAGGTAGCGATTGGTTGAAAACCGGATCGACATATTAATATATTATGGTAGCTTTGAGGTTTAGTAAAAGTAAATTGGGGCTTTTGTAAATTGCCAGAAATGTAATGGAAATATACGAGGAAGATAAAGTTTGAGGGAGAAAGGTGTGGTTGATGGGTGGCAACCCAAGAGAGCAAGACTTCACCGAGTTGAGAATGAGGGGAGGTTATACTTGAGGCATAATGATGCTTTATGAGAAGGCCACGTGTTGAGTTGCAGTGGATCAAACAGGCAGAGGCATCCCATGATGCCACGTGCAGGCCAATGGAAGAAAAAGCCTCTTTCAAAGTAGGTACATAGATTTGATGATTTACTGGATGTTGTAGACATGCACAAGTCTACACTCAATTAGAGGCTTCCACGTTATCTATCTGTAATTCTCATCGTCATTGTGTCATCTAAAGTACTACCACATCTCATCATAAGATGATATTAATGAATTTCGAACCATCTCTTCTTAATTATAGCTGTCATTAGATCAACATATTGTTTCAGATCCAAGATGGGTGGTGCAAGTGGGAGTGGTGCTGGGGGAAGAAGGCTGCTGAAACTGGTGATCGACGGGTCACCGTCATAGTGGAAGGCGAGGGGGAGGTGTGCGAGGATGTGGAGATGGTGGAGTTGGCTGGAGATGGCCCATGAAGTCTGCCGAAGGTCAAGATACGCTCGTCGAAGGCCAAGAGCGTGGCAGCGCCGTGGTGTTTCCATTGCAGAGCTGCATACCACCTGCCCATTGTTTGTGCAACATCCGAATAGCTGTGCTTCCGGTGCGGACGTCCAGGGCACCGGCAGAGGGAGTGCTTAGAAAGGGGGACATGGTCGAGAAAGTTGGTCTGCAGAAGCATGTCGTGGCCGCGGTGTTGGAGCCACTTGTGGAGTTGTTGTCCGATGCGGCCTTCGCCTCATTTCTGTTGCAGTTTTTTGAGAGACGTGACATCGGAAGAATGTTTGGAGGGGCTCGTTGTGGGGAAGTGATGCAGCGTGGAACGAGAATATAGGGCTGCATATTTAATTAATGTTATATGTTAATTTTATTTACGTTTATTTACGTCGTTGTATTTTTAATTGAATAAACGAGATCACCTGTGATCTCAATTAGTTGGTTAGAGATTTAAATTCTATATTTAGTTGGTTAATTAGTTAGAGTCTATTTAGGATAATTAGTTGTCAATTTGAATTAGTTTTCTATTTTCGTAATCTCATCCCTCCTATATAAAGGGATGTGTGTCCATTGTTTTTAGTCAGTTCAGTATGTTATAAAATTGAGATCTTTATCTCTATCTCCTTCTCCCCCGCATGGTCTATACGTGTTGTTCTTCTCCAACCTCGCGCATCCGGCGTGTTTTCTTCTTCTCAACCCCTCTATTTTCTTCTACCAAAATCCACCATTCAAAAATCAAAATTTTATCGCCGCGCGAAAGCTTATTTTGCATCATTTGGTATCAGAGCATGGCCTACAGATCGTCCTCACGATCTGACGATCTGTCTAGACATTCGCATCGACATGCATCGAAGGACTATCGTTCGTCCGAACGAAAACGGCGAGCCAACGGCGCCTACAACAAGGAGTCGTTGCACATGCTACTTGATTTACAATCCAACTTCCATTCCATGTTTCGAGAGCTTGTGGCTGACTTCGAGTACCTACGCGCCAAATCAGCATCACCAATCACCGACACCGAATTTGAAGACAAAAAGCTCGCCGTCAACGACGAACTGCCCGCTGTTCAGATCATTTCGGAAGAAAACAACGACGAAACGATTGCTGTCCATGACGTTTCAGATCAGCCACCATCGTCGATATCATCCCCGATGACAGTTCCGACCCCGCTGTTGCCCAACCTTGGCAGCCCCGCACCCTCGGGTCCCCTTCTCGTAGCCTCTGCGGCTCCAGCTCCGCCACCAACCCTGCCAACACCCGCTGCCCCCATCGCTGCAACGCCTGCGGAAGCAACCCCACCCCGACACCTCCCCAGGCCTTCCAGATCCTCGCCGCACTGCCGACGGCCCCTCCCGCGACCCCCACACCCCCAGTCCCCCGCCCCGAAACCCACTCCTTCTCGCTGCCTCATTCCGTAGACCACCTCCCTCTCCTCGCCAGCCCTCCTCCACGCGTGCGAGCCATGCCCCCTCCTCCCCCTCCTCTCCCGGTACCATAGCCGCCCCATTCCCCGCTACCCTCCCACGCCCCTACCCCCATACCTCCTCCCACGCGCCAAGCCGCACCACCACCAACCAATGCCCCTGCACCCCCGCCACCCTCCCTCGCCCTCTCCCCATCACAAGTCAAGCGCCCGACCCCGCCAACGCCGCCGATCTCTCCTCGTTGCCGCCGCCAGCCTAAGAAGGAAGGAGCCCTAGCATTTGGGGGTGTATACCCGATCATGTCCCTTGACAATCGGAGTCAAGAGAAATATTGGGGTAATTGTAGGAAAAGCCCCCCTTACAAAAGTTCTTATCAAAAGGGGCAATTGAAGGATGAGTTATGCTATGAAATCCTTTTAAATGAAGGGGTAGAAAATTTACAGCCGTTCCCCTCAAATCAGAAAAATTATAAACGTAATATGGAAGAGGAGCGAAATTGGGAGATTCGACCAACAAGCCATCAACAACCCGAAGATCAAGCAATTCGTCGGGAGGCGAATTTTAAAAGCGGAGGAGAGTTGATGCAGCGTGGAACGAGAATATAGGGCTGCATATTTAATTAATGTTATATGTTAATTTTATTTACGTTTTATTTACGTCGTCGTATTTTTAATTAAATAAACGAGATCGCCTGTGATCTCAATTAGTTGGTTAGAGATTTAAATTCTATATTTAGTCGGTTAATTAGTTAGAGTCTATTTAGGATAATTAGTTGTCAATTGAATTAGTTTTCTATTTTTGTAATCTCATCCCTCCTATATAAAGGGATGGGGGTCCATTGTTTTTAGTCAGTTCAGTATGTTATAAATTTGAGATCTTTATCTCTATCTCCTTCTCTCTCCTTCTCCCCCGTGTGGTTTACACGTGTTCTTCTTCTCCAACCTCGCGCATCCGGCGTGTTTTCTTCTTCTCAACCCCTCTATTTTCTTCTACCAAAATCCACCGTTCAAAAATCAAAATTTTGTCACCGCGCGAAAGCTTATTTTGCATCAGGAAGGGTGACACGGAAGTCCATAGAAGAATCTGGGAGAGGGTGCTGGCGACGAGGGAGGCTGGCACTGTTGTCGATGTTGTTTGGCTGCATGGGTATTCTCTATGCGTGAGGGGTGTCTTGTCGGTGGGAGCGAGGGAGGTGATCGCATGCGGATTGGAGGGCGGTTTGCCACTAAATGCGACATGCATGATTAAGTGGCAGAGACCACGATTCTTAGATGGAAGTTCGGGGGATGGCGAACAATTATGGAAGCTATTCGTGGCGAAGATCCCATTAAGATGTAGAAAGGTAGAGGTTTTGCGAGAGGCCTTTAATGTTGGAGATGTGGTGAAGATTCGTAGTTCCGGCTTGAAATCGGCTGAGGACTTGGAAGTGGTGTTGTCGATGAGGGGGGCACGAGTCTAACATATGCGCATCGCTGATAATCGGTAGGAGGCATGTGTCGATTTGGCTCATTGTTCTGGAGGGCAAGGGAGCAGTGGAGATGGATGCAAGCGTTGTCGGGGTGGATCGGGTTTCGAAACTGGTGGGGGGAAGCTCGAGGATCGTCGATTTTGGGGCTAGTGAAACCGGACCGCACTTTTCAGGAAACCCTAGTGCTACCAATGAATGCTTGGAGGATATTCGTCTTGGCGTTTCATTCACATTCTCGGGTTCGGGCTATTCGAGTGACCCGACTGTTTTTGTTGGTGGATGTCCTATTAGGTGCTTCCTGATGCAGCGTCGGACCCAAATATAGGGCCGAATTTTTTAGTTAATTTTAGTGGTCAATTTTATTTACGTTTATTTAAATTATCGTGTCTTTATTTAAATAAATGAGATCGCCTGTGATCTCCAACAATTAATCATAGATTTGAGTTTTAAATTTGGTCAGTTAATTAGTTAGAGTCTAATTAGGATAATTAGTTGTCAATTTAAATTAGTTTACTATTTTTGTAATCTCATCCCTCCTATATAAAGGGATGAGGGTACAATGTTTTTAGCCAGTCAAGTATTAATGAAAATTTGAGATTTATCTCCCTCTATCCCCCTTTCTCCCTCCCACGTGTTCTTCACGTTTCTTCTGCTCCCTCAACCCCTCGTTCCCGTCGAGTTTCTTCTCTCAACCCCTCTAATTCTTCCACCAAAATCCACCGTTCAATATTTCAAATATTTATTTTCGCCGACGTCGAAATCCATTTTGCATCATTTGGTATCAGAGCATGGCAACCGAATCGTCCCTACGATTCGACGATCCCTTCGCGTATTGGAAGATGAAATATGATTTGAGTTGCATATCTCATGGTTCGCGCTCACGTGCACGTCAACAAAAGTTCAAGAAGCGACTTATGTCAAGCATCAAGGTTCAGGCATGGCTGGATGCGCAAATCGACGAAGATCTCGCCGTCAACAACGAACACCCCGCTGAGAACACAGATTCGGCCGCTGTTCGGATCGTTGCGGAAGAAAAAAGGGACGAAACAGTGGCTGTCCCGGAGGTTTCAGGTCAGCCCCCATCACCAACGGCGTCCCCGATGGCAGCCCAACCACCCCAGCGGTTCCCCAGGCCGTCCAGCCCCTCGCCGCACCACCAGCGGCCCCTCCCGCGACCCCCAAACCCCCTGCGATACCGCCCCCAGCCCCAGTTTTCCCCCGCGCGTTCCCTCCCTCGCTGAACCCGCCCCCTCCGCCCGCCACTCGTTGCCATTCCCTCACGCCATCCCTCCCATGTGCGCCGCCCCCTCCCTCCCCTATTCCCCTCCTCCCCCGCACCACCCCTCCCTACCTCCCACCCGCGCCCTGTCAAACCCCGCCTGAGCCTCCTGCTCGCCCCTCCCCCTACAGCTCTTCCACGCCATCGCCGCCTCTCCCCCTCGTCGATCCACCTCCCCGCCAGCCGCTCGCCGCCCTCCCCTCGGCCTTGCCATCACCCCGCCCCTCCAGTGCCCGTGGTTTCCCTCCTCCTTCTCTCCTTCGCCGCCTGCGCCCTACCGCCCGCGCCTGCGAGTCCCTCCCAGCGCCCCGCGCCCTGCCCTCCCCCTCCCGCTCGCCTTCGCCACCCGCCGCTTCCCTTCTCGAGCGCACCGCCAACAACCCAGCATTCAACAGAGGCATCGCCCGCCAGCCACCTCGCCCTGCACCTGACCCGTGCGCCGTGCCTTGCCCTCCCTCCAGCTACCGCTACCGCCGCGTAAAGCCCGCCGCCTGCGCCGATCTACGGACCACCATTGTGGTGGCGATATGGAAGGGCAAACCCTAACGGGGGGCCCGAAGGTCATGGGATGTCAATCCCACGAATTGTGGTGTTGGAGATTAAGTGGAAAAATTTGCAAAAGAAGACCCCATGAACTCCCTATTTGCAGAAAGAAATTCAGGAAGAATGAAGGGGTGCAGAAATTGCGCCCAAACCCCCGGCGGCACAAATATTTAAAAAAGAAGGCTGCAAATCAGAAATCTGGGGACCCTCCTTATCCAAATAGGACTATGACCTTGGGCTTCCCCTATATAAGGACCCCGTGGCTTCATTCCTTGGACACATCTCCTCCCCTCCTCTCCTTGTGTCATTGTTTCGCTATGGATTCTCCAAAGGCCATGGTGTTCATGCCTCATAAATTCTTCGAACATCACAAGGAGGAGACAACAATCAAGAAAACGCCGCCGTTCGCGCCGCACATGTTTTTCAACCACGACGGCCGCATCACCCACGCCTGCGTATGGACTCCGCCGTTCGCTCCACACCAATTCTTACAGAGGATGACTAAGCACACAGATTCGACCTCCAAGCCTGCAGATCCCGCAATTTGTCGGGAGACGAATTTTTAAAGCGGAGGAGAGTTGATGCAGCGTCGGACCCAAATATAGGGCCGAATTTTTTAATTTTAGTGGTCAATTTTATTTACGTTTATTTAAATTATCGTGTCTTTAATTAAATAAATGAGATCGCCTGTGATCTCCAACAATTAATCATAGATTTGAGTTTTAAATTTGGTCAGTTAATTAGTTAGAGTCTAATTAGGATAATTAGTTGTCAATTTAAATTAGTTTACTATTTTTGTAATCTCATCCCTCCTATATAAAGGGATGAGGGTCCAATGTTTTTAGTCAGTCAAGTATTAATGAAAATTTGAGATTTATCTCCCTCTATCCCCCTTTCTCCCTCCCACGTGTTCTTCACGTTTCTTCTCCTCCCTCAACCCCTCGTTCCCGACGAGTTTCTTCTCTCAACCCCTCTAATTCTTCCACCAAAATCCACCATTCAATATTTCAAATATTTATTTTCGCCGACGTCGAAATCCATTTTGCATCACTTCCCATTACCATTTTATAACATGCAACATTCAGGTTTGGCCACACCTGACATTGCGGTGCATTATTTGAGCACAATGCTCTGCCCGAACAAGGGGACAGTCTCTGGGTGCGGTTCCTATTTTGACCTTTGCTCTTTCAGACTTAGGTCTTGATCCGACGAGGCTGTATGTGGCCCCTGTCCTTTTGGGGCTCCAACAGTTGGTTGCAGAGGGGATCGTGAAGGTTCCTCATGCATCTTGTTCGAGCAAATTGGCTGACCTCCTGGGGACAATGGTCTCTACAGAGTAGCTGGCGGTGGGCCTCAACACCGTTGAGTTTGACAACGGGTCTCATGGAGTTGCATCTTGGTGGTGGGCCTAAACACTCATGGAGGTTTGATCGGTGGATGTTTGAATGCAACATGATCACGAAGCTGTGAAGGTAGTAGGTGGAGGGGCCTCGGTTCTTCTCAGAAAAGGTTCGCGACAGCTTTGCACATGAAAAAGGTTGCGGGTGGTCTCGTGCGCATGGCCTGAATTCTGATGTGACGGGTCACCTGATGGTTTTTTCACGTAAATGGTGTCGTGCAAACTCGATGGAATGGTAAACAAGGTCGCTCGAGCAAGAATGCGAAGTGCGAACACGATGGAGGAGAGGCACATTGCGACTCAAATTGGGTTAGACGGGGGCACGTCTCGACAGAATAGTGGACTTGTGGAGAGGAATTCGACTAGCTATGCGACAATGTGAGCTGAAGAAAGTATATGGAGAGGATTGAAGAGGGCAACATTGAGAGGTTATTCAAATTAGCGACAACACAGAGAGTGCGGGTGATGGTGGCTGGGGCTTCCCCCTTCGTTTCTCAATGAAGCTTTTATAATGGAATGTGCGGGGCCTATGTCTACTGGAGAAGCGATTGGCGGTTGGGTCCATGGTCACTACGTGGAAGATTGATGTGACATGCTTGCAGGAATTTAAGATTGAATCATGAGATTCATTGAGATGGGGATCCACTTTTGGTCCTCAATTTAATGAATCAGAGCAGTGTTGGCAAATGGATGTTCAGGGGGATTGTTATTGCCTGGAATGGGGGTCTTGTCGACCTGGTTGATGAGGCGATCTTGGTTCACTCAATGTTGATGGTTCTATTGAGCAAATCAGATCAATCCCATTTTGTGGTTACCTTGGTGCATGGAATAGCTGGGACATCTACAAATGCGATGTTGTGGGATGAGTTGCGAGAGATTAGGGTCAGATTTCCAGATATGCCTTGGCTTGTGGTGACTTCAATGCCACGCTCTATGTGGAGGACATACGAGGTGGGAGAGGTGCGCCAGATCCTGGTTCGGTTTTCTTTGGCGAGGTAGTGGAGGAGCATGCGCTAGAAGTTTTGGACGTGGTAAATTGAAGTTATACTTGGAGGATCTTGTCATTTAGGTCTCGGATTGATTGTTTTCTTCTGTCTGTTGAGGCCTTGGAGATGTTTAATTTGTCTAATGTTACTTCTCTGTTCAGGTCGAGATCGGACCATATGTTGCTATCTTGATATGTGCAACGACAAACACTCGTCGTCTTACTTCAGATTTGAATGATGTTGGTTGTTGGAGGAGGACTTTCGAGATATGGTGAGGAATTCATGTTTGGAGTTGAAGGTGGAGGGTTCGACCACAATGAGATTCATAATAAAGCTGGAGACACTGCGATGTAGGCTGTTGGTGTTCAAGAGGGATTCTCGTTCTATGTGGGAGCTGGGGAGGAATCATGCATAGGAAGAGCTGGTGAGATTGGACCTACTGGAGAACTTCAGGGAGCCGGATGAGGAGCTCGTGAATCGTGGAGTGGTTCAGAAGATCATGGAGGATGGGAAGGGAGAGTAGTGCGAGTGGAGGCAGAGATCTTGGCAGAAGTGGTTGAAGGAGGTTGATGCTAATATCAGATTCTTCCATACTGTGGCGAACATGAGGAAGAGGAGAAACCTGGTCCATTCAGTTGTGGTTGAGGGAGGCGAGTTTCATGGGGGAGGAGGAGGTTGTGAGGGCAATGCCGTATTATTTCAGGGACATGAGCATGCACCTTCTTTGTTGCAGATCGTTGTGGTTGGGGATGGGGTTGAATCATAAATCTGATTCAGATGCAGAGTTGTTGATGAGGTTGTTTGGGTTGAGGTTCGTGAGGTTGTTTTTAACCTGAATCCAGACAACTACCTTGTATCAGACGGTTTCTCGGTCCTCTTCTACAAAGAATTTTGGGATCTGCTTGCTGACAAGGTGGGAGTGGTGGAGGAATTTGCTAAGGGAAACAATGGCTTTGATCGGATCATTCGAATGTCCATTTTCTTGCTCCATAAGAAGGATGTTGCCACAAGAATAGAAAACTATGGAGCGATCGCATTATCCAATGCAATTTATTTGATTGTGGCTAAGTTGTTGGCCAACCGGTTAAGGGGTGAGGTGAAAGAATCATCTTGCCGATGTAGGGTGCTTTCTTGCCTGATAGATCGTTCATGGACAATTTGGTTATGACCTTCGAGATTGTGGTAGACTGGCGCTTGAGGAAGGCTAAGGCATTCCGCGGAAGGTGGATTTTTCGAAGACATACACGATTGTATGGAGTCTATGGACTGGTGCTTCCTCAGGGCATCTTTGTACATGTGCGGCTTTCTGGATAGATGGATCTCGTGGATGAAGAGGTGTATCACGACATGTGTCGTGTCCCGTTCTTGTGAATGAGCAGTCGAGGGATGGTCAGCCCCAATATGGTGGTCGTCAGGGATGCTCTCTGACGCCTTTTCTTTTTGTTCTTGCGACTAATGCATTGATGATCATGGTTGATCGTCCAGTTTCGGGGAGCTTTTGCAGTAGCTACTCCAAGGGGGAGATTTCTGTTCTCATCATTCAGTACGCAAATGACAGTATACTTTTTGTGGAGGGTGGTGTCGGCAATTGCAGTGTGTTATCTGTGGTGCTGGATCTTTTCGAGATGTGTCGGGATCGGAACTTAAAAGTGATAAGTCAAAGTTCGTCCGTTTTGGCCTGGTGGATACAGAGATTGACTTGTGTTCTGGTTGGTTGCGTTCGATGCACATGGAATTGCTGTTGCGTTACCTTGGCATGTCTTTGGTGGCATGGCGGATGCACACCACAGATTGATTGGAACAGAAGTTAGCGGGATGGAAGTCTACAGGTGACCAAATTAAAAAATTAATGTCTGAAAAGAGAGATATGGGTAAATAATGATTCATTCATTTAAGAAAAACTAGCAGCAGAACTGTGCATGTGCAAAACTGTCCAGGACAGTCCAGAGATTGAATCCCTCATTCAACAATACAATAAATCGAACAAAAGCAGCAAATGATAGGGTAATTAAATAAAAGAGTGAATCATGATAATAATAGATAAGGGAAATCAGTTTTTCAAGGTAAAAAGGTTATGACCAGAACTTCAACTATGCTCGCAATAAAATAAAATATATAAAAGATGCCAATACAAGGTACCGAATAACCACAGGAAGAAAGGGGAGGTGACACCCGATAGAGGAGCTGGGAGTGGCTGAGGGAGGCTTTGGTGGATGTTGGCAAGGGTAGAACACGGTTGGTGATAATGCTATGGTGGAGGATGATAGAGCTTTCAATTTGCTGTAACGGGGTTAGACGGAGAGGGAGATGGAGTTGGCGAAAGTGGTAGGGAAGCGACAACCATGAGTATAGAGGAGGACGGGACTGGTGGCGGTGGTATAAAGGAGGTAGAGAGAAGGTGATGGGGATTGGAGTTGATGTGGGGGATCTTTGATGCAGCGTGGAGTCAAACTATAGGGCCAAATATTTATCTAATTTTATCGGTCAATTTTATTTACGTTTATTTAAATTGTCGTGTCTTTAATTAAATAAATGAGATCGCCTGTGATCTCAATAAATCAGTTAGAGATTTTTGAATTTCAAATTAAGTAGTTAGTCGGTTAATTAGTTAGAGTCAATTTAGGATAATTAGTTGTCAATTTGAATTTGTTTTCTATTTTTGTTATCCCATCCCTCCTATATAAAGGGATGGTGGTCCATTGTTTTTAGACAGTTCAGTATGTTATCAATTTGAGAATTATTCTCTATCCCTCTCTCTCTTCTCCCCTACGCGGTCTTCGCGCTTCTTCTCCCACAACAACTCGTTCTCGACGAGTTTCTTCTTCTCAACCCCTCTATTTCTCCACCAGAGCCCACCATTCAAAATATTTCATTTATTTCGTCGATGCGCCAAACTCGTTTTGCATCATTTGGTATAAGAGCATGGCCTACAGATCGTCCTCACGATCTGACGATCCGTACAGACATGTGCGCCGCCATGCGACGAAACACCGTTATTCGTCAGAACGACAACGGCGAGCCGACGACGCCCACAACGAGAAGATGAGGAGCATGCTACTTGAGATACAAGCCAACTTCCAGTCCATGTTTCTGAGATCTTAGGGCTGACTTCGAGTACCTACGCGCCAAATCGAAGCCTCCAACCACCGACACCGAAGTTGAAGACGACTCGCCATCAACGACGAAACTGCCGCTGTCCAAACGTTTCAGAGGAAAAAAGGGCTGAAAAGCTTGCTGTCCAGAATGTTCAGATCAACCCCCATCGCCAATGACGTCCCCGATGTCAGCTCCAGCCCTGCTGCAACCCAAGTTGACAGCCCCGCACCCTCGGGTCCCTACCGCAGCCCCTGCGGCTCCAGCCCTCGCCACACACCATCAACAATGCCACAAGAGTTGCTGGCAACAGAAAACCACTGCGAGCGTCGCTTGAGAGGTAGTTGGCACCTCCTTTATCCGATAGGTCGCTCCCAGGGTGGCCACACCTCGCGCGCGGTATGTGCACCATTTGGGTGTCGCCTCCGTGGTAGACTCCGCCATTACCCAGCAACGTCACCACCAACGCCGTTGTAGACCCATCTTCAACCCCGCAAGGTGCGCGCGATTCCTCCCAGCTCCGCACCCCAGCACCTCAAGCCAGAATCGCCGATGCGGTCACCTGCGTCGCCCTCCATCACTTTCACCCCGCTGTCGCCTCTGACCAGCTCGACACCGTCAACATCCGTGCCACCTTCATTTGCGTCGCCTACAATCGCTTCAACTTCCATCACACCGCCGCTAGAGGAATCGAAAACCCAGCGCTGGGCGCCGCTTAAAACGTAAGGATGGAGAAACCCTACCGTGGGATTTCTCTGGAAGAGAAATGTGATCCCCGAAGTTTGGGGGATTGGTTTGGAAATATTGCACAAAGACACCTCCCCAAACTTCTTATTTACAGGTTAGATTGGGAAATTTAAAAGGCATTGCTTTGGTTGAAGGGGTAAAAAATTACATTATAACCCCTGGGAGGGAGATTATTTAAAGAAAGGTGCTGAGAAAAGGGAAATGAGGCTGCTACCTTCTCCAATTAGGACTAGGAATGTGGGATTCGCCTATAAAAGGATCCTATGGGTTATGGCATTGCCCACATCTCCTCTCATCCTAAGTTTGTGCCACACATTTGTTATGGGTTCTCCGAAGGCCATGTTGTTCATGCCTCATCAATTTTCGATCACCGCAATAAGAAGATGAAGATCGTGGAGACGTCGCCCTTTGCGCCACATATGTTCTTCCAACATGAGGTGACCGACTCCGGCCACTGCACCAAAGCCATATGGGTTCCACCATTTGCTTTACATCTATCCTTCCCCGAGGCAAACAAGAACGTTAAAGTCAAACCGTCAAGCATCGAAGATCTAGCAATTCGTCGGGAGATGAATTTTTTAAAAGCGGAGGAGAGTTGATGCAACGTGGAGTCAAATATAGGGCCAAATATTTATCTAATTTTATCGGTCAATTTTATTTACGTTATTTTAAATTGTCGTGTCTTATAATTAATAAATGAGATCGCATGTGATCTCAATAAATCAGTTAGAGATTTTTGAATTTCAAATTAAGTAGTTAGTCGGTTAATTAGTTAGAGTCAATTTAGGATAATTAGTTGTCAATTTGAATTTGTTTTCTATTTTTGTAATCCCATCCCTCCTATATAAAGGGATGATGGTCCATTGTTTTTAGACAGTTCAATATGTTATCAATTTGAGAATTATTCTCTATCCCTCTCTCTCTTCTCCCCTACGCGGTCTTCACGCTTCTTCTCCCTCAACCCCTTGTTCTCGACGAGTTTCTTCTTCTCAACCCCTCTATTTCTCCACCAAAACCCACCATTCAAATATTCATTTTATTTCGTCGACGCGCCAAACTCGTTTTGCATCAATGTAGAACCAATGGATAGGGCCCAATATTTATCTAATTTTATTGGTCAATTTTTATTTACGTTTATTTAAATTGTCGTGTCTTTTATAAATGAGATCGCCTGTGATCTCAATAAATTAGTTAGAGATTTTTGAATTTCAAATTAGGTAGTTAGTCGGTTAATTAGTTAGTCATTTTAGGATAATTGGTGGTCAATTTAAATTAGTTTCTATTTTTGTAATATCGATCGAGGATAAGATGCGAGAAAACCGCTTAAGGTGGTTTGGTCATTTGCAAAGAAGGTCAACTGATGCACCGGTTAGGAGATGCGAGTGTTGGGATGTTGAGCCAGCTAAGAGAGGGCGAGGACGGGCCCAAGAAGTGTTGGAAAGAGACTATACGAAGGGATCTTAGTTTGCTGGATATAAGTCCGAGATTGACCCAAGATAGATCTGAATGGAGGCGAAGAATCCATGTAGCCGACCCTACTTAATTGTGGGAAAAGGCTTTGTTGTTGTTGTTGTTGTGATCCCTCCTATATAAAGGGATGATGGTCCATTGGTTTTAGTCAGTTCATAATTTATAAAATTGAGATCTTTATCTCTATCTCCGTCTCTCTCCTTCTCCCCCGCGTGGTCTACACGTGTTCTTCTTCTCCAAAACCCTCGTATTCTCGACGAGTTTCTTTTCTCAACCCCTCCATTTTCTTCTTCCACCAATTATCTCTACCAAAATTTATTGTCTAACATTCAAAATTCACCGTTCAAATTATTTTAATTTTCGTCGATGCGCCAAAATTCCAATCCGCATCATTTGGTATCAGAGCATGGCATCTAGATCGTCCTCATGATCTGGCGATCCTCCAGACGTTCGCACGGAAAAATCCAACGGATTCCGCTCCATGACCGTACATGGCGTGCCAAGGTTAGACAAACATTATCAAATATGAGCCAAATTGTGCCGATATGCAAGTAGTGGCATCCCAGATGCGAGATACATTGAACGTTGAGATAACACGCCAACTTGAGGAAAACACTGCCAAATCGAAGTCTCCAAGCACTGAACCCGAAGTTGAAGACGAATATCTAGCCGTCCACGACGAAACGACCACTGTCCAAACCGTTTCAGAGGAAGAAAGGGCCGAAACGCTTGCTGTCCAGAATGTTTCAGATCAGCCGCCATCGCCGAAATCACCCCCGATGCCGGTTCCAACATCACTGCCGGCCTGCCTTGGCAACCCCGCACCCTCGGGCCCCCTTCCCGCAACCACGGCGGCCCCCCTAACCTCGTCAGACCCTCCACGATCTCCCCCCCAACCCCTGCGCGGCAACCCCCAACCCCAACACCCTCTCCCATCGCTACGCCACCACCAACGCCCCCCTTCGCCGCCACCCCCTCAAAACCAACCCCAGTCCCGCCACCCACCAACCTCGCGCCCCCAGCGGCCCCAGCCCCGACGCCGCCTTCCCTCGCCCCGCCCCTTCACCAACCCCTCTCCGCAGCCCCCGATACCGCCTGACCCCCCCAGCGACCCCCCACGGGTCGCCCCCTTCACGACCTCCACATCATCGCGCGCCGCCTCCAGCACGGATACCCGCGCAATCGCCCTCGCGCACTCGCGCACAGCTACTCGACCGCGAACCCCAGCCTGCGTCGCCCGGTTCGGCGCCGCCCTTGGAACCAGAGGCCACGCCACCACCAACGCCAAGAGGAAGCCCTAGGCGCATTTCCTAAGGGGATTGAATCCCGTTAATTGAGGGCTGAAAGGTTAAATTGGGTTAATTACTAGAAGACCCCTACTCCCACAAGTTTCTATCAAGAGATTTATTTGGAGGAATTATACCATGACTACATTTTAAGTGAAGGGGTACGAAATTTGCGGAGGCGTCCTCCAATTGGAAAGAACTACAAACGTTATGTTGGAAAAAGATCTAATTGCAGGCTACAATTTCAAAGACGATTTCTCCAACGACGCATCTAGATCAAGCAATTCGTCGGGAGATGAATTTTTAAAAGCGAAGGAGAGTTGATGCAGCGTGGAACCCAACGGATAGGGCCCAATATTTATCTAATTTTATTAGTCAATTTTATTTACGTTTATTTAAATTGTCGTGTCTTCAATAAATGAGATCGCCTGTGATCTCAATAAATCAGTTAGAGATTTTTGAATTTCAAATTAGGTAGTTAGTCGGTTAATTAGTTAGAGCCATTTTAGGATAATTGGTGGTCAATTTAAATTAGTTTCTATTTTTGTAATATCATCCCTTCTATATAAAGGGATGAGGGTCCATTGTTTTAGTCCAGTTCAAGTTAATGAAAAATTGAGAATTATTCTCTATCTCCCTCCTTCTCCTTCTCTCTCCGCGCGATCTCCGCGTCTTTTCTCCTCCAACCTCGCGCGACAGGCGTGCTCTCTTCTCTCAACCCCTCTATCTTCTCCACCGTACTTCCACATTATAAATTATTTTTATCCGTCGCCGAATTTCATTTTGCATCAATCTTGGAGGAGGAGGAAAGGGGGTTGGAGGGAGAGTGTAGAGCTGGAGGTTGGGGAGAGGAGAATGAGAAGAGCAGACATGTAGTCGAGGGTTGCTGGGAAAGGGGGAGAGAGCTGGGGAAAGATAGGAAGAGAGTTGGGAGGAGAGAAGAGGTTGGAGCTGGGGGGAAGAGAGGAAGAAGAGGGACATGAGAAGAGGAAGTTAGGGAAGGGAAGGGCCCGTATGGGTCTTTTCTTGGGTTCTTCTCATCTCCATCTCTTACCCCCCTCTTCCCTTTTTATGCAAGCACCTAACCCTAGAAAACAAAACACATTTCGGTGCAATACCATGGTTCCTCTCACCCGAACAAGGAGCATTGGCCAAACTTGAGGCTAAAGTAAAAAAAGGAAAAAAAAATATAAGTCTCGGGACTTAATGAATTAAAAGAGGACCCTTGGGCTTTCTCTTTTAATGCTGAAATAGCATGTAGCTCCCCGTGTTTGAGTCTGGCTGCATTAATCCCCCTATTGAGAAGAATCTTGCTTCTGCAAGATAACATCGTAGTAACTTTGCATGAAGTCAACACAAAGTTCTCTCAACTCATACTTCTAAATCCGTGAAATGTTCTCCAAGTGACGTTCTTTCCACTATCGGATGGGTCATGGTGTATTATCGATTTGCAGATATCAAGGATTTCGTCATTGGTATCCAAATCCAATGTTATTGCAATGATTGTTGGTGACAATTTCATCTATGGAAGCTCTAGTATACCTGCATCTCTGTCAACATCTAATATCGTTGAGGTGCTTATCTCTCGTTGGAGTTTCGTTGCATAACATTTGGACCCATTTTCTTGATGTTTCTGAAATGACCAATTTTGTCTGGGCTTAATTTCTAGTGGATTTGCTTGGGAAAAAAACTCTTCTTGAAAATAGACCATAATCGAATTCCTTCACTAAATCTCATCTTTCTCACATGGGTATTGGCTTGTTTTGGGTATGTGGTTGATGTAATTTGGGATTTGGTGTAGATTTGTGGTGGAATTGATGGGTAGGATCAAGCATATGGTCATCAATTGCACTAGCATATCCGGATCGAACTAAGGAGACTTGATCAATGACATATGGAATTGGAAACTCGTAATAACATTCAAGAGGAGACTCCCATTGGATTAACAAGAAAATTCAATACGGAGAAGAATTGAGTCCCATTGAGTAGTTTGTTCTCCTACAAGGCAACACATCAAATGTCCTAGAGATCTGATTATTACTTCTGTTTGACCATTGATTTTGAAGTGATATGCAATATTTTATTGTAAATGCATGCCCGACTTATACAATGACTTGATGCCCTTATTAGACTAAAATGAATGAGGTATGTAATGCACACAGACAACTTCCTTATAGAAGGGACTAACTATATGAGCTGTATCCTAGGACTTCCTATACCTGACAAAACATGCCACTTTAGAAATCAGATCAATCATATCAAACTCACAGTCAACATTACTAGTGGTTTTGAGAAGCATGATTATATAGTCCGTAGGGATATCTTCATAACGTGTATGGATGGACCAAGGGGGTGTAGGGGTCCAAACTCTGCTTTTGACCCTTTGATTTCATCCGATCATGGGGCATGTGGGATAGACCGGCTTCAGAAACATAATTCATGTGGGGTTTTCTCTCTCGTAGAGGTTGGGGGTTTCTTAGGAACGACATATTCTTCTAGGGTCAGGGCAACTTCGTGGTCTGCTTGACCTAGGTTTATAACATTGTACCCAACATGACCTCAAATTTCAGCGAAATTCGGTCAAATTTCTGTCGAATATCGATATCCAGCCGAAATCGAAATTCGACTGAAATAACCGAAATGACCGAAATATGGGGGTCCTAGTACAAAAATGACCGAAATGATCGAAATTTCGGTCGAAATTCCATCGAAATTCCATCGAAATTCTGTTTTGGTCGATACCGAAATGGTGACCGAAACCGACATTTAAGGCCTTGGTACCCAATCTCTTTACCAGCAAGAACGAAAGTTATTAGTGACTCATGGGTTTGAAGTTAGAAAGTTGCTGCATCGAGAATCTTAGGTGATTTATGGGTATAGGAAGGTGATTTGGCCATCATAGAGTTTTGGCGATCCATCTGGGGGCCTTCGTGTCGGTCAATTGTCATTTGCTTGGGATTATGAGTATCAGGTTAGGGTTGTAGGGTGATTCGTGTTTTGTCTATCATGTCGGTATCCTCCATCCTCCCATGGATCACACGTTGACTAAACTGCCACGGTTTCCTATTGATAAGCGATGCACATCCATAGGTGCAATGTGACGCTAGATTTCGTCTTCATTGGTTAGGTAAAAGAAAATTCGATGAGGCATTGGCATTGTATTTGGTCCCCTTAAGCAAGGTTCAGGAAAGCGGTATGCGTATGTGTTCGGACAGTTCACTGAATAGCGATTTAGCGGTATGTGGGGGCATATGCGAGGTATATTCTACGCGGTTTCCTATTTTTTATTTTAAAATAGGTAAATATCTAGCAAAGTTACTACAACTGAACTGAATTTATGAATAAATGTGGTCCAATAGAAAATATAATAAAAATGACTTTGAGTTCAAAACATCAATCCTAAACATTGTTAGAAAACAATATTATACATCACAATATCATTCAAACATCAAAAAAACCAAACATACCATGAGAATTCGGAATTCTATATACATCTCCTTCATGATTATTATGTATGTAACTTATTATGTCACAATTCAGATTTCTATTATATTCAGAATTCGATATATAGTATATACTAATACATATAAAAAAAAATTAGAGTAACAATAGAATCTAACATCAAAAAATAGCAATAGCATCAAAAGAAATTGGCGTTGCGTTTTATTACAATGTAGGATCGAATAACAGTAGCATCAAACATTAAAAAAAGATACCAGCACGCCAATTAAAAAAACTAGCAGTAGCATGTAAAAAATCATGCATAAAAAATAGCATTAAACCTTATCGTTGTGGGATTTGGATTCTTTTCTAACGTCGGAATCATGCTTCCCTTATCCCAATAGTATCCAGATCTAAGATCTGGATTTGACAACCCAAATACGTAGGTTGCATCCTAAGCGGGCCGCATAATGCGCATATGCGCCCACATATCTTGCTTATGCGGTCCGTATATGCGCGTATGACACATAGAGGGGGGCTTCGAGAATGCGGTGCGTTGAGGAGGGCGATCAGGCATATGCAGCCGCATATGCGGCTGCACATACCGATTTAGTGAACACCGCCCTTAAGACAAGCCGCATTATAGGGCTGATCTCAAGTTGTATTTGTGCCCTTGTCTTGTCGACTACTTGGGCTACAAGGTTTTGTATGCTTCCTGTATTGGTGATTAGAGGACAACAACAATCATTGGAGGAATATGGAGTGCGAAAGATGCTCCTCCTTAGCCAAGCATTACCTCTCTCAATTTCAAGTGCTACTATGACCTGTGGCACGACCTCTGTTGGTGCACTATCTTCTCCTTCAAGACCGTCGTGTTTAATTAAGGAGAAAGGTCCATCATCGTCCACATCATCCTTACCAGCCTTATAATCTTTTTTGTCATTTAGGCACTCAGTCATCATTTCAGGTTCAACCTCTCAAGTGGGGGTGGCCTCATCACTTGGCTATCATGCACTAGGGGCCTGTTTGGTTGCCAGGGTACACCAGGGTACCCTGGCATACCCCTAGCTCCAACCCTGCATTCCTGGGTTGGGATTGCTTGTATGGACCCTACAATTTCTTTTATATAATATTTTTTAACCATGTTCAAATAAAATTATTAACAAAAAAACATATTATAATCATTAAAAAGTTAATATAATACATAATCAATGTCACATCACATCACAATTATCATTCAAACCCTCTTGACCCTCCAACAGCTACTATTCACAAAAGGATACCCCAACCCTAAACCAAACATGCCCTAGGTGTATGTTTGTTGTGTGTGGATTGGGGCACTCTGGATGCCATACGACTTCTTTGCAGGTACCCGAAGCAGAGGCTAGTTCCCATGGTAGGTCGAGTGTCGAGAATTCAATATCTAACATAAGTGGTGTGGGGTTGGGCGGTGGTATCTCTAGGAGTGGTGTGAGATCCAGAGACAACCGATTTGGTGGTTGACTGTGAGTCACTAGGTGTGTTGCTGCGTATGGTTCGCCTCCGATTCATAGATTGACTCTTGATTGACGTGTCATTAGCGTGGTCTTTCTCAAGCATACAACTAGTTAACATGGTGATTTGTCAGGTGAAGTGATTGAACATTTGCTCTATCCTAGCGGACAATGACTCTAATGCGAGTTGTGTTTGCATGGCATTGTTAGCCGTCGAGTCTCTCGATTTTTCAGTTACGTTTTCTCTATTTTTTGGGTGTTTTGTGTTGTTTTTGTTTTTGGGGTGCTATGCAAGATAATGAAAACAAAGGGATCGATGCGCTCTGATATCAAATTGATGCAATCTAAAAATCTTGTTAGATTGCTAATTTAATGGGTACATAGCATATGACGTGCCCAAGGCTTTTGATCAACTAAATGCATGGATTATGTGAATATGCTGCTGGTTATCAAACACCAAGCTCTAGCAATATCCAAATAGGTTTTAAACATATCATTATCAGGGATATTTGTTGCTACAACTTCCCAAGAAAGCGAGCAATCCGACTGGGGATCTTAAGATTTGACAAGGTACAACAACAAAACCTTTTTCCCACATTAAGTAGGGTCTGCTACATAGGTTCTTTGCCTCCATTCAGATCTATCTTGGGTCATTCTCAGGCTTAGATTAAAAAATCTAAGATTCCTTCATATAATCTCATTCCAATACTTCTTGGACCTTCCCCGTCCTTTCTTAGCCCGCTCAACATCCCAAAACTTGCATTTCCTAACTGGTGTATCAGCTGACCTCCTTTGCAAATGGTCAAAACACCTTAAGCGGTTTTCTCAGTTGGTATCCTCGATCGAAGCTACACCAACTTTCCTTCTGATTGCATCATTGATTCATTCCGAATCCGATCTTTATGTGTTTGTCCACACATCCACCTTAACATTTTTATTTAGGATACCCCCATTCTCTGCACATGTCTATGGTTCACATGCCATAGACATGTGGCCTGTGAACTCAGCCATGGTCGGTCTCAAACCCATGTAAATTGAGGAGGATTGTGCATTAGGTAGCCGACAACCAATACAAGAGAGACAAATTCTAGGAATTTATCTCAAAACAATTCGGATCTTTTCAACGTAAGATTTTAAAAGATGCGAGAAATAAATATATACTTAGAACAAATAATGAGCTATGAATGAGCCCAACCTCTAGCAAATTCCACGGGTCCAACATGTTCAGCCAACTAAAAACAGTCAGTTCAATGGAAATAAATTATTGACATCAGATTTGAGTGGGAGTATTATGCAGCCGAAATATAGTGCAGATGAAGCACATTAGGATTTAGAAATGCTATGGTTACTAATAGGCGAACGAATAAATAAATGAACAGTCAGTTCAAGGGAAATAAATTAATTGACAGCAGATTTGAGTGGGAGTATTATGCAGCCGAAATATAGTGCAGATGAAGCTCATTGGATTTAGAAATGCTATGGTTACTAATAGGCGACCGAATAAATAAATGAATGTCTGAACAGAGATCTGGATTAGTAATGATTCATTTATAAAAAAAACAAGCAGCATAATAGTTCAGAGCTTGAATCCCTCATTTAATAATACAATAAAATAGAACACAAGTTGCAAATGACGGTAATTAAATAAAAGAGTGAACCGGATAATAATATACAAGGGAAATCAGTCTTTTGAGATAAAAAGGTAATGACCAGAACTTCAACCTACACTCAAAATAAAATATACAAAAGATGACATTGCTAGGTACCGAATAACCACGGGAAGGGGAGGTGACTCCTGACATGTGAGCTGGGCGGCAGTGGCTGAGGTAAGCTTTGGTGATTGTTGGCAAGAGTAGAACATGGGTGGTGGTAATGCTGTGGTGGAGGACGATAGGACTTTCAATTTGCTGTAACGAGGTTGGACAGAGATGGAAATGGATGCAACGAAAGTGGTAGCGACAATGAGGAGTGCACAGGAGGATGGGACTGTTGGCGGTGGTAGAGAGGAGGTAAAGAGAAGGTGGACGGGATTGGAGTTGATGGGGATCTTGGAGGAGAAGGAAAGAGGGTTGGAGTTGGAGAGTGTAGAGTTGGTGGTTGGGGAGAGGAGAATGAGAAGAGCAGAGAGGTAGTCGAGGGTTGTTGGGAAAAGGGAGAGAGTCGGGGAAAGATAGAAGAGAGCTGGGAGAGAAGAGGCCAGAGCTGAGGGAAGAAGAGGGAGAGGAGAAGAGGAAGTCTGGGAAGGGAATGTAAGGGTCCGTATGGGTCTTTTCTTGGGTTCTTATCTCCATCTCTTGCTGCCCTCTTCCCTCCAGGGCACAATGATCACTTGTGCTCTTTCGTTAGTATTGCCTTCAACGAGTTGAACTAAATCATAGTTTGTTCAAACTATGATGTAGTTAAGAGGAGCATAAATATGAAAAAAATCCCACCCCAACCCATCCTCCTCCAGGGGATTGCTTAGCAGCTGTAAACGATGTCTTAGTCAATCCAAGAAATTTTCTCGAAAATTCAGGAAAAAATCATACTCATGATCGAGATGGATGATTTATATCCATGGAAATACATTGTTTGATGATTTGGTGTAGGAATGTAGGTGCGGTTAGGCGAGAAAACAAAGAGGAAGAAGAACAAGAATAAAGGAAGATGTACCTGAGGGTGGATGGAGGAAGTTTTATGAGGAGGGTGATCGGAGGAGGGACTGGAAGGGGAGGAATGGTCGGATGGGGAGGACGTGGCGACAAAGGAGGAGGGGCAGCTGTGGCAGAGGTGTGGCTTAAAGGAGAGGGTGGTCGGATGAGGAGGAATTGGAATGGGTGGCGGAGGATGGTACGGAGTTGGAGGAGGGGCGGCGGTGGCTGAGGAGGCATTGGAGGAGGGACTGGAAGGGGAGAGGTGGTCAAATGAAGAGGATGGGGTGGCAGCGGCAGGGGGACTGGAAGCATGGTTTCGGATTTCGTGAAATTTCTACGAAATTTTGCTGAAGTTTTGATTTCGACAAGGAACTGAAATTTTGAGCGAAATGGTGATATGCGAGCATTTTTCAATCATTCCTTCACAAATATTGCTCGATATGGGCATATTCGTCGAAATATCATATCGACATAGCGTCGATACGATATCCGAAACCGATATTTTAACCATTGGTTGGAAGAGGAGGGCGGTCAGAGGAGGGACTGGAATGAGAGGTGGATGATGGGTGGAGGAGGGTTGGAGGGGGAGAAGATATTTCCACCCTTGCTATTTCTTCTAATTACCCTTGTGTTCTCAAGTTAACGTCCATTTGGGATGGAGATGGACAACAATAACTCAAAGGCACACGTGATCATTGTGGCAGACGTCATAGGCTGAGCTGATATCCCAAAAAGGGAGGAGCTTAACTGATATTGTAGTATCTCATAGGAGACAACTGATAAAAGATATTTTTTTGTACGTTTTAAAGGAAAAAACTCATGTTTTTGGATTAACCGCATATGATCTTCCTGTAAATTCAGGTTAACTTAATGCAAATGGGATTCACACAATAACATTTTGGAATAATGCCGTTTGCGAGACTTGAACTGAGCCTTCCCTAACAAATTAGGAGTTCGCACGAGTTGAGACACCATTTTGGGCCTGCAGTCCAGTCTAAGGATTTGCCACTCAGTTATCATGGATTTTCCATATGTTTTTGGATATGAATTGGTTAGAATTTATCTTTGAGATAAGTTTTAAAATTGCAAACTGGTTCAGATGCCCATGCTATGCGGGTCTGGGGAGTGCTGAACCACTTCGGTCCATTGTACTAAGCCTTACCTTGCATTTGTTTTGCAAGAGTCTGTTTCCGTGATATTAACCCTCTACCCGTAGGTCACCGCTTGGCAACTTTTAGCCTTGTGCCAAGGTTCTCCTTCCTTCTTTTAAAGAAGTTAGCATTTTGCCCTCATTTTTCATAAATCTAGCACCTTTTCTTTAAGGATATTCATATGCACAACCCTTAGTAGTTTCGTAATTACAATCAATAATCCCACGTAATCGTGAATTACATCAAGAATCCCGAATAGTCACTCCATTTTACATCCATAACCCTCCGTTAGTTTGTCCATTAACCCAACTAGACCATTGGATTAATCTAACCCATGTTCTATCTAATGGTTATTAAATATTCCAAAAAACTAAACCCTTCCTTCCTCCTCGAACGCCCCTCCCTTTCCTCCTCCAACCACCCACCCCACCCTCCCAGCCCATCCGCCTCCTCCTCCTCCAGGTCCGCCTGCCCTCACCCTCCTCCTCTTGGCCTCCTCCTCTAGATCCGCCTGCCTCCTCTTCCTCCAGGTCGCCCTCCTCCTCCAAGTCCTCTGCCCTCGTCCTCCTCCAAGTCCCCGCCCCCTACGTCGTCGTCGTCGTCCTCCTCCTCCTCCTCCTCCTCCAAGTCCTTCGCCCTCGTCCTCCTCCTCCTCCTCCTCGAGATTCGCCCGCTCTCGGCCTCCTCCTCCTCCTGATCCGCTGTCCTCCTCTAGATCTCCCCCTCCTCTAGGTCCATCCGCCTCCTCCTCCTCCCGGTCCGCCCATCCTCCTCCCCGACCACATCCTCCTCCTCTAGATCCACCCCCTCCTCACCCTCCTCCTCTTCCTCCAGATCTGCCCACCTCCTTTGCCTCCTCCTCCTCCTCCAAATCCGCTTGCCTCCTCGGCCTCCTCCTCCAGATCTGTCCCTCCTCGCCCTCCTCTAGGTCCGCCCTCCCTCGCCTCCTCGGCCTCCTCCTCCAGTCGGCAATGCTTGGTGCAACCTTGCTATCATAAGGGATCGTCGATATGGGTCCAGCCATATACAACCACTTGAACTTGAGCTTTATTGCTTCGAGGATGTCATGTTCGAGGTCGCCGAAGGTGTTGAGGATGACAACGGATGCACGAGAGGCCCAGACAACAACTTCTATGTTGAAGCGGAGGTTGAAGGTTAGGGTCGGTGGTGTTGACGAACGAGGTAATGTCACGCATGCGGAGAGGCCTGAGGCTTGGAAGCCAGTCGATAACGGTGTCTAAGTAACCATTTTGTGAAGAAGCTTTCATCTGAGGCGGGAGGTAGTCGACGGGGGGAGAAAGGGGGGAGAAGCGGTCGACCGAGGGGGGGGGGAGGAGGTGGTTGGCAGGGCGAGGAAGGGAGGAGGAGGTGGTAGGCAGGGGGAGAGGGGAGGATGAGATGGGTGTTGGAGGATGAGGTGTAGGGATGAAAATGTAAATAATGAGAACTTAAGGGTAAAAATATGTAAATATTTGATGGTTTCCATCATAATTAACGGGAAATTTGACGGAAGTTAACACGGGGGTGTGGCTATGTAAGAGTTAAGCACTGTTGAGGGTCTTGGGTGTAATTCATGATTACGCGGGGTTATGATTGTATTACGAAATTATTCAGAGTTATGAGTGTAAATATCCCTTTCTTTAATTATGACGTAATATTTGGGGATTTCCTATGTTTTATTGTCCTTTGAATGGAATAGTATTTATGCCTTGGCTGTTACTTGTATACTCATCTTTCTCTTTATTCTTCCCAATATTTTTATCTCTTTCAGAATAATCTATTGGACCTAAGATCGATAGTTATTCAAGATAGATATGAATGGAGGCTAAGAATTGGTGAAGACAACCATACTTAATGTGGAAAGGATTTTTGTTGTTGTTTGAAACTAATCTAATTACACATGATCTGAAATTTAATCAAAGTTTGCGTTAACGTTGATGCCAATTGGCTTCACATTTTATGCATTTCGCTGGAGCTAATAGTACTCACTTAATGGTGTGGTGGTAGTGCGGGGTAAAGAATAGTCGAATTTTTCAACATGGATTTGACCAAGAATCAAGGCTTAAATGTCGGTTTCGGTCACCATTTCGGTATCGACTAAAACAGAATTCGATGGAATTTCGGCGGATTTCGACCAAAATTTCGGTCATTTCAGTCATTTTTTGTACTAGGACGCCTATATTTCGGTCATTTCGGTCGAATTTCGATTTCGACTGGATATCGATATTCGACAGAAATTCGATCGAATTTCGCTGAAATTTGAGGCCATGCCAAGAATTTATGTAGCCGACCCTACTTATAGTGGGAGAAGGCTTCGCCATTTATGCTGGAACTAGTACTTAGTGATGATTTTTTCTTCAAGATGTAAAGAGACAGTGAGTTAAGACTGGAATCTACAGCTATACTAATTGACAACACTAGCTTTTTTAAACCTTTTCTCTAGAATTTTAGTAACTTAGAAAGTGGAATATTGTTTTAGCTTGGGATTTTCTCATCGATATTTTGAATCTTCACGTTGACTTGATTACTCTGTGACTAGCTATGCTGTCTGTCAATGACAATGAATTCTGGGATGGAATTACTCCGGTGGAGTTTGGTCCGTTGCCAGCTCTCCAGGATGCTGTGACTGTGGTTGGCTATCCCATAGGAGAGACACAATCTCAGTAACAAGTGGTGTCGTATCCCGCATGGAGATACTATCTTATGTCCATGGATCAACTGAGCTGCTGGGATTGCAGGTACAAGGATCTGTTTCCACAGCTCCTTTTTCCCTACCGTCATAGATTTTATTCAATTACGAGTTTCCAAATCGAGAAGCTTTTGGAAATGATTTGAAAGTGCTGCTAGGAAATAATTTATCTTTTTTGCCTAATCTATCATTTAGTTTTTCCATGCCAAATTATCCTGTGAGTGTCTCAATTTACAGATTGATGCTGCTATAAACTCAGGAAATTCCGGTGGACCAGCTTTCAATGATCAGGGAAAATGCGTGGGAATGCTTTTCAGTCGCTTAAGCACGAAGATGTAGAGAATATTGGATATGTCATACCTACACCCGTCATCACACACTTTATTCAAGATTATGAAAAATATGGGCAGTATACAGGCAAGTTTATAGAACATAAGATTGTCTAGTAAAGAGCATGAGGATATTATATCCATTTAGATACTTTTATATTATTTTTTATAAGGGCACGTCATGCTTTTATATCTATGTTTATCTTTTCCTTTACATATTTAGGATTACGTGATTCCTCCATTTTTAGTCCTAACTGATTTTATTAATTTATTCTCAGTTAGTCAACATACGTTTACCCTGCTATTATTCGATTTGACGATGGTTGGTTTTCTTTGGTAGCTCAACCTTTTTGGAGAAGTGATCAATTGTTGCATGCTTGTTTTTGTTAATATCAGCCGGATATGGGGATTAATATTCAAGATACTCATTTAAACTGTAGCATCACATGCCTCCAACGGCAACCTTATTAATATGGAAACTATTTATTTCTGTAGGCCGGTTCTTTAAAGTTCAAAACAATTGTCACATTTATATAAAAAAATGCTAAGCATTTACGTTTTCGTCTTGCTTTGAGTCTCGAGTGAATGTTATTCTAATCTAATCATGAGAACGTAGTTCTGATGGAAACAAACAATTTTCCTGAAAATTTGTTGGAAGCAACAACACCGTAGAGGACCTGGATGCCGGAACTTGTATCTGGAGTATTTTTTTGCATGGTAATGAATGTCGATAATTTGTTGGGAGTGGTGTTTTTTTTTGGGAAAAAGGAAAGAGGTGAACACCTGTTAAACATTTAGTGCATTATAATCAAAAAGTTACATCTAGTATCCAGCAAAACATGTATAACCGCATTATCCATAGAAAGAGCTCCCCATGAAAGACCACACTATTTCAAGCAAGCTACATGCTCCCAACAAATTTGAAGGCCTCAACCTTATCCCATTGGATCTGAATGAAGCATTTGATTATACTTCTCTCAAAACCTGGCCAACATCGTGATAGACCAGTGGTATCCATGGCTTATGATGAACCAAATAAGCATCACATTCGAAAAGGAAAGATGATTCACATCTTCCGACTCAAAGCTTACAAGTGTCATCAATAGAAGAGAATTATGCGAACTTCGAACATCTTTGTCACCACCCATTTCCTCCACAAAAGCCATAGGAGGACCTTTACTCACAGAGGTGTCTTGGTGCTCAAAATCAGCCCGCAGCCCCTTGTCGTTGTAGCATCCCCTTGATCGAGGACTGCAGTGAGACTCTTTTTTTTGGTCCAAAAGGGGAAAACACTCCGGAGGTGTCCACCCCATATATATAATTAATAAGATAGGCAAGAAGACTCCGCTAGGTCTCGAGAAGAGATCTAGCAAAAGTAGTTACATTGTCATACATAACTTATCAGACAAAATAACTCCGTTGCGCAACATCAAAATTGCACAAATGGTGGCAACACAAATGGTGGCAATGGGGCGCATGAACTCCTCTATGGGCCTGAATTTGTTGGCCACCAATGAATCCCAAAAATCATTGTGGGAGGAGAAATCAATCCAATGAATATTCACTGCAGCCCAAACATTACGGATGCGGGTGCAAGAGTAGAAGATGTGGTTCATGTCCTCGTTGCCACTTTCGCATAAGGAGCAAGTGGTGTCGTTCCCCTGACCTACATCGATCTTCTAACCTCGGTTAGAATCCACTTGCGCTTGTGTAGCCATAGGAAAATCTTCAACTTTAGAGGGACCTCTAAAGTCTAGATCAGATTGCAGTCATGCTCCAAGATACCTTGATCAAATTTCAAGTTGGAGGAGAGCGCCCTATGAACCATCTTCACAGTGAAACAACCATCCCTCCACACCCAATGATCGTGTCCCTCAGCGAAGTTGAGCGGTCCGCAATCATCTCAGACAGACTCAAGAACTGACCAAAACATTGCTCTGAAAGAGGAGACGAGAAGCACATCATCCACTGGCCATTAACCCAGGCCTCCTTGACCTACAGGTCGCGATTCTCTTCTAATGAATACATGCGAGGGAAAAACTTCTGCTGCGGTCCACTTCCATACTAGTTGTCCTTTCAGAACAGAAAGGGTTCTCCATTCCTCAAAATTGAACACATCTCCAGAGAAATCTCACGAGCAACCATGCAGATCCCTTTCCAAAAAATCAAGGCGAAGTGTGGGAGAAAATTTGCGAACAGCGGCTGCGCCCGAATGCTATAAATGTCTCTAATGAGTTTGTAGGGGGGTCCTCACTCTTACCTGACAAAAGAGCCACCCACTTCAGCAGAAGAGCCTTGTTCATCTCCTCCAACTTGAGGACCTCCAGTCCCTCCTGATCCTACGATGAGGTAATCATCTTCCAGTTCACCAAATGAATCCCTTTCGACTGCCTATTATTTGTTCCCCAAAAGAAGCGACACATGCATGCCTCCATGCGCTTGCGAATGCCAACATACAAAATTCTGACAGAGATAAAAATGGGTATGACAATAAGAACTGCCTTCATCAATACAAGTCTTTACCCACGAGAGAGACGAGGCCATCCGGCCTGCCAGCTTGCGCTCAAGCTTCTCGATCACCGGAGCCCAGTTCGCCTGTTTCAGCCTGGCTTAAATAAGGGGAAGACCACAATATACCAAGGGTAAAGCCCCACATGGGGTGTTGATGACCTCAATGCACACCTTAATCTCCGCCTTAGAGAGCCCGAAGGGTACACTTGTAGACTTTACTTTATTCACCATCAATCCAAAGAGCTCCCCAAAGACGTCTAACATGGTGCTTATAGACCTGATCTTGATGTATCCCCCCTCGATGAAGAAAATGGTATCGTCCGCATACTGTAGAAGGGGGAGGAGGTATCTCCTCTAGTAAAACACATGGTCATGTCCCTTTGAATCACCTGCATGGAAGGACGTATCGATATCGATATCGTTTCGATATCGTATCGATACGATATTTCGACGATATATCGCCTTTGTGAAGAAAATGCCTTAAAATCGGGATATATCGCCATATCGGTGCCCATATCGGTCCCATGTATCGATATATCGACGATATATCGTTGAGATATCGCGATATTTCCTTCCATGATCACCTGTGCAGTCTTAGTGGTTAGCACATCCATCGTAAGAACAAAAAGTAGTGATGCAAGCTGGAGCTCGTGATGAACGCCTCTCTGTGGTTGGAATAAACTACCCTCCGGGTGGCCATTTATCAAAAGCGAGAAGGAAGAGGTAGTTACGCATCTGGCAGGACTAGACTCTCCATAATCAAACTTTAACGGTTGGAAAAGATCTTGGAAGCAAAACACCACATTGGAAGGAAATGGGACATAAGTCCTCTATTCTCTCTACCCCTCCTTGGGTAAGAGGAAAAGCAACACTTTGTTGATCCCGTCAAAGTTGTGGTTAGCCACGACAAACTCGCTCATTACCATCATTCATGGACAATGTCCCAGAACTTCTTGAAGAATAAAATCAGGAACTTGTGAGGACCCAATGCCCCCTCCTCTTTCAGCTCTCAGATCGCCATTTGGATCTCATTCAAGGTAAAACCTTTAATAAGCACGACATGCTAGTTGGTCGAGAGTCTGGACTCCTCCTGCCCAGACCATCTCCATTGCCCTGCGGGCCTCTGATGGGTCATACGACAAAAGTATTGCACGACCAGCCTAGCAACCTCGCGATCCCACTCCAGAGGTCTCTCTCCACAGATTTGTTGTGGGTGAAGTTATGACAACACCTCTCATTTGCCACTGTATGAAAGAATCTAGTATTCGTACCCCCGCCTTAATCCAGGTATGTGTAGGGACGTCAATGTGTCGGGTTTGCAACGGGTATTAGATTCCCAAACTCGTACCCATTTATAAAATCATTGCCCTTACCCACCCATTAAACAGGTAATTTCAGTAAGATATTCATATACCCAGCGGCATGGTCTCAAATTTCAGCGAAATTCGGTCGAATTTCTGTCGAATATCGATATCCAGTCGAAATCGAAATTCGACCGAAATGACCGAAATGACCGAAATATGGGGGTCCTAGTACAAAAAATGACCGAAATGATCGAAATTTCGATCGAAATTCCATCGAAATTCTGATTTGGTCGATACTGAAATGGTGACCGAAACCAACATTTAAGGCCTTGCCCAGCGGATACCCATGTACCCAATGGGTATCCACATATTCGACATAATAAAATTTTAAGCTATTCATAAATGTGGATAAGATTTTCATGCACAGATTAAATAGAGGGAGATCATGTAATATGGTGATACATAAAGATATACAATGTGTAAGGAATGTTAAAGGTTTAGATATATTAGATGTTTAACTTTTTCTGATTGATATTTTTTATTTATTGAAGATACAAAAAGATAGTTAAGTATGAATTTGGATAGAGAGGAGAAAATTGAGTTGAATTTTTATATATGTAGATCGATACTTATTAGATATGAAGTGGATTTAATGAGTTTGACTAAACCACAACACATATATCTATATCTATATTTATTTTTTGCTCGATTTTGGGGCAGGTTCGGGTTTGGGTACCCACAAGGCAATCTCAAACCCATACCCATGCCCGCATGGGTAGTAAATTCAAAACCCAAACCCATCCAAAAGTAAATGGGGCGGGTTTTGGGTCTTTAAATGGGCCTGGTTTGGGTTGAGTACCTAATGGGTATACTCAGATTGACATCCCTAAGTCTGCCTAGATGTTTGACACCGCTCCACCTTCCGCTTCTTGTCCTCCTCCAGTATGATCCACTCGTTCACATCTTGATGCAAATAGGATTTGGGGCGACGATAAAATTGAAATTTTGAACGGTGGATTTTTTTGTGTGGAGAAAATAGAGGGGTTGAGAGAAGAAAACACGCCAGATGCGCGGGGTTGAGGGAGAAGAAGCGCGAAGAACACGCGTGGGGAGAGAGAGAGGGGGAAAGGAGAGAGAGAAAATCTCAATTTTTATAACATATTGAACTGACTAAAACAATGGACCCTCATCCCTTTATATAGGAGGGATGGGATTACAAAAATAGAAAACTAATTTAAATTGACAACTAATTATCCTAATTAGACTCTAACTAATTAACCGACTAATTCGAAAATCAAATCTACAACTAATTATTGGAGATCACAGGCGATCTCGTTTATTTAATTAAAGACATGGCAACTTAAATAAACGTAAATAAAATTGACCAATAAACTTAGGTAAATATTTGGCCCTATACTTTGGTTCCACGCTGCATCAACTCTCCTCCTCTTTTAAGAATTCGTCTCCCGACGAATTGTGGGATCTGCATGCTTGGAGTTTGGATCCGCATCCTCAGTCATTCCCTAGAAGAATTGGTGTGGAGCGAATGGCGGGGTCCACACACGGGCGTGGGTGACGCGGCCTTTGTGATGGAAGAACATGTGTGGCGCGAACGGTGGCGTCTTCTTGAATGTTGTCTCCTCATTGTGATGATTGAAGAATTGATGCGGCATGAACAACATGGCCCTTGGAGAATCCATAGTAAAGCATTGACACAAGGAGAGGAGATGAGGAGATGTGTCCAAGGAATGAAGCCATGGTGCCTTTAAATAGGTGAACCCTAAGGTCCTAGTCCTAATAGGATAAGGAGACTTGCCAGATTTCCACCTTTCAGCACCCTTTTTAAAAGAATTCTGCTCCAGGGGGTCGAAGTGCAATTTTCGTACCCCTTCACTTAAGTTGAAGTCATGGCATAATTCATCCAAGTGAACCTTTTGATAAAAACTTTCGGGGGAAGGGTGTGGTTTGTAAATGATCCAAAATAACTCCCTATCCCTAATTTTATGGGATACGACTACCATGGGGAGGGAGTCCCCTGTTAGGGTTCCTCTTCTCTTCGATGGGGTCGAGAGGCGCGGGGGTGGGTCACGGGGCCGTGGGGGAGATTGGCGCAGGGGAGGGAGGGAAGAGGGGGAAGGGGAAGGCGAGGGCGGGCTGGTGGGTAGCGGGAAGAGGAGTAGGGCCCGGGGGTTGCGGCAGGTGGGAGTGGCGGGAGGGGCCGCCGGCGGTGCATCGATGGGGACAACGGGTGGTGGCGGGGTTGGGGGCGGAGCTGGAGCCGTAGGGAGCGAGGGGGAGTTTGCGGAGGGGTCCGACGAAGCTGGGGGGGTGCCGGAGGGGCTGGGACTGCAGTGGGGGTTCACAAGAAGGCGGAGGATGGGTCGAAAATCGGTTTCAAAGGGTTTTCCCGGTCTGAAGTTACCTGGACAGCAGGCGTTTCAGCATTTTTCTCCTCTGAAACGGTTTGGACAGCGGCCGTTTCGTCGTTGATGGCGAGATTCTCGTCTTCAACTTCAGTGTCGGTGATTGGAGGCTTCGATTTGGCGTGGAGGGACTTGAAGTCAGCCCTAAGATCTCGAAACATGGACTGGAAGTTGGCTTGTATCTCAAGTAGCATGCTCCTCATCTTCTCGTTGTGGGCGTCGTCGGCTCGCCGTTGTCGTTCCGTCGAATAATGGTGTTTCGTCGCGTGTCGACGCGCATGTCTGTACGGATCGTCAGATCGTGAGGACGGTCTGTAGGCCATGCTCTGATACCAATTGATGCAAATAGGATTTGGGGAGACGATAAAATTGAAATTTTGAACGGTGGATTTTTTTGTGTGGAGAAAGTAGAGGGGTTGAGAGAAGAAAACACGCCGGATGCGCGGGGTTGAGGGAGAAGAAGCGCGAAGAACACGCGTGGGGAGAGAGAGAGGGGGGGGGAGGAGAGAGATAAAATCTCAATTTTTATAACATACTGAACTGACTAAAACAATGGACCCTCATCCCTTTATATAGGAGGGATGAGATTAAAAAAATAGAAAATTAATTTAAATTGACAACTAATTATCCTAATTAGACTCTAACTAATTAACCGACTAATTCAAAAATCAAATCTACAACTAATTATTGGAGATCACATGCAATCTCGTTTATTTAATTAAAGACACGACAACTTAAATAAACGTAAATAAAATTGATCAATAAACTTAGATAAATATTTGGCCCTATACTTTGGTTCCACGCTGTATCACATCTTTTTCAAGTAGATCGATCTGAGAGAACTCCCTAGTGTCCTCCCTTCTGTCCAAGTCAACAAACACATCTTGCATTGCTCATCGATGGGCAAGGCCACTCTCACGATTTGCCATCTTGAACGTGCCGAGTCTCTTCCGGAGCACCTCCGGCTTGGAGAAGAGGCAGCATGCAGCTAACCCATCACCCACTCAAGATGCTTAGAAGTTCCCCACCGTCTCCTTGAAACCATCCTCAAGATGCAAGACTTTTCAAGGTAGATTTTCCTCCCCAGACGACATGATCGGCGTGCGATCGGATCTAGAACACGGCATCGCGGAAACCCTGGCTAGTGGAATGGCCAACATCAGCTCCATCGATGCAAGGAGCCTATCCAATATGGACCTGGACCTGGAGCAGAGAGGAACTTATCCATGGAGGACCACCATGAGACGCCAAGTGTAGTGAGACTCTTGTAAGTTTTTTTAAACAAAAAGTTACCATCACCCTAATCTAATGATCATTACCACCATGAGACGGGTTGTCCATGGAGGACAAATACCGCATTAGCTTCAGATACTCTAACAATCTCATATTGCAACTGTATGAGTGGTGATTTTGTTCCAGGGATCTTTTAGTTGTTGCGTATCCGTATTATTTTAGAATCCTCTCCAATTAGAACTTGCTGATTGTTATAACCATATTGGGAGTTTTGTTGCCTTGTTTGGAACTTGATAGGGCGACCATAACACCATCATCTAGGTACAATGTAAAATTAGCAATATTTCTCCCATGAAAAACAAATGCGATCAAATGATTACTCCCGCTATATGCAGTATGTAAGCTCAATGAGGCAAAGGTTTCCTGGTGGACATATACATGCGTGAACCATCTAATTTAGCAAGATACATTGTTGATTGAGTAGTTGGAACAGTAGCAAGCCCTCGGAGGTAATGAATATAATGATTAAAATGGATACTTGAAATTATGCTTGTAAATGAGAAGAGTGGATCACAGATTGGAAGGACTGGTTTGAAGGTGTGATATATTTAAAAGGAGAATGCTTGAAACATGTTAGCATCATTATGTTTATGGTTAAAAGGGGCATGATAGATGGATAGATTTAAAAATTGCATCATTTGATACGATTTTGGTATAAAAATGTCATTTTTGCACAAGTAGGCAATTGATTTGGAGAAAAGAGTAAAATGGAGTTATTTTAAAAATCAAGAATATTTATAGGGAATTCTACAAGGAGAGTGATTTGTTTGAGTCGAGAGTTCACAACATAAATGATAAGAGATCATAGACTATACATAGTCCATAAGGTGATTGATATGATGATAGAGCAAAGAAGAATTTTTTTTTCTTGATTTCTATTGGCTCATGGCTATTTTTTAGCAAATACTTATTCTTGAAAAGAGAACATTCAAGCATATATAAAAATAGATTGGAAAGCAATGTTATTGAAATCAGATTGGACCGGTCGATTAGATCGATGAACCAGGCCTGGACTAATTCGGTTAATTGATTTTGGCGGTTCGATTTGAGTTGTATTTTTGGTCCAACCATCGGTTCAATTGACTATTAACAACCAGGTTTAACAATTTGAACCACTAAACCACAATTCAAATTTGAATTATTTTAAAATAATGATTTCAATGGTGGAGGTTGAACTCACGATCTCTGAGTACCTATCAGATAGTACTAACCAAAACTCAAATTTTTTTCATTGTTGCATGTGGAAGAAAATATTTATCTTAATATGGGAAAAGGCTTTGTTGTTGTATATAGAAGAATATATTTTTGTGTATAAAGTAAGATATTTGCATTGTTTGCTTATTTTCTATCTATTTCAAGTTTATTGAACCTCTACACTGTACGTGTTTTGATTCATTCCGGTTTAATTATCTGCTTCGACCATTTTTGCATACTGGTTTGGTTTAGTTCGGTTAAAAAATGATGTTATTATCTGGTTGAATTGGTTCGATTCCTTGATCTACCCTGATCCAACATTTTTCATGATGTTTTTGGTTTAATCTCTGATTCGGTTTTAAAAGCATGGCTGGTAAGGACCAAGGTATTAAAAAATGCGAGGTGGTTTTCTGTCAATGAGGCGAGGGCATAAGCTTCAATTTATAGAGAAATATTAAACATAACTATATTTCCATAAATCGCTAAACTATCAATGTATTAAAAAATGTGAGGTGGATCGATGCGGCTTTCTATCAATGAGGTGAGGCGAAAGTCTCGAGGTAATTAAGGCGTAAGCCTCAATTTATAGAGAAAATATGTATAAAACTATGGTCAAGGGTAAGTCTTAATTTATAGAGAAAATATGCATAAAAACTAATATTAAATATAACAATAGTGCCATAAACTGCTAAACACTTCAAATATTCACATCTGAATTAGCTTAAACCTAAATTTGGGTATTTTCTCAACGAAAACACATTTATCACAATATATCATATCGGCCATATATGTTACCTTACAATGCATCACTCTTTTTCCTTAAAAAAATACTTACAAATTTGTGATCGTATAATGGTCATATTATGAAGTTTTGAATCCGTTATATTCTTACAAAAAACATATAATCTATTGAACATATACTGTATATGTATGCTACAAGCAATAGAATATCATTAGTTGATATGAAATGTTCTTACTACCTAAAAACAATCATTGTACATATACATGATTTGTTCGATGCAATGATTATGTGTTAATGAAATAATGTGGTAAGTGTTTGTTAGTTATTTCAAGATCTCAAGGTTATCAATCATATGTATGTAAGCGATATTACCTTTAATATTACTGTACAAGTATAACTTAAAAGAGTTTATTTTTTTTCCAAAAAATACATAGCAGAACCGATGCAACGCCTCGGTATCGCCTCACCGCCTTAAATGCTTTGGTATCGCCTCGGTGCCTCGAAGCGTATGCCTCAGGTAGGTTGATCGAGGCTATATCCTCGAGGTGGTTTTTATGGAAAAACACCTCGAAGCTTCGGTGCCTCGAGGCACGGTTTTTAAAACCATGTAAGGGTTGTAAGATTGTTTTAAGTGAGTTTTGCTACCCAACATTGTTTATTGCTTTGTGCTATTTGATGTGAAGGTAAATAAGGTGAAGTAGGAATGATTAGTTTAGAGGTGTAAAAATGAAATGGTGAAATCTAAAAAAGACAGAAGAAAAATCTTAAGAGAAGATGCTCTATGAAGCAAATTAGGTTTCGGATTGAATTTCTTGACGAGATGTGATGGCGATGCAACTTTTATAAGAAGGTTGTCAAAGATACTTTTTGGTGTGTTGCGTCATCCAGGAGCAGCTAGACTGACCATCAATCAAGCTAACTTATATACAATGAGATAGAATGAGGAATGAGACTCAGATGCACCTGGTCCTATGGGGGGAAAGTTTCAGACCAAGAAGGCTCAGGGCTGAGAGGGAATTTCAAAGTACCATAGAGACTTTAGTCGAACCCGATCCACCATAGACGATGCTGACCGCTTTCGTAGACGATGACCCCATTTATAGACGCGTAGAAAGTAGTACTCACTAGAAGAGGAAGACATAGAGGATAGTCACCACTAGAAGAAGAAGACATAGAGAGTTGTATGAACTATAGTACCCGTCAGAGAAAGCTCGAAAGAGCTAGCCTCATTCCAGCCCTCTACACTGAGTCAGATGCATCGATCCGGCCACTAGCTACTTAACAAAGAAAGACCACTTCCCCATCCTATACTCGACAGAATCAACACATCCACTATCAATAGCTTAGGTGATCCGGAACGGAAGAGACCTCAGCCGTAGGAGCAGGACCTAGTCAAGCGATTCAGAGGCAGTAATAAGGTGAGCGGATGTCCGAGATGTGGTCGACGGGAGGATATGTGGTATATAGTGAGTTTCAGGTCCCAAGCCGGTTTTTCGTGTGATAGCGGCCGTAGAAGAGATTTCTGAGATCAAAGAAAATCATATATCGTCTTTGATGAGACTAAGATTCCCGTGATGAATGAGACGTGGTTCAGCCCAATTTCAAATAATATATATAATAAGCAGACACAGCTTTTATACTCACCGCCGGCCTTTGATAGAGGAAAGAAGAGCTTAGAAATGAGATTCCTGTGGTATAGGTCTGAAGCTTACCAATGATGCTGATGCAGGTGCGGGAAGTCAGGCTGAAAGCAGAGAAGATAGGAGAACGGGCGGGGAAGGCTACTATATATGTCGGAGTGGGACCTCAGTCGAATGCTAGGATTCTCTTATTTTCTTTATTTATCGCGTTTGAATTCGTCACGCCTAGGGCTCCTAAAAGCACTGGCAATGATTCGGCCCAGCTAAAATCAACAAAGAAGCACAACGTCAGGAACTCAGGTTAGACAGACAAGGTATAAATTATTGCTCTGACGTGCGAATTCGTAAGCTGATCGCGATAGTCTCCGGGCTTGAAAATACATGTAGGCGAAAGAATTCCTTCTGCCCCTAGGACACTCTCGACACCCACTGTTCAGGCCAAATCCCAGTTCAGGAGAGATCGGGAACCATTCTGGCAAAAGAACTATCTTAGCCTCTCAGACTGGGACCCTTTCTTATCCCATAAGGCTTTTCCCGGGTGCCAAAGCATGACGAAATAGCCCATCTCCTTATCGCGCAAGGAGGCCTTGATATTCAATGCGGTGCTTTAGACGGTCGTGAAATAGTGTGAAATGCGTTTTCCTTTGACCCGCGCGGAAATGATTGACATCTAGGCGAGCGATAGTAGGGTCGCAGGCTCTATCCCTTTTTTCGGTACGACTCGCACGTCTGGCCCTCTTTCATGAAAACCTATGGCATGGGCTCACACTCACAATAAGGCCAGGGTCCAGATAGAGAGTTTGCCCTTCCATCGCTTGCTAGTCTAGGCCGTCCGCCTATTATATATAACGCGGATCTCGACTCTGCTTCGTCCTCGCAGCAAGGGAGAAGTCCGACGCCTTTTTTTTCGGTCTGTCTGGAAAGCCTGCTTCCTAGCAATGGAACTCCGCATCACTCTGAGGCTTCAACAACGCACGTCTACGCTCCTACCTTCGGTTATAGGAAAAGTATGGATGGATGGTGGAAGATAAAGTGAAAGGTACTATACTAAGAATTCTGAAATGTCTATGCCGCGCGTGTGGAATGCATGCTTACTAGTCAGCTGATGCTTCATATATGGTAATTTTCCGTGCACGCTGCTTCCCCTCATTTTAGCTTATCACAGAAGATGCATGTGTATACTAAAAGCTTGGAACAGAGAAAGCCTCATTCCTATCTGATGGACTCTGACTACCGAACTCTGGCGCTGTGGATAGCACTCCCAGGGTCAACTCTGAGACCTTCCTTTGCCCCTCGCTTCCTGAGCTTGGAAAAAGGAACCGGCGAGGGCAATGTTTCGAACTTGTGGAATACTCATCTTCCCAAAGCAAAGAAAGAAAGCCAGTGTCGAGTGCGGAATTTCTTTCATAGTGAACTGCCAGAGTCATTAGACAGAGCTTTCTCTTCTCTATCGCCTTTTCCAAAGAGGCCTGATTTCATTAAAGTTGCTTGTCAAGCTCGTCTTTTCCCGGAAGGTAGAGGGTGGAATGGGAAAAAGGGTGAGGCTCAAGGGAAAAGAAGGAAGTGCAAGGTAGCGCAATCGCGAATATTCTCATGCTTTTAGTAATCGATCTTTCTTTCCTACTCGGTGGAGTTGATGTAGCTTGTGCCCTGTCCCGTTCACCCAGGCGGTAGGCGGAAGAGTTGACTTGCAATTTCTCTTGTAATTAACCCTAGTCGACTTTCAGGACAATTCTACCGATAAGTTCATACTTTTTCGAGAACCCCAACTTCCGGGGGCAAAACATATAGTCAAGAAAATAGGGCATTGTAGGACAGAGCCAAATGTATGTTGAGCTTCTCGTAGAGTATGCCTTTACCCTCACCCATTGAGCTTCCGCCGGTCACCTCGGGAAGTCATCATTCCAGCGAAAAGGCATGTGAAACTGATTACAACTTCCTTTGCTAGGTCAGAATCTTGCCAGTGGTGAGCCATCTCCCTCCTTCCAACTAGTATATAAGTCAACATCTACACACTTCCCAGGGGAAGAGAGCTTAGCTTCTCACCCGCATCCCTTCTCTCTCTTAGCCTTCCCGCTTCGCGACTTGCATTGCTTTTTTGCAGCCTTTGCCTCCCTATTTGTTTTCTGTTTACGCCTTGGGAGATAACAGAAAGGTGATGAGACCTAGGTCGAATTGAAAGTGCTCGAAGAAAGCTATTCGATAGAGTCAAAGCTATGGTGGAAGCAATAAGTAATGCTACTATGAATCTCATCTTAGCCCGGGTGCGACCCTCGGAGGCTAAGAGGAGTTCAAAGATTCCTACTAGCATCAAAGTGGGTGCTTAGTTATCTACTCTTATCTCGCTCGCCTTAAGTCACTCTGGGTTAGAGGTTCTTTGGCCGAAGTCGGACCAGCCCCTTTATTCATTCTTTGCTTTGAGTCTTTACATAGAGGGAAAGCATAGTGAAAAGGTAGGGAGAGTATGGTGTTGTGTCTAAGAGGCAATAAGGCTGAACTTTCTTTCCCGACCTCGAGATTTTCTAACTTCTCATAGATAGCGGTGCCCTTTCTAGGTTTCCCCGCTGAACTAGAGACATGACCGGTCGAGGTAACACGAGATCCCTCTATACGAAAGACTGGGCCCCCAGTTCTAGGTACCTTTCATACTAGGATGAGGAGACCATGGACGGACCATTCTCACACGGATGAGGGGACCATGGACGAACTATTCTCACACGTGCAAGGTAAGGTGAGGGCTTCGGCACTGCATTACCCTTCCTCTCGGACGGTAGAGCGATATCAAAGACATGATTAACGGGTACTTCAACAAGTACGGTGCTACCTTTGAGTTACAAGGCTTGGGGAAGCTCTTGCTCGATCATCTGTCTCAACAAGGGCTCTTTCCCCCCCATATAGAATATGGAATTCTATAAAATATATTACGACATTTTATATTGATTGACGACTATTTCATTCTTCTTTTCTTTTATAATATTTCATTAATATATTTTCAATACTAATTTCAAATTGATTTAATTAATTTCCAATCGAAGAAAGAGATTTGATTAAGAATATCAATAAATTAAACTCAACTAGATAATACAAGCTTTTTTATAGAATTTCTTGATATCGCGTAGATATTAAAATGGCTTAGAAGAAGTGCATTACTAGACATGCATTTTGAAGCCTTTTCTCTTGAATATTGCGTAGAAATCTGCATAAAAATGCTTCTCAATATGCACACATAAGGGGTTCATGTTAAGGTGGCTCGTGAGGCTCAAGAAGACAATTGTAGGGACCCATTTATGGGGCAGATACATGTGTGGGGGGCACTATGTTGAGGCGGCCATGCTAGATGGTTGCGTGCAGTGAGGAAATGAAGATAACGGATGTGCACTTGCAAAATCGTGGACGTGAGACAGAAAATCAACATAGAAGGTGTGTGTTGGAAGTGCAATTGCAAGATGATGCAATCATGCAAGAAGGCATGCTGGCACGTGTGTCTAGCAACCTCTGAAGTTTGTAGGAGACAACACGTTTGTGTAGGGAACTGTACAAGGATGCGACAAATAGGCAGGGCAGGATGCCTTCTTGGTGGTTCATGAATTGGCATAATTTTGTTGTGGAATGAGATATTCAATCCCAGCGTGATCGAAGAAGGGTGTTGATGCCCTCTTGTGTTATTCACGATGGGCTTTGTGCCTCAGTTTTTTTTGTTTTTGAACACAAATCTAGGAAAAGTGAAACAAAATAGAAGAAAAAAAATGCAAAAATGGGAAAGCATTTTGAAGGAAAGAAGAGAATTTACCATCAAACAATGATAGTTTTTAAAATGCAAAAACGCGAAGAAAGGAGATGATACGAAGTTGGGAGAAAAAGAAGGGGAAACGTGAAAAAGGAGTACTTTTAACGCAATTTGTTTGTTCACCTAACTTGGCTAGTTATACAATGATTTCTGCATGGGGGGGGGTATGAGAGCAAAGTTATGCTCTACCTTTGCTTGAGATCTATTAAGAGAAACTTATTTTTGTACCTATGCAGAAAAGTGGCTTGTTTGGCTCCGCCATCCTTTGTGTCTCATTGTGAGATCCTTTCTCTCTGTTTCCAACAGAGAGAACCCGTATTCTGATATCCATATGTCATATGTCAGACTCATTCTTTAAAGTTTCATATATTTTAAACCGTCATTCTTCAAGGTTATATATATATATTTTGACCCATTTTGAAGTTTCTATATAAGAAAGGACTTATCTTCTCCTCGTAGGCGAGGGGCATGCTTCCAAGAACTATGTAATGATTTTATGAGACCAAAAGGGCGAGGGACATGATGTCTGCCTCAAATATGATATATTAAAGTTAAAACTAACAAAGGTAGGACTCAGGAAGAGTTTTAGCATGCTGATGTACATTCTCTACATTGAAACACTCTGCCCAAGATAAAACAACGATATAAGCAAACCAAATTTCTTTAATGATTGCAATTTGTTTCGCACTTTTTTGGATCGGAAACTTTTTTTGCACCACATCCTTTGTGAATTTTAGTATGAGATCTTTTCTCTGTATTTCCAATAGAGAGAACCCTTATTCTGATATCAATATATGAGACTTATTCTTCAAGGTCTTATTTAGAATTAGACCCATTTTGAATTTTTATATGAGACGAGACTTATCATCTCCTCGTAGAGGAGGGGCCGGCTTTCAAGAACCATGCAAGGATTTTTCATACCAAATGGGGGGGGGGGGACACGCAATGACGTCCGCCCCAAATATTATTTATTAAAGTTAAAAATAATAAAAGTCAGGACTCGGGAAGACTTAGCATGATGGAGTACTTTCTCTACATAGAAACACTGTGCTCAAAATAAAACAATGCTATGAGCAAATCCAAATGCCCAAATGATTGCAATTGGTGTTGGTTGCACTTTGTTCGATCGGAAACATGCTTGGAACAGTGATTCCCTAAATCTCTCAAGATTGTAAAAATCGACCTGTACACATTCCAGCTTACAAGCCTCTTTATATAAAGGGGTCATGACTCAATGTTTGAGGAAAGTTGAAGTCATTAAAATTAGAGTTTCTTCATTAATTTTCTCTCCCTTTCTCCTTCTCCCCTTCATGCATCTATATGTTTCTCTTCCAAAATCTTGTGTGCACACCCCATTTATCCCCCTCGGCCTCCCAAAATTTTATTCCCCTAGCCCTCCCAAATATCTCTCCATCCTAAATCTAGTTGCATCAACATATAAATCTACCCTACAACTTGATGATCTTGTTGAATATTGACGATCAAAGTATGAAGTGTGTGATCTAAATCACAATGCCTATTTATGTTAAAAATGGAAAGAAGATGGTGTTTTGTTACATATCAAGTTTGAGGGTACAATTATGGCTGGAATCATGGTTTAAAGAAGACATGTTTATCTACAAACAAACTCAACCTATCACATCATCTATATCATATGGCGCCAATGACAACAAAAAAAGAAGAAAAATAGAATAGGAAGCCATCAAAGAAGCTCTGTTCATTGGGAAATTGACAAATATGAATAAAAAGAAAAGGAGGAACATTCTTCTACAATTGTTGTCCATGGTGATTTTCCATTAGAACCTTCCAATCCTGGTTCTGCAGCATTCCCCAATATTTTTTTACTAAAAAAAGAACCAAAGAAAATGACATTAGTAAAGACCTAGCAATAATTCCTGGCATAATAGCCCTTAATGCATGGCAATGCGCTGACCGCTTGAGCATGGAGGTCATTTCGTAGCGACCGTAGCCCCCTTATCAACAAGGTTGTCGACCAGTCGTCATGAACTACCATCGTTGGCATACTGTACACCTCGAGCATTACCAACTTCAAGCATTGGGTTGCTCCCAAAACAACATCAACAACATAGCCTTGAGTCTAACACAACTGAAGTGCAATGCGACACCAACCGCTAATCCTGGTCTCCACCGCTCACTGATCGATGACGAGTGGAGGGGATTCCGTGATACATCCTAGTCAAGAAGGAGAAAGCCCATGTCATTGCCGATGCCCCCGATTCACGTTGACTGTAACTTTGCCTCACAAGGAAGGCCACAACTAAGCTCCCTCTTCTTTAGTAGAAACCTGCGTAGAGATTAAACTCATTCTGTTTCCGTCGAATTTGCTGCAGCCAATCCACCATCACTATTGCAATATGGAAGAATAAACCAAAACAAGGATTCTCTTCTCTCCAAGGGGATCTGTATCCCGAAATAAAAAGGGACTGCTTTGGGGAATTTTGCAAATGAACCTCCGCCCAAATGTAGTTTATCCAAAGGTTATTGTTGAGGGAATAATAGAGGAAAGCACATATTCCGTTTAAAGGGTAAACAAATTGCAGCTAAACCCCCTCCCAACAAAAATTACCAAACGTTGAAAGATTGAAAAATGTCAATAAATTATGGAAAAAATCATTGGTTCAAATCATGATCAAACCGTCATGCATTGAAATCGAAGATCAATCAATCATCAAAGAATGAGTTTTCGAAATGGTAGAGAACTGACACATCGTGAATTTAGAGATTAGGGTTAAAATTAGGGATTTTCGGCTTTCATGTTTCCATTCAATTTAAGAATTATGTATTTTTTCTTTTAAATAATTTGAGATAATTTGTGATATCTGGTAGAGATATTTTAGTTATTTAAGTTGAGTGATTTTAGGGGTAAAATTAGGATTTTAAGGTTTGTTTATTTTTCTTTATTTTATTTTGTAAGTCCACCCTTTGTACATAAATGAGTCATGAGTCATTGTTTAAGGACAATTTAAAGTCGTATTAAAATTGGAGTTTCTCCATTTATTCTATCTACCTTTCTCCTCACACATCCACATGTTTCTCCTCCAAAATCCCGTGCTACATGCACGCCTTCTTATTCTTCCGGCCCTCCCAAATTTCTCTCCATCCTAAATCTATTGTCGTCACCGGCTCAAGTCGTGGAGTCCATCCTGCTCACAATTTAACCCGAGGTGCCGATGTTTTCGTGCATTGACTCGAAGGTGTCTATGCCATTGTGCATCATACGTGAGAGTTTGTAGGATATTTCAGTTTATAACAAGAGACTATTGCCTGCTTCAGCTTGAGGAGTGTTGAGATGGGGGTATATTTAAGATTATTGGCGGCTATTGGAGCTTGTCAATATCCATCTATTACACATGGTATGCGGTCACGTTTCTCCTCCATCAACTTGTTGACAGGAAGTTATGAGTGAGTTGGACCTATATATGGATGCACACTATATTTTTCCATGAGAAGAAATAGATGACCTGATCAAAGGTCTGACTCTTGAGGATCCTTCTATCTTGAAATACTAGTTTAAAGCCAGTACTTTGCACTGGGAGTGTGTACATATCTCGGGTGGACTCCAGCATTGCAACTAAACACATTAGAAATTTTCCTATAATTGTTGAAGTGCATAGCAAAGTCGTAAGACACACTGGATCTGACAACTCCAACCATTAGGTATACATCATTTCCAAGCTTTTTCGGTTTCTATGTTGAAAGGGATAGAAAACAAAGGCTGAGTATGTGGAAATGATCCAAGTTGTAGTTCTATTGCATTCTTATGCAACAATGGAACAAAATTCACATCCTGCCCCTCAGCTTGCGTTGTGCTATTGGCACACAGTTGTTGGACATAGTGTTAATAGCATGAATTGGTATATGAGTATTATGATGTCATTCAAAATTTACTCTGAGCAATAACATAGGCATATCAATGTCTTGACCCTACAACAGTAGAATGTTAGATGGCACACAAGTATTAAAAAAGCATTGCTAAAATGATAACAATGCATTTTTTTGGAATGATCTCAACAAAGTCGATTTCGAAACTCCCCATCGAAATAATGCTTACAAAAAAACAACATTTTCTTTCAAGCTTTAGTAAATTATCTTGAATTTGAAGCATCCCACCGCATACTGTTTACAAATTGGAAGCAATTTAGTAGTACTCCCTTCTTTAAAGGCAATATAGTATAATTCTTTTCTTAATAAATAACCACAGCAGAGTCATCGTAGGTGCTTTACTGATATTTAATATTTGTTTAATACAAATTGTATCTTGCAAGCCCATCACTATCACAGATTTTAAAAAAAACCCTATATATGTACCTCGCTGCTTATGCCTTGTATGTGATCACTAATAACTGACACCATTGACATTATTATGTTCTCCATTAATAATTTAATACATAATTTTTGCCGCTTATCTTTTGTATCTGATTACTAATAACTGATACCATATACATTATTATGTGCTCTATTAATAATTTAATATATAATATTTGTTTGATACAGATTGAACTTGCAAGGACTGCAAGAACACACTGCTATTAATTAGCCAAAAGAATCACATCACACATACTATAGAACTTATTTCTCTTGTATGTGTAGTTGCGGAATTCTAGTGAATATGAATAAAATGCCTATGGGGTAAATGACAAACAATCATACAAACGATTTTCAAAAGCATTGTAGATATGCCCAAATCGGTAAAGTACAATGTCAATCTCAATACAAAAACATGTTTATGTTTTTTTTGTCATCATGATATTCTGGTGGTAATGCAACATGCCTACGACTCAAAAGATCAGGGTTCAAAATTCAAATCCTCCCATGTGGAGGTTGTGTTAGGTAGTCGACAACCAACGCAAAATATAATTGAATCTTTCAACATTGATTTGAGCAAGAATCCATGTAACCGGCCCTACTTATAGTGGGAGAAGGCTTTCCATTTTTTTTTGTACCCACTTAAATGGTCTGGTGGTAGTGCAGTGCCAGTGTGCCTACCACCCAATGTTCAGGAAGGCGGTATGCGGTATTCAGTCGGAGGGGTCACTGCATAGAGAGTATGCGGTATGCGGGAGAGTATGCGGGGAGTATGCGGTTTTATGCGGTTTGGTATTTTTTATTATTAAAGATATAAATAAATTTTTAATATAATGTTAATATCCTCTAAATATTATATTCTTGATTATAATAATAAAGAATTGAAGGTACAAGGAACACAACTATTGGGATAATAGAGTCAAGTGAGCAAAAACATCAATTGAAAGAGCGTTAAGTCGGATGTCCGAATTTAGGTTAAGGTTTTAAAAAAAGTTTATTTGAAAATCGACCGCATAAACGGCCGCATATACGGTATACTCGGCCGAGTATGCGGCCTGCCCCGCCTAAATGACGATTTGACCATACTCGGTGCGCCAAGGCTACCGAATACGAGTATACGGCCGAGTATGCGGTATACTCGGCCGATTTCCTGAACACTGCTACCACCCAAAAGATCGGGGTTCAAATGCCCCCTTGTGGGGTTGCGTTAGGTAGTCGACATCCAGCATAAAAATATTCAAATCTTTCAACATGGATTGGAGCAAGAATCCATGTAGCCGACCCTACTTATAGCGGAAGGCTTCACCAATTTTTTTGTCATCATTTTTTTTAGTAAGAAAAGGGTGTACTCCCGAGACGGGAGTCACCACAAGCATAAATATATTAAAATTAAAACAACAACGTTACATCAAAGACCAGAAGCTATAGAGCGCATTATAATGGGAAACAACATTCTCGTGGTAGAACCACAATCCCTTGAAAATGAGATCATTTCTCCCCACCCAAATGGCCCACAACACCGCGAAAGGCTTAGAGCAGTCGTCCGTGGACCCTCGTCCTACCGCTCTCAGTGACCATGATTGACATTTCGTTCTTTATTGTCATTTGGGTGTTAGGTTCTGTGGGTGGGGGATTGGTGTGTGTGTGTTCCTCAGTGGTTATTTGGGTGCATGCAGTGGAAGGATATCCTTTGTGAATGTGTTAATATGTCGAGAATGACATGGTCTGTGTTGCACAGCTCCCATATGGAAGTGCTTGACATATTAAATATGGATTTGTACTATTATAATTGTTAACATTGTTGGATAACTTCTAACCTCTAGTAGTACTAGTTATTGTTTGGACTTCAAAAAATCTATCCTGATTTGCAGACTTCGATAGCGTCTTTTAGGTGGATTGGATTATTTGCTTGCCTAATGAAACTGAAGTGATACTAATTTATTCTACTATGCCGGGTGTTCTAAATTTCATGATGATATTTTTGTTCAATCACCTCTCTAATATTCTTATCACTATAGGCTTTCCATTTCTTGGTGCATGCAGTGGAAGGATATCCTTTGTGAATGTGTTAATATGTCGAGAATGAGACATGGTCTGTGTTGCACAGCTCCCATATGGAAGTGCTTGACATATTAAATATGGATTTGTACTATTATAATTGTTAACATTGTTGGATGACTTCTAACCTCTAGTAGTACTAGTTATTGTTTGGACTTCAAAAAATCTATCCTGATTTGCAGACTTCGATAGCGTCTTTTAGGTGGATTGGATTATTTGCTTGCCTAATGAAACTGAAGTGATACTAATTTATTCTACTATGCCGGGTGTTCTAAATTTCATGATGATATTTTTGTTCAATCACCTCTCTAATATTCTTATCACTGTAGGCTTTCCATTTCTTGGTGTGGAGTGGCAAAAGATGGAAAATCCTGATCTACGCAGGGCAATGGGAATGAAATCTGATCAGAAAGGTGTCCGTATAAAGAGAATAGAGCCCACTGCTCCAGAGTCGAAGTATCTGAAACCATCTGATATCATCCTTAGCTTTGATGGTGTAGACATTGCTAATGATGGAACTGGTGAGTTCTTTGTTGATCTCCTAAAGTTATAGCCATACGGATAAGCTGTTGTACTACCAGTTAAAGATACCTCATGATTTTTTTTAAATATATTTTGACACTTTTTGATGTTAGGGGTCTTTTTGTCATATAAACTTCTTTTATATCTTCCTCCTCTCTCTTATCATATATGGGGCGAGTCATTTTTTTGAATCTATTTTTATTGTCAATTTTGAATCTTTATAAATGATTTACAATGAAAGTTGCACTTTAGAAGGAATAGCATGGGAAATTCCATCTCTTTATCTCCAACTTTATACATTCAACACGTAGATGATATGAAAATAGTAAAAGACAGCTTTGCACCAATCTAACCCTGTATTTATGTGGTTTGAGAGGACATCACCATCTTATTCTGTGTACGTGATAAGCAAGTACGATCTCTATATTGTTTCTTTTCACTTAACCATGTTGTCAGACAACTACAAGATAGGTCATATGGCCACTTTACCATGATACGCAAAAAGAAAGAAAATATCACATTATTTGTGCAATTGAATAAACAAACTACACCACACATCTTGTCACAGCCCTTCAAGTAACACTGTTATGTATAAAGATTTTGACATGCATTTAATAGAACATGATGCAACACATTTCGATCGCTTGTTACAAAGTAAGATCTCCCATTGCATCCACCACTTGGAGTTGTAGCCAATGATGATGACAAGTATGTTGCTCAATGGATGCATGCAGGTTGGTTGTCTTAAAGAAGTAATAGTGAGATATTGGTTTTGTGGGCCATTAAGAAGGAAACACCATTCTGCTGTGATAGTCACAGACATCAGCACTGCATTGATTATTTATCACAGTAAAGACAACAAATAATCCAAACACCTAAAAAACCTTGGGATGTAGAGAGTTGCTTGCAATAATAAAGTATTTCATAACATCTTCAATATTAGGCATATGCTCAGTGGTGTTAAAGTCCGTATTTGGTCTGAGGGGTCAACCTTAGACTTATGCTCAGTGATGTTAAAGTTGGCATTCGGTCAGAAGGGTCACTAAATAAATAATGAACAATATCTAGTCAAAAATATCAGGTTAGTTATTTTTGTTTTTTTAAATATATAAAATATGTCTAATACATAAAATCTTTTATATTGATGCATCTATGGTCATTAAGTAACAAGATAAAAGTACCAGTTGGATTACAATCAAACTATACATATCTAATGTTTACTTTGTATTAATGAAAAGCAATGTTCATGTCGCTCCAGACGGTCGCATATGCATAGTCGAGTCCCCTACCGCGTCGAGTATGCCAAAACTCGCTCAATATGCAGGTTAAGTATATGCAACCATGCAGGCGAGTATACCGCATATGCATCCACCATATGTATTAGACTTTGAACTCGATAACCTGATTAGGCAAGAAACTCGATTAGTTGGAGCAACTTTCCTATGGAAACTCCTCATGCATTTGGCCCTCCCCGTTCATACAAGAAATTCTATTGTTGCATTGCACCTCTGTTCTCGGCCTTCCGTAGATCTTTGATCGACGCTTGTGCTAAACGTTGCCCTTCAGTGCGTACTCCAGCCTCTTCGCTTCGAATGCTACATGCTCAAGCATTGCCGATGATAATACATCATCCATTAACGCACATTTCAACATGGCTTCCTCCAATGCTCCAGGCTCCAAGATCGCCCAATAGCATTGACCTCCTAATCGACTTTGCTCCAGGATCTAACACGGTCCATGCTCCATCAACATCCTTAATAGTAGCCCCTCAAATGCTCCAGGCTCCAGCATCGCCCAATAACATTGACGTCCTAATTGACTTTGCTCCAAGCTTAAGCACGGTCCATGCTCCATCAACATTTTGAATAGTAGCTAACTTTGATTAATATGCTGCTGTTGGTAACTTATTTTAACATGATATGACCCAGCATATGATTGAATATGAGCTAAACATTTGCATGAATTGGTTGCGTATTTTCACTAATCATATAGTCCAATAAATACAAGGGAAATCATTTATGACGATGTGTTGTACACCCTAAGGGCATGTTTGGCTGGGGGTTAACCCCCCCTTTGAGGGGTTTACCCCTCAAAGTCCATTCTCTATCTCTTATGTGGGGTCCACTCTCCCTCTCTCTTTTAATACATTAAATAAATCATTTCTCTTTCATTCATTCCATCAAAAAATATTTTATTATACCATCATATCATCTAAAAATTATAAACTAATCAACTTCTACTCACTTTTCCTAACTTAAATGCAATCGCATCACAGTAACTACTCACTTTTCCAAACTTCAATACAATCACACCACAACAAACCCACTCAACTCCTTGCCCTCTATCAAAACATCAAAACACAAAACTGGGTTACCCTCCTCCAGTTTAACCCGGGCTAACCCGACAACCAAACGCACCCTAAGGGCCTGTTTGGTTGCAGGGTTGGGCAGGGTTGGCCCAACCCTGGTTACTATTCACAGGGGTACTTCCTCCTCACAGATTACTATTCACCCACCCCAACCCAGCTTAACCCAACCCTGTCCAACCCAGCAACCTAACAGGCCCTAAGAAATAAATGATAAGTACAACTCACATCTAACTACGGGAAAGAGCATTGTTCTTGAGATTAATAAATAAAAGATCAGTTCTTACAAGCAACTCTTTTCACCAGTAGAGCCTAATGACAATTAGGATACAAGAAACCAAAGAGACAATGAAATTTCCTCCCCCGTTTTCTAATTGAGGTAACATTCCTACTAAATCAAAGTATCACATGAATCATGTGAAATATGAAAGGTGGCGCCACAAATAGTGATATATCTTCCCACCCATGAGACATTGAATTTGAAGCAAATGATTGCCCCCTTACTAGGACACCATATGTCTTTAATTGTTGTCTCTCTCATCCCAAAATCTTAATTGGTGTCCCTCTCATCCCAAAGTCATGGTTGGTGTTCTTACTTATTTCTTCAGTATTTTCACAAAATCTAAATCTATTTATGAAATTTTCTAGCATGCTAGTAGCCATCATCCGTCTTATCCGGCATTCCTTCTTAATGAATTTTAATTTAATTATTTTTTTAATAAATGATACTTAGGTTACCAAGGATTCTTATTCGACGTATATCATAGGAGATGCCTTCTTTGTTCCAACTAGATCCACCAATTCAGATTGGAAATATGCTTACCTCGTGGAGAAGACAAATCCGAATACTATTACTTGTTGCTTGTGTGGGAAGGTCTTGAAAGGAGGCATCGAACAGATGAAACAACTTTTAGAGCATATCAGAGGGAACTATAAATCATGTCCCAAGGTTGATTATGAAGTCCAAAGGAGATCAAAGACTATATTGAGACAATTGTTAAGAAGAAAATGATAAAGCGGTTAGTTTGACACAATTGAGAGAGGATGTGGTGATTAGAGCAGCGAGCTCTTCCACCACTCCAGGAGAAGGAACATGTTCTGGAAAAAGACTGCATAGATCTGAGGATGATGCCTCAATTGACACAATACACCAAATCAATTATCAAGAAAACATTAGCCTAGGAGGAGCTTCATGTGTCAACAAAGATGTTGTCAAATTCTTTTATGATTGTGATATTCCATTCAATGTGGCGATTAAGAACTCATTTATCTGCATGTGCGAAGCGATTGACCAATATAGAAGTGGATAAAAGTCTCCATCTTATTATGAAACTACAAAGAGTTTGTTGAAGGATGAAGTGGAAGAAACAAAAGAGCTCTTAAAAGGCACAACAAAGCATAGAGGAAAAGTGGTTGTTTTATCATGACAGATGCATGGACGGACATGAAGGGAAGACGCATAATGAAGTTATGTGTTAACTATGAGTTGAGCACATGTTTTTTGAAGTCCATTGTTGCCTCAACCGTCGCACACACTACTGAATATATATCCTCGTTAGTGGATGCTTGCATCTAGGAAGTTGGAGTTAACCATGTTTTGCAAGCTATGACTGATAATGCCGTTGTGAATATGTCATCAAGAGGCTAGTCAAGATCAAATTTCTAACCATATTTTTGTCCTCTTGCACTGTGACCTCCGCCAGCCCCCCTCTCTCCCCCAACCCCTCCATCGTGACCTCTGCATGCCCCTCTTATTTCACACCCACCTCCTTCGACCCCCTCCTATTCTTTAGATCTAGGGACCTACGCCCCAAGCATCATCATCTCTTTACAGGAGAGCTCGAGGTTCATGACCTATGGCCCTGTGAATAAGCCTTGCTCCAATCTTTGATCATTAGAGGTTGAATACCCCTAAGAACACCGGAGTGACGAACACGACAGAACTATGGTAAATCTCCAGCCGTGCATGTGCCCGATATCTCGCTTAACAAGGTCCTTGCCCTAGGTGATGATGTTGTTCGTGCTCCGCTTCGTGAAGTAGATATGGTAGTGGCGAAGGTGTTACTGCTATGAGGACTTGTACAAGGACTCGAATCTGCTCTGAATGAAACCTACAGGTTGATGATGATCTCTCAATTTAAGTCAAATCGAAGCAATGGTTATTAGGCGGCGGAAGGCAGAGCGATAATGGCAAAGGAGGGTACAAGTGGAGGAGGAAGAAGAGGAAGAAGACAAAGAAGAAAAGGTTTAGAAAATGACATATCTATCTTATTTATTCAATCTAATTACATGTGTTCCAAAAATTAACTTCCGTTTGGGATGCAGTTGGACGATAACTAACCTGAGGGCCACACGCGATAACCGTGGAAGAAGTCAGTGGCACAATTGGTATTTAAAAAAAGGGAGGGACATCGTTGATATGCAATATCTAAAAGGTGGCACAAATGATAAAATTCCAAGAATCAAAAGTCAAAAATTGCATAATAAAGGCCGGGACATTGACTATTTTCATCTACAACCGTGGAAGGACACTTAGCTTGATGCGACCGTTTACCCAAAAGGGTGTGCAAATATGATTTGCCACTTGTTTTCTTATGCAACAAGGCATCATTGGTAAGAAAGTGAAGCTGAAATTGGTGTTTTCTTCTGATGGTTATAGAGTTTACAAATGGTTAAAGACAAGAAAAGGTGAAGTTGTTGCATCAAAATTGTCCTAAAGGCAACTCTTTGAAACCAAGTTTCCTTGACTTTGAAGGTTTTTTCCACGCTCGTCCTTATCTTGCATATTGATGATGGTGATTGGGGACCATCGTTGAGCTTTGTGTCTGGAGGACTTGAAAATGCAAAGGAGATAAAAAATCTTTTTAAAGATGTTGGCCATTCATACATGCCCTTCACTGATGCCATTGATTCGATGTCAAAGTGAGATTAGATAGTTCTCTTCCCTTTGCAGCCAAGGTTTGAAATCTCGATTTTGTTTCGGTCATCTTGGAAATGGAACGATTTCGGTGGAAGTCTCGGAAATGGCTCAAAAAGTCGCTTTCCCTCAATTTTTCGCAAACTAAGATCGTTCAAGTTATTAGAACAATAAATAACTTACAAATTCACAATTATATCACACATATCGCTCATATGTACCCCTTATATCGGTTATATCGATCATATCGGTAATATCACTGTTAATGTTGATTGGTGATTGGTAGATATTGGAAATGGAGTTCATCCAAGTTCTTCAAACAATAAATAAATTATAAATATACATTTATATCACACGTATCAATCATCAATGACCCTTATATCACTCATATCGAATATATCATTGTTAATAACTTAATGCTGATTGGTGACTGATAGATATTAGAAATGGAAACCATGGCCTCAAATTTCAGCGAAATTCGGTCGAATTTCTGTCGAATATCGATATCCAGTCGAAACCGAAATTCGACCGAGATGACCGAAATATGGGGGTCCTAGAACAAAAAATGACCGAAATGACCGAAATTTCGGTCGAAATTCCACCGAAATTCCATCGAAATTCTGTTTTGGTCGATACCGAAATGGTGACCGAAACCGACATTTAAGGCCTTGATGGAAACTAGTTACAAAACAACCAAGTCAACCAAACTTAGAACAAATCTTTTGTTCATATATGAGACATTTGATTCTAAAATGTAGATAATGCTTAATGAGACAATATTTCATTAAGAGAAATAGCTTTGGTGGACAAGCCGACAAGTATCAAATGAATTAAAGAATTAATTACAGCAAGTAAAAAACATTTATTAACAAAAATAAATGAAAACATGTACATCAATGCACTAAAAAATATTACATGGTCATGAGCTCGGAACCAAGAGTTGTGTGGTGGATATGTATCGATCCCTCGCCATGTTGTCTCTCATAGCGCATTGCAGAATCAATGAACTCGCAGTAATTCTCTTATGTCATGTACGATTATACGACCTTGTAGTTCACTGCATGTATTGATTGTCATCGATGCTATGAGCATCTCACAATGAGGATAAGAAGCACTAGATCTGGTATCACGAGGGACACGATAAGGCTGTGAAGTACTAGCTTGAAATCTTCGGGATGACGACGACAGAGTAAGAGACGATCTTTGTGGAGGAGGAGGTGCATCCGTATAGTAGTCAGGGAAGATACCATAACTGTCACCACCAAAATAGCTGCCATGGTTCTACTCGAGCTGCCTTCTGTGATTATTCTCACAACTGTAGCTGTTGTATCCATGCCTGTTGTAACCATATGATGGCGTCTGCGCTTGAGGAGGTCCATGAGGAGTATGACAGTATTCTAGGAAGACGCCAAATGATCTCTTATTGTGTGATGGTCAATTTCCGCTAATGGGACTTGGTGTTGCTCCACGATATGGGCTGTCAATGTCCATGCAACTCAAGGAACCTATAGATGATATTAAATCATCCATGTAACTGTTCGTAGGACGATGACCAAGTCCGTATGCTTTGTAATCCATAGGTGTCGGACTTGGATCTGGGACAAATTGTCCATGTGCATTCGTTTGCCGCTCCATATATTCACACCCTGCGGGGAGGCCTTCCTCGAATCTTGTATCATATGGTCCACAACCACCCCCTCTTGACCTCCTTGAATATATTTCCCCATCACCAGATCCACCACGACCGCCAACAACAATATCATCATCTCCATTTCGACTGTCATCCTTTGATTTGGATTTGGAACTGGCGAAGAGGATGTCATCGACAATTGCATCAAGCTTCAACCCTCCAAGCAGGGAAGGCCGTATTGATATCGATATCGTTTCCGTCTGCCCGGAAATGGATATATCGGGATATATCGTCGATATATCGACGACATCAGTGGAAATGTCGGAAATGGCTCAAAAAACCATTTTTGTCATTTTTTCAGAAATTAAGATCATCCAAGTTATTAAAACAACAAATAATCTACAAATACACACTTATGCCACACATATCGATAGGAGAGGGACACATGGAGTGCTCTGGAAAGTTGATTTTGCTAAGGCATACGACTCGCTAGACTGGACTTTCTTGTGGACGGTCCTGAGAGCTCGTGGTTTTCCTAAGATTTGGATCTCTTGGATGCGTCGATGCGTCTCCATGGTTTCGTTCTCCATAATGATCAATGGCCGCATTGTGGGTGATCGCTTCCAACCTAGAAGAGGGGTTCGACAGGGCTGTCCTCTGGCCCCCCTTCTGTTTGTTCTTGCGGGTGACGTGCTTCCTCGGATGACGGCTCGTGTGGTTGATTGTGGTCTTTCTATGGGCTTCTCCTGCGCCGACCGTGTGATCCCGACCCTCCAATACGCTGACGATACGATCGTGTTCATTGAGGGGGGGCGTGAGGAGGTCAGGGGCATGGCGGCGACTTTGGAAATATTCAGCAAGCTATCGGGTTTGCACATCAATCAAAACAAGTCCAAGGTGATCCCCTTTGGATTGGATTCGGAGACGGCCTCTGATTGTGGGCTGGCCCTGGGCTCCCCCCTTCATCTCTTCCGATTGACTACTTGGGCATGCCCCTGGGGGCGGGAAGGGCTAGAATTCGCGACTGGTACAAAGTTATTGAGAAGGTGGAGCGGCGGCTCTCTGGTTGGAGTTCGGCCCTGCTCTCGAGGAATGGCCGCCTTGTGCTCATCAAATCTATTCTTTCGTCTATACCCGTCTACTATCTCTCTAATTGGCAGCTGCCGGCGGGGGTGCGGAAATGTATTGAGAAGTTGATGCGGAATTTTCTTTAGGGGAGAAGGGGGCCTTCTTCGTGTGGTCCACATCTCGTGGATTGGGAGGCGGTGACGAGGAGGAAGTGTGATGGGGGTCTTGGCATCCGTCGTCTCGACTTGGTCAATGACGCTCTACTTTTAAAGTGGGTCAACAAGTTATGGGGTGTCTCTGATATTTTCTGCTCTTCCCTTTGCGCGAGATTCTTGGTTTAAATGGGGTGTTGCTGGGGGAGATTGGTGAACTCCGCTCTCGTACCCCCTTCTGGTACGGGGTGATGTAGGTGGACCATCGCTACTCGCATCTCTTTATTCCTGTTCTCGGGGATGGTAGATCTTTCAAGTTCTGGACGGACAGATGGGCTGGGGGAGCCCTATTGGGGGTTTCTTTCCCACGTTTATTTGCCTTGGCGACCGATGGGCGTGCTTCTGTGGCCTCCTGTTGGTCGGGGGATGGCTGGTTTCCGATTCTTCTTGGCTGCCTCTCTGACCAAAGGTTCGACGAGTTTCTCACTTTTCTGGATACTATTAAGAATACGCCCAGTCCCGCGGGGGGAAGAGACCACTGGGCTTGGCGGGAGGGCGTCTTCTCGACGCGGAAGGCTTTCATGGCGATTTCCAATCATCCACACATACAATCGGATCCCTTCAACCGCGACTGCACCTTCCTTTGGAATCTGAAGCTCCCGGAGAGGGTTGCTATCTTCCTTTGGCTCTTTCGCAGGAAGAGGATTTTAACCCGGGATCGTTGCGCTCGACTATATGGTGGCTTGGCCTCGATGGATTGTGCTCTCTGTGGCACTGACGTGGCGTCCTTAAATCATCTCTTCTTCACTTTCCCTATCACTTCTGGCATTTGGGAGGTGGCTAGGATGTCTTGGATCAATACGTCTGACTTGGTCCTTTTCTGGGAGTCTATTCGGTCGGACAAGGACATGGAGCGCAGGGATTTCTTAGGTCTTTTTGCTTGCATTTGGGCGATTTGGCTGGGGCGCAACGCAACAATTTTTAGGGGCCCAAGATTTTACAAGGAGAACGTGTTGGCTCATGCAGCCCGTCTAACGTGCGACTGGTCGATGTTGTAATTGGCGCTTTCTTCTCTGGGTGGGATCTTATGGATCCGGGTTCTTTTATCTTTGTTTCTTTACTTGTAATTACCTTTTCCTTTTTATTCTTTATTTAATAAAGTTTTTGGGGCGAGCACCACGCCGTGTCTCCCCCGAGTCGTTAGACTTAAAAAAAACTCATATATCGCACATATCGGTCATCGTATCGAACATATTGCTGTTAATGTTTATTTCTGACCTTTAGATATTAGAAATGGATTCCATTCAAGTTCTTATAACATTAAGTAACTTACAAATATACACTTAGATGACACATATAGATCATTTGTGAAGACTATGATCTTTATATTGCACATATCGGTCATATCGAACATATCGCTGGTACTGTTAGTTGTTGACCTATATATATATTGAAAATAGAGTTCAACCAAGTTCTTAGATCACTAAATAACTTACAAATATACTCTTAGATCACATATATCGATCAATATGAAGCTTATATCACATATATCGATCATTTAGAACATATCGATATTAATGTTTTGATTCTTGACTTATTTTGTTTTGAAGAATTGACTTATAGATATTGGAAATGGATTTCATTCAAGTTCTTACAACATGAAATAATTTGTAAACATACACCAAGCTGAAGAACCATTGTATGCACCCTCCTGTCGCACCATACCCTACCAGTACGGGGGTCTCGTTTCCCGGTCAGTGAGCGTGGGGGGGCTAGGGGGGCCTAGGTTGGCCCCCTTTGCGGGGGTGTGGGGGCAGCGCCCCTGACCCGAAACAATATATATATATATATATATAAACCATTGTTTGTTTTAATACTAGGTGTAGCTAGATATGTGTTCTAATACTGGATGTAGCTAGATAAATAGTTGAATCAATCTTGCATGAATAATAGCATGGATACATAGAGATATCGGTGAAATATCGACGATATCGATCGATATCTGGGATTTTTTGTATTGAATCCAGTCATTTTTGACCGATATGAGCCGATATGGCGATATATCGCCGATATATCGCTGATATCCCTGTAAAACAATATATTGGGTAATATCGAAACCCCTACCCTGTCAAAATCGATATCAGTGATATATTGTTGATATATCGCTGACACGACCTTCTATGCCTCCAAGAGACAGCCCTCCTCTCGGTAAATCGAGCAATGGAGCACCATTGGAATCTATCCACCTTTGGATAACGTCTTCATCTGCTTCGTCATAATGCATTTTGAAAATGTATGAAAGATCGATAAGGTCTATGTAGTCCTCTTGGACATGGCTTTCTCTTACATGTTTCATTTTTAGCCTCAAGTTGCTGTGTATGTAGACAAGATCATGGAGCTTATGTTCTCCCAACTTGTCCTGTCTCTTCAAATGAATCAAGTCGAATGCACTCCAATTCCTCTCACAATCACCGGCAGATGCAGTTTGAGACAATATTTTCACTGCCACCTTTCATAGGTTGGGAGCTTCAATCCCGTAAAGTAACCGACATTTGACTACGGAAAGTTCAAAAGAGATAAATCAATAATTATAAATAGTACTAATACGTCATGACACAATCAATGGACTTATTCATCCTTACTAGGAAGAGTATTGTACTGTCCATTGACCGCGATAATTCTACCGAAGGACCTAAACTAAAGCATTCCTAAAGTACTTGACTTGTACATTGTTTGGAGTCATAAATTGTCACGTAATATTTCCAATGAATATTTTGTTAGACTACTTGAAAACATAAATCCACTCTAGATTCCAAATTACCTCATTCATGTACATAGTTTGCATTTTCTCGTCTTTGACGAGCTTCTCCACCACAATTTGGACAATTGCTAGATGGTCAATATTTGTATAAGACTGTTCTTGTACTAGTACTTTGGATTAAGGTAATAAGTTGGTCACAAGCATGTATAATTCTAATATTTTTAATCCATTAAAAGTTCTATTAAAAATTAAAGAATAGATTTATTACATACCAGCCTCGTAAAGAGGATGCGAGAGCATTTTGGACCAACATTCGTTTATGATGTCCAACCATGCTTTGTATCCTTTCCCAGTTGCTTCTCTGATCTTTCTCTTTCATGCAACGCATTACTTCGTCGATCACACCCATGGTCGGTTTTTGTCAGCATCCATGATCTGCAAAGTAGGCACAACGTGATCCATTATCTTCGTGACTCGTGCCATGTCATCAAAGAAATGAAGATCATTGATCAATGTTTCAACTTTCCTCACTCCTTTTGTTCGAGCTTATGGTATCTTGAACCATTTACATTGGCAACACATGATTTTCAATCACCTGGGCAATTTCTTCTTGCCAACCCCCTTGATGATGTCCATCAACTTCAACAGGTACTTGTGTTCCTTCATATGAGCGGATGCACATCGTCACCCCGTACTCTGACCATCTCCTCCTCAGCTCAGTGATGTACTCGTTCATTTGGTCTTTCTCCATCCTTAGATACTTGTTCATTATCTCCTAGGATGTGGGAGCTTTCACTCCTATTCCAGCTGCAACGCTCATCAATGGCATGTTGTAAAAATGGTCCGCTAACAACATTCATTCGAATGCTTTCCCCAAAAAGAGCTTGATGATTGCCTTGTCCACTCTCTCCCGTGCATTGGAGAATACACCCTTCACCGTCTTCTTCCTCAGATCCTTGCGTGGCTTATATTGCTTGGATTTGCTCCTCTTCAAGAAGGGTTCTAGTCTCTTCCCCTTGTGTTTTTTGGTGGGTGGTGATACTTGTACAACTCCAGAACCATTCCTACTGCCACTGGCACCATAGAAGCCGCCTCGTGCACCACCGAGTTCTCTCTTTTCGAACTGGCTCCTCATAGATTCCTTTGTTGCCTTCCTATATACCCTCATATCTGTCGCAGTTTTAATATCTACCATGTAGACAAAGTGGTCGTCGTCTGAATCAGAGAGGATGTTGAACTCTTTCTCAAAAATGAACTCCTTGAATTGTTCATCACTCCTTGCCCTCTTTGTATCCTTGTTCTTTTTCTTGTCCAAGTTTGCCTTCACGATGTCCCTCACTATATGTAGAGGGGAGAAACTATAGAGATGAAATGAAGATGTCCTGTTGGGCCATATAGATGCCCTATCGAGCATACACAGAAAAAGAACGAACTACTGTAATTCGATAATACAATAACAGAAGCCACGGTAGATGAATAAGGTTTTGCTGATGAAGTGGCAATGCAACTTTGTGGAGAAGTCGGGGACTTAATTTGTTAGCTTATTAGAGGCATTTACGGGGTGTCTGTTTTTGCTGGATGTTTTGGCGAGAAGCTCGAGATCATTGTCAAATTTTTGGAGAGGTGCTTGTTTAGTCATATTGGACATTGCACCATACTTTTGTCAGATTTTCGCTGATGGCTATGTTTTTATAATTTTGGAGAGCTGATTGGTCAGAGGTGGCAATACTCAGTGATCTTTGACAGAGGTTGCACATGTTGTCAACAAATCAGGAAGCTAGGTTTCTGATGCGTCGATCGGTTTCTGAAGGAAATATCGCTACACGGGTGTTGATTTCAGTGCGCCATTCCTGGAGCAAACGTTGCAGGATTGTATGGAACCTACCGGGCCTCTCAGCATCATTGAGGTCCCAACTACACGAAGGGATCATTGGGTTTTGTATTATGTGAACTTCTAGGTTAAAAAGGCTACACGATTTTGTAGGTGTCCCATGCTACTGATGATGGCAGCATTGCAAGGGATTGTAAATTCTTGTGGGAAATTAAGACCGTTTTGACAGTGACTTTTTTTAAAGTGTCTGTTTCATAGATCAAGAATAATGATGAAAATTTACAGGACAAGGTTTCTCCACAAAATGTACATTGTTTGTCCGATTTGCCAGATAGAAAATGGTGAAATCCTGTTCTTCTCATATGATTTGGCCAATGAGATTTGAAATGGAATGATGCTTGACTGGGCAGGCTCATCGTGCGAAACTTTTGGAGATCTTTGAGTGATGTGATTTTTGGGTCCCGCCTAATCTGTGAACCCCCGAGGATCCGGGTATCTGTTTACGACACATTTCGCAGAAATTCCATATATTTGACATCGCATTAAAAACATAATTTATGGGAATTTTTTTTTGCAACTACATATGACATTCACATTCATAACCACAATCTATTAGAGGCAGATCACACCAAAATCTCATTTCATTAATTTTCATATCATTTTACATCATGTACAAGAATGTTCCAGTTTACATCATATATCCCAAAAAGTGGTACAGAAGAGATAGCATTTACATTATAATGTGAATCAAAAACTGAGACAAAATAAACCATACCGTCTGGTGTATACCCTGTCTCCTAGAAGCATGAACAACTACTGGACAACAGGCTGTTTGCCTGCCAAACATGTTTAGGAAAGAAACGAAGTCACAAACGTGAATACAACTCCGTAGTTTTAAAAATAAATAACAAGTAATTTATTATGTGCAAAAAAGAGCAAGTAGAAAGGTAGAACAAGCACATTTTACATCTACTTGCGTAAGTAAAAAGGGTTTTCAAGTTGTTTGTAATGCGTCTCTAATGATTTCCCCAGAACCCAACATTTCCCACATATGACATATTTATATTGTAATTGAATATTCATGAGTATATGAGTGTAAACATATATATCATTTTCTTCAGAGATCGTGTTTGTGCGTGATGATGGAAAAGTTTGAGATTGGAAGATTTCTTGATTTATTTAGATTCTTAAGTCTAGTGAATAATCATTTCCTATCCATCTCAACTTTCGATCGTAACTTCTCCAATTTTTAACTTCAATTGATTCAGATATAACTCCAGATGATGTAGATATAGATATGAATGATCTAGATATAGAATCGCCAAGTCTGTTGGCGAAGTAAACTCAAGCGGTGAAGAAGCCTACAAATGGCTCTTCCGTCTCGCCCTATAGTTGGAAGGACGGTCTAATAGAGGGATAGATCTACTCCCAAACTACGCCACTGAGACGGGTGAGAGAGATTTCTCGGAAAAGTCGCTCTAGAAAACAGTCCGACTAGTATGGGCAACCGAGCTCGTACGTAAAACTGAAAAACCGAGGATCCCCCGCCTGGGTATCCTAAAACAGAGGGTCAGCGGAACTGGTCTAAGTCGGGATCCCAACGAAGTGTAAAAACACTGCGAGCTCGCGTAAAAACCGAAAGGGGACTGGGATCCTAGACCCGCGCATTAAGCGGCCGCTGCCCTAACTGGCTTCCTATTCTCCCGCCCAGTTGAGGGTCACCGCGCCCTCGCACGGTCAAGTGTAAAGTCACCAAGACCGGCACAATAATTACCAATATATTATTGATTATTCAACATCTTTACTTTCCCGACCACTTAATTCTTTCTCAATCTTTGACTGTACAGATCTATGTCTTTTAGTCGACGATCTATTTGTTATCATTGGATCTCAAACCCATAGATATACCAATCCACAGATCTATACCTTTGTGAACATATATAGTCAGTAAATTTTAGACATATAGATCGGACTGATCGATATTCATTGTTAAAGATCTCAATATCATAAAATTTCAAAGTGATATTTGTTGTTTTCTTTTTACCCTGAAAATCCTAAGATTACTAAAAATTCTATGAATGTCATAAGTAGGATTATAAAAATTTGTAATCATTTTGGTCATTATTATCTGCATGATGTATCATAAAATTTTAGAGAGAGGACATAAGTCACTAACTGGTGGTGTTGTCATACTTATGAGTCTTGGACCGAATAACACCCTAAGACATTGCACATTATCCAACTTCAAAGGTGAGAGTGACTCATCATATAAATGGTTTCAGCTAACTGGATAAAAAATCCAGAAATTTGTATTCTATATTTTCTGACCAATCAAAATTTTCTTATGCTCTAAATTCACTGAAATCACCTGCTATTCTGAAGACTAACATCTTCAAGTCAGCAAACCAAGTACTATATTGATTATTTTGCCAATAAAATAATTATATAAAAATAATAATTTGGTCCAGGCCGCAAGTCCTCAATTTGTTATTATTAATATTTATAATGGTTCATCAAGACAGATTTTGATACTACTACTCTATTCTGCTCATTACTATTCCTTTAATAATAGTTCACAACATCTTAATAAAATGTGTATTCATACGTAAACACACCTTAGTACACATACTCTTTTTTATCTTATAAGATATTTTTTTTCCAAAGCAGATTTAATAATTTATGATTTGTAGAATCAATGATCAGATCAAAAGTTTCAATAGAAATCTAATTCTATATACATCATATAAGATGACCATGACTCAAACAACAAACTAGCAAGTCAACCTATTCCAACTCTATATATCATAACTATGCATCAAACACATTTTAGAAAGATCTAAACATTCAAGAAATACGTGGATCAAAAGCTAGTTGCCTTTATCTTAATAGATGTGTTAAATAGTACATAGATACAAAAAATTTTTGTATACAGATCTTGGCATGCTCCTCTCCCTAATAGTCAATACAAGCATGCTCCACCTTTCCACTAATCTTGCATGTGCAAACCATATCCTCCTTAATCAAAGCTAATAAGATAAGAATATAAGCCTATGATGCCAGGATTAACATAACAGAAGGGTGTAGAAATTTAAGATTTCATGCTTTTAAATTTATCCAGGCCACTTTTCAAAAATAAATCTCCAGGCTGCATTCTATAATATTAGGATGCCCCTAAATTTCATGCTTATTTCGTGCATTCTGAAGATAGGAATTTTAAGAGGAGAAAAATCATGAAATGCAACAAGGGGAAAAAATTTGCACAAAACATGCATGGCAGCAAAAGAAGGAAAGGAATTGTACCTTGAATTGTCTCAGATTTGAGGTAGACTAACATGCAGGAGCAGTCCCAAGAGGGTCTTCCAGCAGTTGTAGAGAGCAAGGAGAAGACTGGAGGCTGATGGTCATCAGCAGTAGGAGTGGCTTCAAAGAATCGGGAGTGATTCCAAGAAGCAACAACTTGTTTCTGGCAATTGGAGCAGCAGGGGCTACTTGGAAAGAGAGCTTGAGGTTTCCCTTCTCGTTGGAAATTTGAGCAGAGAAAGAGGAAAAGGCTTTGGGGGTATAAATAAGGGGAAAAGAGATATTATATCTTGCCAAGTGTAAAGATATGGAAAGCCAAATAGCTGTCCAGGAGATTACTGAAAATTTAGTTTAATTTTTTTTGTTTACAACAGTCCGCTGCTACAAATTTTGATTCACGATCAATTGATCGTTTTAGGTTATCTAGTATTGATCAACAACTTTATTGGGTTCATTGGACCCAAATCGGGTCGAGTTCGGGTTGTGCGGATTCGGATGTTACATAATCTGATGAAACCTTCAGTGGCTTTTTGGGCTTTATAGTGTGCGGGGAAAGTGCTAGAGTTCCTGAGTAGAATTTTTATGTTGAGGTTGCTGTGGCTCATGCAGGGCATCCGACAAGTCTTGAATTTTGTAGACTTGATGTTTAATCAAATAAAAGTATGAATTCACATCCGTCATAGGTGTACACCCTTTTTTTAAAACAAAAACAAAATTAGATTAATATTTGCCCATTTGATTTCCATGGCATTGTTGTTGCTGCTATCTCTTTTGCTCTATAACTGTTGGCTTTGAATTCTCCTCTCGAAATATTGCCTGATACATCCATTTGATTTGTTTTTTCCTTTTTTTGTTACTGATATCTTAATTGAAACATCTGCATTACCATTCATTATCAATCTTGCATATATTTCACTAAAAATGAAGATGTTTTTTTGGCACAAATCTGGTTTTTTTTGCATGCCTCAGAATTTCATGAGGCGCTGGTAACCTTCCAGTAATATATACACTAGGCTGTAAGATCAAATGACTATTGGCCTCAAAAAGCTAGAAAAAATCTAGGAGCATGGTGATTTTTTTGTACACACACAGACACACATATATATGAACTGTCTTCAGTTATAAAGCCTTCATTCTTCGATACAGTCATTATTTTTCATTAATTTCTTTGGCTTGTTTTAGTTCCTTTCAGGCATGGTGAGCGCATTGGATTTAGCTACCTGGTTTCTCAAAAGTACACTGGAGAGACTGCTGTTATCAAGATTCTCCGTAAATCAAAAGTTCACGAGTTTAATATACAGTTGAGAACCCCAAAAAAGCTAATTGCTGCACATATCAAAGGATTGCCTCCTTCATATTACATCATTGCTGGTTTTGTTTTTACAACTGTATCCGTTCCATATCTTCGTTCAGAGGTATGCCAAGTATTACATTTCTTTCTTTTGTTAATGTAAAAGTGTAAAATTTTTACACAGATCTTCATTAGGGGAAGGGAATTGTTCATATTCAAGTTGGTGTGTGCTGCTACCATCTTATTGGCTGTATTATGTTGTACAAACATCATCGTAAGGATTTTGGTACCTTTCTGTCGTATACTAGGCAGTTCAGTTCCGATTGCTGTCCTCTGGATGCTTTACATGCGATACCCAAAGTATTAGCCTTCTATGTTGGCAATCCAACATAACAAGATTTAAAATCAGTGTTGGTCTTTTTCTTGCAATGCTTCTATCTCCATATTTGTAGTTTAGTACGATTTAACAGGATCAAGTTCTTACAAGATGCAGGTGCCCTGTTTATTGTTGGTTTTTTGTTGATTTGTTGATCACTGTTGGATAGTTTTGTGATTGATTTGGAGATTGTTGCCAATGGGGAATATTGTTGATTTTTTGTTGATTTTTATTTGAAGGAATGATTTTGCCAAGGCATACAATACGCTCTTTTCAATTTTGTGCTTTGCATAAGAGGATTTTCTCATCCTATAAGATCACATGGATGGAGTATTGTTTGACTACTTTTTTGTCCTAGTTAATCGTTGTTGAGAAGAGGAAAGAATGTGATATTTATTCCATAGAGCTAGTGTCTCTTATACAAGGTTACAGAACCCGAAGGGTCACAGGGGGTTACAAAACTCAAAGGGTTACAGAGGGTTACGGAACCCAAAGGGTCATGGGGGGTTACAGACGCCGAAGGGTTACAAACATAAATGTAAATATAATAACTCTAACACTCCCCCTTAAGTTGGAGCTGAGAAAGTTGCAGCTTGTAACAAAAAGAAAATGTATGCACCACATCTTCACACGATACATCATAAGAACATATGTCCGTTGCTTGTAGAAGACCTCGCTCGAGGACGGGTCTGCGGCTTTTAAGTCATCGGAACGTATCTCTGCCATGCCTGTAGAGTCGCTACGATATCAGGTCACCGGAACGTATCTCTGTCGTGCCTGCAGGTCACCGGAACATATCTCTGTCGTGCCTGGAGAAGAATCGATGTACAAGAAGTCCAATACGGAGTAGTAGTCGGGTCGTAATAGAAGAAATATATGCCCTGACGAAGAAGTCAATGCTCGGTGAAGACAGATGATCTGAGTAGTAGTCTGGAGTGTTAGTTTTTTCAGTCGTGGTAGGACAGCAGACGTCGTGAAGAATCATCTCTGACTCCCCCTTTCTCCCATACTTGATAGAATAAAGAGTATGGAACATCAAGTTGGAAGAAACAAAAAGTTAGGAGAAACAAGTCGTGGTGAAGTAAGGGTTGTTGGAGGGGGGGCTCCAGGCGGTGCCGACGATGCAGGAGGTGCGACTGGAGCTGCTGGAGCCTCTGCTTTAGGTGTTGCTGGAGGTAGCAACTGGTATTGCTGGGGACTCGGACTGCCTTACGCGGGGCCATTGAATCCACGAGCGATGCAGGAGGTCCAACCCTCTCTCCTTGTCGATGGAGAGGGCTGGTGGTGGTGGCGGATTTAGGGTATTAGGCTCTGGTGTAGGACCATCGCTCTGATACCATGTTGAGAAGAGGAAGGAATGGGATGTTTATACATAGAGCTACGGTCTCTTATATAGAGAGAAAACCCTAGATAATACAAGGGTTACGGAACCCGAAGGGTCATAGGGGGTTACGGAACTCAAATGGTCACAAAGGGTTACGGAACCCGAAGGGTCATGGGGGGTTACAGACGCCGAAGGGTTACAAACATAAATGTAAATGTAATAACTCTAACTATCGTAAATCAAATGTGGTTGGATCTGTTGCAGCTGTGTTGAAAGAGTTACACATTGGTGCCACTTCTTTGTCTCTTTGGGGTGGGTGCTTTGCTAGGGCTGTTGTAAGAATTTGTGATGGTGGTGTCATCTTACGGAGGTGCTTAAATCAGTGATGATTTCGATTTTGTATTATAGTAACGACTGCTATTTTCAGCAAGGGATGAAGTGCTTAAGCATCTATGTATGAGCTCTCTTTGCTATGTTTTAGAAGACCTATATTTTAAAGGTAAAATATCTAAGGTCTAGTTTTGTCCCTTTGTGATTAGTGTTTGGAGGGACTTGCTACCTCTACACACAACCTACATTTTCTTTTGTTTGGAACTTTGGTGCGGGCAATATCTTGGGATTCAGAGCTGGAAATGTTTGAGAATAGATTGTCGAAGCTTGTGCAGTGGGGGGAGGCAGAATGAGGCACGGATGTCTATGACATTATCACCATTAAATGCATTTTAGCTAATGCCCAGGTTTATGAATTGATATGCTGATATTTATAGTAGGTGATGCAACGCGGAGCAAATAAATAGAGTCCTTTTTAATTTCTGTCAGCTAACTAGAGTCCAATTTTAACTTTCGGTTAATTGAGTCATTGCAGTTTTATTTATAATAAAGAGATCACATGCGATCTCAAATCAAATTAGTTAGTTGGTTAGTGTCAATTAAGATAAGTTAGATTCATTTCCTTTCTATTTTTGTAATCACATCCCTCGTATATAAAAGGGATGATAGTCATTTGTTTAGAAACAGTTCAAGTTAAAATTATTTGAGATTTATCTCATATCTCTCTATCCCTTCTCCCTCCACGCGATCTACGCGATTCTCTCCCCAAATCTCTCACAATCGACGAGTTTTGTCTCCTCTCCCCTTTGATTTCTTCTCCACCAAATAATTTCCACCATTAAAAAAATAATTTTCTATAGTTGCAAAATTTTATTTGCATCAATTGGTATCAGAGCATGGCGTACAGATCATCCTCACGATCTGACGATCCATCCAGAGTCTTGCGCAGATGTACGACCAAAGAATCTCGTTCAACAAACCAAGCATGACGTGTTGAGGTTAGACAAACACTGTCTAATATGCTCCAAGTTTGTGCGGATATGCAAGCTTTGGCGAGAGAAATGCGTGAGCCGCATAATGTTGAAGCGTTGATGCGGCGACTAGAGGAAAATGCTGCCAAAGTCGCTGCCAAGAAAGCCGATGAGACATCCCCTCCCATCCTCGATGCTACTGTCCAGATTTCCAAAGAAGAAAAGCGAGAAAATCTCGTCGTTGACGATGTTATGCTTGTTGTCCAGCAAGATTCTGACCAACCGACAACCATGAAATCGACTCTGCCAACGCCCGCAGCCCCCTCACGGATCCCCTACACCAGCGCTACACCTCCGACGTCCTCCCCAGACCCCCTGCAACCCCTTTCCACAGCCCAAAACCTCTCCAAACGACCAGTCACGCCGTGCAGTCCGCCTCCTCACCTCCAACGAGCCTCACCGCAGATCCCTTCCACTCCCAAAACCGTGCCACCACCCATCCCCATCAACCTAAAACCCCCACCAACACACCCGACTATGCTCCACCACCGAGCAACCCCCTCCACACCTCTGCCAAAGCCCCAATCCTCGACAAAATTTTCCCAGCCCCGGTCCCCTCGCCTGCCACCAACCACACAACCTCGATCGACCTAAAACCCAAGCCCCATCGCCGCCAGATGCCCAACCCTTGCGTACCTTATTGATGGAGCCAACATCTACAACTCCAACAACTTCACCCGCACCATGACCATTGTCACTGTTGCCCGTGGCCTCCTTTCCCATATCACCGCCATCTCTCCGTGAGAATAGTTGAAGCCCTAACAATAGCCATGATTGAGGTCTCACGAAAGGGAAACAAATGCCATCGATTTGGGGATTTGCTTCCTTCCATATCCCCTAAAATAAAGAAAAGGGGGCTGATTTGGGGAATTTTCAAGCAGACCGCTCCAAAACCTCTTTACTACAGGGGTAAAGTTAAACAAAACAAATGAGTGTGGAGTTTCTTTGAAAGGGTAGAACATTTGTTGCCATGCCCTTTGGTGGAGAAAAACTACAAATGTAACCACTGTTGTAAAAATCGGCCGACTAGGCCGTTTAGTCGGGTCGATTAGTCGACTCGGTGGGGTAGCTGAGTCGACTAGCTATAATCGTGTCAAATCGGGGATAACCGATTACTCGGCCGACTAGGAGGCCATTTTTGCAACAAGTAATCGGGTACCCATTAAACCTAAAGCCCTAAAAGTTATTTTCGACAGAACTCAAATCCCTTGCGACAGAACCTTTCGTTTCTTCGAAACCTCCCACGCTGCAGCTACTCGACGTTCGCTCCTCCATCGCCGCTCCGGTCAGCCGGCTCCCACTCCTCCATCGCCTCGACGTCGCACGGCTGCCCGACGGAGGATATCGACCAGCATCTTGCCGATCGCCGCCCAAGACCCCAGATTAGGGTTTTTGTTTTTTTTGTTTTTTTTCTTTTATTGTATGATCATAGCATTCTCAGGAGCTTATACCATTCCCTAGAATCTTGATAACAAATTTTTTAGGTTGTATGTTAGATAAACTGCGTTTTACTTCTCCATGTCACAAGGTTACTATCGAAATAGGTGTAAAGATCAATAGTAGCCTACCTGTCCTCAATGTAATGTGCATAGTCCTTAGCATATACTATCACATTTAGCTTATATTTTTTGTAAACATCAAACCTTTGAGGATATAATTTTAAATATCTGAAAACTATCATGGATGTGTCCTAATGAGTTTGCAGAGGTTTTCCCATGAATTGATTGTTTTTCTCATCATCAAGGAAATATATAGTCTCTGACTATGGCATACAATAATTTTTCAACCAGACCTGTATTGTTTATCATTAACAAGCTTGGCATCTATATCATGAAAATAGACCTTTCGGGTTCATAAGCCAGGTTGGGAATTGTATTAATATAATATGTTGTATGCTTGTTTTAGGGTTACTTGCATTTTACATCATGCTACTGATTTTGGTTCTCTTGCTTCTGTACCAAACATTTACTTCTTAACTTTCTTCTTTTTTTCTTCTCTTGCTATATTGTTTAAGCTCTTAAAAATATTAAAACTGTTAAATATATGAATATAAATGAGAGTATATGTTATAAAAAATTTATTTATATATTTAAAATAATAAAAAAATTCCAAACCGACTAATGCCCGACTAAATCCGATTACTCTCCCGACTACCGATTAATCCTTAGTCAGTGACCCTACCGACCGAGTACCGACTGCCGACTTCTGCAACCTTGAACGTAACGTTGAAAAGAAAGGAAAATGGCTCAAATTGGAGATATTGATGCTACAATTTTAAATCACATTATCTAACGATAGACCGAAGATTAAGCAATTCGTCGGGAAGCGAATTTTTCAAAGCGACAAAGAGTTGATGCAACGCGGAGCAAATAAATAGGGTCCAGTCCATTAGTCAGAGTCCAATTTTAATTTACGGTTAATTGAGTTGTTGCAATTTTATTTAATATAAACAGATCGCATGTGATCTCAAATCAAATTAGTTCGTCGGTTAGAGTCAATGATGCAGCATGAAATGGAAATATAGGGTTGTATTTATGCGGAAATCTCTATCTGCATCAGTCAATTAGGATAATATAGATTTGAAATTTGATTTCCTTTCTATTTTTGTAATCACTCCCTTCCTATATAAGGGGATGGTGGCCATTTGTTTAGAAACACTTCAAGTTAAAATTATTTTGAGATTTATCTCATATCTCTCTCCCTATCCCTTCTTCCTCCACGCGATCTACACGATTCTCTTCCCAAATCTCTCGCAACCGTCGAGTTTTCTCTCCTCTCCCCTCCGATTTCTTCTCCACCAAATATTTTCCACCATCAAATAAATAATTTTCTACCTGTAAATTTTTATTTGCATGAGTAGGGTTCTTGTGAATTGCTATTGGTCACTTGATTAGATGGGCATGTTATATTGCTACATTGTCGTCGATCTTTTCATGGGCAGCGATGTCTGGGTTGCTTCCTTTGAGAGAAAATATGTTTCCTAGAGTTGGTAATGATGGGATCTTCCACTTCCTGTCCATCAATTTGACAGGGTTGAACCTCATAGAAAGTAGGTTTGTTTGCTTCATAAGGGAGAGCTGATAGAAATTGAGTCAATCTTGTGCTCTCTTGGATGTGAGAATGAAAAACTTTGGTGGTCAAGGACACATGGTTCTACACAGAGGATGCCGTTAATGTTTCTTATTAGTGTTTCATTTTGGGATCATGGATGATTATGCTAATCTCATTCATTCTGGAGTTTGTAACTTTTTTGACCTTTATTGTTAGTGCATCTTATCAGTATAACTCTTAGTTGACTTTTATCCTCTAGAAGTCACCTTATGAGTTTTCAAAGATAGCAAACTTTAATAAATTTTCCTATATATTTGTCCTACTTTGTTTTATAAAAATCTCGACTCGAAGGAGGGCCAGAAAGATATATTCAGGTTGGCCAAAGCAAGAGAAAGTAAGACCAAAGACCTTTCTCAAGTGAGATGTATTAAGGACGAGGAAGGTCACATGCTTGTTACTCTGAAGGACATAAAGACTAAATGGGAGCAGTACTTCCATAAACTTTTCATTGGGGAAGGAAATAGAGAGATCACTTTGGGTGATCTAGCTAGTAGTGAAAGTTACTTGAATCGTGCAAGCTATAGACGAATACAAAGAAAGGAAGTAGAGGAGGCTTTGAAGGTTATGAGACCTGGGAAAGGTGTAGGAACGGATGACATCCCTGTAGAAGTATGGAGAGTTTTAGGTGAGCACGGTTTGACTTGGCTTACGAATCTATTCAATGTTATTTGGCGAAGCAAGAAAATGCCTGAAGATTGGAGGAGTATCGTGGTGCCTCTTTATAAGAATAAAGGAGACATTCTAAATTGTTCAAATTACAGAGGTATCAAGCTGATGAGTCACACTACGAAAATTTGGGAACGTGTGATCGAAAGAAGGCTGAGGAAAGTTTCCAACGTAAAGAAAATCAATTCGGATTCATGCCAGGTCGCTCAACTATTGAAGCCATCAATTTGCTGAGGAGAACAATGGAGATTTATAGAGCTAAAGGAAGAACTTCCATATGATCTTTATTTATTTGGAGAAGGCTTATGATTGTGTCCCACGAGAGATATTGTGGAGAGTTTTGGAGAAGTGACAAGTACCCGTCCTATACATTAACCTCATAAAGGACATGTATGATATAGCTTTATCTTGTGTAAGGACCTGACTATTTTGACATCAACATTTGTTTACATCAAGGTTCAATTTTGAGTCCATTTCTTTTTACTTTGATTATAGACAATTTGACAAGTCACATTCAGGATGAGTTACCTTGGTGTATGTTATTTGTTGATGATATTGTGTTGATTGACGAGACTAGAGATGGAGTAAATGAGAAGCTTGGGGTTTGGAGACATGCATTGGAGACTAAAGAATTTCGTATAAGTAGGGCTAAGACGGAATATATGGAGTGCACCTTTGATGGAAGCAATGGTGAAGGAATTGAGGTGAAGATTGGTGACAATACATTCGGAAGAGAGATTCTTTTAGATACATGGGATCTATTTTGCAACAGGATGGGGAAATTGATGGAGATGTTACTAATAGAATAAATGCAGGCTGGCTAAAGTGGAGAGGAGCCTCTGCTGTTCTCTGTGATAAGAAAATTCCTTTAAAAATTAAAGGAATGTTTTACAAAGCAGCCGTGAGACCTGCTATGCTCTATGGATATGAATGTTGGCCTGTGAACCACAGACATGTGCAGAGAATGACTGTAGCAGAAATGAAAATGCTAAGGTGGATGTGTGGACACACACGTAAAGATCGGATTCGGAATGATGCAATAAAAAAGAAAGTTGGTGTAGCTTCGATCGAGGATAAGATGCGAGAAAACCGTTTAAGATGATTTGGTCATTTGCAAAGAAGATCAACGGATGCACCAGTTAGGAGATGCGAGTGTTGGGATGTTGAGCCGGCTAAGAGAGGACGAGGACGGCCCAAGAAGTGTTGGAAAGAGACTATACGAAGGGATCTTAATTTTTTTGATATAAGCCTGGGATTAACCCAAGATAGATCTGAATGGAGGCGAAGAATCCATGTAGCCGACCCTACTTAATTGTGGGAAAAGGCTTTGTTATTGTTGTATTTGTCCTACTTTGTCTTTTTTACCTGTTTCCGATTTCTCTTTTTTTTCTTTATCTTACTAGGTATATTACATCCTTTGTGTTTTCATGTTTTTGTTAGATACTATTCTTTTTTTAATGATGCAAGATATTCCATCGCCATTACAACTTTTACTAGAGTAAAATTTGGGAACTGCTTGGGGATCTTTAGTTGTGTCTACTTCTTATGTTGGTTTTTTTCTAAATCACATTTGTTGGAATGCACTTAAATAAATGCTCGTTTAAATTCTTGAATCTTCATATTTGAACGGTCCATGCCCTTGTAAGCTTGTATCATTTTACGTGGTATATTTTATTCAAAATCTCTTATGGTGTTAGATAAATTCTTAACTTCTTTCATTCTCACTCACTCTTCCTTCTCTCTTCATCCTTTGCCCCTTTGACCGTCCCCACTCCACCCTCATTTTCCTCCTGCAATAGGTGGGAATGTGAGGAGCTTGAAGAGGCATCAATGTAGATTTTGGAGGGCCAAGTGGAGCACATCGTAGTTGGAAGGAATGGATAGGGTGAGTTTATTATAGGAAGAGAAATGGTGGGGTGCTAGAGGAAAGAGGGGATTGAAATAAATGGAGGGTTAGAGTGGGTTCAGGTTGGTGGTGGTAGTGGGATACTGGAATGTTTGCTGGCATGGGAGTTGTTTGTAAAGAATATGTAGATTAGAGGATGTTGCGATCACTATGGGGGTTGGGGGGATATTGCAATGTGAATTGAGGGGTAAGGGTTGGTGAAATAGAGGAAGCATGTGGGAAACAACAAGGGTAGGAGTACAATGAAGGGTTGGGCCGGTTAAGGAGGGTTAAATGGAGGAATGAAGGTGTACAGCTATGTAAGGAGGGAGGAGGGGATTAAGAAGAAACAAAGGTGCTGGGGAATACAAGAGGTGGGGTTTGTTGCTTGGGAAGAAGAATAATTATAAAATATTTGGCAATGTTTTGCATTTTTACTCATTCTTTTAGTTCACCCAACGTAAATTTTGGATGCTTAGCATTGACAAATAAAATGAAGGCCGTGGTTTAAAATTGAGCAATTGTATAGATTATCCATGAGTGTGAAAATTTGTGGAATGGGGCATGGAAAGCAACATGGGAAGTGGGTGTCAATGGATTGGGTTGTTGGATGTGGGTTACGAAGAAGGAATGAAGGTGCATAGATTGGGATAGGAGAGAGGAAAGTGTTAAGAAGAAAGGAAGGTGGATATGCTAGTGGGGGTGGGTTGCAAAAGATGGTTGAAGTTGTGTGGCCTCGAGAAGGAAGGAGGAGAAGATTAAGAAATTTTCAAAAGTTGGTGGATGGGTTAAGGAACTGGGGGGCCCATGTTAGCTTTGTTCAACAATGACGATGACTATCATGTCAATGGTACTGTCTTATGGTTGGGAGAGGAGGTGCTTTGCACCAAGGGATGAACAGAGGTTGAAGTACATATTCGGGCGCAACATTTGGCTCTGAGTCTGGGTTGCATGCCCGCCTTCCCATTTGCTTCAATGCTTGCATGGACGGGGCATGTGGGATTGAGTTTGGAGGCTCCATGCTGCCCGAGGTTGTCCTCCCTTGACCGTCAGTCACCCCTTCAATTGAGGATGCATTGCTTCAGATGGCCCACAACGGTGCTCGCTTGTCTAAGTTAATCAACACCCCTAGGGGAAGGAGTTGATAGTGATGCAACGGGAAAGAATTTAGCACATGATATGTAGCAGACACTGCTGGGGCATATATGGAGGGATCCAATGTTGGAATCAAGTGTTCTTATCCTCCAGGTAGGCAAAGGAGCCTAGGGGAAGTGCAAAAGGCTGGAGGTGTTGGAGGTAAAAGAGAATGCGGTGTTGAAGATGGGTGGGATGATGGTTTTCGCACACAAGCCTCAGGGAAGGGGAGGAAGACTTGGGAGTATATGATCTTGAGGAGCATGAACGACAAATGTCAGCTCATGTGGAGGTTGTTGGTTCAACATGGGATATTGAAAGTGAATGCTTTTTTTTCCGAGACCAGGTTGTAAATTGCGTAGAGGTGTTGCTTGTAAGGGAGGCCCCTCAGTTAACCAATAAAGTACATTTTTTGGAATGTAAGGGGGTAGGGGTGATTGGGGAAGCGCAGGGCTGTGACATTACATCTTCGGACTTGGAAGTTGGATGCGATATGTTTATAAGAGGGATTGAGAATTAGATGATATTTTTTGGAGGTTGATCTTGAGCCCACGAGGTTTGCTGACATGATCCTCTTTTGTAGGAATGGGGACACTTTTTTATTGGAAGATGAAGCTTTGGGTTCTCACTTGATTTAATGGTGCTAACTTCATGGTCACTTTGAGTGCATAACTTTAGGAGAGCTACGATAGACATGCGCTTGATTTCGAAGCTTGCATGTATTGCGAGGGGGGGGTATTTTAATGTCACTTGTATAACTGATAGGCCCTGGGTAAGGGGCATGGATCATGGCTCTATTGGTTTTGCTGGTGTCAATTATGATATGTATTTCAAGGTTTTTTATGCGTCCAACTTGAAATATACTAGGATGAACTCTTCGTTTTGATCTCGTACTAATCATTTTCTTGCATGTCTTGGGTTCCTAGTAATTTCACCCGACGTTAGTCCGTTCTTTACCCTATTTTTAATTAGATCTCGCTCCTCGTTGTTGGGACTAATGGGGATTGTGTCTTAGGAGTCGGGAAGCATCTTTCTCTTTGAGTGATCGTGGCTTCTGGAGGATGTGCTCTGGGAACATTTGATGGACTTGCTAGCGGAGTTAGCAAGTATCTGAGTCGGTCACGTGACGGATGGTTTTGAAGCTTCCAACAATGATAAAGATGTTGATTCTATTTAGTAAGGAGACTTAGTTCAACGAGAGGAGAGGACTTGGGCTCAGGTTTGGTTGTCAGATTGGACGGGATGGATGATATTAGGGGTCTGAGTGAGGAAGAGATGTGCTCTGATGGGAGCAAAATAAGAGGTTCATAGATGAGGACAATAAAAAAATGCTTGGTTCTCAGATTGGACGGGATGGATGATATTAGGGGTCTGAGTGAGGAAGAGATGTGCTCTGATGGGAGCAAAATAAGAGGTTCATAGATGAGGACAATGAAAAAGCGGAGTGAAAGGAACACTCGCAGTAGACCTGATTGAAAGAGGGTGACACCAACACTCAGTTCTTCCATGCTATCGTCATTGGTAGAAGAAGGAGCAACTTGATTCATTCCCATTCTGCTGGGAGTATGTAGACGCATCACTAATGGGAGATCAATGTTGTGATTGTTGGGCACTTTGGAGATGCAAGCGAAGGTTTTGCTCATGTGGGCATGGGGTGGCTGGGGATGGACATTCATCTTTCTTAGTAGCACCGTGAGTGTTTGATTTGCGATTTTAATTGTAGCAGGGTCTTTGAGGCAGTTTTTGATCTTAGTGTTGACGGGTCGCCTGTATCAGACATTATTTGGGACTTCTTGGAACTAGTTATGTTTTGGCAGTGTTAGAATAGTTTATGCTTGGGAATCATGTTTAATTGTATGAATCACTCCCTTGTCTTTCTCCTCTCTAAGGAGGATTTCGTAAAGAGGGTTGAAGATTTTTGTTCTATTGCCTTATTGAATGCTATCTATCTTGTAGTGGAGAAGGTTCCTGTCAACCATTATGCAATGTATTTGGAGGTCCATCATATAACCTATGTGGACGGCGTTCATCCCGAGGCATCATATGATGGACACTATGGTAATGGCTTCATAGATTATCGCAGATTAGAAGAGAAGGTACACTGTGAGGATGCTTTTTAAGGTGGATTTCTATAAAGAATATGATTGTGGTGGAAGTGGAGATTTATTTGCGCAGCGTACGACCTCCTGCTTGATGTTGGTTAGTGTATGGAAGTTGGGTGGTTTCCGTCATCCGTAGAGGGGTGTCATACATGTGTGTCCTTCGGCACATGTTGTCAATAATGTTACCTTTGGTAGGTCCGGGTGTGATTTGTGCAGGGTACATGCATGTGCTGTTGTTAAAGGTGTAATGTTCCAATGCAATAGGGATTCTAGAACGCTCGAGGCTTTAGGCGCTCGTCTAGGCATTTTCCTGAGAGGATATATCCATCTTTTTTTGTAGATGCGTGTGCCTGTGCATGCATGTATGTAATACATATTCATATATCTATTCATATTTTATTTCAAAAAAATGGTACACTCATATACATAATTTACAATGTAAGATCAATCTAATATATGTGTGCGTGTATGTGTACATGCCTATGTATAATGTGTATGTGTTCATATTATTTATGTAATTATACTACTTGTATATACTTGTATAAATGGACATGTACATATAAGCGTGTATGTGAAACTTGGTAATAATACACACACGTATTTGTACGTGTGTTTATAGGATTAAGGACTAATACATATGTGTATGTGTATGTGTGTATAATATATACATTTATATGCGATATATCTATGTATATGCATATATGTGTAGTAGATGTAAATATGTGCTCATGAATATATGGGTACACGTATATATGAATATCTATTGATATGCACATAAATACATATTTTACATATATATGTCTATGAATACGTGCATAGTTGTATGTATACATTTTATTTTTAACTACAATAATTAGAATTAATATGTAAGTGTAAATGTAAGTTTATATAACTTAGGACTAGTATGTATTTATTTACATACGTATGCATCCATGTGCAAAACAATATGTAAAACTAATATTTATCCAGTTTAAAAATGTAAACATGATTAGGAATGTAAACAAAAGTCCCCACTTTTGCTTTACATGCTTTCCTTGAGCACATGATGCCTCAAGTCATGCACTTGCTTGGGCAGTACTTGGCAAAACATGTTGCCTGAGGCAAGGCAGGGCCCATGAGCCTCGCCTCATTTTGGTGCTTAGGCGAGCACCTCGAGTGCCTTTGTCGTGCATGGTGAGCTGTTCATCCTGATCTTATAGTATACAGACAACACGGTTTTTTATTTTTGGAGGGGGTGGGTGGGGGGGGGTGCAAGTTGCTAAAGGGGTTTCAATGGTGCTGAAACTTCATGGTGATGTCTCAGGGTTTAGGGCTTATGGAGAATCCACCGTTGTCTTTTTTGACATGGCACCAAAGGATGTGGTGGCATGTGCACTGTGAAGCTAGAATTGGTAGGAGGGCCTCTTGTTCTAGGTATGCTTACCTCATGCTTCTCAAGATGGTGCTCTGTGCTATCACGATCTTCTCTCTCTCCTTTTGCTTGCTTTGAGGGTGGGGGGGGGTCGCTTAGACTCATTGATGAGGATGTTCTTCTGGTCTGTCCCGATGTTGCCTCTAGTGGGCCAGAAGCTGGTGATGCATTGTTTTCAGGATGGCGGTTTGGGGGTGCTTAGCCTAAAGGAGATGGAACATCACTTCACTGCCAATAGGGTTGTGCGCATTTGGGTGGTTCTTCATATGTGCCTGCCAAGTTTGGTGCGCGGTATCTATGAGGTCACGTTGAATGTGTCTGTGCAGCCTATGATCATCAGATCGCCATCTACTTTGTGGAAGGGGATATGCATGAATTTGCTTGAGATCTCATCTTATGCCATATTCTAGGTGACAGTGGGGGTTTCATATAGAACCATGGGATCAAGGGTGGGGTCCTATGTGATAGAATCCCTCGTCTGTTTGCATGGGATGCAGATCAATGGATTCAAAAGGGCGATTCCTTGGACCTTGGCTAATGATATTTGGTCCTTTTTTGTCCACTCTGACCATTCTGATCAGGGAAAACTGGAGTTTATTATGATGTTCTGTATTCTTTCCAAAGGTCATCGAGTGAAGCAGATCGCTGGGTTTGGGTGGATGAGAGTTTCTCCTTGAAAAACGGCTTACAAGATGATGTATATCTGGACGGTTTAAAATCTTGAGATGGCCATTACACACTGTAAACAGATTTGGAGTTGGAGGGTCCCTTTGCAAGTCAAAATTTTCCTTTGGTTACGGATGATGTCAGTAATTAGGAGGGCTTGAATCTTTTAGGGAACAGAGGGCACATGTCAGCATTGTGTGGTGGGCGTGGAGAATAATGACCATCTCTTTTTTATTTGTGCCAAGAGAGTAATGGGAGACGATCAGTGGCATGGCCTTTGCTAGTGTATCAACCTTATGGTAGACTGACCAGAGAGATTCTTGGTATTTGGAGTGCCGATACTTGAACTTGTGAAGAATATAAAAAGGTTTTGGGTGCAGTTTTTTTGGCAAACTCTTTTCTCTTTCAAATATTGATTCTCTTTGTTCATAGATTCATAGATATTTTGAAACTTTATTGTTTGGCTTAATTTTTGAGTTTAATAGTCGAAATGAACTAAAAAACAGACTTTCCAAAATGGATCTCTCCATGGATTCATTGCCTGAATATAGATCTTTCTTTGGAACCCGAACTTGTTGAAATGAAGAAGAATTTGCGAACTGCTGCTGCATAATTATTTTTGCACTTTTCTTTGGAACCCGGATATTGTCCTATTTTTGCACTTTTCTCACCCCTTCCAATAAAGCTTGTTATCTAACTTCCCAAGTTTGGAGTGGGTCTTGTATTTGCCTTCTTGACATAATTAAACCACCTGAAATGTTATATTTCATTTTGTATAGCTGTTTCTCCAGTTTCTTCCTGAAAATGTTGCAAATGTGATTCGTTGTTATTCTGCAATTTTAATATTTTGTAGCTGACATTAAATTGCACATATATAGTTGATATCTCGATAATAAATGATTGGATTTGTCATTCTTTCTTGTCACAATCTCCCTCAGATGTATTTTTTTCACAAACAACATATGTTTGTTCATATCGTCTTAATCAAGCATCAATGTCTACCTTGTATCCTTTTCAGCTCCTTGAAGAATGAATTCCTAAAATAAAGAACAGTGCATTTCCCCATATTATGTATGATCAATCACATAGCCACCAAACAGAGCTGTCCCATTATTTAACTGAAATATCACATTGTAAACCAAATTTAGAATTTTAAAAGCACCTTTGAAACATGAGCTTTTTTTAAACATTTTTCTGAATGTGTTATGTTTCACCAGTTACCTCCATTTAATTTATTTTTATACATTCCGCTTTTAGCTTAAATATGGTCAATCACAAATCAATCAGAGATGTCAAACAGATCTATCCCACAGTTTAAACTGAACAAGTTAGATCACATTGAAAAACATATTGAATTTTTAAAAAAGCACCTTTAAAACGTGAGTTAACAACATTTCTTCTGTTTTAGCAGTCGCATCTTTTCAATTCATCCCAACAGCAATTTGTCTTTTATACTGTCAGTCCTTAATGGAAGACTCTTGCTTTTGAGTCCCTCCAAAATTGAACTTGTTTGGACCTGATTCTACGAACGAGCCACCTGAAAAACGTTAGCTGGTATAAAGTTTGAGAATTTTGATTTTGAGAATCTAATTTTCTATTAAATCAAAACGTTTAGAAAGCTTCGAGCCTAAACCTATTAGTTTTGGCTTATTAATTTAGGCCAATTGATTCAGCTGCGTAAATGAGATATCTTAAAACAGTGTTCGCTTTCTTTCTTGGCAGTGTTTATATTATGAAGTAGTGGGTAGGGGCTGCAGTTTTAGAATTTCTTATCCACCTTGGTTGTCCCCGAAAATGATTTAACTTCTATATTTATTTAAAATTTATTCTCGTCTTTCTTATTGTTACCTCTAATTCTGTGAACTTTTTTGTCAAACTTAATTAATCTCCCTTTCCAATGTCAAACACAATTCCTCCACAACATATTCTTTCATAATTATCTGATGATACAATAGCTTATGCCCTTATTTTATTAACAGTCTGGTGATTTTCTCCCTTATTTGGTTAACAGTATGGCAAAGACTACGAGTACGAGGCTCCAGTAAAATTGTTGGATAAGCTCTTGCATTCCATGGCAGAGTCTGAGGATGAGCAGCTTGTTATTGTTTCTCAGGTTTGTAATTATTTCTCATCAAAGTTGGAGAAGTCGGCAATCGGTACTCGGTCGATCGGGTCACTGACTAAGGATTAGTCAGCATTTGGGCGACTAATCAGATTTAGTCAGGCATTAGTCAGTTTTGATTTTTTTTATTTTAAATATATAAATTACTATTTTTACATATACTCATAAATTTGCTTAGATTTAGCAATTTTTAATTTTATAAAAGCTAAAAAAAGAAGTAATTGAAGGAAAAGAAGAAAAATGAAGCAAGTTAAGAATAAATTTTAGGTACATAACACGAGCTAATGTTCACAAACAGATACAACATGTCAAATAAAAGATAATTCAATAGCAAGTAAAAAGTCATTCATCTCTATTAATGTCATCATCCAAATCAAGCTCTTCTTCTCCATCTTCTTCTTCATCTATCTCTTCAGGCAAAATTCCTCCTCTTCCTCATTTATAGGCAAAATGTTTGAGCACGAAGATTAAGCTCCCTTGCCACGTTCATATCTTTGGCTTCTCAGATACAAATTCTCTTCAGCACCATTTGCATGAGCCATTGCACCCCAAGTCAATCCGGAACCTGGAAATACCTCATCTTGAGCTTATACATTGACCTCTCCAGTCCATTCATCTAAATGTGCATGATCACGGGAGGAAAGAGGATCTCTTTTTTTCCCAAGTCGACGTTCCATCAGGTTGGAATTGAAACAAACGTGCACAAAATCGTTCAGCTTCTTTGCCTCCAGCCGATCTCTCTTCTTGGTATGGATATGTAAGCAACATTACAAAAATTGTGACTATATCAAATATTAATTTACTACTAGTATTCCATTAGGTGGGTCAGTGGAGTCATTACCATTGACCAAGTCAAACGTACTTCAGTTGCGCTTACATCCAAAGTATGAAGATGCCAAACTCAAGATCTTGATGGCCATCGCTTTCAAATGTGACGTGTTATCTTCATGATTATACACTCCATGATTATACCACCAATAAATTAATAAAATAGAGAATTGGTTAAGTCAATACAATTAAAGATGATTTGAATGGCATGAATTGAAAATAATGCCTGAAATAGATGGATCGTAATTTTCTTCATTTTTCATCCTTTGTCTCATGGCTAATGGCCTGTCAAATGCCCCGTGACCATGTCTGTAATCAAGAATCTCCTTTATGGTGATGACATCTTGTATATCCAAAATCTGGATAAAATCTTTCCATGTAGTCTATAAAACCTCTCTTCACCACAATATATGCATCACCACCACACTCCATGTAGAAGTATGGGTCAGAAAAGATGCCACTATAAGCAATTGAGTGCCAAGCCTACCTTTGTTCTTGGAGATAATAGCGTCCACATAAAACTTGTAAGATGACTCTACGCTATTGGAAATTGCAATTATAGCTCTCTTTGCTTCACCAAGCCCTTCGTAAACAAAGCCCATGGATGAGCGTCGATCCGCGTCAACCACACACAACACACGAACCAAAGGTGTAAAACTTTTGTTTGCAAGTAGAGTGTGGTTCCAAAAAGAGCGCTGACGACTTATGGACATCACTTTTTCTCATTTTTTGATCTTGTACCATTTGCAGTTTCTCCACTCATCTAACAAAAACATCAACCTAAGCTTGTCTTTTTTTCTCTAGAATGCTTTCGAGAGCGGAAAGTAGTTGCAAATCTTGTTTGTCTTGGTCTAGCGATGTCCCTATTGTTTGTGAACTTCCGCATCAAGCTCATAGTTTCATGTGAGCATAAATGAAAACTGTGAGCGTCTTCGCATTTCTAATTGCGCTCTTCACTTGAATCTTTGCTTATATCCTCCAAAGCAAGATCAATGGAATGCATTGCACAGGAAGTCCACCATATATGGGGATATTTTGTGAGCAGCAATCTCCCTGCTGCTACATTTACCGAAGCATTATCCGTAATAACCTGAACAACATTTTCCACTCCAACTTCATTTATGCACACATCCATCAGTTGAAAGATGCACTCGACGGTGTATGCCTTGTTAGAGGTATCTATGGACTTCAAAAATGAAGTATCCATGGAGCAATTGACACTGAAGTTTATGATGCCCTTTCCTCGCATGTCCATCCATGCATCAGTCGTTATAGAGCATCCTGTCTTCTTCCATATAATTCGATGACATTGAAGTTATCTGATATTTTCTTCGTCACCTTCTTCAAAAATAAACCGCTCATCTAACACATCGTAGGAGTTTTGAGATCGGGATCATACATCCCAATTGCCTCTACCATTTGCATGAAGGTCCTCGTGGTCAATGCATTGAAAGGGATCGCTGATGTATATGCCTAGTTGCATATATCGGAGACGACCTTTTCACTATGATCTTTGGATAAAGCATCTTTTATGCTAATCTGACGTGATACTTGAACGTTGTCGGTCTGCTCTAGAGATTCGAAAGATCATTGTCTTTTCGCAGATTCAGCATCTCCAGCGATGTCGATATCAATCTCATCTCTCATCTCAGCAATCTTAGCGGCTTTCTGACTCTTCTTTCTGGCAACATCATCCAAGTATGATATTATCATCTTCTTCGTGTCTTCATCCACCTTAGTACATGTAGCCACGTTGCATTTACGGTGCACAAGACGTTACTTGAACCTATAAACTCCTCCTTTCACGACCTTCTTGCACAACCTACAAGTAATCGTGTTAGGATCTGTACGGTTTGAAAGATATCCAAATTGCCATCCGAGATCACTTGATTCCCACGACACATAGAAAGACGATCGCTAGAAGAAGCGACATTCGTGGGGGTGTGTCCATCTATATTGTCATAAACTCACGAGTTAAAACTTGATGTAAATAAGTACTTCTTACTATTTTATTAGTAACAATTGTATACTAAACATATAACAAAATCAAGTTACAACTTCACATAAGAATAAACAACTGCATTTAAATAAGAACAAACAAGCTACAACTCCTACAAATGCATCTAAATAAAAACAAACAAGCTACAACTCCTACATCATAATACACTAGTATATAACATTGTAACGCAACAAAATAGCAAGTAGAGAAAGAGATGCAAATAGACATTTCTTAATAACCATCCAACACGATAGTATACTACAAAAATATATAGTATGTGCATTTGTAATATGAGCTTCTTAAAACCATCCAACAAATAGGCTCTTAAGAACCATCCAACAAAAAAATGTATAGTATGAGCCCTTAAGAACCATCCAACAAATACTCTTAAGAAACATCCAACAAAAAATGTATAGTATCAGCTTCTTAAGAACCATCCAACAAGTAGTATGATTATATCAAAATAGCATATCAACACAATATCACCATCCTACAAAAGTACTCAACAAACTATTATTAAAAATCGTAAAAAAACCCTAACCTTCAGGTGGGCGATGCTGGCTAGAGCGGAAGGAGAGGAACGTCGAGGAGCTTCTCAACGATTGAATGGAGCTGGCGATGTGGAGGAGAGGCCCTGGTGTTCGGACTGGCTGGAGCTGGCGATCGGAGGTGTCGGCGATCGCCTGGGCTGGGTTTCGAACGGAGCTCGGTCTCGGGTCTGCGTGAGGGCGTGAGGGTTTGCGTTACTGGCGGACAGTAACCTAAAACCTCAACATATGGGTTTTTGGGTTTTGGGTATCCATATCCTACTTGCTAAAATCGGCCGATTAGTCGACCGACTAGGCTGACTAATCAGCCTGACTAATCGCTCTACCCGACTAAAGGCCGACTAGGCCTAGTCAAGTCGGCCTATAAAGCATATTGGTTAATCGGGCCCACCAGTCGGCCTAGTCGGCTGATTTTTACAAGCTTGTTTCTCATTTTCACCCATTGTTCCTTTTTGGACACATCTTTTTTCCGTACAAACACCCTTCTTTCGGATTGGGATGATGGGTTCTGCCTCTTAATCTGGCATCTAGACTTTATTTTTTGTAAAGATACTATTGATTTTTTCAGGTTCTGGTTGCGGATATCAACATTGGATATGAAGACATTGTAAACACTCAGGTTAGCCTGCTTATAATGTTTTCTGAAGCATGGGCTCTTTTTTTCTATCAATAGTCCTGTTTCAATTTCAAGAGAAGGAACTTTAGGATCCTGCGATTGTTCTACAAAACTTAGGTGTTGCAGAATGTTTTTTTGCCTATGAATTGGACAAGTGTATTTCTGCAGGTGCTTGCATTCAATGGCAAACCAGTGAAGAATTTGAAAAGCTTGGCGACTATGGTGGGGAGATGTGACGATGAATTTTTACAGTTTGACTTGGATTATCAACAGGTAATATCTGCATACACTTGTTTTCTGCTACTACCCTAGAAACCCAAACAATCCCAAAGTTCCTGTCTCTTTTATTTTCTTTATTTGAAAGTTAGATTGTGGGTGGGTTTTTGCTTTGTGCTATATATATGTAATGTTATATTTTTGACATTTTATTCACCTTATGCTGTTCAAATGGGTGGCTGAAGTAATATACACAACTCACTGGTTACTATCATGCTTATTTTTGTTGTACCTAAGCGATTATGTTGATTCATTATTAGTGTATGGAAATCAGTTAGGCGGCAATGACATTAGTAGGCATGATGCCATATGAGAGATTGTAAGCTTGAACTCACTATTTCATACTAGATCTCTGATTCTTCTTTTCCGCGTACAGATTGTCGTTCTTCAAACAAACACTGCAAAGGCTGCCACATCGGATATCCTGACCACTCATTGTATTCCATCAGCTATGTCTGAGGATTTGAGGCTATAAATATACTTATCTTCTCTAGAGCCAAAAACTCCTGGCCTTGAATGAGTTCTGTTATCACCTGCATGGAAGATTTTTGTGGAAGTTCATGGGAACCATTTAGGCACAAGCTCAACAAAGCCCACAGTTGCCATTGCCCGTCCATTGGTATATTTATGTAAGTTTTGTGTCACATGCGTCCAACAAGGATGGCCACCAATCCAATAGTTAAAAGTTATATGGCATGGCTTATATTTTTGTATCTTTTGCTTCCTGCATCCAAGACAAGTAAATCCTCTTTCTGCCTTGGAAAAATGAGATGCACATGGTCTGCGAAAGCGCCGGATTCTTTGTTCTCTGACAAGGTGATTTTGCTGTGATACTGACGGAGGAAGTCTGGTAGTAGGGTTACGGAATAATAAGTATAGATTGTAATATTAGTTTTTTCCGTCTCAATGATTGTGGTTTTGATCACATTTTCTGTCACCTGGACCTATTTAAGAAAATCATTAGACTGTTCAATGTAGTTAAGCATATTCCAATATTAACCGGTTGGTGCGACTTCATATTCTCTTTTTAGGTTACTGGTAGAAGTAGACACCAGTTTCTTACACAACTTGTAGCTGCTATTTACTGGCTGATTAAGTTCGGGGTTTGCAGCTAGAACTTGAGCAGTGCAGCTAAATTACTTTGCTGTAGGTTTTTTCTTCATGCTTCTAAAATAGGGTAAATTACAATTTGGGTCCCCATCTATGGGTCCGATCTCAGAATAGGTCCTGATCTTTAAATTGTAACGATTTGGGTCCCAGAACCATTTAGAAAATGGAAATTTTAGGGTTCATGATGAATATGCCCTTGTTGGGAAGGGAATGGGAGTTGGGTTCCAACTTTTAAACAAGAGCATACTCGTCATTAGCCCCAAAAAGTTCCTTACATTAAGGGCATTGGAACTGAATCATTACAATTCAAAGATCGGGACCCATTCTGAGATCAGACCCATAGATGGGGATCTAAATTGTAATTTACCCTTTTAAATACTAAGAATACTTTGGACATTCTTTTGCATGTGATTATTAAGCCAAGAAGCATTGTATCGAGTAAGGTGTTCTCGCCAGCATCGTGGCTACGTGATTGATAGCGACTTAGCCATGCAATCCGATTCAGGAAACATGGATGCAGTGGCTGTGTTGAGTGTTAATGATGTGGTTGAATTTGCATTTTGGCAATGTACCTATAATTCACTAGGATATGTGATGCAACATAAGCCAGAAATGATGTCTTATATATCTTGTATGACATTTATCATCCGAGGAAGGTAAATTGGAGTAATTTGCTTGATGTGTGCAGCCTGCTATTTACATCAATTCCCAGATGCGGATCTCATTTTTGAAATGTAACAAAGAGGGGTTTGATTCTTTTTCCTCTAAAATACATGCTTCAGCAGTCTTTTATGATGCTATACCTTAAAAATGAAAATGTGCTATCTTTGATAATTTCATTGAAGTGAGGCATGTAATTGGGAATTACATAAAAATGCTGCAATGCTTGTGGCAAATGTAAAAAAGGATTTTTACCCCATGAATCCTATAAACTTTGTTAATTACCATCTCGACCTTTGAAACAACATAATTCCTCTGTTGGCCCTGTAAACTTGCTACCTCTTATCTCATGAACCATGTGGTTAATCTGTTTGAAGCTCGTGGGGGTTCTTAGAGTTAATTTACAGGGTCGTGGGGTAATTATATTGTCCAAAAGATCGTAAAGGAATTTTAACAAGTTTCAGGCCTGTTTGGTTGTTGGGTTGGATTGGGTTGGGTTGGGTTGAGGTACCCCTGTGAATAGTAAATTGTATCCCTGTGAATAGTAAACTGTGAGGAGGATTGAGAGGGTTGGAAGGAGGGGTACACCGGTGTACCCCAACCCAATCCAATCCAGCAACCAAATAGGCCCTAAGGTTCCTAGGGTAAAAATCCCAATATAAAAAGGTTATTGCTAACATTTTCCGAATTACTGTATTCACTTTGTAAATAGGCAAAATTAATCTTGGGGGTTATGACCCCTGTAATCCTAGATTTTGTTACATCTCGTTATCGATTTTTTGTCATCATATCTTTGTTGCATGTCATATATAATAATAATAATAATAAATAATAAGAATGTCGAGGTATCTAATAATTAGGTACCTTTTGTTAAAACCTTGAACTATGCAGATAATATTGGTGAGGTTCTCTCCATTTTAACCGGAAATTGAAGTAGAGGATATGGTTTTTTTGGGTCAACGTTTTTGATTCTTCCCAAAACTTCGAGACATTTGTATAAATATAAGGGACTTTGTTTAAATAATTATTACAATATTCTTAATTAGTTAAACAACCATCAAGTTATAATATTTAAAAATATAGTCGTCAATCAGAACCTGAGGTGCTAATTTGGGAAGTAATGTCCAAATGGGCACCTCAGATGCTGATTTGGAGGGCAATCCCCACACGAGGGATGGAAGGTTAAATTGCCCAATGAGTTTGCCCAAATTGACACCTCAAGTGTTGATTTTTTTAAAGAAAAAAGGCCTCTACCATATAGGTGTATGCTCAAAAAATTCACCATTAATCACCAAAAAATACACATGTAAACAGGTCAGTTACAAAGTTAAATTACACGTTCCATTGCTCTGTTAATGCTCTAGCATGCTCAACGATATTCTCTCCATAGCATCGCTCCTAACGGAAAATCACGCCATTCCTGGCCAACCAAATCGCCCAAATCGTAGCCAGGTAGCTCGATCTACCCATCTCCGTGCCATTCCAGTATGCACCAATGGACTCCCAGAACCTAACCACACTATCTACACAAACAATATTGTTCCTGAAAAGCTCCCACGCCTTCCTTGAGCTCCCGCACCCAAAGAAAAGGTGATATGTATCCTTCACCTCATTCATACATTGCATACAAGTCGGATCGACTGGCTAAACAAATCGAGCAAGTCGATCTCGAGTCAAGATTCTGCACCTCCTGAACAACCATAGAAAGACCTTCACACGCGTCGGAACCTTCCATTTCTAGATCCTTCTACAATCCGCCGTACATCCTCTCGGGTCAAAGACCACCGGCCCCTTCAAAACCTTGTATGCCTTGCCAACCGAGAACACCCCATCATGCCAACTCCAACAGTCTCGCCCCTCGGTGGGCCCTTCCACATTATCCAACTCCGCCAGCAATATCATCAGCTCCTCCAGGTGCTGGTCCGATAGCTCAAAGAGAAATCTAGGGAAGAAGGAGTGTCCATCCCAGGTATTCGCCACAGAGCAACTCGGGTCCACCGCCAATGCCATCAACCTTGAGAATCTGACGCTCAACAGCCCAAGCTCGCTCCAATTGTCAGTCCAGAACTTAAATCCAGTGTCGTCCCCAAGGATGGGTCTCAGATGGGACGAATCTCTTGCATCACCCCACAGATCCCTCGCCAAAAATACAAAAGTGCATGCCCAAAGATCCCGTGCTCAGTTAGCGATGAGCCATGACCATAGATCTTCCTTATCAGGGTGCAAACCAAGCTACTACATTCACCCCAAATTCGAGTAATCCACTTGCCGATCAGAGCCTTGTTCTTCTCCTCCAAGCTACGCACTCCCAAACCGCCATCATCCTTTGAACAAGAAATCTATTTCCAATCTACTAAAGGTATCCCACTCGATCGCCCTGACGACGATCAGAAAAAGCATCCCATGATGCTCTCAAGTCTGTTCCTCATTCCTACAGGTAGGATTTTGGAAGACAAGAAAGAAATTGGGATTGCAGACACAACTATGTGCAACAACACCAACCTTCCACCTTTTAGACAAGCAAATAGACTTCCATCCCGCCAACTTCCGCTCCATCTTCTCCACCATAGGTAGACAATATGCCAAATGTGTCTTCCCACTCACCAACAGCACCCCAAGGTAGCATAATGGTAAATCCTTGCGAGGGATCACAACCAACCAGTGCAAAGCTCAATTTTTGCTTCCTCCAAGCTGAAAGGGATGAACTCTGCCTTGACTCTATTGAGTCTCAATCCCGAAATAGTGTCGAAGATATCGAGGACCACCGGCATGCCTCTACAGCTCTCTGCACCTCCTTCTGAAATAGGATCGTGCCATTCGCATATTGAAGCAAACGGATTGAAATCTCCTCCTTAGTGAAACACTTGCAAAATCCTCCTGTCACTGCTCGTGCAAAACATAATAAATAGTGCACCCGTCGCAAGGACAAAAAGTAGCAGAGCCAGGGGGCATCCCTGGCGAACCCCACGCTGTGGCTGGAAGAAACCTCCCCTCAGTTGGCCATTCACAAGAACAACACACGAAGCAGTCGCGATGCACCTCTTCATCCACGAGATCCACCTATTCGGGGAGGCACGTCTAAACATGGATGTTTAAATGAAACGCAATCCAAACAGTCATAAGCCTTTGAAAAATCGACCTTCCACAAAAATCCCTTTGTGTTTCGTCTGCGCTAGTTTGCAATAATCTCCGAAGCCAATACCACACAATCCATGAGCTGTCTACCAGGTAAAAGGCGCTTTGTGCTGGCGAGATGATTCTTCCAAGAATTCCCCGCAAGCGGTTGGCTAAGACCTTTGTCACAATCAAATATATTACATTGGATAATGCGATCGGTCAGAAGTACTCAATCTTTGTGGCTGCATCATTCTTGAGAAGTAAAAAAATGAGTGATTTGTTGAGCTGATCAAAACCATAGTTTCCCTTCGCAAACTCCAACATCATTTCCAGCACCTCTTCAGCCACCAACTCCCAAAATTCTCTCTAGAAAAGCACTGGAAACCCATATGATCATGGGCATCCATCTTGGTTTAAGATGAAGACTGCCTCATGAATTTCTTGCAACCTGAATGACCTCGTCAACAAGTATGCCTCAAGGTCTGAAATGCTCTCCACCCCCAGTCCCAACCACCTCAAGCCATAATGTGGCAAGCGCCTACTCATGCTTTTGAAGTAACCTGTAGCCTCTCTTGCAACTGCCTCCACCCCATGGAACTCCTCGCCACCAACTTCGATCGAGTAGATCAAGTTCCTTCTCCTTCTTCCACTTGCCACCACATGAAAAAAATTAGTATTCTCATCCCCCTCCTTCAACCATTTTTGCCGAGATCTTTATCTCCACTCTATCTCACTTTTCCTATCCTCCTCCACAATGATCTTCTGTATCATCCCTCTGTTTACCAGCTCCTCATCATCCAACCTCCTGCTATCATCCAGCATGTCCAATCTCGCCACTTCCTCTTGTGCCTGATTTCGCTTCATTGCACACTCAACACGTGAATCTCTTTTGAAGATCATTAGCCTTTTCCACATTGTTGCAAGCTTCAACATGATTTGAACTGTTGCTGAGCCCTCCACCAAAATCTCTGACCAAAATGTACAAACCAACTCATGAAAACCCTCCTCCAGCATCCAACATCGCTCAAATATGAAATATGACGAGCACCCCTCCCACTGCAAGAGTCAAAGCAAAACAGTGTGTGATCCGATCTTGATCTAGGAAGAGATGAAACAATTGCTAAATTGAATAGTTCATGTGCCTCAACAGACAGTAGAAATCGGTCAATACGAGAGCAAGAAGAAGCGCTCATCCATGTGTATATGCGCTTTATCACATCAAACACCTCCAAAGCTAGCTCCTCCACCATGTCGGCAAGAAGCTCGGATCTAGGGTCCTGCGCTCCTCTTCCACCAGGTCTATCATCCATGTAAAGTGTTACATTGAAGTTACCACCGATGAGCCACACCATTTATGGAAATCTAGCCCTTACCAGCTGCAACTCATTCCATAATGCCTCATTAGGAGAGGACCCCAGGCAATGCCGTAAGCCGATGTCACCACAAACCTCGATTGGTCTCTTATGCATTGTAAAGCCACCGTCACTGAATGGTTCAAAATTTCCCCATCCACCATATCAAAGAGATCTCCATTCCAATCCATAACAATACCCCTGAGCTACCATTCACCAACACTGCTCTGAACTAATTGAGATATGGCCCAGAAGTGGAACTCCATCTCAGTGAATCCCATGAAATCTTAGTCTCTTGCAAGCATGCCACATCGACCTTCCAATTCACCAACATTGAGCCAATCGCCAACCGCTTATCTGGTTGACCCAACCCCCTCACATTCCAAGATAAAACCTTCATTGGATAACAATGGGATTCATCCCGCCACATGAAAACCTACCGTATATGCTATCGTCAATTTAAAAAGTCCCCTCCCCCCACCTCGCTCCCAGCTCTCTCCACAATCCCATCTTTCTCAACCCTTACCTTCTCCTGCCTTTCAATTGTATCCCACTTGAAGGATATGGGATAATCCTCAAGCGCATCAGGAAGCGTGAGCGTCGTATCAAATACGACGAGGAACGACTAGTCACACTAGTTGTTCTATGCAGCGGAATTTAAAAAAAAATCATGCGATGAAACCACATGATCCAAGAACACTTCTCGGATCATTTCGTCTAAACCACAAACAAGTAATAGGATTACCTCTTGAAGCGTGATTTCGATCGAGTCTCTAAACGAAGAGACCTCCTGTCTCAAGTCCGATCTGACGGAGGAGATGCTTGCGAGCGAGGATGAATCGCGTGCTTCTCGCAATCCATGTTGATGATCCAAGCGGTGGATCTCCTGATCTCGACACACGAGATCCGACGTCTTCTCCACAAGCGAGGCGCATCGAAGGAGATGGAGATCCACGAGCAAACGATTGGGCAGCATAACGACGACGCTGCGGCGATGGAGACTCCCTCTAGGGCATCCATGGTGGACGGCCACATGAGAGAAGGAGAGAGGGTGTGTAGAGAGAAAAAGAAAGAGAGAGACTTATGTTCTCTTGTGTAAAAAAGAGCAAAGGGGTGCCTCTCCTTTTATAATATTTTAGGATCCATGGATCTCAATCCATGGACAACACAAATCCAATGGCTCTCATTGATTGTGCTTCTTTTAATGGCTAAGATTTGTATTGGTAAAAACCGACAACAATTAATTTAATTTAGATTAAATCTATATTGATAAATCAATATAAATCAATCCCAAATTAAATCAAGCAATCATTGAGATTATTGGAATGAAGATTGCCTCCTTCCATAATATGGGATTTGGTGGCAATCTCATGTAATCTCATGAGATTACATTATTCCATGGAAATCTCCAAGATTTACAACAACACTTGTTGTAAATTATTCAATAAAAATAATTTATAATTATTTTGTGAATATTGCAATCTTGCCATTGGAAAATTGTGAATCACATTCACAACCTAAAATAAAATGTAAATTACATTTTCAATTTAATGTCCAATGTGAATCCAATTCACATCAATATTTAATTAACAAATGTAAATAACAAATAGCTCTCTCTTATATATTATAAATCACATTTATAATATATATGATTAATATGATATTTCTATCCACATTATTCATATCAATGATAATTAAATCACATTTAATCATCTTGGATCTCTTTTCTCTTGTACCCAAATAATATGAATCGCATTCACATTATGTACGTCTTTGATAATCAAATCACATTTAATTATCTAAGATAACTCTATTTATAATATGAATCGAATTCATATTAATCATGATAATTAAATCGTATTTAATTATCCATTTTATCAATGTTCGGATACTTATATCAACAATGAAATTATCCTAAACTCTTTCAAGGATAATGCGCTTTCTCTGCGAATACTTGGCGATAAGTATATGGCGATTGTATTGTTCCACGTATAGTGAATTGGATATTGAGATCACATCTCAAATCTAGATCTCGGGCCTCCCATAGATGCTTGATTAAATCAAGACCGCAAATCTAATCTTCTCATTGCATCTGAATCATATTCAGATCAATGTCCAACATTTGGACTAAGATTAGATTACTTCTCTACTGAGAGGAGTCACTAAAATCCAGACCCATTTCATCACTCCCTAGGAATGGAAGCGTCATGGTTATACAACCGTTTATGATCACATCACCCTAAGGTATTCCTAATACCTGTACATCCTGCATACTGGAAGACTCAGAATAAACCTGAAGTATAAGATCAATTTTACACTGTCTACTTCAGAGTTTTATCATTAGATTTCTCATTCGATCATTGGGAGTCAGTATAGATCATATACTTTCCAAAACCATATATCATACCTAGGTCTTGATCATATACTTTCCAAAAGTATATATCAAACAGACAAATTCAGTCAAGCTTCCAAAGCGAGACGACCGTGCACGGAATTTGATTCTTCCCAATATCTCATGAGTGAGCTCATGTCTTACAATTCAGTAATGAACCTGTATGATCCCTTTTGAGAGATTGTATTACTCATATGCCCTTGCATGCACACCAACGCGCCGGTATATAGACCTTGATTAGGTCATCAACCTATTGGTCTGCCAAATGTACATACTCAGACATATAGTAACACATCTGTCTCCGGTCAGAGGATGCATGCCTATATCATGACAGCATACGACATAGGACTTTGGTTATCTCGATCTTGTTAAGTCAACTCTTTGACCTAACTAATCTGACACTCCTGAATCTCTATCCCTGTGCAGAGGACCTGCATCAAAAGGTCAGTTAGATATCAGCCTTTAGAGAAAGGATTGTCATCTCCTTTCAGGCTGGAGATCATCTCTTAATAATCATATGACGGTGCTCGATGAGTCCTCAATCTAACTCTTTAGATATTCATCCAAGCACCAGCCTCTATGATTCAATACTTGAATCAATAGCTATATGATCATCAAGATGGCCATGGTACATAACCCTAATTGCACTAAGGGACCTATTATGCAAATTATTTATTCTTCATTTCAGACCAAGGAATGATATTTGCAATAACATTTATTGCATAATAGCTCGTCGTGGGTTCGCATGTCCAACACCCACTCCGTCCCTCCCTCATGGACCACCATCTCTTGGGTGAATATCATACCTTCCCCTCGTAATTGAAGAGCTCCATCAACCTCGTCCTAAACCCTCATTCTCTTTCTCATTCTAGTTCTCTCATCTCCCACTCTTGCGAGTCTTTCCGAAGAAGCTTACGAGAGAAGAATGGCAGGTGCTGGTCATCCCCTGAGCTCCCCTTATCTTCGATCACATGTTCTAAACCCTTGCGCTCAAGAGAACCTTTGCTCCTTGCTCGACGAAATTCTACCACCCCCTTCTTCACAAAGCTCCATCCCCTTCCTATCTTGGAGTCCCACCTTACTCTCCCACCTACAACTACCTCATTATCCCTCCCATCCATGGTAAGCTTCTTCCCCAGCATTGACCCACTCACACCAAGATCCTTCCCATTCACGTCAATTTCCTTCTCCAGCCTTGACTCAATCCACTGTTTTCTATTACCTTGGACGAATCTACCAAACCTTGATTACATGCGCATGGACCTTCCCATGGTTGAGGTGTGAAACCCCAAGTTTTAGTACCCCAACTTCGTCAAGTTGATGATGATCAAATAGTTGCAGTCCATTAGAAAATTTATGAGAAATTCAATTTTGATCTGATTGTATAATTAGAAGGCTTATTAGATGTGTATCGTCGTTAGGAATCCAACGCATCTGAAATTTTGTAAATCGGATATTGGATGAGTGAGATATGATCATTTTAGTGGGAATGGGTCAAGTCTGAAATGGTCATTACGAGTTTTGAGCGAGATCCACCCAAGGATCCACCCAAGGATCCGCCCAAGCCCGATTCTTAAAGATATAAAAGACCCATTAGGTTGCTCTCTCCTCTCATTTGCAAATCCTAGCCACCACATACCATCTCCCATCTCCAAACTTGTTGTAACTCCATCGGAGCATCGTGGAGGTGGCGAATCGCAATCATTTTTGGAGAGGAGCTTCCCCTTGTCATCTTTTACATGGATCTAGCACTAGAAATGTAAGATGAACTCTCCCACTTCATGTATTTTGTGATTTTGTTTACAAGTTAGACTTAAAGAAGGGTTTATTGTATTTTTTAACCTCGTGATCATGATGATGCACACGAATGACTTAGAACAGAAGTTTCTCGTTGCAGGCGTGAGCATCATATAGGTACGGTCCCCTTCCATTTTTCTTGTGATTTTCTCACGTTTCATATGTCTCATGGACCTCCGTGTGCCTCTTGTTGGATTGGGTTTCCCCTTTGTGTGAAGATGGATGGTTGTTCATGTTCCTAATGAATAAAATGTGATAAGAAGAAGTTTGTTAAATCAATTTGTATATAAGTTAAAATAGTTAAAATGAAAATGAAATATTTGTTGTGTGGATATAACGAAGCATAGTTCATTAACACTGTTATCTAAATCGTTGACACAAATCGTAGCAGATCACAAAAAAAATCACGATCTCAAAATCATTGCATTAGATCCTCACCCTCGTGCTATACCCTCATTACCACACAAAAGTAGGTTGTAACTTCTAATCATGTGAAGCAAGAATTGTCTAGGCTAAACGAGATGATGGAGCACATCATTAAATATGAATTCTATTTTTTTCTACTTCTAGTGTATGTGAAAATAAAAAGAATCATCCGATTAAAATTTGTGGTTTGAATTTGGATAATGACTACTTATTATTGTATTAGCTTGGGATTGGGGTTTTTGGTATGGATTGAGAAAATTTGGAAAAGTATTATCATAGATTCGAATATTCGAGAATTAGGAACTTATTGGCTTTGATACGGATTAATGATTTGGGATGGGGTTAAGATAAGAATGATGCATGGATAATGTTAATTAGCTTAAGGGAAGAGCAGTTCTAAAAGGTTAAGAGTGATTTTATTATTTCTATACATAGGAGATTTTTTGTTGAAAACTTATCTTATAGTATACATACTACACCATGCTTAGGTTTCCTTCCTTTTTATGGCAATTAGGAAAATCAAGTAAATTAACAATTATGTATTTTCTCATGTGATATATATATTAATAATCATTTAATGAATATAATGAAGATAGTCTGTAACACATGTAATAAAGCTCAAATACCTGCAACCTCTTGAAAATCATAATAAGTATTATTCTTATGTACGTTACAATTTTTTTATGTTGAGGGAAAAAAATCCTTGGTGTCGATGGCAGTGCACATTTTTAATAGTTACCAAATTCGAAGATTTGAGAACCTTTTTTAGATATAAAGGATATTAGTAAATATCCAAATAACTTATTCCTAGTGTACCTCCAATTTGAGTTGGCAAAATATGAACAAACATAGTATACTATATATATCGTTGGGTTAGCCACCTCCTTTTATAATTAAATATCATCATAGAAGCTAAAAGGCCTCTAAAAGAATATGGCCGACGGAATTAATTTGTGCTTAGATGATGAAATTGTCCATATACATGAGGTACTCATATATTTGCTTTCTTGTAGAGATATCTAGCGCATGAAGGTTAGATTGCAAGATCGAATTGAAACATGCACATATACATTATGGTAAATAGACATTCACACATGTTGGTTATATATATATATATATATATATATATATATATATATATATATATATATATATATCAAATCATCGTTTGTTTAAAATCTTACAGGAGCGCAATCACCTATTGGTACAAGGTTTAGTGATTTTCGATTATCTAATAGCAATAAAGTATGGGTACCTTGACAAGTATATTAATCAATTCAAAATTCAATGGGATACTATCATTGATTGGTTCACGATAATCATCAAAGTTGATTGAGATTGCACGGTGATTCGGTAGAGGGAGTTAAGTGGCACAAGGGATTTGGCATACATCATTGGGCCTCGAGTAGGTACCCTAAAGAACCAACCTCAACGAACAAGATGTGCAGCGTGTTGCACCTAGCATCCTAGTTGTATTTAAGTCACTCGACGGACTAGGTGAGTGGTATGGTTAGTGTATGCTTGGCTATGATAAATAATCTATGATCAAACACGGATATTTGAATTTAGAGACCATGATGACTTTTACCCATGAGAAGGAATCTTACGATTTAGATGGCAAGATGAGTTCTTCCTATCATCCTCAAATCAATGGACAATCAGAGATTCTCAAGAAATGTTTGAAAACATTTTGCGATGCTTTTGTCATCAACAACAACATACATGGGTTGATTGGTTACCTTGGGAAGAATACTCATATAATACTAGCTGCCATTCATCCACCTTATGACACCATTTGAGATAATGTATGGTTATCCACCACCTACTATCTCCACATATGTTCTGGGCACTTATTCTGACACTGATGCGTGACATCCTTGTGCAACATAGATAGGATTCTGAACTTGAAGTCTCATCTTCAATGATCCCAACAATGCATGAAACATCAAGCTGATAAATGAAGAATTAAACGCACATTCCAGGAAGGCGATTGGGTCTTTTTTAATTGAATTTTAAATTAATAAATGAATTTAACGTTGAAACCTCTTCTTCAATGTTTATTTACTTGTTTGTTGTGTTTGGAGAAGTTAGTATACCCGAGAGTGAAGCGCAACTCTCGTGGTCCCAGTGAGTCTTAGATGGAGTGTTAGTTCTTATTCCGCGACTCTTTCGGTTGAGCGTAATGCTACGGGTACAGTCGGTGTGTCCGCGTCCATAGTATGACACTCGTCGAAGACTCGTACTTTGTCACAAGGGTGTATCTGATGCGGTCCCGTTTGGCCGCGGTGTACTCGTTCTCGGGTATTCCCCTCGTGACGGGTAAGCTGGGCGAAATGGGTTGGAGTTGGAACTGGGGGTTGTTGGCATGAGTTAGTTGCTCCAGTGCACATGTTGTGATTGTTGAGTTTGGTTATTAATGTTTGAACTCAATAACTAAATGATGGCAAGATATCTTGAAAAGTATACCTATGTGCATATACGTATATGTTTATCCCAAACAATGCATGTAGACAAATGTGTAATTAGTTAGTTCACGATATGAATAAAGTACTGGCACTTGTAAAGTACAGTTAGTAAATTGCATGAAACTTATAATAATAATAATCTTATTGATGGTTTGGAATAATGAGCAACAATTACAAGAATAATAATGGAACATGAACATTCATCTCTTTATTCTTCTGCGCTTTCTGTTTAGTGTACTGTTAGCCTATTTTAGCTGTCCAGAGCTTTTTGCTCATACGTACTTCTTTGGAAACCCATCCAGGTTTACAGGTTGTTGAGCAGCAGTAGTGACTTGAGCTTCCGTAGTTTGTACCATACTCAGGGTACAATTCCATTAGTAGAGTTGTAATAATTTTTGTTATGCTTTTATAGTTCCTGCAGTTAAGTTGTTAGTCACGTAATAATCTATCATGGACTCTATTGCAAATTTGTAAATTTTTGAGAACCATGAATATATAAATGTCATTAGAACATTTTATTATCTGCTTTTCCTGCTTTACATTCCGAATGTTGATCATGATGTATGAATGTGGCTATTGCTGAGTATCTTGATCCTAGGAGGTTAGGTTAGACGTCCTCCCTGCGGGGGCGGGGTGTCACATGAGGAGCATCCAATGACGAGAAACAGATCATGCACCGCATGGTACTTCCTGAATTGTGCATTAGGCCCTCAATCGTAGTGGTTTTGTGGAGGACGTTGATTGCACGTTGCTGGGTAATTTCTTTCATGCGCTCGAGACCCATCGAATTAGCTTGAGTCGGGGAGGTAATCGGGCACCTAACCACCTCCACGAAGCTTTGCGACCGGTCTGAAGTGACATAGAGGCACTACAAGGAAAACAAGTTGTTGCTACAGAACTATGCTCACATATGTGGGGCTTGTGGCCACATAATTGGGCTCTAACCACAACACGTCATGGTCAGTAGTCGTAGCTGCAAGTCTCGTCGCGAGAGTTCTCTAACCACGAATATGTCTTGACCACTATAAGTGACTACGGAACTTGTCGTGGCCAGAACTCTTGTATGAAGACTTTGGCCACGGAATTATAGGTACGAAAAACTAGTGGCCACGGAATTATCGTGGACACAAGTTTCCGTAACCACATTCCGTGATGACAACTCATTTTTCTTGTACTGAGGTCCGAGTTCGAACACGGGAACCCAGCTGCACCCAAACTCGATGCTCATGCGGGCCCCGATCGAGGTCACCTCCAAATGATTCTTCACCTCCCTTTGGTTTCCCCATTAGTTTCGTTTGTTTTGCCTTCCTCGATCATAATCGATTCGGTTTCCTGATACTTTACCGCATAATCCGTCATTTGATCTTCTTCGACGTCCACTGCCGGATCGCCATTCGCCCGGTGGTCTCCATTAGATGGTTGCTCTTCCATCACCACCAACCACAGTAGCATCGATCTTCTCCCTATCTTCATCATCGCACGTTGTGGAGATGAAGGTTTGTCTCCGAACGAGGACAACCACTTGCATGTCTTCCTCCGACCGCAAACCGGAGCAATCCAACTCCACTATATCACCAACGTGCGCCAGGGCTTCCCGAAGGACCTCCAATTTACAACATCTTAGGGGAACTCCCACAACCTTCACCCTCCAAAGCAGACCCTCGCTCCGCGCACTACCGTCCAGGAATCAGGGTCTCCGCCACTTGATCCTTCCCCTCTCCTCCGAAGACAAGCCACCCTTCAACACCTCTCCGATCATCTCCTTCTCGCCAATGGAAGATAAGCCTCTCATGCACAATAAACCTTCTGGAAACCAAATAACATCGATCGCAACACCAAAGACCTTCGCCAAAACCACCCTTTCTTTGATTCTCCGCAATGCCTCCACCAGACCTTCTCCAACTACGAGGCCATCCAGCGGTGTATCTTTTGCAGCATTCTTTGAAAGGTTCAGCAACATAGCACCCATCTCTGCTTCCGATAGAGGGGTTTCGGAAGGTTTTGAAGCCTTAGCCGCTTGCGCAATCTCAGGAATATCATTTGTTTCCAGTCGCGTTGGTGCCCTTCTTCCTTGCCCATGCACCCCTCACCTTGCACTCACTTCATCGATGCCCCGCGTGGCCACAATGGAAGCACAATGGAGCCGACGTCTTGCAAGTACCCGAGAGATGGTCCTTTGCCCCACAATGAAAACACCACGTTCCTCTCTTGACTACGAACTTCGGGGAGCAGTTCCGCCACTTTGGGGGACTCCGAGGTCCTTCTTCTGCCAACTCCTCCATTTCTGCATCCTCTGGCTTCTCCCCCTCTTGCAGTTGTCCATCTCCTTCGCCAATCTCTTTGTCGGTGGCCCTCCGCTCACAACCCTCCGCACCCCTCTCTCCGTCACTTCCACTCATTTTTTCCTTCTCAAAAGTACCGATTTGGGCAAAGTCATTGGGTAATTTGCATTTCCATCATTTGGATAATTTGCATTTCCATCCGTTGTTTGTTATCAATAGTTTTTTTTCAACTAACCTCTTTTGTTATCAAAAATATGACATTTTACCATAAGGATTTAGTTACATTTGAATGGTAAATGCGTATCCTTTCTATTACTGAATTTTTTTTCAAAATTTCAAATTTTTAGTTTTTAATTCTTTTCCTCCTTTATACTATATATTAAATCCCATATTCTAATTAATTATATTTATATGTAATAATTGTATCTTATTCAATCTAATTTCTAGCATGGTTAGATGAAACTTTTTTAATATTAAAAAGGTCATGGTCAGATCCAACGCTGACTAATGATGAAAGTGATCGGATACATATCATATATGATATTTTTCTTGTCCATATTCACATCGTCTATATCAAATATGAATAAAAATATGCGTACATATATGAGTCAGGTGGGGATTTAGGGAACCATATAATTGGATTCGAATTCATGTAGAATATTCACCGAATATGAATCTGAATCAAATAAAAAATACATAAGAATATTGATCAACTAACGATCGGATACGCATGTGATCGAATAAAAATAAATTACGAATTTGATCGGAATGGTATCGGGTATAGAAAGTGATTTAAAAGCATATCATTACAATATATATATATATGTGTGTGTGTGTGTGTGTGTGTGTGTGTGAGGAAAGGGATCCTACTTCATGATATAGGTAACTTACCTACATCATGCTTATTTTTTTCCATTTTTTTGAAAAATTCTTTCGTGAATTTTCATAACTATATCCCTTTAATATGTCATTCAAATTTCGTCAGAAACATAGACTCCTATGCCCTCCTTCCGGAACAGGTAAATTACAACAAATCTAAGACCGTTAAAATTACATACATACATACATACATACATATAAATACACATATACATACATACATATACATATACATACATATACATACATATATATATGGGTTAAATGGGGCTGCCTCCTTGGGGGTGCTAACTTGGCTCCCCCTCCTCTTTTTTCCTATTTTTTTTATTTTTTTTGAAAATTTATTTCGTGGAATTTCATCACTATATCCTTATATTATGTCATTAAAATTTCGTGTGAAACAGATACTCCTACGGCCTCCATCCAAACAGTCATTTTTTAACGGTAATAGAATTGCTAAAATCGACCCCGTCTGGATGAAGGTCGTAGGTATCTCTGTTTCGCACGAAATTTTAATGACATAATATAGGGATATATTGATGAAAATCCATGGAAGAAATTAAAAAAAAATAAAAAATAAAAAAAATGACGAGGGAGCCAAGTTAGCTCCCCCTATGGGGGTAGCCCCATTTTACCCTATATATATGCACACACACACACACACACACCCCATTACAGGTTGTAATTACAAGAGCGCTTTACGGATATAACCGTTGAGGGCTCTTTACGGATAAAATATATGTACTATTACAAAGTCTTCTGCTCGAGAAACCAATGTAGACGAAGTCTTCAGTATCTGTCTACATTGGTTTCTCGGGCTTAAGACTTTGTAATCTAATTATATGATTCACTAAATAACATTGATTTTTTTCCGATCACACTCGTATCTGATTTTTAGTCGATCAATATTCTTATTTTCTTTTTATTTGCTTAAGATTCATATTCAATGAATATTCTATATGAATTCGTATCTAATTATATAGTTCCCTAAATCCTTATCCGATTCATATTCGTACGCATATTGTTATTCGTATACGATATAGACGATGTGGATATGGATAAGAAAATTGTCATAAATGATATATATCCGATCCCTTTTTGTTGCTAGTCAGCGTTGATCTGACCATGCTAGAATTAGATTGAATAAGCTAAAATTATTACGTATAAATATAATTAATTAGATAAAGAATTTAATATATAATATAATAAAGGAAAAGAATTATAAACTAAAAATTTAAAAATTTGAAAAAGAACAATTTCAGTAATATAAAGGACACACATTATCCATTCAAATATAAGTGCATCCTTATGGCAAATGTCATACTTTTGATAACAAAAGAGGTTAGTTGAAAAAAACTATTGATAACAAATGAGGGATGGGAATGCAAATTTGCCAAATGATGGAAATGCAAATTACCCAAAGATTTTGCCAAGGTGCCGATTTCAAAAAACTCATTGGGTAATTTGCACTTCCATACCTCGTGTGGGGATTGCCCTCCAAATCGGCACCTGAGGTGCCGATTTAGGCATTACTTCCCAAATCTGCACATCAGGTACCGATTGATGGTTATATTTTTAAATATTATTATTTGATGATTATTTAATTAATTATTTTTATAATTATTTGAAAAAAAGTCCCTGAACCTAATTTTTGTATCACGGGGAGTTGAAATCCAAAGACATGGGCTGGAAGGGAGATGTTACATTTTGTGCTTAAATGGTTCGACATGCTAAAAAAGTGCACCTATAAGAGATGCCAAGATGCAAAAACATTGAACATAACTGAAGATGCTGTAACAAACTTTGGCTGAGAATGAATATGTTAAACGTTGAACAAAGAATCTATTTTACAATCGCATTTCGTATCTGTTAAAAGTAAAACTATGTTAAAACTTGCTAGCTTATCGACATTGCTGCCTTCGTAATCAATGTGCACATCGATGCCATCAATATGTCTGAGTTACCTCCAGTTGATTTTTCTCGCTGATGCTTTTCTCATAAGGATGCAAACAAAAAGGGATACATGCATTATTTGATATTATATCAAATCCGTGTAATACTTCAATATACATGGCTGCCACGCTCCCTATTTCAGGTGTTTTTTTTATTTTTTTGAAAAATAAAACCATGTATATTCATCCATATATCTCTCCTATATACCATTCGAATTTCGTCAGAAACAGAGACTCCTACGGCCTCCATCGGGATGGTGTCGATTTAAAAAATCCTGTTACCGTTAAAAAATGACCGTCTAGATGGAGGCTGTAGGAGTCTCTGTTTCTGACGAAATTCGAATGGCATATAGGAGAGATATCGGGATGGGTATACATGGCGATATTTTTTGAAAAAAAATAAAAAGACGCCGCAAATTACGCGGGGGCAGCCCCATTAACCTCTATTTAATATAGTTATTATGAATTAAATGCATTAAATACAATTATTTCATGCGTAAACAATTGATACATGCATACTTAAACTAATTTATAAAGTATTTCAGCTACTGTCTGCATTTATTTATTATCCATTATTTATATGTATCTGTTTTAAAGGTATGATAACATTATATTTTTGGATTTTTATCAGTTGTGCCCCTCTGAAATATTGCAATATCAGTTATACCTTTCCCTTTTTGGGAATATCAGTTATACCCCGACTTCTTGCCGTTCTATCTCTTGTGCCTCTTGGGTTAGTGGTCGTCAATACCTAACACAAATGGACGTTAACTTTGGGATACAAAGGGAATTACATTTTAAAAAAGAGGGCTGGAAAGTCATTCCCATCCTCCCCCTTCTTTCTCCTCTTCCTCCCCTTCTCTTCCTCCTCCCCAACCTCCTGATCTTCCTCCACCCGATCCAGGTTTATATGTTCATCCATTTCTCCTATTTTTCCTACTCAGATCCTCCCTCAAAACCAACTCTATTTCTTTATTTGCTTTCGAATCACCATCATTGGACCAAAAAGAAGTGAAGCAGTTCCAAGCTTCAGCAACATCCTCGTCCATATGCAGCACGGCTAAGAACCCATCAAGCACATCGGACGCAAGGAGAGATGAGCAGCTCATATGCCTGGAGAAGTGCAAACGAATGGTAGAGAGGATCGTTGTCAGTGATGGAGCTATTGGATCTGACACGAGCACGGCGGAAGGAGACAAGAGCTCCATTTAAGGAGGAGCAACTGGGGAGGAGGAGGAGGAGGAGGTCGAGGGTGGAGGAGGAAGCAGGAGAGGAGGAGGAGGCGACCGGGAGGCGGAGGAGGAGCAACTAGGGAGGAGGAAGAGGCTGGGAGCAGAGGAAGAAGTGGAAGGGGTGGAGGCGTCGGTTGGGGGTGGAGGAGGAGCAACTGGGGAGGAGGGGGCAACCAGTTGGGGCGGTGGAGGAGCAAACGGGGAGAAGGAAGAGGTTGGGGGTGGAGGAGGAAGCAAAAGGGGGCGGAGGCGCCGCTTGGGGGCAGAGGAGGAGCAACTGGGGAGGAGGGGGCGATTGATTGGGGCGGAGGAGGAGCAACTGAGGAGGAGGGGACAACTAGTTGGGGGCGGAAGAGGAAGTAGAAGGGGAGGAGGAAGCAGATGGGGAGAAGGCGACGGTGGGGGCGGAGGAGGAGCAAGGGGGAGGAGGCTGTGGGCTTTCAACATTTGATTAGTTGAGACAAAATTTTGATTAATCGATTCGTGTAAGTTTATCGAAAAATTCAATAAAATTCACCATTTGATCGACAATGAGTGATATATCCGTGAAAATGCAAAAAATTCGAGGATTTGATGGATGGATGAATGTGTAGTTAAGAGAGAGAAATTGTAAAGAGAAGAAAGAAGAAGCGATGAAGGAAGAAGAAGATGAAAAAAATTCTGGACAGTTATGCTCCTCTTAGCTGCACCATGATTTGAAAAAAACCATGGCTAAGTTCAACTCATCAACGGTTAAACTAACGGGGGGGTACAATGGTAGAACGATAAAAAGTCAGGGGTACAATTGATATTCCCAAAAAGGAGGGGGTATAACTGAAATTGCAATATCTCAGAGGGACACAACTGATGAAATTCCTATATTTTTTTATCTATTTCTACATATTTAATCATAATTTAAAATGAATAAAGATATGGCGATATCTATATTTGTATTTGTGCTTCTGCTTTTTGCAGTAATGATTAAAAGGTTCAAACACCATAATTTAAAATTTGAAACACTACCATATTCAACTCTCTACAAAGGAGAAACAGTTTTGGGATTCTATTCCTAAAACTGGAATTCCTTGGGGGCTTTTCTGTTAAATCCCACCCTTTCGGTTCGTGCTCCGCTGTGGCAGGCGGAGGGCGCCGCCGCATCGCCTGGAGGGGCTCTTCACCTCAATTTGAAGGTTTGTCGATCACTGTTCCCTTTTATTCTCTATTTCTTGGAGTATTTCTACTAGCATCGTTTTGATCTGTCTGGATTCGGCGTTTCCTTCTAAAAAATGATAACTTTGTGCGTTTTGGTGATTCAATGATGCTTTATCTTCACGACCCATCTTTTTTTCTGATTCTTTTGGTGTTCAGATGGGTATATGGTGGATCGGAGGGAAGATTAACAAGTGGGTCTCTTTTCATTTGGATTTGTGGTGAAGTGGCAGGGACAAAAAAGTGATCTTGGAGTGAAGGGTCTGACTATGCTTGGATATCGATGGTATTTCTGTGAGAGTGGAGAATGGGGATGCCATTTGGTTGGTTGGGATGAGCTTTCTCTACGTTGAGTTATGCAATCAAGGATTTAAAAAGTGATTTGTCATAAGATTTAGCACGTGAAAGTTGCGGTATCAAGTATATTTATTCTCTGTCGTTTGTCAAATGGATTGATTTGGAGCTTCTATAGCAGAACAACATTTCTGGTAATATCCGATATCTTTGATAGTCTTGAGTTCAAAGTAGCGATCATTTGATATTTTTATATCGCTGTTGTTGTCACAGAAGCAGCAATTATCTGTTCGAACAAAAGAAAGATTCAATCATTTTTTTCCATTCTCTGCCAACTGAAGTGTGGACTTAAGAGAAGTACCAAGTGAGATTGGTAACTTTACCTTAAAACAGGTGTAGTCAAACCCACTGTTAGGTAGAAAGAATGGTACGATATGGTTATTTTATCTGGAAATTTGAAATTGTAAATCTTTTGATGGAAACATGATTTTGAATTGATCCCATCTCTGCTTCATTGTACGACCTTAGCTACTCCTGGTTTTCGAATTGGAATTTTCATTTGAGCTTTTAGGAGTGAGAGGCAATCACTGGTTTATTAATTGATCGTTGAGTTTTCTGATGACAAGTCTTGGTAAATCACCAATATTACATGCACACAGTCTGTTGTAGATGATGCTATGCTTTGCTGGAACCTGTGAACTTCCTGACTAACACAATGATACGATTTTTAAGTGCATACTGCAATCAGTTCATGACAAGACAATCTGATATATGATCCGAATCTTCAGAGTTGCATATGTTTACGTTTATTTGTAACCGAATCCAATGCCTTGGCTCTTTTTTCAGATCTCGGAATTGAATCATTACAACTGCTTCATTCAGTAGTGCTACCCATACTAGGTTGATACACCCTATCTAAATAAGACTTTCAAACTTCTCTACCTGTCTAAATTTGTGCAAGGATTTGATATCTTCTTTTGCTTGTTTTAGGATAGTGGATACATGCGATCACTTTCCTTTAGTTAATCGGTCTGGTACATTGTATTGAGAAGTGTTAGAAAATAAGAAGCGGAAGCGATAAATGATAAACAGAGCATAAGATAGAGAAATAAACTATGGAAGGCAAAGATTTAACGTGGAACCCTACTCCCTAAGGTGCGGGATGAAACCACAGGAGAAGCCCTCAAGGGGGCGGATATTGCATTCCTTTTTCTCAATGGATACAAGAGGTCTGGGGCTCCTTATATAGCCTCCACAGAGCCTCTAAGTCCTACCACTGGTAGATGTGAGACTAAACATATGGATGGGGTAAATGGATCCTGGAGAGATCCATTTACCTTCCTACAACTCATATGGCACTCAACCAAATACTCCAAGACTCCCCCTCAAGCTAGAGCATGCAATGCTCAGCTTGGACAAACAAACAGAAAGAAACTCAGTTCACGCTACATGACACTACAGACAATATCAACTCAACGCGCACAACTGTCGGCTGCTATCGAAGATGTTGCTTCTTATGACATGCATGTGAGGAGGACAAATGCGCTGGAGTGTGAGTCAACTGAATTTCCTCGTTAGAGAGCATGTGCTCTGAACCGCGTCTGTCAGAGTCACTGCAACTGAAAATGAGTCTCTTCGTCGGAGTACTCTGGCCCGCCATAATATGTGGACAACTGCTCCATCTCTAAAAAGTGCCGAACTGAAAAAAGGTCGTGGAAGTGCAATCCTCGTCGGAGTCCACAGGCGCTGGAGAATGGAGTCTGAAGAAGTCTCCTTGTCGGAGAACTGGGTCTCTCTCATCTGGCTCAAAGAATGATACTATACTCTGGAGTACCTATAATACCACATGAAAACCCTAGCCAACATGGCATAGGGAATGATCCTCTACTCTGGAGTCTATATGGCTTACATGAAAACTCTGGCCCAAACAATAAGAATGATGGGGACCACACAAAAGATGACAAACATATGCTCATCTGAAAAGACCGCATACATGCGCGTGTCTGAAACTGAAGACTCGAAAACTTCTGAACGTTGAGTCTGAACAACTGCGCATCACACCTGTGGACTCGGAATCTGAACATCGAGTCTGAAACTACGCATGTAGAATCTTTATCTGAAAAACTGTAGAGTCTGGAAACTGGTTGGCCTCTGAACCTGGAGAATCTGAAAATTGAGCATGTGACTCTACATAATACTCCCCTTTCTCCCATACTGGTTGGAAAACATGGACGTCGACCAAGTTGGGAGAAGACAAGAAAATGAGGGGGTAAAACATGAAACCAATAAGCCGATCACAAAATTTTCCAAGGTTGCAGAAAGCGGTAGTCGGTACTCGGTCGGCGGGGTCACCTACTAAGGATTAGTCGGCAGTCGGGTGACTAGTCGGATTTAGTCGGTCATTAGTCGATTTTGAATTTTTTAATTATTTTAAATATATAAATCATTTTTTATACATATATTCTTATATATATACATATATTTATACATTTTATATACCATCTTAATGAAACAAAAGAAGTAATTGACTTTAAATATAAAATTAAGCATGATAGAATATGTTTGCTTTTAAAAAAAAGTGAAAAACTAAAAAAATAAAAAAGGTTGTTGTAAAAGTCGGCCGATTAGTCGGCCGACTAGGTCGACTAGTCGGTCGACTAGTCAGGTGGACCGACTAAAGGCCGACTAGGCCTAGTCGAGTCGGCTACCCCCCTGACTCGACTAGTCGGGCCGACTAGTCGGCCTAGTCGGCCGACTTTTGCAAGCTTGAATTTTCCGGCTTCTCAAATCAATCATTTTTTTGAATTTGTGTTTTTTTTTCAACGTGCGTACGGTTTTTTTATGTACGCGCTCTCTTTTTTTTTAACAAAATCTCGGTCAAAATGTGGGCCTCAAACTTGTAGCATTTTTTTAACCCCCTTTTCATTTTCCTTTTTTTAAGCCGTGCAACCGTTTTTTTTACGGCTTTCATTTTTTTTGAAAACTGCACTTCCTTTTTTTTCCTTTTGCCCTTTCTCTCTCCTTTTTTTTGAAATTGGTCCTTCTTTTTTTTAAACCAGGCACGACCTATGCACAAATATCCTTTCAGGCGCCCGCTACCCTTTAGGGTTCCCAACACGGGAACCCATTTCTCCGCCGCCGCCGCTAGAGAAAAGCGCACGGATCTGTGCTTGATGGAGCTCCCTGCCTGAGGCTTCTCTCGCGTGTTTCCTGCGCGCATGGAGATGATGATCGGAGGGCTGGTGCGGGGATCGCCTGTGCCGCCAACAAGGACTGGTGCGGGGATCGCATGAAGAGGGTACTGCTGTACCTCGCGCTGCCTGCGCGCTTTAGAGGAGAGAGGCGCCGCACGGGCGCGCGATTGTCTGCGCATTGCGGGTTCGCCAGGGCTGAAGAAGTGTGTCCATCGTCGCTTGGACTCTTCGTGCCAACTGGAGGCGCGATCTGGAGGAGCGCGAGGTCTGATGCGCATCGCCGCCGACCAGGTCTGAGTGCGCATGTGACTGCCAGGGAGGGGTAGCGTCCTGTTCTGCTGGTGATGCTGAGGGGTCAAGTAGTTGCTGGTGTTCTTGTGTGTCGCTCTGGAGAACGATGAAGAAGGAGGGGCTCACCGCCTGCGCCTGGGATCATGGAGGAGTCAGTGCCTCTGCTTGGAAATGAAGCAGCATCGCCTGCGGGATGCGACGCGATTAGAGATGGAGAACATCACCTTGCGTCGATCTGGAATCTGGAGCCCTTCCTTTAGGGTTCCACAATGGAAACCCAATTGCCTCATGAAATCGCCTCATGAAATCGACGACGGGCGGGATTAGGGTTTCATAACGAAAATTCCAGTTTCTTTCGAACAACATGATCATCGGAACTGTATATTTGATCGAGAAAAACTCCGGAACAATTGATAATGATCTCATAATCTTGAACATAAATAATTGAAATGAGAATTCAAATCGAATCTCGACAAAATAAATAAAATATGATTCCTCGAGAATCGAACCCGCTCTGATATCATGTTAGAAAATAGGAAGCAGAAGCGATAAATGATAAACATAGCATAAGATAGAGAAATAAACTATGTAAGACAAAGATTTAACGTGGAACCCTACTCCCTAAAGAGCGGGATGAAAACACGGGAGAAACCCTCAAGGGGGCGGATATTGCATTCCTTTTTCTCAATGGATACCGGGGGTTTGGGGCTCCTTATATAGCCTCCACAGAGCCTCCAAGTCCCACCACTGGTAGATGTGGGACTAAATATATTGATGGGGTAAATGGAACCTGTAGAGATCCTTTTACCTTCCTAAAACTCATATGACGCACAACCAAATACTCCAACAAGCAGTACTCTACAAATAATACTGTTATGTGCTTTAACTAAAGTTTCCATAAAAATGTTTAATTATAGAAATTTTGAAGTCCATGTTATAACTCACGAAGAAGTCATTATCTAGCTATTTCCAAAATTAGTTTAAGGAATGTGTGGGCTAGGAGAAGTATACAAGGAATATCAATCTGTAATCCTTTGGTCCTGTTTACTGTTCGTGCTGTCTAGTTAAATTCCTCACTTGCATCATCCATGGGATATTGTGCAGGTAATTTTTTTTGTGCGTGGAGATTATTCTGCCTACCATTTAGGGGTAATAAATATAACATTTTAAAGAGGGTGATGTTCATGCTGAAGGGCAGCATCTCTTCTCGCCTTGAAGTATCATGCACCGTTCAGTTGTCCTTCAAAACAGATGCTTCTTCACTTCACACATGCTTATCTTTAGGTCCGATTATTTTTTTGTGTGGATTTAGTGGACGACGGAGTAATTCTCAAAGTTGCTTATGTTTTCGTTTCTCCTTGTTTGTCCATTTTAACCATTTTGCCTGTTTATTAAAATACCCTAACAATATTGGACTAAAGAATCGCATACTCTGTTGTATTATTTATAATATTTGACTGATGACTCTTTATGTTTGTTGATTCTTTAGAGAAAATTGACAGTAAATGGATACTTACATGCTAACTTCTCATGGTTGCAGGTGCTCATAGACATAAAAAAACAAGCTCTTGATTTTATGCTTCTGTTATGCAATTATCTTTCTGCCTACATTTGTCTTTTATGCTCTTTTCTCTAAGCATGTATTCAGCAAGTTCCCCGGAAGGTGCGTTTAGTGGTGATGAACTTTTCCTATGCTAAGACACAAGCCACGTTGTCTGTAACAAGATCCCATTTCTCGAAGGTCATTATGCGCTGTTTTCATTTTACTCTTCTGTTGGAGTATTTGGTTATGCGTCACTTATGTGGGAGATGGGTAAATGGATCACTCCAGAATCCATTTACCACATCCTATTGTTTAGTCCCACATCTACCACTTGTGTGATGTGGAGACTCAGTGAGGGCTATATAAGAAGCCCCTCATCTACTGTATCCAGTGAGAAAGTTCAACGAAAGCATAAGCCCTTTGAGGCGATCTCCTATGGTTTCATCCCGCTCCTCAGAGAGTAGGGTTCCACGTTAAATCCTGTGTTATTAAAGTTTTTATTCTTTTATCTCTGATGCTTCCGCATTCCTATTTTATAACATGGTATCAGAGCGGGTTCGATTCTCGAGGATTTCATCATGTTCTTTGATTATGTTTGTGATCGGGTTGAGAATCGATTTTTTAGTTATTCTTGAAGATAATTCTCTTTTCATATATGATTCGAGATTTGAGTTCAATTCTAGGGTTTTCCAAAACCCTAGATCTTCCAAAAAAAGCGACGAATCGTCTGAAATTAGCGTGAGCAAGAGTCCATATCCAGGAGGCACTACAACAACTCTCGCCGCGCGGTAGATGGCCAAAGCGCAAGTGCCACATGAATGGAGAGACATGTCCAGCAGGAAGAGAGGAGATTCCGGCATATGGGGTCCGATTGAGACGATATAGGCCACCCTGCTCATAGCTACGCCCGATCCCGTTGCTCGTAAGGATGCCTTGAAAAATAAGAGAAGATGGATCAAAAATTGCTCGACAATGTAAATCCTTTGTAAGTTGGCTAATGGATAACAAATTCATAGAAAAATCAGGTGCGTGCAGCACATTCTTGAGGTGCATAGATGGTGTCAGGCTAATCTCCCCTTGACCAGTAATCGGGGAGTGCATCCCATTAGCAATAACCACAGTACGGCCTGGAGGAACCTGTCAGTAGGCTGTAAGTAGACCTTGGTCACCACACAGATGATGTGTGGCACCAGAGTCCATAATCCACTCTAAAGTATCAGATCCACTACTGCTGGTGAATGCATAAGTACTACCTGAGGTACCGGTGGATGCAGAAGCAGCAACGTCAGAATGACTCTCAAAGGCAGGCGCTGATGCAGCAGGACCGAATGGAGGAATAATACCCCTCAGACGAGCTACAAGATCATCAAATCGCTGATCCAGTGAAGAAGCAGATGGAGGTTCAATCTGTTCAGCTACTCATGCAGAAGCAGGAAATCCATGTTTGGAATAGCATGTGTCCTCGGTATGTCCAGAACGGTGGCAGAAAGTGCATGATGGCCAAATATGACCCCCTCTGCCTCGAGGTCTACGACCACGAAACTGATGATGTCCCTCACGACCTCAAGATGCTACCATAGCTAAGGCGGTCTGATTGGCAGTAGATGAAGGAACAGTATACGACTCAATCTGTGAAATGCTTCCTCCATCGGAGAAATAGTGGAATCTGCCAAGATCTGGGAACATGCCGCCTCGTACTCTAGATCAAGGGCTGTCAGGAATACACCAGCCATAGTGGCATTCCGGTAGGTCTTCTGTTGCTCAGGAGTGGCTGTGAGAGGCATGAAGCTATAAAGCTTCTCAAACATTCCACGTAAAGATGTATATAATGAGTGTAGAGGCCATCCATTCTGCTCGATTGTAAAGATGTCATACTGGAATTGCAAAATCTTCGTCTCATTCTTTGCTTGTGAATATGTAGCAGCCAGAATATCCCACATTGCTTTTGCAGTGGGCTGATGAAGAATATCATTTGCAATCTCAATTGCTAACGTTCTTGATAGCCAAATCTTGGCATATGCATCATCTCCCTCCCATGAGGCATTGACCCCGGTCTTCTCAGCAGGCTCTTCCTCAGTAAGAATGTGCTTCTTACCGGTCGACTTCATCATACTCATGAACTGCATTGCCCACAGTTCGTAATTTGACCCGTCCATCTTCACAATAGGCGCAGGACCTCTGAAGGCGCTTGTAAATGGGATATCCGCCTTACTTTCTGACATGATGATAATAGAAGACTAGGATTGTAGACTGAAGATATGATTGCCTAGACTGACATTTACGGGTTCGGTTGCATGTTTAGACTCAAGCAACCAAACCCATTAACGTGGATACGCGTGCGAAAGTCTCCTCAATGATGAAAATACCCTAGGGTTGGCCGAACCTTAGGACGTGGGGCTGCGCACGAGACCTAAGAGGCCCAAAGGAGGAGAGAGGCGATGTGCACTAGGCGAGATGCACGCACAGTACGCGAGGAACGGGCGCAGGGGGTGGCAGCGCATGCGAAGGCCGAGTCACGGCGTACGGGCACGCGGAGGCCGAGTCACAGCACGCGGGCACGGGCGCAGGCCGAGTCAGCGCGCACGGAGGGCCGAGGTCTGTGCGGAGGGGCGCACGGAGGGCCGAGGGGCGCCAGAGGAGCGCACATCGCATGGGGCCAGGGGCTCGCGGGAGGCCGAGGGGTGCCGGAGGGTCGGCGCGTGGAGGGCTTGGAGGTGGGGGGGCTAGGGTTAGGGTTTGGTTCGAGAACTATGGTCTAGGACCGTCGCTCTGATACCATGTTGGGAAAAATAAGAGATATTTATTCCGTACTCCTTAGGCTCTCTTATATAGGGGAGTAGCTTATGGGTAAATTACATAAAGAGTCCATAAGAATATAGAAAATATGAAACAGTACAAATAAAATAACATATATCTCTACTGATCTCCTGCTCAAGATCGCCATGCAAGAAGGCGGTCTTCACATCCATCTGGTAGATAGAGAGATCATATACATATGCAAATGCAATAATCAGTCGGATTGTGGTCATCCTAGTCACAAGAGAATAGGTATCAAAGTAATAGATACCTTCCTTTTACCTAAAGTCCTTAGCAGCTAATCTGGCTTTGTATTTTTCAATGGATTTGTCAGGTCTAAACTTTTTCTTAAACACCCACTTGCATCCAATGGTAGAGTACCCTTTGGGTAAATAAACCAATTCCTAAGTTCCATTAGCCATAATGGAATCCATCTCAGATTTGATGGCTTCCTTCCATTGTTTTGCTTCAGATGAAGCCATAGCTTCCTTATAACTTGGTGGATCACCCTCGATCTGGTAGACAACAAAGTCACTACTCAGATCCTTCGCTATTCGTGGTCGTTTACTTCTCCTTAGCTCAATTTCTTCTGAAATGTCATTGGGTTCAGGTTGAGTCTCAACCCCTACGTTCATTATCCTTTCTACTTTATCTGGAATAGATCCTGATGTGGATGCAATATCTATAGTCAGATTCTAAGGAATCCCAATCTTCATAGGGAAGACATCCTCAAAGAAGGCAGCATCGTGGAGTTCAACAATAGTGTTGACATCTATGCCCGGTATCTCGGGCCGAATTACCAAGAACCTATATGCATAGTTATTTTCTAGGTAACCTAGAAGACCACATCAACAATTTTAGAAACTAGCTCTTTCTCTTGTGTTTTGGGGCTAAAACCTTAGTGAGACAACCCCGCACTTTGAGATACTTTAAGCTTGGTTTCCTATTTCTCTAAAGTTCAAAAGGACACTTTTCCATATGTCTTGTAGAGACCCTATTCAGAATATGGCAAGCGGAATTCAAGGTCTCTCCACACATATAGATTGGAAGTCGAGAACTCTATAGGAGAGCATGATCATGTCAGTTAAGGTCCTATTTTTCCATTCTGCTATCCCATTTGATTGTGGTGAATATGGAGCAGTAACTTCATGAACTATGCCGAATAACTTGCATTGTTCATCAAACAAGTTAGAAGTATATTTACCTCCTCTATCTGACCTAAGGCATTTAAGCACTTTTCTTGTTCATGTATCTGCCTCATTCTTAAAGATAAGAAATTTCTCTAAAGCTTCATCCTTGATTTTCATTAGATACACATAATAGTATCTACTACCATCATTTATAAATGTGATAAAGTATTTTTATTGTCTTTGGTCAATACCATTAAACTCACAGATATCTGTGTGCACTAGATCTAAGATCTCACTATCGAGACAGACTGAAAAGACTTCATAGGTGTCTTAGCTTGCACACAAATCTCACATTTTTGAGTTTTATCAATAGTATGTTTATGGATCAACTCTAAATTCATAATTATTTCTATTGAATTTACGTTCACATGTCCCAATCTATCATGCCACATATCACAAGATTTTAAATTATTAACAACATGAGACACAAAATTAGAACATTCAGAATTCAAAGCATTCACTGAATCAATGTTGACTAAACCACATCTCAATCTAAACAACAAATCAAAGTTTGCCAATTAGCTCTTTCCATAAAAAATGTCACGTCTCAAGATAACAACTTTATTACATTTGAAGTTTAACTCAAAAGCATTTCTAACTAAAATAGAGTCAGATAGAACATTTTTCTTCACGTATGGAACATGCAACACCCTGTGCAAAGTCCAGCCACATCCAGAGGAGAACCTCAAGTTGACTTGTCCTGACCCTAGCACCCTGGCCGTAGAATCGTTCCCTATCTTTACAATCCCACCACTATAGGTCTGATAAGAAGAAAGCAAAGTTCTGTAGAACAAATATGTACATTGGCTCCTGTATCCAAAAGCCACTCATTTGGATCATGGATATTGTATAGTTCAGGTTTTACAGAGACATACTCCTCGTTAACCCCAAGTCCCCAAGCGATCATATTCACTTGTGAACTCCCATCTGTAGTCTTAGGCTGAGCCTTTAAGGCCGAACAATTCTTTTTCCAATGGCCAACTTGATTACAATGCCAACATGGTTTATTTTTTGCCATTTTCTAGATCTTGCCCTTTGGTTTCATTTTATTGTTGTTAATATCCTTTCCCTTTTTATCTTTTCCCTTCAAGGTCATGGAATTAGCCTTAGCCTGAACATCAACCGGAATCACATGCTTTTGTTATTTGTGTTCCTCTTCTATGACTATTGCCATCATCAAGTCATCCATAGAAATCTTCCTCTTCATGTGTTTCAGGGTCACACCGAAGTCCTCCAAAGATTTGGAGAATTTTTCTATGATGCACATGACCTGAAACTTCTCTTGAAGTTTCATCTCGACATCTTCTAGACTATGGAGTAGGAGTAAAAACTCACGTGCTTGTTCAGAAACCGACTTCTCTTCGGCCATGTAAAACTTTAAGAACTTGACGATGGAGTACTTCTCAATACCGAGATCCTCGGTGTTATACTTCCGATCCAGTTCTTCCCATAGCCCCTTCGCAGTCTGTGTGGATGAACAATATACGTCAAACAATGTGTTGGACAGAACCAACAAGATGCAACCATGACATATACGGCCGTGTTCCTTCCATGTAGATTGCTTCTTCTGGCTTCCACTCAAGCATTGAGATTAACCCTATGATGGTTAACCATATTTTCATGCATTGTTGCTAATGCTTGAAATTTTGTCCATCGATTTTCTTAGGCATCCCAGTCATGTCTACCTCGATTTACACATGGTTTCCGACATGATTCTAAACCCGATTTCGGATATCCTCTCTAAAATTGTTGATAAAAGGATCAACACAACATCCATTGAAAAGTAATTATCCAGATTAACACGAATCAAATTAACATCGTGATATATTAGCAGATGGATAATCAATCGTAACAGATTCAAAAACTAATTACGTCATGCCCACATGAACCAACAGAACAGAAGATAAATCATTTCAGGGTGAGATCCAGGAAAGAAAATGCAATAAACAAATTGTAGCAAACAAAATAGTTAATAAATTAGATGAGAGATCATCGAAGCGTCCATGAAATGACCGACCTGAGAGAGGATATCGCTCCCACAATACCGGTGCGAAGGGTACTGACGATCCACTCAAGATACGACGGTATACGATCAAGGTCCATGCACACCGACGAGATCGTTCTCGAGAGTACCTCAGAGAACTTGCAGCTGAGAAAAGGAAGAAGACTATTGTTGCGGTAGAGAAACAAACATCAACGACGGCTGGAATGTTTTCTTGCGAGTGAAGAAAATGGTGTCCGGGAGGAGGGTATAAGCAGACCTAGCGTACGGTTTTTTGTCTTCTGAAAATACCCTGCAACGGATGCATCTTCGAATTTTGAAATGACGGCCAGAAAAGATCAGTTGGAGTTTGTAGAGATATATGTTATGTTATTTGTACCGTTTCATATTTTCTATATTCTTATGGACTTCTGATGTAATTTACCCATAGGCTACTTCCTATATAAGAGAGCCTAGGGCGTATGGAATAAACAACTCTCTGATTCCCAACATGGTATCAGAGCGACGTTCCTAGACCGGAGTTCTCGAATCAAACCCTAACCCTAGCCCCCACCTCCAAGCCCTAGCATGCACCGACCCTCCGTGCGCCCATCCCCACACTGCCCATCCGGCGCTCCTCGGCCTCGCGCCACCCATCCGGCGCTACTCGGCCCCACGCGCTCCATACGCCGTGCCTTGTGTGCTGCCACTTCGCCACTCGGCCCCGTGACTCGGCCACGCGCACGTGACTCGGCCTCGTACGCCATGCGCCGTGACTCGCCCCGTGCTGTGACTCGCATGCCGCCTCTCTCTTCCTTAGGGCCTTCACGTCCTAGGGTTCGAACAACCCTAGGTCTCGCCGTGCCGTGACTCCTAGGTTTCGTGCGCAGCCACACGTCCTAGGGATCGAACAACCCTAGGGTATCTTCGTTATCGAAGAGACCTTCGTCCGCGTCTCCACGTTAATTGGTTTGGTTGCTTGAGTCTACACATGCAATCGAACCCGTGAATGTCAGTGTAGACAATCATATCTTCATTCTACAACCCTAGTCTTTTTTTTTTGAAGCTCAAAAACGGGAGACGCACTCGTTGGTGCTCGCCCCAAATTTATTAAAAAACAAAAATGAGAAAAAGACTTACAACGGGTAGACGGAGAGACGAAGGGAGAAAGAAAGAAAGCAAGAAAACGTAGGGTATGACCAAACTATACCCCCACAACATCAATGACATGTTACATAGTAGACCAATCACAAGACATACGGGACGCAGATATAAGAACGTTTTCCGGATAAAATCTTTGGCCAGCAAACAGAGCCTCGTTCCTAGCAATCCATATGCACCATAACCGCGCAATAGAGAGGCGAATGTCGTTCCTAGACCTCGCCCGAGAATGAACCAAGCAAGCGCAGAAGGAGGAGGAGTCCGCGATGTCCAGCCAGCCCAAATCCGCCCAAATGTCACGAGTTTTCCCACAACGGAAGAAAAGGTGGTCAATAGACTCGACCTCCAGATTGCACAGACCACAGATCGACGAAACGGAAGGGAAGATAGCGGCACACCGGCTACGAGTTAATAGACGCCCACGACGGAAAAGCCATAGGAAAATGCCAATTCGTTCGGGAACCCGGAGGCCCCAAAAGAATTGACAGTCCCTAATCAAAGAATCATCAGCCATCACCAAGGGCGGAAGAAGAGCCCGGTAAGCCTTGCGAATGGAGAAAGAGCCGTCCTTCCAAGAAAGATGATCACGACCCACAGAAGGTGTGGGCGAGGCCTCAAGAACCTCCAGTAAAGCCATAAAATCCAGTTGACGCTGATCAGAGAGGTTGGCGATAAATCTAGGCCCCCAAGCGGCCCCGTCCCAGTATGAAGCAATTGTCGCTTCCTTATCATCCGCCAACGCGTAGAGGCGAGGGAAAACATCCCTAAGCGCCCCCCTACCAGTCCAGTCGTCGCCCCAGAACCGGAGGAGCGAACCATCCCCCATCTTAATGACGAAAAGAGCACGGTTGCGGTTCAGAATATTCCCAATATCACGGGAGAATTGAGAGAGAGATCCCAGAAGGCGAGAATCCATACCCGAAAGCCGGTCGACACCGACTGCCCTCCTCAAAAAATTTATCATAAGGTTATCCTCCGGACCCCACAGGCGGGTCACCCATCTTAGGAGAAAAGCTTCGTTCATGACCTCGAACCGCCTCACCGCCAGCCCCCCCTCCTTCTTTGGCCGAGCCACCTCATCCCACGCAACAAGAGGAACACCGCGTCGCGCATCCCCCTTCTTCCCCCAGAGAAAATTCCGCAAACAAGAGTCCAACCGCCGACGGACCCCCTTGGGCATGCCTTTCACAGAGAAGAAATAGATTGGCAAGGAAGAAAGGACAGCCTTGAGAAGAACCAGACGGCCACCCCTAGAGAGGATAGCGGCGCGCCAGCCAGCCAAGCGAGAGACCATGCGATCCACCAGCGTCTGCCAATCACGTAAGCGAGCACGGCCAATGGTAAGCGGGAGCCCAAGATAATCCAGAGGAAGAACGCCCACGGGACACCGCAAAATCCTCGAACAGATCTCAACCTCCTCCGTGGGAATTGAAAAGGGGACCATAGAGGATTTAGAAAAATTGATAAGAAGGCCCGACGCCTCACTAAAAAGCTCCAAAGTGGTAGCCATCCCGGCAATATTCGACGCCTCACCCTCGATGAAGCAGATCGTATCATCCGCGAATTGAATAATCGGCATAGAGAAGGGCCCAATGGAACAGCCACTGGACAGACCAGCCTCGACCACGTTACGAGTCATGACGGACAAGACATCAGCTGCCAGGACGAAAAGTAAAGGAGCGAGGGGGCATCCCTGCCGAATCCCCCGACGGGGCTGGAAGAAGCCCCCCGCCAAGCGGCCATTGAGAAGAACCGACAGGGAGGCAGTCGACACGCAACGTCTCACCCACGAAATCCATAATGAGGGGAATCCCCTTCTCTTAAGAACAGACCATAAGAACCGCCAATCCAGAGAGTCATAGGCTTTTGAGAAATCAATTTTCCAAAGAATCCCCTTCACATCGTTCTTGTGCCAAGCATGGATAATTTCGGACGCCACCGCGTAGCAATCACCAATTTGCCGTCCCTTAATAAAAGCCGCCTGGGAAGGCGAAATGAGGGAGTCAAGAAGCGGAGCCAGCCGACGAGCCAAGACCTTAGCAATGATCAGATATATGGCATTAGAGATGGAAATAGGCCGAAACTCCTCAATGCGGGTGGCAGAAGAGGATTTGGGAATGAGAGCAATAATAGACTTATTGAGGTTATTAAAACCATTGTTGCCAGAGCAAAACTCGCGAGCGACATCCAAAACATCCTGGGAGATCACATCCCAAAATTCCCGATAGAAGATAACGGGGAAACCATCCGGGCCAGGGGCAGCGTCCGAGTTAAGAGCCCAAACCGCCTCTTTCAATTCCTCCAAAGAAATCTGACGAGTAAGGAGATTAGCATCCGCCTGGGGGAGAACAGAGGCGCCCCGACCCGACCACCGCCAACGGCGCGGAGCCCTGTACCCATACCAATCCTTGAAATATGCACACACAGCCATACCCATCTCACGTTCCTCCTGCACCTGAGAACCATTAATACATAAAGATGAAATAGAGTTAGAATGCCGGCGACCCGAGGCGACCCTGTCAAAGAACGAAGTATTTGCGTCTCCCTCCTTTAACCAACGCATCCGAGAGCGTTGCCGCCATTCAACCACACGCTTCCGATCCTCACACCTCACCTTATCCATAGCGTTTGCGCGGGCTAACAATTCAACCTGATTAAGGTCACGATCATTCTCAATTCGGTCGAGTCGCAAAATAGTTTCATCAGCCTCCACACGTGTGGCAATGCGGGCCGTGCGAATATCTTTCTTATACGAAGCCAGCATCTTCCTGAGGGCAGAGATTTTAAAAGCAAAACGTCGAGCAGCACTGCCAGACGGGGAGAGCTGCGACCAATGTTGTCGAACCAAATCTCTAAAACCAGTCTCCAATAACCAAGATTGCTCAAATCGGAAAATGCCATGAGGACGGTTCTCCACCCCATTCGACCAGAAAATAGGATTGTGATCCGAGAAAGATCTCGGCTTCGAGGAGACAGAGCATAAGGGAAACGAATCCATCATAGAGTTATTAGCCAAAAAGCGGTCAATCCGCGACCGCGAGGAGTTATTCCGCCAGGTGTAAGAAATGTCGTTCGGAACCAACGATTCAAGAGCCAATTCGTTAATGAAATCCAGAAAATCCGCGGAACCCGGATCGAGGCCACCGCGACCACGTGGGCGATCCGTAGCGTGCAGCGTAACATTGAAATCCCCGCCAATTAACCAGGGAGCGTCACCAAAAGCAGCAGCATCCTCCCGAAGGTCCTCCCATAATTCACGTCGGGCAGCATGACAGGTAGGGGCATAAACACAGGAGAAGGCCATACAAATATTAGTCCGCACACACGTTAACAGCACCGAAATTGAGTGACGGCCCACCCTACACGAGGAGAACAAAAAACGGTCCGAACGCCAGGCCAACAAAGCACCTCCCCTAGCACCCACAACATCAAGTGCACGGAAATCGTTGATCTGACCAGCCCCAAATGAGCGCCATAAAACATCGTCCAAAGCCGGGAGCTTCGTTTCCTGAATGAAGGCGATATCACAAAACCATTCAACAAGCCGCGAACCCAAAATGCGTCTACGGTCCGCATCACCCAATCCACGTACGTTCCAGGAGACAATCTTCATAAAGAAACAATAGAAGGCCCAAAAAAAGGGATATCCCCAAAAAACACCAAAAAGCAGCGGTGCCATCAGCAACCGGTATGGCTCCGGTCAGCCACGCGTTCAAGTCCAGCCGCCTCCGCAACTGCCTTCCTCAATGATTTGCAAGTAGAAACCGCAGCGGGACTGGATAAAAATTGACGCCTCCGAGAGTAACTTCGGCCATATCGGGACGAAGGAGAAAAAACGACAGCCATAGAAACCTCAGGTATCGGGGACGATGCCGCATCATAACCAGAGAAAAGTGGATCCAAATTCCTCACGATTGAAGTGTGGCCCATAACAACAGGATGGAGAACCACAGCGTCCCCTCCAGCCATCGTCTTCTATTATCATCATGTCAGAAAGCAAGGCAGATATTCCATCTACATGCGCCTTCAGAGGTCCTGCGCCTATTGTGAAGATGGACGGGTCAAATTACGAATTGTGGGCAACGGAGTTCATGAGTATGATGAAGTCGACCGGTAAGAAGCACATTCTTACTGAGGAAGAGCCTGCTGAGAAGACTGGGGTCAACGCCTCATGGGAGGCAGATGATGCATATGCCAAGGTTTGGCTATAAGGAACATTAGCAATAGAGATTGCAAATGATATTCTCCATCAACCCACTGCAAAAATGTGGGATATTCTGGCTGCTACCTATTCACAGGCAAGAATGAGACGAAGATTCTACAACTCCAGCATGACATCTTTACAATATAGCAGAATGAACGGCCTCTACACTCATTATACACGTCTTTACGTGGAATGTTTGAGAAGCTTTACAGCTTCATGCCTCTCACAGCCACTCCTGAGCAACAGAAGACCTACCAGAATGCCACTATGGTTGGTGTATTCCTGGCAGCCCTTGATCCAGAGTACGAGGCAGCACATTCCCAGATCTTGGCAGATTCCACTATTCCTCCGATGGAGGAAGCATTTCACAGACTGAGTCGTATTACTGTTCCTTCATCTACTGGCAATCAGATCGCCTCATCATCAGGGGGTCATCATCAGTTTCGTGGTCGTGGACCTCAAGGCAGAGGGGGTCGTTTTCGGCCATCATGCACTTTCTGCCACCGTTCTGGACATACAGAGGACACATGCTATTCCAAATTCCTGCCTCTGCACGCGCATCTGAACAGATTGAACCTCCATCTGCTTCTTCTTTGGATCAACGATTTGATGATCTTGTAGCTCGTCTGAGGGGTATTATTCCTCCATCCAGTCCTGTTGCATCAACGCCTGCCCCTGAGAGTTATTCTGACGTTGATGCTTCTGCATCCACCAGTACCTCAGGTAGTACTTATGCATTCACTAGCAGTAGTGGATCTGATACTTTAGAGTGGATTATGGACTATGATGCTACACATCATCTGTGTGGTGACCAAGATCTACTTACAGCCTACTGACACGTTCCTCCAGGTTGTACTGTGGTTATTGCTAATGGGACGCACTCCCCGATTACTGGTCAGGGGAAGATTAGCCTGACATCATCTATGCACCTCAAGAATGTGCTTCACGTACCTGATTTTTCTATGAATTTGTTATCCGTTAGCCAACTTACAAAGGATTTACATTGTCGAGCAATTTTTGATCCATCTTCTCTTATTTTTAAGGACATCTTTACGGGCAACGTGATTGGGCGTGGCTATGAGTAGGGTGGCCTATATCATCTCAGTCGGACCCCATATGCCGGAATCTCCTCTCTTTCTGCTGGACCTGTCTCTCCATTCACGTGGCACTTGCGCTTTGGCCAAATACCGCTTCAGAAATTGTGTCGTGTTTTGCCTCAGGTATTACCTCACGTATCCATCCAATGTGAGGATTGTCAGTTGGGAAAGCATCATCGGTCTACCTTTCCCAGTCGTTAAAGTCGGAGTAGTAGCTCCAAGTTTGAGTTGTTTCACGTTGATATCTGGGGTCCTACTCGTGTTCCTGATCATCAGGGACACATGTTTTATATGGTCATTATGGATGATTTTTCTCGTGTATCTTGGGTATTTTTGTTAAAGAATAAATCTGAAGTTGTGAATATTATCATAAATTTCATAAATGAAGTTCGTAATGTCTTTTCTGCGTCTGTTAAGATTGTGAGAAGTGATAATGCCTTGGAATTTTGTACTCATACTCTCTCAAATTACTTTTCAACACAAGGGATTATCCACCAAACATCCTGTGCCTATACTTCCCAACAAAATGGAGTTGTAGAAAGGAAACATCGTCATTTACTTGATGTCACCAGGTTGCTTCTCATACAGAGTCATGCTCCTCATTCTTTCTGGGGCGATGCTGTCCTAACGGCATGTTATCTCATTAATCGCATGCCGTCGTCTGTCTTAGGTGAGAAGATTCCTTTCTCCCTAGTTAACCCTGAAAAAGAATTGTTCTCTTTTACCCCACGTGTGTTTGGTTCGGTTGCCTTTGTCCACCAGTTGTCTCCAGGTTTTGACAAGCTCTCTCCTAAGGCTGTCAAGTGTGTCTTCGTCGGATACTCCAGGACACAAAAGGGTACATGTGTTATGATTCGTTGCGCAGGAAATACTTTGTTAGTGCTGATGTCACCTTTTTTGAGTCTGTTATGTACTTCTCTCCTGCAGGTGATCGGTTGGTATCCTCAGACACTGATGAAGCCATATACATGCCACCACCACCACCACCTCCACCACTACCTACATCACCTACACCTCCTTTTACAGTTCCTGTTCCCCCAGTGCCACTCCATTATACCCGTCAGCCTGCTTCCTCTCATGATCACCGCTCATCATCTAGCTCACCTGAGGTATGTTCTGAGAATATAATCAATAATGATGGAACTAATGATTTACCTGAGCAGGCTGTGTTACAGATGACAGATGAGGATGCCAGCGATTCGATCTACCTATTGCACTTTGGAAACATAAGCGTAGTTGCGTGTCATATCCTATAGCATCCACGGTTTCTTTTGATCGTTTATCTGGTGAATTCAGGAGCTTTGCCATTGCACTATCTGCTTTGGATATTCCACGGAATTATCAAGATGCATTGAAGGACAGTAGATGGCGTTTAGCTATGGAAGAAGAGATGACTGCTCTTCAGTCAAAAGGTACTGGAGCCTTGTCTCTACACCTACGGTGTGTCTACAGTAAGCTGTAAGTGGGTCTTCACAGTTAAGCAGAATGCAGATGGCAGCATTGACAGATACAAGGCACGCCTGGTTGCTCGTGGGTTTACACAGAATATGGGGTGGATTATCTTGATATATTCTCGCCGGTTGCTCGCCATTCCACCTTACGGATCCTTCTTTCTGTTGCGGTTACTCGTGATTGGACATTATTCGAATTAGATGTTAAGAATGCATTTTTATATGGTGACTTGCAGGAGGAAGTCTACATGCAACAGCCACCTGGTTTTGCTGTTGAGGGGGGGTATTCCAAGGTGTGTAGACTTCATAAGGCCATCTATGGCCTTAAGCAGAACCCTAGAGCTTGGTTCCAGAAGCTCTCAGACTTGTTTGAAAAACTGGGGTACAAACATTCCAATGCAGATCATTCCCTATTTATACAGAAAACATCCAGAGGTATTGTTGCAATTATGGTGTATGTAGATGATATCCTGATTACAGGTGATGATGGACAATGAATTTAGAGGGCGAAAGAAATGCTGGGTCGTGAACTTGTCACCAAGGATCTTGGAGTCCTTCGATATTTTCTGGGACTGGAGTTTGCCAGAAATTCACATGGACTTATAATGACCCAGGGGAAATATGTCACTGACCTGCTGAGTGAAACAAGAATGCTTGGATGCCGACCGGTCACTACACCTATGGATCCGAGCATGAAATTGTATGATGACGACACTGATGTGGTGGATAGGAGAAGATACAGAGAACTGGCGGGAAAATTTCTTTATGTTACCATTACCAGACCCGATATTTCTTTTGCTGTTAGTCGGGTGAGCCAGTTCATGGAACAACCACGTCAGGTACATATGGATGCTATACATATGATACTCAGGTATCTTAAATCATCTTTAGGTGCATGTCTATTGTTCAAGAAAGACAAGGAGATTGCTATCTCAGCGTGTGCTGATGCAGACTACGCAGGATGTCCCAAGGATAGGAAGTCCACCACTGGATTTGCTGTATATGTTGGAAACTCTCTTGTCTCATGGAGAAGCAAGAAGCAAACTGTTGTAGCCAGATCCAATGCTGAGTCTGAATATAGGGCTATGGCCCAGGTCAGTACAGAAATGATGTGGGTGAATGCTGTTCTTACAGATCTATATATAGAAGTCCCACTTCCTATGGTTCTGGAATGTGACAATCAAGCTGCTATATCTATTGCCAATAATCCAACATTTCATGAACGAACCAAGCACATTGAGGTTGATTGTCACTATATACGAGATATGATTCAGAAGGGTTTTATTTCTACATCTCATGTTAGCTCAGGGGACCAAATTGCAGACATCTTTACCAAGGCGTTACTTAGAAGGCCGTTCCAAAAGTGCTCGTCCAAGCTGAGCATGATCAACATCTATGTTCCATCTTGAGGGGGAGTGTAGAGATATATGTCATATTTTCTATATTCTTATGGACTCTTGATGTAATTTACCCATAGGCTACTCTCCTATATAAGAGAGCCTAGGGCGTATGGAATAAACAACTATCTGATTTTTCCCAACAGAGTTGAGTCGAATTTCCTTAATGCATCCGAATTACAATTAGTCCGTGGAATTAATTTATTTGACCTGCTAATGAAACCCGAATCAAAAGTATCGAGATCCGAATTGACTCTCCGGAGCCAGAGCCGGAGACGGAGTGGAGCGGAGCGCGCATGCGTGTGGTCCTTCATTTCTCCTTTCTACTATTTCTACAAGAGTTTGGGTTATGAACTCATATATAAGTTCACCAGATTTTTAGAATTACTAGACGTGGTACTAAAAATCCATCCAAAACTCACATTGTTTCAAATTTGGGAATTCTTAACTTTCCTCCAACACAATCGGTTTCCATTTGAAATCAATTTCTTACCTAAAATAATTACATATGTTTACAAATTTAAACTTAATTATATAAGCACTAAATACAACAAAAATTTCCTCTGGAGGACAATTCTAAACATCTAAGAAAAATGTAATATCAAGTCTTTTGTCCGCAATTGGTCAAGCTTATAAGTAGTTTATTATAGACATTCTTTGAGGGCTCACAGTTTCACAAAGTGCCTTAAGTGAACTAGTGAACTGGGTTTTGTTCTCAGAATTCTTCCTGGTTAATTATATAGATAAGTTCTGGTTAGGACAATCTTGGTTTATTTGCACGTACAAGATTCCCATAATTGCCAATACTGAAATTAAGCCTCCATCAAAGCTTTGACTCCTGTAAAGTTGGTCGGTCACATTACGGCTTTTCTGCGAAGCTTCTTCCAAACAAGTCATATTTTTTCCCTGCCTCCTCAGGGTTTTTGCAGTTTCTTGGTGCTTTGTATGAAGAAGGTTTTTGCTCCTATGACGATTGAAAATTTTCGGGATTTGAGCTTTAATTTTTGAGCTATGCAACATAGTTGATTCTATTTGATATATGGAATTTTCTTTTACCGTATTTGTAGAGGTTTATCTATAGGATCACGTTATGTTATGATGTACCGTTACGTATTTTCTATTTATCTCATGTACGTCTATGTAATTTACCCAAGGGTTTTCTCTCTATATAAGAGACCCTAGGGCTCTATGGAATAATACAACAGAGCATTATCGACTCTAACATGGTATCAGAGCCAAAACCCTAATCTAAGGTTTTCACTACCGCCGCCCACCCCAGGCCGCCGCCGCCCACCCCAGGCCACCGCCGCCCACCCCTTCCGCCGCTGGGGCCCCTACCGCCGCCGGGCCCCCTACCACCGCCGAGCACCCCCTCCGAGGCCTCCTCCTGCCGAGGCCTCCTCTCGCCGAGGCCCCCCCTCCTCCCGCCGAGGCCTCCTCCCGCCGAGGCCTACTCACGCCGCTGAGGCCTCCCTCTCTCACCGAGGCCTCCCTCTCCCGCCGGGGGTCTGCCGTAGCCCTCTCTCGGGCCTCTCTCACTCGTCGGTCAACACCCTTTCATCTATGGGTTCAAGTGCATAGAATCTACATATGCACTTGAATCCAATCCAATCTTTGTAGACAAACGTTCATTTGTCTATCATCCCAACGTCTTCTTCTCCGGCAACATGTCAGACCAAAAGATTGATATGCCCTCCATAGGTGCCTTTAAAGGGTCGGCACCAATAGTCAAAATGGACGGGACGAACTACGAACTCTAGGCTATGCAGTTCCTGAGTCTTATGAAGTCATGTGGTAAGAAGCACATTCTTACCGAGGATGAGCCGACAGAGAAGACATGGATATATGCCTCATGGGAGGCTGATGATGCGTATGCCAAGGTCTGGCTGTCAGGGACGCTTACGATGGAGATCGCCAATGACGTCCTTCATCAACCCACCGCCAAGGCGATGTGGGATATTCTGGCTACTACGTATTCTCAGGTGCGGAACGAGACAAAGATGCTGCAGTTGCAGCATGACATTTTTACCATGAAGCAAAATGGCCGGCTTCTTCACTCTCTGTACACGTCCCTACGTGGGATGTTCGAGAAGTTATATAGCACCAACCGCTCACAGCCACCCCCGAGCAGCAGAAGACGTTTCGCAATGCCACTATGGTGGGCGTGTTACTTGCTCCCCTTAATCCGGAGTACGAGGCAGCCCGCTCTGAGATCCTCGCCGATGCCACTATTCCCTCGATGGAGGAAGTCTACAAGAGACTCAGCCGTATCTCTGTCCCTTCCAGCGCAGCAACTCCACCTCCTTCGGCAATGGAAGTCTCCAGGGGACGAGGTAGTTCGTCTTCATTTCGTGGCCGCGCCAGTGGCGGACGTGGCCGAGGAGGTCGTACACGTTTAACGTGCTCATTCTGTTGTCGCACTGGTCATTCCGAGGATACATACTATTCCAAGCATGGATTTCCTCCTTCAGCACGAGTAGCTGATCATGTTCAGACACCGCCCGAATCTACTTCAAATCATAGGTTCGAGGAGCTTGTGGCACGGCTTCGTGACATTATGCCACAGTCATCATCAGACGCTGCTGATACATCTGACGTTGCGGCTTCTGCATCAGCTAGTACATCGGCTACTGCCAGTACCTCAGGTAGCACTTATGCTTTTCGTGATAGTCATGATCTCTCAGGTTGGATTGTTGACTCTGGAGCCACCCATCATCTCTGCCGTGATAAAGATATGCTGCAGTCCTACAGGGATATTCAGTCTGGCCGTTCCGTGCTCATAGCTGATGGGACTCAGTCCCCTATTGTGGGTCAGGGGGAGGCTTCCTTATTGCCCTCCATGCACTTACACAATGTTTTACATGCACCAGAGTTCTCCATGAATTTATTATCGATTAGCCAGCTTACAAAAGATTTGCACTGCCGTGCTATATTTGACCCATCTTCTGTCATTTTTCAGGACATACTAACGGGCAGGGTGGTTGGCTGTGGTTCTAAGCACAATGGCCTTTATCGTCTAGTACGGAACTCTTATGCTGACGTCTCGCTACACTCTCAAGGATCCGTTTCTCCGTATACATGGCATCTTCGATTTGGTCACCTTCCGCTCCAGAAGATGCGTCACCTCCTGCCACAGATCTCTTCGAATTCGTCATTTTGTTGTGAAGCGTGTCAGTTAGGGAAGCACCATCGTTCGAGCTTCCTTAGTCGTCAGAGTCGGAGCAGTCGCTCCCCGTTTGAGTTATTTCATATTGATATTTGGGGTCCTGGTCGTGTCCCGGATCATCAGGGCCACATGTTTTATCTTGTTGTGGTTGACGATTTCTCTCGTGTTTCTTGGACTTTTCTTCTTAAAAATAAATCTGAAGCAGGAAGTGTTATCACAAATCTTATCAATGAAGTGCAGAATGTTTTTTCGTCTACTGTTAAATATGTTCGCACCGATAATGCATTGGAATTCTGCACTCGTTCTCTTGCTCAGTTTCTTTCCTCTAAAGGCATTATCCACCAAACTACATGTGCTTACACATCTCAACAAAATGGTGTTGCGGAGAGGAAACATCGTCACTTTCTTGATATTGCTCTCACTCTACTTATTCAAAGTTATGCACCATTAGCCTTTTGGGGAGATGCTATACTTACAGCATGCTATCTGGTCAATCGCATGCCTTCTACCGTTCTTGGGGAAAAGTCTCCAATCTCTGTTCTCTTTCCTGAAAAGGACTTGTTCTCACTTACCCCTCGTGTCTTTGGAACTGTCGCATTTGTTCACCGCTTGTCTCCGAGACTTGACAAGCTCTCTCCTAGAGCTGTTAAGTGCGTATTTGTGGGCTACTCGCGGACACAAAAAGGATATCGTTGCTATGACCCCATTGATAACAAGTACTATGTTAGTGCTGATGTTACATTTTTTGAGCTAGTTATGTACTTCTCCCCTACAGGTGACATATTGGTTTCCTCTACATCTCCAGATGATAATGTCTATGTTCCCCTACCTCCAAGTCTGGGTCGATCTGAGTCCACTACACCATCACCACCACCACCACCACCGTCTCCATATCCTTCCATTCCACCATTCCCTAAGTTCTACACAAGACGGTCAGGGCCTGCTCATGCTACATGACAACCATCCATCACGCCTCAGGTATGCCCCGATGTTATCACTAATGATGGATTAATTAATGCACCGGTGCAGGAGTCTTTGATACAGGGGGAGGATCCACTAGTCAGTACAGTGGATGATGATCTTGATCGTCCTATTGCTCATAGGAAGCAGAAGAGGCAATGTGCATCCTATCCTCTTGCGTCTCATGTGTCCTTTCGTCGTCTTACTGGTGATTTTCAAAGGTTTGCAGCAACTGTCTCGACAATTGAGATTCCACAGACATATCAAGAGGCCATGAAGATTGATAGCTGGCGTTTAGCCATGGAGGAGGAGATGCGTGCCTTACAGTCTCGAGGGACTTGGTCCCTAGTTCCTATTCCTCCTGGTGCTTCTGTGGTGAGTTGCAAGTGGGTGTTTACAGTTAAATATCACGCAGATGGCCGTCTTGATAGGTACAAGGCCAGACTTGTTGCACGAGGCTTCACCCAAACCTATGGGTTGGATTATTTGGATACATTTTCACCAGTGGCTCGACACTCGACTCTTCGCATTCTACTATCTGTTGCTGTGGTACGTGATTGGCCCATTTTCCAACTTGATGTCAAGAATGCATTCTTGTATGGTGATCTACAGGAGGACGTATACATGCAGCAACTACCAGGTTTTGCTGCTGAGGGGGAGACTCAGATGGTGTGTAGACTTCATAAGGCAATCTGTGGCCTTAAACAAAGTCCAAGGGCATGGTTCCAGAAGCTTTCCCAGATCATTGAACGACAGGGGTTCAAAAGATCAAATGCAGACCACTCGTTGTTTATCCAGAAGACTCCCAGAGGTACTGTTGTCGTCATGATATATGTTGATGATATTCTGGTTACAGGAGATGATGCTCAGGGAATTGAGATGACTAAATCCCTCTTGGGAAGCCAGTTTATTACGAAGGATCTAGGTACAATACGATAGTTTCTGGGGATAAAGTTTGCAAGAAATGCACAAGGAATGGTAATGACCCAAAGAAAACATGTCACGAACTTGTTAGTTGAAACGGGAATGGTTGGATGCAGACCGTCGAGCACTCCTATGGACCCAAGTATGAGACTTTATGACAATGATACTGAAGAGGTGGACAAAAGAAGATACAGAAAGATGGTGGGCAAGCTTCTATACATCACCATAACTCGACCGGATATTGCCTTTGCAGTAAACCGGGTGAGTCAATTTATGGAGCAACCTAGGCAAGTTCATATGGAAGCCCTGTATATGATATTGAGATACCTAAAGTCTTCTCCAGGCGCAGGTTTGTTATTTAGAAAGGACACAAATCTATCCATTTCCGCTTGTGCAGACGCAGACTATGCAGGGTGCCCAAAGGATCGCAAGACTATTTCAGGATTTGCTATCTTCATAGGAAGCTCTTTGGTTTCTTGGAAAAGCAAGAAACAAACTGTTGTGGCGAGATCCAGTGCTGAATCCGAATATAGAGCCATGGCACAAGCAAGCACAAAAATGATGTGGGTTCGCGCGGTCTTGGAAGACTTGAATATAAATGTCTCTTTACCCATGCAGCTTCAGTGTGACAACCAGGCAGCATTGTTCATTGTCAATAATCCAGCTTTTCATGAAAGAACAAAGCACATCGAAGTAGATTGTCACTACATTAGAGACATGATCCAGAAGGGCTTGATCTCTACTTCACACGTCAATTCAGAAGATCAGACTGCTGATATATTTACCAAGCCATTGCTCAAAGGACCCTTCCAGAGATGTTCTTCCAAGCTGAGCATGATGGATATCTATGCTCCATCTTGAGGGGGAGTGTAGAGGTTTATGTAGAGGATCACGTTATGTTATGATATACCGTTACGTATTTTCTATTTATCTCATGTACGTCTATGTAATTTACCTAAGGGTTTTCTCTTTATATAAGAGACCCTAGGGCTCTATGGAATAATACAGCAGAGCATTATCAACTCTAACAGTATTCATTTCCCTTTTCATTTGGTTAGCTATATCTACATCCCTGTAATATGACTATCCCAAGAAACTTATTACTTGAATCAGAATGTCGGAAAACATGATAAATACAATGTTATTTTCATTTATATTAAAGCCATGATCCGAAGTATATAACATGGAATAGTGACAATGTTGAGATATAAGTTATATTTATTATTGTTTTCTCATTTTCGATTTTCTTTTTCTTATTTTTATAATTTACCCAATAGGTTCCTCTCCTATATAAGAGAATCCTAGGGCCTCTCATAATGCAATTCTATTCTTTTCCCTCAACATGGTATCAGAGCCACGGTCCTAGACCAGAGTTCCTGTATCCCACCCTAACCCTAGCCCTACCCGCCTGCCCTGCCTCCTACCGTCCAGTGCACGCTAGGCCGCCGTCGCCCCTCCCCAGCGTCGCCCAGCCATCCCCGCACCCCTCCCGATGCCGCTTAGGCCCCCAACGCGCAGGAGCTCCCGTCGCCTAGGCCCCCAACGCGCAGGCCCTCCCGCCGCCTAGGTACCCAACGACCAGTCTACCCACCGTGCGAACTCTAGGCTGCTGTCCAGGGCCCCAACACCCCCAACTTTAAGGTCCTCCGCCTAGGCCCCCCAAGGCCGTCGCATACGGTCCCAGCCCATGGGTTGGACCTCAGGCGCTGTCCCATCTCTCTTAGGCAGTCACTTTGACTGTCCATATCGCCGTCAGCCCCTCCTCGCACCTCCGAACATATCCGCGAGTTGTTCTGCGGTCTGATTTTGACAGGAAAACGTGTTTCAGACCCATTATTCAAGTTTTCCGGGCCTAACAAGCAACGAGGATTGGTAAGGATGGTTGTATGAGTCTACACGTACAACCAATCCTTTGTATGATCATGTAGTCTTGTTTATATCGGTCTAATCCCTAGTTGAGTTCCGTTATTTGGTCGTCTTCTCATCATGTCAGAGAACAAGGATGACATTTTCTCATCCGGAGCCTTCAAGGGCCCGACTCCCATCGCTGAGATGGATGGGACCTACTATGAGTTGTGGTCCATGCAGTTTCTCACCCTCAGTGCAACAACAAGGAGCACATCTTGACAGATCCAGAGCCAACGGATAAGACTGGGGCGAATGCTTCTTGGAAGCAAGATGACGCGTATGCGCGTGTTTGGCTTTGTGGGACTCTCACTATAGAAATAGCCAATGATATTCTGACTCAACCCATCGCCAAGGCAATGTTGGACACTTTGGCATCTACCTATGCTCAGGCGAAGAATGAGGCCAAGATCCTTCAGCTACAGTTTGATATCTACAATACCAAGCAGAATGTCCGCCCGCCCTCTGCATGTTTACTACTCTTTGCTTCGTGGCATGTTTGAGAAGCTTCGTAGCTACATGCCCATTACGACATCTGCTGAGCAACAGAAGACGTATATGAACTCCACGATGGTTGGAGTTTTATGGCTGGACTTGATACATAGTATGAAGTTGCGCGTACTCAGCTTCTTACTGGAGCTACCATACCTCCCATAGAGGAGGCCTATAGCCGTCTCAACCGGATCATCATCCCTTTGGCAGCCACATCTTCGCCCTCTTTAGCGATGGCCACATTTCGAGGCCGGAGGGGGGGGTATCCAGCTTAGAGGGCGCACCCTCAAGGCAGAGGCGGTGGACGCCAGCGTTGTACTTGCACCTACTGTCGCAAGCCTGGACATGCAGAGGATACATGCTATCAGAAGAATGGATATCCTGTTTTTGGTCGAGTAGCAGAGCAGATTGTGTCTTCAGAGACTTCAACTCCCTAGGCCGATCCTCGCCTGGATGATATTGTCTCTCGTATTCGAGAGATCATGACTCCTACTGCTGAAACCGCCACTACAGATACCGCAACAGTAACCAGAGCCTCTTCGAGCTCCTCAGGTATCGCCTATGCTTTTACTGTAGTACGGATACAGGCATGACAGAGTGGATCGTGGATTCTGGTGCTTCTCACTACTTGTGTGGATACATAGCGCAACTGAGGTCCTACAGGACTATACCACCTGACAGATGGGTTGTTATTGCTAAATGGCGACCACTTACCCGTGACAGGGCAGGGGGAGGTGCATTTGACACCGTCCATCCGTTCGAAGAATGTTTTATATGCTCATGTCTTTTAGATGAATTTACTTTCTATTAGTCAAATCACTAAGGATCTGCATCGTCGTGCCATCTTTGACCCTTCATCTCTTGTGTTTCAGGACATACTCACGGGCAGGGTGATTGGATGTGGCCGTGAGCAGTGTGGACTCTACAGACTGGTCCAACCTCCTCATGCTAGTGTTTCTACTATACCTACTTGACTTGTCTCTCCATATTTGTGGCACCTTAGGTGTGGACACCTTCCTCTACAGAAGCTATGTCATGTCCTCCCTCAGATTTCTACGAGATCCTTCTTTTAGTGTGAGGCATGCTAGCTTGGGAAGCATCACCGTTCTTCTTTTCCATCCCCTCAGAGTCGGATCAGTTCTCAGTTATTGAGCTCCTTCATTTATACATTTGGGTCCGAGTCGTGTTCCTGATCACCAAGGACACGTTTTTATCTTGTTGCTGTCGATGATTTTTCTAGACTTTCTTGGGTCTTTTTATAAAGAATAAGTCTGAGACTGGATCTGTTATCAAGTATTTTATTAATGAGATAAAGAATATTTTTTCTGCCAATATCTAATATCTCCGTTCTGATAATGCCTTGGAATTCTGTACCTCACAGATTTCTGAGTTCCTTAGATCTCATGGCATTGTTCACCAGACCTCATGTGGCTACACTTCACAACAGAACGGTGTTGCCGAGTGCAAACAACGTCACTTACTTGATGTGACCAGAACCTTGTTGAGATATAGTCATGCTCCTCATGCTTATTAGGGTGATGTTGTCCTTACTGCTTGCTATTTGGTGAACCGTATGCCCTCCTCCATGTTAGGAGAAAAGATTCCTTTCTCGATTGCATTTCCTGAGAAGGATCTTTTCTCCCTTACACCTCGTGTGTTCGGATTTTTTGCATTTGTTGATGATGTCTCTCCAGGTCGTGACAAGCTCTCTCTTAGAGCTGTCAAGTGCGTATTTGTCGGCTACTCTCATACCCAAAAGGGGTATCGCTGGTTTGATCCGCTAAGGCAGAAATACTTTGTTAGTACTGATGTTACTTTCTTTGAGTCTGTCATGTATTTTTCTCCTACAGTTGACAGACTTGCTCCATCTGACTCTAACGATGAGATATACGTGCCTCCACCTCCTACTGTCGGTCCTCCGCCACCACCTCCGCCTCCAACACCACCTCCACCTTCACCACCTGCTCCTTTGGTTCAGTTTTTGACACGTGTGTTTACTCGCATGTCTCGCTCTGTTCCCCCTGCTCACAAGCCTTGCCCATCATCTAACATGCCTCAGGTATGTAATGAGCATATTGTTTCTACTGATGACACTACCGAGTTGTTTATGCAACATGATTCTAGACATGATGAGCAAGTGCCCTCTCCAGAGGGAAGCCTACAGGCTCCAGACTTGGCAGATGATTTTGACGTACCAATTGCTCTGCGAAAGCAGAAATACGTGTGTGCTACTTACCCACTTGCAACTCAGGTTTCTTTTGAGCAGGTCGTCAGAGGATTTCAGGAGGTTTACTTTGGCATTGTCAGCCGTGCAGATACCACAGACATATCAGGAGGTTCACAAGGATAGTCAGTGGAGGTTAGCTATGGAGGAGGAGATGGTTGCGCTACAGTCACATGGCACGTGGAGTCTTTTTTCTGCTCCAGTTGATGCATCTGTTGTGGGATGCAAATGGGTGTTTACTGTGAAACACTGTGCGGATGGCAGCGTGGATTGCTATAAAGCAAGACTTGTGGCACGAGGGTTCACCTTGACATATGGGGTGGACTATCAGGATACTTTCTCTCCAGTTGCCAGGCATTCTACTCTACGTATTCTACTTTCTGTTGCTATGACACAAGATTGGCCCCTTTATCAGCTTGATGTGAAGATTTCCTCTATGGTGATATACAGGAGGTCTACATGCAACAACCACCTGGATTTGTTGCTGAGGAGGAGTGTCAGAAGGTTTGCAGGCTACACAACAGTCGGACTTGATAGAGCAGCAAGGGTTTGTGAGATCGACTATCGATCACTCCTTATTCATACAGAGGACCCAGAGAGGTACAACTGTCATTCTTGTTTATGCTGATGACATCATTGTTACAGGGGATAACGAGCAGGGCATTCAGGGTGCCAAGGACTTCCTAGGTCAACAGCTTGTGACCAAGGACCTTGGACATTTACGTTACTTCCTTGGACTAGAGTTTGCCAGGAACCATCGAGGTCTTGTGATGACCCAGAGGAAGTATGCCATAGATCCTCTTTCAGAGACAGGTATAACAGATTGCAGACCTGCCACTAGTCCTCTTGACCTGAGTATGAAGCTCTATGATGATGATACAGAGGAGGTCGACAAGAGGAGGTACGGAGAGCTTGTTGGCAAGCTACTATATGTAACTATTACCAGGCCCAACATATCATTTGCCGCGAGAAAAGTGAGTCAGTTTATGGAGCAGCCTAGACGAGCACATATGGATGCAGTCCATATGATTCTGAGATACCTGAAGACTTCACCTAGTATCGGACTTCTCTTTAGCAGGGGCACATCTCTCTCAGTTACAGTATGCGCAGATGCAGATTATGCTGGGTGTCCAAAGGATAGAAAGTCTACATCATGCTTTGCTGTGTTCATAAGGAATTCTCTTGTTTCAGAGAAAAGTAAGAAGCAGACTGTGGTTGCCAAATCAAGTGCTGAGTCAGAATACATGGCCATGGCACAGGCTAGTACAGAGATGATGTGGGTCAAATCCGTCCTTACTGACCTGACTATAGAGGTGCCTCTTCCCATGCACCTCCGATGTGATAATCAGGCTGCTCTTTTCATTGCCAACAACCCAGCCTTTCATGAGAGGGCGGAGCACATAGAGGTGGATTATCACTACACTCGTGACATGATACATAAGGATATTATCACCACTACGCATGTCAGCTCTGGAGACCAGACAACAGATGTACTTAGAGTCAAATTCCTAAGTAGTACCTGGGAATTACTTAAATACCCAGGTCCTACGAAATGTTTTTTTTTACTCAAAAAATATAGAGGTGTCGTATGTTGAACATGCGACACATATAAAGTTTTTTTTACCCAAGAACTACATGTATAGCGCATCTTGAATATGCGATATACATAACGCATATTGGATATGCGCTATTGCGGCTAAATAAGGCCCGCGTCCGACGACCCTGGCATTCCCACGCTCTTCCAGTCCTCCAGCACCGCTGCCGCCTTCGACGCCCAGTGCCCCACCCGCGATATTTAATCTCCTCCTCTCTAGAAAACGTTCATTTTGGTTACTCCTTGCCCCACAGAACACTCCTTTTCCGTGGTTTCATTGATTGCCACCGTCGTAGCCGCCCCCGTATCCCACTAGGGCAAACCGGTTGTTGTGAAGATTTGGACTTGGTAAATTTTTTTCTTGAGTTATTTTTGTATCATATGCATAATATTTTCATTTCTTGAATGTATGACGTTTGCTTGTACGTCGTGTCACGTATTAGGTTAGAATGGAGCAGTTATATTGTATGTGTCATTTGAGGGGTACACTCATGTGCGGATCGTCGACCAACGTAAGGGGGTTTGTGCTAATACCTAATATGACGTTCGAGGAGATGTTGAACTTGATTTACCGTAAGTTCAACCTGGATGCCGATAGTCAAAAAATCCGATTATTACATCGCATCCCTCGAGGCCCAGGGGAGGAACCATCATTTTCATCTATTGTCGATGATGATGATGTGCAGGCAGTTCTTGTGTATGCTCGGACCATTGGAAAATCAATGCCTACCGACATTTATGTTGAAGATGCATTTGTGAGCGAAGTCCCCACTGATGTGGCTAACAGGGGACCGTCTGTAGTCCTGAGCACACAACCAGCAGTAGTCCGTAGCACACAACCCAGAAATGTCCCAACCATGGAACCCTACTTTGAAACTGATGCGCCTGTAACGCAGCCATGCACGGATCGGGATTCGGGCATGAGTGAGCCGTTGCGGCGAGAGGTTAACCATTGTTTGGATGATTTCATCCCTTGGGGGTCCGATGATGACCTGGAAGAAGGTAGCGAAGATGTCGAAGATGATATGATGGACGGGGAGATCCCAGCTGATGAACAAGGCACGAATATTATTACACCCCGTATACCCTTTTTTGGGGTTAGAGGATCAAATACCCGTTCAACATATGAAGACGACATTCGACGGAAGTCTAGAGTTGATGGTGTCGCTGACGAAATTCGTAAGGGTAGGACGTTCAAATGTAGCTGCGGGATTGATGGGGATAAACATATTGTTCCCCTTGCATTCGGAATTGTTGACGAGGAATCCGCTCCTTCATGGAAGTGGTTTCTATCGTTGGTGCGCATCAGGGTAATTGGCATGCGAGCAGGACCAATATGTATCATCTCTGATCGGAACGCTGGAATAAAAGCCGCTATGAAAGATGCTGACGTGGACTTATTAGAACCCTTTGCATATTGGCGGTTCTGTACAAGGCACGTCGCGAGCAACTTCAATAGTGTCTTTAAAAATGGCTCCATGAAAGCGCTGGTCCAAGCAGCTGCATTACAAACAACTAGGAAGTTCGCTTACTTCATGAGAAAATTACAAGAGTGGAATAATGCAGCAGGTAGGTGGTTTTCTACTCATGATTGTCGTCGTGAGCAATGGACCTTGGCTTACGACGGTGGTTATAGGTTTGGTCAGATGACCACAAATATTAGCGAAAGCTACAATGCTGTTCTTAAAGATGCATGTTGCTTGCCAATATCTGTGTTAATCGAGAAGACTTTCTATAATTGTGTGTCATATTTCATTCAACATGCTGAAGAAGCAAGTGCAGCCATTGTTGCTGGTAGAAAATTCACGCACTATGCATCCACAGAGCTTACCCGTTGGACTGCAGCTGCGAATGGGCACACGGCAACAGCTGCGAAGAAGCAAGAAGCAAGTGTCGTATATTTTTAATTTTCATTGTATGTGGTAGTTGTGTTAAATAGTTGTTGCTTTTGTCGGATATTGTTCTTCTTTACATTGTATTGTCTAACATTGAATATTTTAATTTTCAGATGGATCCCGGCCCAATTGACCCTTCCGTTTTGCACCTTCAGGAGCGACATCGTTCACGTCGAGTTTGGGCTGGCGATGTAAGTAATTTTAATTTCTTCCTTCCTTCAAATTTTTCCTAACATTTTTTTTGTAGGAATCTTCGTGGTTGCGTTGCTGACGACGAGAGACCCATGTACGTCGGATACCTTTGGATGACCGGCTACAACCTTACGTAGCCGAAGTAGGATTTGGATGCATTTCAGAGCTCGAGTTTATTACCCTGGATTGGCATCTGGTGACAGCGTTTGTGGTAAATTTAGTAAGAAAAATGCTACAAATTTATCTATACGTTTTTTTCTTGGGTGCAGCTAGCCAAGTGGAGCCGTGTGTACGAGATTGGACACGAGGAATGTCGCGAGATTGCGGCACAAGCGAAGGCGGAAATGACGGAGTGGCTGTCGTTCCAATTTTCAGATGCGGTCACGTTACATGAAGAACGTGCTGATGTGGCTAGGGAGGAGGCAAGGCGAGGAAGGGCAAGAGGACGGGGAAGAGGAAGAGGTCGAGGTAGGGCGCGTGAACAAGTGCCGGAACCCATGGACTATGAAGAAGCCGCTGCGGAAGATGAGAACCTTGCGCAAAGAGACTTCTTCACACCTGCCACCGAGCGACCACGGGACGACTTGCCAATGCCTCAGGCACCGTTGAGGCATGGATTGGACATTACCGAGATACAACCAACTTACTGCACACTAACGCCGCCGCCGATGCCAACCTTCGAGGAAGATGTCCCAGGGCTCTCCCAAATCCACATGATAGACGAGGCGAACCGACTGTTACGGTTCCATCCTCCTGATACCACGATTACATACCAGCAGAGGAAAAAGCGTTGAGTTGTAATCATTGTACTTTTTTATGACACAAAAATGTGATGTATAATCGTGGACAACTCTATTTATATTAAATGTTTGGAATTTCTTTCTGGATCACATTATTTATCTGCGTTGTGAATGTCTGTGTCCATAGCCTGCTTTGGTGATTGTCTATACATCTTTGAATGCGTGAATGCAATGTCTATTTATATTAAAGACATGAAATTGGTCATGCTTTTTCATGGGTTTTTATGACATGTCGCATGTCACCCGTCGGACATGTTGCAAGATGACTAATGGTCAAACCCACAACTTCAAAAGTTCGTATGTCCCAGACCTCGCCATGACCAGGACCGTGGCCACTCATTTTCCAGGGAATTTCGAATATGTCGCATGTTGGACATGCGACATATGCGAAATTCCCTGGAAAGAGGCCAGGACCGTGGCCACTCATTTTCCAAGGAATTTCTCATATGTCACATGTTGGACATGCGACATTCGGGAAATTCCCTGGAAAGAGACCAGGACCGCGGTCAGTCAATTTCCAGGCTTTTTCTCATATGTCGCATGTCGAACATGCGACATGTGACATATTCCCTGGAATGCCAAGGCCGATAGGCGCGGGCCTATTTAGCCGCAATAGCGCATATCCAATATGCGTTATGTATATCGTATGTAGTTCTTTGGTAAAAAAAAACTTTAGATGTGTCGCATGTTCAACATGCGACACCTCTATATTTTTTGAGTAAAAAAACATTTCGTAGGACCTGGGTATTTAAGTAATTCCCAGGTACTACTTAGGAATTTGACTCGATGTACTTACAAAGGCCCTAGCGAGAGGACCTTATCAGAGACATTGTTCCAAGATGAGTTTGATTGATATCTACGCTCCGACTTGAGGGAGAGTGTTGAGATATAAGTTATGTTTATTATTGTTTTCTCATTTTCTATTTCCTTTTTTTTTCTTTCTGTAATTTGCCCAACAAGTTTCTCTCCTATATAAGAGAACCCTTGGACCTCTCATAATGCAATTATATTCTTTTCCCTCTGTCGGGAAAATAAGAGAACATGTTTATTCCATCAGCCCTAGGCTCTCTTATATAGGAGAGTAGCCTATGGGTAAATTACATAAAGAGTACGACAGGAACGGAAAATAACAAAAAAGTACATAAGTGAATAATATATGTTTACACTCTCCCTCAAGATGGAGCATAGATATCAATCATGCTCAGCTTGGACGCACACTTCTGAAATGGGCCTCACAGTAATGCCTTGGTAAAAATATCTGCCGTTTGATTCTCTGAACTAACATGGGATGTAGCAATGAATCCCTTCTGAATCATGTCACGTATAAAGTGACAGTCAACTTCAATGTGCTTGATTCGTTTATGGAATGCTGGATTGTTTGCAATGAACAAGGCCGCCTGATTGTCACATTCTAAAGCCATAGGAAGTGGGACTTCTATATGTAAATCTGTAAGCACAGCCTTTACCCACATCATTTCTGTGCTAACCTGAGCCATAGCCCTATATTCAGATTCAACACTAAACCTTGCTACCATAGTTTGTTTCTTGCTCCTCCATGAGACTAGGGAATCTCCAACATATACAGCAAACCCAGAGGTAGACTTCCTGTCCTTGGGACACCCTGCATAATCTGTATCTGCACAGGCTGAGATAGTAATCACCTTGCCTTTCTTGAACAATAGGCCCGCACCTGGAGATGACTTGAGGTACCTGAGTATCATATGTATGGCATCCATGTGAACCTGACGTGGTTGCTCCATGAACTGGCTCACTCGACTCACAACAAAGGATATATCGGGCCTAGTGATAGTAACATACAGAAGTTTGCCCACCAGTTCTCTGTATCTTCTCCATCCACCTCCTATGTATCATCATCATATAGCTTCATACTAGGGTCCATCGGTGTGGTAGCAGGTCGGCAACCAAGCATTCCTGTTTCACTCAACAGGTCAGTGACATATTTTCTCTGAGACATTAACAACCCATACGGATTTCTGGCGAACTCCAGTCCCAGAAAATATCTAAGAACTCCAAGGTCCTTGGTAACAAATTCATGACCCAGCATTTCTTTCGCCTCCTTTATTCCTTGTTCATCATCACCTGTAATTAAAATATCGTCTACATAGACCATGATTGCAATAATACCTCTGGAAGTCTTTTGCACGAACAAGGAATGATCAGCATTAGAACGTTTGTATCCCTGTTTCTCAAAGAGGTCTGAGAGCTTCTGAAACCACGCTCTGGGGCTCTGCTTAAGGCCATAGATAGCTTTATGAAGTCTGCACACCTTGGGACACTCCCCCTCATCAGCAAAACCAGGTGGCTGTTGCATGTAGACTTCCTCCTTTAAGTCACCATATAAGAACGCATTCTTCACATCCAACTGATATAGCGGCCACTCACGAGTGACCGCAACTGACAGCAAGATTCATAGAGTGGAATGGCGGGCCACTGGCGAGAATGTATCAAGATAGTCCACCCCGTATGTCTATGTAAAGCCACGAGCAACAAGACGAGGCTTGTATCTGTCAATACTGCCATCTGCATTCTGCTTGACTGTAAATACCCACTTGCAGCTCACTGGGGACACATCAGCAGGTATAGGAACCAGACTCCAAGTTCCTCTAGACTGAAGTACTGCCATTTCTTCCTCCATTGCTAGACGCCATCTACTATCCTTCAGAGCGTCTTGGTAATTCCGTGGAATAGCTACTGCTGACAATGCGACGACAAAGTTCCTGAAATCTCCAGTTAGTCGTTCGAATGAAACAGAGGCTGCTAAAGGATATGATGCGTAGCTTCGCTTCGACTTTCGTATAGCAATAGGAACATCTAAATCAGCTGTGTCCTCGTCTGGCCTCTGTGACACATCCTGCTCAGAAAAATCATCAGATCCATCAATAGTAATATCTTCAGGACCTACCTTAGGCGAGCTAGGTGATGAGCAATGAGCATGAGCTGAAGCAGGCCTGCGGGTATAATGAAATGATAATGGTGAAACATGTATAGTAATAGGAGGTGTAGACGATGGTAACGGTTCTGGTGGTAGCAAGGATTGAAAAAACGAAAGGCGGAACGAGGCGGTCTCCTTGGAATCGAGGCGAGGCGTAGCCTCGAGGCGGTCGAGGCGTAAGCCTCAGATTATATAGAAAAATATGTATAAAGCTACAATTATATATATCTCAATGTAATTATATGTTCTTTGCTCAATATATAATAATTTACACTATAAGATATAATGAAATAATAAATATAAGAACCCCAAAATAGAAGATAGAACAACATCATATACATTTCTACTCATTTTCATCCAATCAAAGAGGAATTTATTGACTATAGATATTGTGAAAGAATTAAACAGTACATATATGTCTATGAAATATTGTTGTAATTAAAAGTACGACTAAATATGTATCAAAGAAATTTATGTTATGTGTCTAACATATAATATATGATCGCACGAGAAACCATTAATCATATCCATTTCGAGCAAATCTTTGAAATATTGTTGTAATTAAAAGTACGATTAAATATATGTCAAAGAAATTTATGTTGTGTCTAATATATAATATAAGGCAACATGAGAAATCGTAAACCTTATCCATTTTGTTTTGCTTGATATATTGAAAATCTTGTTAAGTTACAAGTATTTTTTAATTGATATTTATGAATTCATTCATTAAGAGTGATATAATAAGAGTTTGCCCAAATAGTTGGATACATTAATTGTAAATATGAAGTTATGGACATGAAAGAAACATCATATTTAGGCATTCATCTTATATAATCATTATCCTAAATAAATATATATTTATAATCTTCTCAAACTACTAAGTAAACCATTAAATAATAAAAAATATTTCAAAAAAATCGAAAACGCCTCATAAAACGCCTCGACCGCCTTGACCACCCGAGGCTTACGCCGCACATGACTGGTCTGAGGCATACGCCTCGAGGCTAAAAGGGACCGCCTCGCCTCGAGGCGTACGCCTCGACCACCTCGAGGCTAGTTTTTTCAAACCATGAGTGGTAGTGGTGGTGGTGATGGTGGTGGTGATGACATGTAAATGGCATCAGTATTAGCTGGAGGTATCAACTGATCACCTGAGGCTGAAAAATACATAACAGATTCAAAAAATGTAACATCTGCACTGACAAGGTACCGCCTGCGCAATGGATCATAGCACTTGTACCCCTTCTGAGTTCTGGAGTACCCAACGAAAACACACTTGACAGCCCTAGGAGAGAGCTTGTCAGTCCCTGGAGACAACTGGTGTACAAAGGCAACCGAACCAAACACACGAGGAGTAAGGGAAAATAGTTCTTTTCCAGGGAAGATAAGAGAGAAAGGGATCTTTTCACCTAGAACAGATGACGGCATACGATTGATTAGGTAATATGCTGTAAGAACAACGTTACCCCAGTAAGAATGAGGAGCATGACTCTGTATAAGGAGTGACCTGGTTACATCCAGTAAGTGGTGATGTTTCCTTTCAGCGATCCCATTCTGTTGGGAGGTATAGGCACAGGATGTCTGGTGGATAATCCCTTGGGATGAGAAATAACTGGATAGGACATGAGTACGCACTTCCAGGGCATTATCACTTCTCACAATTTTAACAGATGCAGAAAAACATTACGAATCTCATTAAGAAAATTGATGATAATATTCCCTGCTTCGGATTTATTCTTTAACAAAAACACCCATGACACACGAGAGAAGTCATCCACAATAACTATATAAAACCTGTGTCCCTGATGATCAGGAACACGACTCGGACCCCAGATATTAATGCGAAATAACTCAAACTTGGAGGTACTGCTCCGACACTGACAACTGGGAAAGGTAGACCGATGATGCTTTCCCAATTGACACGCCTCACATTGGATAGATGTGTGAGGCAAAACCTGGGGTAACACACGACGCAGTTTCTGAAGCGGTAGATGTCCAAAGCGCAGATGCCATAGCAGAGGGGAGACGGGTCCAACGGGTAGAGATGAGGTTCCAGCAAAAGAGGTCTGACTGAGGCGATAGAGGCCTCCTTGCTCATAGCCACGCCCAATCACGTTGCCCGTAAGGATGTCCTGAAAAACAAGAGAAGATGGATAAAAAATCACCCGACATTGTAAATCCTTTGTAATTTGGATGTTAGACAATAAATTCATTGAAAAATCAGGTGCGTGTAACACATTCTTGAGCTGCATAGATGATGTCAGTCTAATCTCCCCCTGACCAGTAATCGGGGAATGTGTACCATTGGCAATGACCACTGTTCGACCTGGAGGGATCTGTCTGTACCCTGTAAGTAGACTTAGATCGCCACATAGATGATGTGTGGCGCCAGAGTCCATAATCCATGCTAAAGTATCTGATCCACTACTAGTAAATGCATGTATGCTACCTGATGCATTGGTAGATGCAGAGGCGGATGTAGCAACATCTCAGTAGTGGGTGCTGAGCCAGATGGAGGAATAATGCCTCTTAGACGGGCAACAAGATCATCAAAGCGCTGATCCAAAGAGGCAGCAGATGGAGGCTCTATCTGCTCAGCGACTCGTGCAGATGCAGGAAATCCATTCTTAGAGTGGCATGTGTCTTCAGTATGTCCGGTGCGATGGCAGTAGGTACACGTTGGCCGAACTCGGCCTCCTCTGCCACGAGGGCCATGGCCACGGGTATGATGGTGACCTCCACGGCCTCTGTTAGCAACCATGGCAGAAGCAGTCTGATTTGTAGCCGTAGAAGGAACAGTGATCCGACTCAATCTGTGAAAGGCTTCCTCCATAGGAGGAATAGTAGAATCTGCCAAGATCTGGGACCGTGCTACCTCATACTCAGGATCAAGGGCTGCGAGGAAAACTCTTACCATAGTAGCATTCCGGTAGGTCTTCTGTTGCTCTGGTGTGGCTGTCAGGGGCATGAAGCTATACAGCTTCTCGAACATTCCTCGTAGAGATGTGTACAGTGAGTGTAGAGGACGTCCATTCTGCTTGATAGTGAATATGTCATGCTGGAGTTGCAGAATCTTTGTCTCATTCTTCGATTGAGAATATGTGGCAGCCAGAATATCCCACATTTCTTTGGCTGTGGGCTGATGAAGAATATCATTAGCAATCTTGATTGCCAGAGTTCCAGATAGCCATACTTTGGCATATGCATCATCTGCCTCCCACGAGGCATTAACTCCAGTCTTCTCAGCAGGCTCTTTTTCAGTAAGAATGTGCTTCTTACCGGTTGACTTCATCATACTCATGAACTGCATAGCCCATAGTTCATAGTTCGAACCATCCATCTTCACAATCGGCGCTGGACCTCGGAAGACGCCTATAGATGGAATATCTGCCTGGCTTTCTGACATACTGATAACCGAAGACTGGAGTAGTAGACTGAGGATATGATCGTCTACACGGACATAAACAGGTTTAGTTGCATGTGTAGACTTCAAGCAACCAAACCCATTCCTTTGGAGGTGTGCGCGCTTGGCTTAGGGTTCTATAGATCTCACAGCCCGATGCACGCAGGAGGCGCGAGGGTGCTAGGGGTACGTGCAGGGCTGGTTCACGGCGCGCTGAGGGCGAGTGTGCGAGACAGGAGGCGCACGCAGAGCGCGCGTAAGGGCACACAACGCACGCGAGGCAGGCGCGCGTGGAAGGCGCGCAGGACTACTTCATTTTTTATAAGTACAGAGAGATCAAAATATAATACAAAATGAAAACTGAAATAGATGCAGAATATTAAAGATTTCAGAATATATCATTGAAAGAACCTCTAAATCATTAGAGTACATTTTATGAAATTTAGATATCACAGAGAATCTTACATATAGAGTTATATTATAATAAAAAGCAAATAGCAAATACGTACACCCCCTCTCAAGTTGGAGCACATCCATGAATCATACTCAACTTGGAAGATAACAAGGAAGCTGCTTCTTTGGAAGCTCTTTAGTGAAGATATTACCAACTGACATTTTGTAGAAATGTGAGAAGCAGTAATCTTTCCTCATTATATCACTTCTCTTATAAAGTAACAATCGACTTCAATATGCTTGGTGTGCTTATAAAAGACAAGGCTAAGGGTAATATATGTGGCAAACTTGTAATCAATGTAGAGAGGTACCTGTGTCTTGATGAAAAAAAGTAAGTTCATGCAAGGAGATCAATCAACTAATTACACAAGTGGTCTGCCCCATAACGAGCTACTTCCATCCTGTATGCCATAGGGTTGATCTTGGTAGCCATTAAAACATTAGTAAATTGCCTTTTATTAGTAAAGAAACCAGCATTTACAGTATAGTGAGAGATAATGTGTAATGTATAACTTCAGTTTCCCTTTCTTATGGAATATGTTGCTCAAACATAGTAGATGAGGCACGAAGATCATCCAATTTTGCAGTAGGTGGCACTAGTTGTTGAAGGAGAAACATGTACATCTAGAGCAACATGTAAGTGGACTGACTCAAAAAGCTTTTGGTGCATCTTGTGATAGATGTAGAGCGAAATCATAACTCTAACCGGATATCGCTTACAAGCTTAGTAAAGAAAACATGTTGCTCGAAAAAGGTAACATCCATAGAGACATGGTACCGACGACTAACATGTTATAACAACGACACCCTTCTTGTCTTCTAGAATAGCCCAAGAAGTTCATTCGATTACACAAGGAGATCAATGTGGAAATTGGACAACGACAGTGCCACGAAATATGCGTAAGAGTAAATAAAGAGATTCCTCATCAGTATAAAGCGAATGAAAGGGAGTGGAAACATTAAAGGAACCCATTTGATCAATTAGGTGGTGATAGAACAACACTTCCCTGTAAGTTTTTTTTTTTGAGTCGAGCTTCCGCACATGTTTTCTGCGAACTTTATCTGCATGAGTAGAGTATGTAAAATATTAAGGAGAAAATTTTGATGGCAAAATATGTACCATTAATCTATATCTCTTCTTTTGTAGAGAAATAATCATGCCTACTGACCATGGTTGGGGAGATAAATCTCTCCAACTCATGGTTGTCTATTCCTAAGTCCCAACGGTCACATTCGTCTCTTCAATACATTGAAATAAAAGTTTGGCTACTATGCATTCCAAAAAAACCATGAATACAACACGCAAGCAATGTTTTTGAAACCGAACTAGAGGCTGGACCGAAAACCTTACCAAAAAGGTTGAATCGGGTTAGACCATGGAATTAAACCGGTTTGACCAGATGGTGTCATCATTTTTTGAACTGGACTAAACCAAATCGGTGAGGAAAAAAGTGGTTGAATTGATCGATCAAACCGACATAGTAAACTCATGCAAAATACACATTTAAGTATCACTAAAAAATTGTTGATAGAACCATAATACACACACCCACACCCAAAAAAGATCAATAAAAAAATATCAAATTTATAAATGTGTTTTTTCTTATATTAACATGCAAATATTTTCTTAAGTAATATGTATTTTTATGTATAAACTTTTGAACCTAATTGAACCGAAATTTATATGCCCAATTGAACCGGTAGTTGGACCCAAAAAATGAATATTTGAACCAAACCGGTGAAACCTGGATAACCGGACGGGTCTAGATCCGGTTTCAATAGCACTGCTATATAGAGAAGAAAAAAAAAGAATAGTGGAGGCTGGATGGGATACTATCATCGAGAATACACCATCTTCTCCAAGGAGAAGAACTCAATAAGAACCCGACAACATCCTCACCTCCTTCTAAAACTCTAGCCCATTTCGATTCCGTCACCGTGATTTCAAACCTACAAACATGTTTTGCGGCCCTAGCGCGGATCGAGGAGTGACGAGGATGGTTGTATGAGTCTATACGTACAACCAATCCTCTATATGATCGTGTAGACTTGCTTGGATTAGTCTATTTTCCCAGTTGAGTTCCATTTCGGTCTTCTTTCTCATCATGTCAGAGAACAAGGGTGCCATTTTCTCTTTGTCTGGTTCCCAAGGGACCGACTCTCATCGTGAAGATGGACGGGACCAACTATGAGTTATGGTCCATGTAGTTTTTGACCCTTATGTAGTGCAATAACAAGGAGCACATTTTTACAAAGCCAGAGCTGACGGACAATAAGGGGGTGTTGAGTAGAGTTTTCATGATCTATAATTGTTTGAGGTATCTATACAAGAGAATCTTTTGTCAATTCCTTATAGGAGTTTCCATTCTCAGAGATCCTCAGAGAGAGACTCACTACAAACTCTGTTAGAGTATTTGGAGCATGCATCACTTATGTAATAGGTGGGTAAATGGATCCCTCCAGGATCCATTTACCCCACCCAGTTGTTTAGTCCCACATTGTCCAGTGGTGGGACTTGGAGGCCCTGTAGAAGCTATATAAGGAGCCCCAGGCCTCCTGTAACAGATGAGAAAGTTCAATAGAATATCCGTCCCTTTGAGGGCTTCTCCCGTGGTTTCATCCCGCTCCTCACGGAGTAGGGTTCCACGTAAAAATCTTTTGTGTTCTTCATGTTTATCTTTATTTCTATGCTCTGATTATCATTTCCGCTTCCGCTTCCGATTTTACTAACATGGTATCAGAGCGGTTCGAGGATCTGTTCTGGAACGTGATCTATCTCCCGACAGAGATGATCTCATGTTCACGTTTCCGACTGGAACCCTAACCGCCATCCTCTTCATCCACGTGCAGGCGGCATGTGACACGGGAGCATCTTCATTTCTGGCGGTTGCACAGGAACTATCCAGGCTGTGGCATCCAGCCCTAGGCCCTCGATCACGTTGAAGAACAGCTGCAAAAGGCGGCGCCTACCTCCAGATCAGCCGCACTCAAGCCCCAGCGACGTCCTCCCGCACTTTGCGCAACCACACAGCGGCGCTTGCATCAAACCCAAGCCATCAGATCGCAGCATCGGCAAAGAAGCTCCCAGATGGTGGAGCTTATGATCTAGGCGCCGCTGTCACCGCTCCTTCCAGGCGGAGCCCTAGCGCAGGCGAAACCTTCTCTTCAAGGGCTGTCGCATCGCGTAGCCCTGGCGCGAGCCACCCGGGTCACTTCCTCCGCGCCTTCCCACCAAGCTCCAGCTTCAGGCGCGCCTCGCGCGAACCTCCACTGCGGCTCCAGGGCATCGCCAGGCGGCGCACCCGCGCACCCCGATCTCTACTCGATGCTCCTTAGGTGATGAAGGCGCCAAGGCGATCTCCATCTCGATCTTTAGGGCGTGCGCATGATGTACCCATCTCCACCAATCTCGCTGCTGAACCAAGCGGCGATGCCGTCCATTTTCCTAGCGGCAGCGGGGGAAAGGAAGCCCCCATCGGGGCGTTGGCTCCATTGAGCGATGGGTTCCCTGTTTGGGAACCCTAATGGGTGGTTAAAGCCCCAAGTGGGCCCTTGATTATTTAAGAAAAAAAGGGAGAAGTTTGGGCCCAGTCTTTGGGCGAGTCGGGTTGTAAAAAAAGGTGAGAAGATTGGGCTCTTTTTTGGGCCGAGTTATTTTGTATAAAAAAAGGGAGAGCTTTGAGAGAGAGCAGGCCTAATGGGCGGAAAAAAAAGCTCCAGTATTTAAAAAAAAGGGAGAATTTTTTTTTCAAAAAAAAGGAGGCGTGTACAAAGGAAAAAGCTGTACGCATTTTTTCAAAAAAAAAGGGAAAAAAGGAAAAAAAAAAGAAAGAGGCGCATACAAAGAAAAGTCGTATGCAATTTTCAAAAAAAATGCAAGTAAAGCCGAGAAAATGTAACGGCTTATTTGGTATTATATCCCCATATTTATGTATTATCTTATCTTCTCCCAACGTGGTCAACAATGTCATTCCGACCAGTATGGGAGAAAGGGGGAGTATATATAGAGAGTCACAGGTCTTGTTCTAAGATTCAGATATCAGATTTTCCAGACCGGTCAGATGTTCAGACTCTACAAATTTCAGACTCGATGATGACGCATGCCAATCATTCTTGTTGGTCGGCCAGAGCTTTCATGTAAGCCATAGGGACTCCAGAGCATAGGACTATTCCCTATGCCATTAAGGGCAAGGGTTTTCATGTGGTATCATAGGGACTCCAGAGTAGAGTACCATTCTCTGAGCCAGATAGATCCAGTTTCACACTCCAGCCCGTTCGTCCTCCTCACATGCATGCCATGAGAAGCAACGTCCTCGACTGCAGCAGCTGTGCACGTTGGGTTGATATTGTCTGTAGTGTCATGTATTGTGAGTTGAGTTTCTTCCTGTTTGTCCAAGCTGAGCATTGCATGCTCCAGCTTGAGGGGGAGTGTTAGAGTATTTGGAGCATGCGTCACTTATGTAAAAGGTGGGTAAATGGATCCCTCCAGGATCCATTTACCCCGCCCAGTTGTTTAGTCCCACATTGTCCAGTGGTGGGACTTGGAGGCCCTGTAGAAGCTATATAAGGAGCCCCAGGCCTCCTGTAACAGATGAGAAAGTTCAATAGAATATCCGCCCCTTTGAGGGCTTCTCCCGTGGTTTCATCCCGCTCCTCACGGAGTAGGGTTCCACGTAAAAATCTTTTGTGTTCTTCATGTTTATCTTTATTTCTATGCTCTGATTATCATTTTCACTTCCGCTTCCGATTTTACTAACAAACTCCATTCTGTATAAATCGTGAATTCCGATATGAAATCCTTTCTAGGCACCTATACATGAGAACTCTCTTTGAAGTGTGTTAGAATTATTGTTAGAGTCATTTTATTTATTCTATTTTGTAGCCCCTCGAGGGTACCATTGTACTTTTCTTTTGCTCTTTAAGGTTTTATGCTGTATAAGAACCCCTATAGCATATGGAATAAACAAGTTATTCTTTCATCTTTCTCCACATGGTATCAGAGCAACGATTTTAAATCATGGTTCTGACCTAGCCTCCCCACCGCCATCGCAAGCTGCCTTCTCGTAGTCTTGTGCGGACCCTCCTCTCCATCTAGGGCCCCATCAAAATCTCGCGTGACATTGCTGTGCAACCAACCCAAACCATAGGCACCCTGCCACCCCAATCAATTCGACATTCCTTCTAGGCTTCTTGGGCACCACCACCTAGGGCTATAAAGCCTCCCAGGCCACTAGGGTGTCGCTAGCCCACCTCCGACATCACCTCAGGATCCGTTGGGCCTTCGCCAAGCACCATAGTCCTTCGCCCAAACTTGCTTGGCACTGTCAGAGCTCTGCTAGGGCTTCTCCAGCTCACCTGCACTCCGCCCATGTTCTAGGGCTCTGCTAACCCCTGTTTAGGGCTCCGCCAGGGCACCAACACCTACCTGCTAGGTGTCGTCGCTGCATTTGGTGCGTGATTAGAAGTTCTCCTAACTCTCTTACTTGTATCAATCCTTAACCATGATGGCTATGTCTTTTACCGAGACAAAAATCTTCTTTTCGGCATCCAATGTGATGATGCATGGTACCTCTATTAAACTTAAGAGCATTGGCAACTATGTGCTATGGTTTCGAGCATTCAAAGTATTCATCAGCAGTCATAGGAAGATTTCCATCTTAACGAAGGAACCCCCAAAGGAAGATGACAAGGATTTTAGTCCTGACAAGTAGACAACTATTTGGTCATGAGTTGGATGACCAGTAGTGTAAAACCCACATTGGAATGAATCTCTTGTTCAAGGAGACAACCAAGGTGATATGGGAAGAGTTGGCACAGACATATTCACAGCAAACGACCAAGTCACCTATGGCTGACATCTACATGCAGATTTGATCTGCATCACAAGATGACTCTTCGTTGATGGAGTACTATCGTCTACTTACCCGATTGTATGAGGAACTTGCTATATTCCGGCTGGCCTGTTATACGGGACATGTTGTAGAGAGAGAGAGAAATGGCAAGTATACGAGTTTCTTGCTGGTCTGCATCTACGATACTAGAATGTAAAGGAACAATTCCTCACATCAGACTCACTTCCGTCCATTAAAGTCATATTTGGATGTCTGTAGCAGATTGAGAATTCCAATGTTCATACTCAACCTCCACAACCTATGGAGAACACAACGTTTATGGCCTTATCAGGACAAGGAGGTTGCTTCAGCTCTATGAGTGGTCCCTACAGAGGTGGTCCTGACTCTGGTTGTGGTTGTGGTTGTAGCCGTATTCCTTGCATTCATTGTCAGAAAATTAATCACACTTCTGAGAAGTGTTGGGTGAAGTTTGGGATGCCACCACCTGCTCACAAGTCATCTAATTATGATAACACTGCGATAGAGGCACCTATACAAGACACTACTGGATAGAGTATCCAGCTTTCAACATCTGAGTATTCATGCCTGATGGAGATGTTACAACTTTCTGATGTTACATCCAGTGAGGCCACTCCTACTGCTCTCTAGCCATTCCATCATGTACCGTTGCCAATACTGCAATAAGTAATGCTCATGACTGGATCATTGACTCTGGTGCATCTACTCATCTGACATGAAAAGGTAGTTATTGACCTCCTCTCAACCTTCTTCCATTGTGAAGTCGGATAGAGAGGCCAATGTGGCTCATTCACCGGTTACCTCTGCTGAATATATGGAGTTCTCTTCTAGACTCCATTTTACGAGGGTTCATTATGCCCCAGATTTTTCCTTGAGCTTACTGTTTGTTCATAAACTTTGTACTGAACTACATTGTCCTATGATTTTTGAGCTATTTTGTTATTTTCAGAATATCCAAAAGATGCAGATTTTTGGCGGGGACATGAAAAGAATGCACTCTGCTATCTTGACATTCGTGCATATTCTACCTTCACTGGTACTGTGTCGATTTCTTTTGACCCCCTTCTGTGGCATCTTCGTCTTGGTCATCCATCTGCTAAAGCTCTCTCCATGATATTCTATGAACTTTCTCCACTGAAGCCATTTGAATGCAAGGCTTGTCAGCTCGGGAAACATCACATGACGTCTTTTCCTGCTAGAGTTGAGCCTCGTCATTATGTTCCTTTTGTGTTGATTCACTATGACATTTAGGGAATTTGTCTGATCTGTGCTGTAGGTGGTCGTAAGTATTTTGTTGTTTTTGTCGATGATCGTAGCGATGTTCTTAGGTTTACCTAATAAAAGAGAGATAAGATATTAATAAGATTGTTACATCTTTCTTTCAGATCATTAAGATCGGATTTTCTACTTGTATTCAGATTTTGAGGACTGATAATTCGCTTGAATTCATTCAACATGATTTGGTGTCCCTTTTTGATTCTCAGGGTACTATCTATCAAACTTCATGTGCCTATACCTATCAATAGAATGTGGTTGCTGAGAGGAAACTTCGTCACCTTCTTGATATCGTCTGGTCTCTTCTCTCTTACATGAAGGTTCCTAAGACTTATTAGGGGATTTTATTCGCTACTTTACCCTGGTAAGACACTTTTCCCTTATCTCTGCAGATTTTTGGGTGCTTAACTTTTCTTCACAATTTTCATGTAGTAGATAAACTATTTGCTCGTGCAGTCAATTGCGTTTTTCTTGGGTACTCTCGAACCCAAAGGGGGTATAGATGCTATGATCCCGTGGGCCATTGTTACTGTCTCTGCAGACGTCACCTTTTTCAAGCAGACTAGTTTCTTCACGTAGTCCATCAATGACACCCTTGGAGTTACCACCACCGCCCATTGTCTATAAAAAAAGAATGTCATTAACAATGAATCTGTTCCACTACCTATTCCTTTTTTGCAGGAAGAAGTACCTTCTTTGAATGACCCTCCCATTACTCGTTTAGATGCTCCGCTGGATCTCCCCATAGATCTGCGGTGAACTAAGAGTTAATATATTTTTCATCCTATCTCCTCTTTCACTTCTATTGATAGTTTTTCTAGTGGTGATAGACGGTTTATCAATGCCATGATGGTGATCACTGTTCATCATGATCACAATGATGCGATGTAGGACCATGATTGGAAGATGGTTATGGACGAGGAGATGGATGCTCTTACATTTAGAGGGACATGAGATCCAGTGCCTTGCCTACAAGGGGTGAAACCGGTTGCAAGTATACGGGTCTTCACGATCAAACAATTTCCTGATGGAACAATTGACAGATTGAAAGCACAATTGGTGGTAAAGGGCTTTACTCAGACATATGACGTGTATTATTTTGAGTCTTTCTCACTGGTGGCCCTATTGGGCTCTGTTCACACTATCTTATATGTTGCAATCAACAATAATTGGCTTATATTCCAATTTGATGTGAAAAATACCTTCTTCTATAGTGATCTTGAGGAAGAGGTTTATATGATGTAACCACCCGGTACTTAGTTGAGGGGGAGTGTGTATGTCGACTTCGCAATGCTATCTATGGCATGAAGCAAAGTCCACAAGCTTGTCTTGATAGACTTACTACTGAGATTGGCTTTCTTGGGTTCCAGAGGATGACATCAGAATCAGATTACTCCGTCTTTGTGAGATGCCGAGTCATTGAGGCTGTGATATTGGCCGTTTATATTGATGACTGGTGATAGATGACAAAACAAGAATTATAGAGACCAAGGCCTTCCTCCATAAGGTATTTGTCATCAAGGACCTTGGTCAAATACACTACTTCTTGGGTATAAAGGCTATCTACACCACATAAGTGTTACATTTGTCAGATTGGAAATATTGCATGGACAGTCTTACAGAGGCAATTTGCTTGAATGCGAACCATCATGCATCCCATCAGAGGCATGGAAGCATACCACTTCTCCAGATTCAACATTTGAAGATCCTACTCGATACAGAGGCCTAGTAGGTAAATTACTTTACCTCATTGTCACTAGGCCTGATATATCATATGCTGTTAGTAGGCAAAGCCTTAAATTTCGATTTCGGTCACCATTTCAGTAAGAGACCGAAATGAAATTTCAACTAAATTTCGGTTGAAATTCGACCGAAATTAGTGTAAAACTTTGTACCAGAGCCCCCGAATTTCGGTCGATATAGGCCATTTCAGCCGAATTTCGGTCACCCACCGAAATCGAAATTCAATCAAAATTCGATCAATTTTTGTCAAAATTTGATCCCATGTTAGTAGGGAAAGCCAACACATGGACAAACCGTGCTACAATAATTGACAGAAAGTTCTCCGAATACTCCATTATCTGAAGGGGTTTCCTGGATGTGGTCTTTTCTACCGAGCCAATGGACACACCAACATTAGTGTTTTGCTGATGCAAACTATGCTAGCTCTCCAGATGATGGGCGATCCACCACTGGATATACTATGTTTGTTGAAGGAAATCTGATTACTTGGCATAATAAGAAGCACATCGTTGTATCTCGGTCAAGTGCTGAAGCAGAATATATGGTTATGGCTTAGGCCACATGTGAGATTACTTGGTTGACATCTTTCTTGACAGAAGTTGATCTTTTTGTAACTACCCTAGTTCCTTTGCATCGTGACAACAAATCTACCACATATAATGCTACCAATAATGTTTTTCATGAAAGAATCAAACATATTAAAGTTGATTGCCATTTCATACATGATGTATGCCAAGAGAAGATTTGCACTCCACATGTGTCCACCGACCTTCAGCTTACAGACATCCTTACAAAGGCACTACCAAGAGACGTGCTTTTGAGCTTATTTTCAAGTTGGGCATGATCGCCAAATATGCTTAACTGGAGGGAAAGTGTTAGAATTATTGTTAGGGTCATTTTATTTTATTTGATTTTGTAACCCCTCGAGTCATTTTATTTTGTACTTTGATTAAATAGTCTTAGTATCATTGTTTAAATTTTCTGAAAGGTTTATTAGTGCTGGAAATATTTACATATGAAATAAACTCACTTCAATTACCTGGTGGTAGTGCAGCGTGCCTACCATCCGAAAAGCCATGGTTCAAATCCCTCCTTGGGTGGATTGCGTTAGGCAACTGACAACCAACGTAAAATGTAGTTGGATATTTCAACATGGATTTGAGCAGAATCCATCTAGCTGACCCTACTTAAAGTGGGAGAAGGCGTTGCCATTTCTTGCAACCCCTCGAGGGTACCATTATAATTCCTCTTTTTCTCCTGAGAGTTCTACTCTATATAAGAATTGTGCAATTAGAGAATGAAAAGATAATTTATTCTCAGCCCTAGAGCTCTCTTATATAGGAGAAAAGCTCTATGAGTAAATAACATAAACATGACAGAGGAAATAAATAATACAGATATCGCAACACTCCCCCTCAAGCTGGAGCATATATATTTATCATGCTCAGCTTGGAACAACAATTGTGAAAAGGGCCTCTAGCAAGAGCCCTTGTAAACATATCCGCGACTTGGTCTCCTGATGATACGTGTGACGTTGAAATGAGCCCCTTCTGGATCAGATCTCGAGTATAGTGACAATCCACTTCAATGTGCTTTGTTCTTTCATGAAAGGCTGAATTATTAGCTATAAACTGATTATCACATTTAAGATGCATAGGTAGAGGTACATCAATAGTTAAATCAGTCAGGACTGATTTAACACACATCATCTCAGTACTGCCTTGGGCCATTGCCCTATATTCTGATTCCGCACTAGATCGAGCAACCACCATTTGTTTCTTGCTCTTCCATGATACTGGTGAACTACCAACGAACACAATAAAGCTTGAAGTTGACTTTCTGTCACTAGGACACCCAGCATAATCTGCATCCGCACATCCTGTAACTGAGAGAGAAGTATATCTTCTAAACAGAAGACCTGCGCCTGGAGATGACTTCAGATATCTCAGGATCATAAACACTGCATCCATGTGAGCCTGCCTGGGTTGCTCCATGAACTGACTAACTCTACTCACACCAAACGATATATCAGGCCTGGTAATAATAACATATAATAGCTTCTCCACCAGTTCTCTGTATCGTCTCTTGTCCACCTCATCAGACCCATCGTCATAAAGCTTCACATTGGGATCCATAGGAGTAGTAGCTGGTCTACATCCTGTAATACCTGTCTCAGATAACAGATCAGTAACATACTTTCTATGTGTCATAACCATACCTTGCCTATTTCGTGCAAATTCCAATCCAAGGAAGTAACGGAGCATCCCCAGGTCCTTGGTGACAAACTGCTGTCCAAGGAAATCCTTCGCTGCTTGAATGCCAAGTTCATCACTGCCAGTGATAACAATGTCATCCACATACACTAAGATGACCACACAACCTTGGTGGCTTCTCTTTATTAAGAGAGTATGATCTGCAGTAGATCTAACAAATCCCTTCTGTTCAATCAAATCTGAGAGCTTCTGAAACCAAGCTCTCGGACTATGCTTAAGGCCATATATAGCCTTATGAAGATGGCATACCATACTAGACTCCCCCTCAGCAGCAAACCCAGGTGGCTGCTGCATGTAGACCTCCTCTTGCAAATCACCATACAAGAAGGCATTCTTGACATCCAACTGAAAAAGAGGCCGATCTCGTACCACGACAACAATAACAAGAATCAGTAGGGTAGAGTAACATGCCACTGGTGAAAACGTTTCCTGGTAGTCACCCCATATGTCTGAGTGAACCCACGAGCAACCAACCTTGCCTTGTATCTGTCAACTGTACCGTCAGCCCGATGCTTCACAGTAAAGACCCACTTGCCGCCAACCACATACGCACCTGGTGGAGGATGGACTACACTCCACGTACCACGCGACCGTAACGCTGCCATTTCCTCCTCCATCGCTAAGCGCCACTGACTGCTCTGTAGTGCCTCCTGATAAGAGCGTGGTATCTCTATAGCTGACAAGCCGACTACAAAGTGCTGAAAATCCTTGGACAGACGTTCCAAGGAAACATGAGAACCAAAGTCCATCCCATATTTAGGATTCATTGTCCTAGCACGTTTCTGTCGCCGAAGAGCAATAGGGACATCTAAATCATCAACACGAGGAGTAGTGATATCATCGCAACCCTGTACCTCATTCTGAACATGCAAATCACCCATGCCATTAGAAGAACTCAAATGCTCAGTACATACCTCAGGCGTGCCGGATGATGGAAGAGGCGCAGGAGCAGGGGGTCGTCTCTGGTAGACCTGAGGAAAGAACGTAGGTGATGGTGGTGGTGGTGGTGGTGCTGATGTAGGTGATGCTGGAGAGATGGTGGTGGTAATGGAGAAAAGTACGGTAATAGACGGAGGAGGAGGCATGTAGATCTCTTCTCCATTCTCTGTAGGAGTAAGTCTGTCACCTGTGGGGGAAAAATACATAATGGACTCAAAGAAGGTGACATCAGCACTGACATAGTACCGTCTCCGAACCAGATCAAAACAACGATATCCCTTTTGGGCTTTGGAATACCCCACAAACACACATTTAACAACCCTGTGAGAGAGCTTGTCAAGACCAGGAGAGAACTGATGGACAAATGCGACCGACCCGAAGACTCGTGGTGTAAGGGAGAAAAGATCCGTCTCGGGAAATGCAATAAAGAATGGGATCTTTTCCCCCTAACACTGATGAAGGTATACGATTGACTAGATAACATGCAGTTAGAACCGCATCTCTCCAATAGGAATGAGGAGCATGACTCTGAATCAAGAGAGTTCTAGTCACATCCAAAAGGTGGCGACGCTTTCTTCAGCCACTACATTCTGTTGTGAGGTATATGCACATGACGTCTGATGAACAATCCCATGAGACTTAAGGAATTGGGAAAGTTGAGTACTACAAAATTCTGGAGCATTATCAGACCGAATGCACTTAACTCTAGCAGAGAAAATATTCTTTATTTCATTAATAAGGACTGAATGACATGACCAACATCAGACTTATTTTTAAGGAGAAAAACCCAAGACAATATGGAAAATTCATCTACTGCAACTATATAAAATCTGTATCCCTGAAGATCTGGGACACGACTCGGACCCCAAATATCAAAATGAAGCAACTCAAACAGACCATGACTACTCGGACTATGATGACTCTGGAAAGAAGATCGAATGATGTTTCCCAAGCTGGCAGGCCTCGCATTGAAAGATGGAGTGAGGAGAAATATGAGGAAGAATATGAACCATCTTCTGCAGAGGAAGATTACCAAACCGGAGATGCCATGTGTAAGGAGAAACAGATCCAGCATGAAGAGAAGCAACACCAGCATACGGAGAGTGAAGCCGGTCTGTAGAGACCCCCTTGCTCACGGCCAGTTCTAATCACCCTGCCCGTGAGAATGTCCTGAAACACAAGAGCAGATGGATCAAATATGGCACGACAATGTAGATCTTTAATGATTTGACTAGTTGAAAGTAAATTCATTGAAAATTCAGGAGCATAAAGGACATTCTGAAGCCGTAATGCAGGGGTCAAATGCACCTCCCCCTGACCAGTAATGGGAGATTGTGTCCATCAGCTATCATCACTGATCGTCCTGTCTGAGATGGACGAAAAAACTTCAACTGACTTCTGTCACCACATATGGTGAGAGGCTCCTGAATCCATGATCCACTCTGATAAATCTGCCCTGTAGCAGCTAGTAAAAGCATATGCTAATCGTTGATTCATGACTCGGCATAATCTCTCTGAGTCGCGCCACCAGATCATCAAACCTCTGATTAGATCCATGAGAAGAACTTCCTTCCTGCTGAGTCTGTTCGGCAGCACGAGCTGTGTAGTAGTAGGAAACCCATGCTGGAATAACATGTTTCCTCAGTATGACCTGTTCTGCGACAGTAAGTACATGACTGCCTAGGGGTCGACTACCCCCTCCCCTGCCACGGCCACCTCATCCTCGAAACTGTGAAGATCCTCCCCTACCACGGGATGCTGCCATGGCTGAGGATGTCTGAGATCCACCAGGAGATATGGATAGTCTGCTCAACCTACGATATGCCTCCTCCATAGGAGGTATGGTGGCCTCTGGTAAGAATCTGTGCTCTGGCCGCATCATACTCATGATCAAGTGCTGCTAGAAAATACTCCTGTCATCACTGATTTCCTATATGCTTTGAGTTGTTCTGGTGTAGCTGTCAATGGATATAACCATGTTAACTTCTCAAACATACCCCTTAAAGAGGTATACATGGTATGAAGAGGACGCCCATTCTGCTTCGAAGTAAAGATGTCGTGCTGAAGCTGCATAATCCTCGACTCATTCTTTGCAGGGGAATATGTAGCAGCAAGTATATCCCACATATCCTTTGCCGTGGGCTGACTCAGGATGTCATTGGCTATCTCCATGGATACCGTGCCAGATAGCCACACACGTGCATATGCATCGTCTGCCTCCCGTGAGGCATTAACCCCATCTTATCAACAGGTTCCTCTTGTGTGAGGATATGCTTCTTGCCATTGCACTGCATCAGACTCATGAACTGCATGACCCACAGTTCATAGTTCGTTCCATCCATCTTCACCATGGGTGCTGGACCTTTGAAGGCACCCAGGGATGGAACATCTGTCTTGTTGTCCGACATGACAACACCGACATTTCTATAGACTGGGGTTACACGTTGTTGACAGGAATGATCTACGAGGACATATGTGAAGGCGATTGTGGGCGTAGACTCATACCACAATACCTTCCATATCTCGAAAGTGTCTCTGAAGAACTAGGCTGTAACCTTCCTCGAGAGGGCGCGTGGGGCACAAGTTCTCAGAGATGCCCACACGTTCACGTACGGACAGGAGAGGACAGGATCACAACCACGGGCACAAGGTGCGCGCGATAGGGCACAACCACGCGCGGGAATGCGCGCTAGGGCACATGCCCCCGCGGGAGTACATGCGAAGGAGTGCAGGCGAGCGCGGAGGAGCGCGAGGGGGAAGAAGCACGACGGCGACGCTAGGGCTCAGGACCGTCGGCGACGACGGGGCTTTTGGTGGGCGGTACGGATTTAGGGCACAGGCTCCGATCTAGGACCGTCGCCCTGATACCATGTGGAATTAGAGAATGAAAAGATAATTTATTCTCACCCTAGAGCTCTCTTATATAGGAGAAAAGCTCTATGGGTAAATAACATAAATAGGACAAAGGAAATAAATAATACAGATATCGCAACAAGAATCGCTAGAGACTATGGAATAAATAAGTTTTTCTCTCATCTTTCTCCACAAAGTGCCTATGCAAAGGGCCTATATTTTGTGTATTGATATTCTCATGATATTTTGGCCTTTGACTGAAATAAAGTGCTGAGGAGATATGTTGTCGGTTAGAGACTCCATGAGGGAGACTCATTGCAGTGTCCAGGGCATTTTTTCTCCTAGATTTCTTAACAGATCATCATTCCAAACTCTAGTCCTCCAGTTCTCATCACCAACATGCCACGAGATACATGGTCTTTATAAGAAATCTATAGATTTCATGTTAAGTTCAAGTAGTCTGCATTGTCATGTATTCAGTAATTGTCTTGTATTCAATGTGAGAGAGTTTTTATCTGTCCAAACTGATACATGCTCTAATTTGAAAGGGAGTATTGAAATAAAGGTTGAATCAATTAGGTAATTATATGTCTAAGATGCAATTACACATCTCTCATGCAGTTTGTCACACATTGTTTAGTGGTGGAACTTGGATATGTTGATCGGGTATGGAAGGGACCCACACCTTTTGTCTTAATTGAAAAAGCTAATAACAAAATATAAATCTATATGTTGTTCAGGATGGTCCTGAGGGATCGGCCGACTGGCTACTCCATACAAAAGACCTTGTGGAGATCACGATTAATGGGTGGTTTTTGCGATCTCACAACATTTTTTTCCTTCACTGAGATTTAGTGGCTTGCAACCATTATGGTCAATCATCAAGAACCACCCAAATATTTAGGATCTTTGAAGAAGATAAACAACTAGAAAAATATCAAACCTAGCTGTTACTTTACGGAAGGCGGATGGCGGTTTGGGCGTTCGGGAATTGGATGCGATGAACGAAGCTTTAATTTGGAAGCGGGTCTCGAAAATCTGGGGATGCGGCGATGACCTTTGCTGCACTTGAATCCGCCGTATTTACGACTGCTCTAGCCCGGTGGCTACTGGGCCTCATACTGGGATGCTCCCCGTCCCTTTTTGGTGGGGATTTGACAAGTCGCAAAATCGGCCCTTTTGCAGTGCTGGATTAGCACTTGATAATGTCATCACAGTCGGGCCGAAGATGGACTCATCAAAGACCATCTCATTTAGATATGTAGATATCAAAATAAGATGGTCGTGATTTATTTTATTTTACTTGGTAAGAAACCAAGGTCGAACTCAGGGACACACGCCTCTCTCGTATTAGTCAAATTTTTATCCATCTAATTTAGCGTTGAGTGAGGGACAATATAGGTCAAATTATGCTTGAAGGACAGGGAGACACAACAATGCATTAAAAAATAAACATGCAAAATTTTTTTAATTAAAAGATACGCAATGAAAATATGCCCGAGATGATACTTACTTGAGCCATTAAAAAGATGAGTCAAATCAGTGTCAAATAAAGAAGCACGATCCATTTAGTGGCAATTAGGCATGAGCTACTTGGGAAGCCAGGCATCTAGACAATACAATAATGCATTAAAGTTCATAGTGTCTAATCTCAAATTTAAGCATGCCATTGGAAAAGATAACGAGAAGAGCTTCGAAATGAAACTGAAATCACCTCAATCGGACATACGAGCCTCAAGATATACAATAAAGAAGACATTGGCATAACTGAAAGAAAACATGAAATAAAATTGCAAACTGGTCCTGGGAGGGACTAAAATGTAATAAAAATAAGGAGATGGGCCTTCCCTGTAAATTACCCTCACGCACAGGGGTATTTTTGCAAATATTAAAACCCGAGAGGGCCAAAGTGCAAAATTTCCATTTTGCGCATGGCTGCACGTGATCTGGACCAGTTTGCTATTTGGAGAAGTTGGCGGGGCTTCTGCATAAATTACCCAGATGGCGCGTGCTATGCACGCGCCATCCAGGCTCGGAGGGCGGCTCGGGCTCGGCAGAGGCTCGTTGCTGCTTCGGGCTCTGGCTTGGAATACATGAGCCTCAAGGCTTGGTGTCGATGAGGCTCGAGGTAGTCTCGGGGACTACCACGTGGTATCAGGACCTGGATGTAATATGCGGAAGGTGCAAGGGCGCCGATGCAAAAAAACCAGAACCCACGTGCGTGAGGCACGTGAGCTCAGGTTCGGATGGAGGCGAGGTTCGGCGCTGCTTCGGGTGGCCGTAGCAGGTAGCTCGGGCCACGTGGGTGGCTCGAGGGCGCCTCGGGCGAGGCTTGGTTCCACCGAGCCTCCGCGCTCCGGACGGTCGACGTGGGTGCTCAGGGCCGTTGGATCTCCGCCGTGGGGCGAGATCCAATGGTAGCTGCTCTTCTCCTCCCCTGATGGTTGGCGGTGCTATTGAAGCTCCGGCGCGAAAGGCCTGGAGCTCCTCCGCGCCCCGTCGTGCTCGGTGAAACTCGGGGAAGGAAGCTGAGGGTCTGGCGATGAAGAACTGAGGTCGGAGGAGCTGCTGGAGCTTCTGGAGTGAGCTGCCGAGACTTGGTCGCCGGAGGCGGAGCTCTAGAACCTAGCTCCGCCCGAGGTCCAGCCAATGACAATGATAGACCTGCAAAAAGGGATTAGCAGTGTGTGCGTGCGAGCTGAGGTGAGCGACGGGCCTAAGGGGCGGAGAAGTGGAGCCCTTAGTGTGTTCCCCTCCGCCTTCGGCGGAGGAGAATGCCTGGGATGAGGGAGGTCGTGACGGAGGAGAGGGGTAATCGGAAGGGTCGGCGAGGGTGATTGATGGTGGGTGGAGCTCGTGGGATGCTTAATGGAGGTCGAGGGTGTTTATAGAGACGTAGAAAATTACGCAAAATAAGAAGAAAAATCAGAGAAGATCAGAGAGCTTACCTGGCCGGAGATGGAGGTAGTGGCCTGGGCATCGGAGAAGAGGCCCGGGTCGACGCACATACTGGCCGACCGTGCCAGCGAGCTCGGGCGGGCTTTGAGCCACCGCAACGCCGCCTGGAGGTCGGCGGGTCTCATCGGGGAAGAAGGTCGTTGTCGCTCGATCCGAGCTCCTCCCCCTGTCGCAGGGAGGAGCTGGAGGGATGGGCCTAAGCCCCTTGGTTGATGGACCACTGGAAATGGAGGAGGAGGCGAGTATTTGAAGGTGGGGAATCGACGGTATTGGTGATGAGGACGTGCTTTGCGAGGGCGATATGGAGTGAGTGGAGAGGTGTCGTGGGTTGTTGGAGATATTGGCGAAGAAGCTGGATGATGGAGGAACGTCGTGGGTGTGTTAGCTGGTGGAGATGGTGGTCGGAGATGACGGGATAATGGAAAGGGCGAAGAGATCGCGCGATGTGGAGAACGTAGGGACGAAGGACAATCGGAGGTAGACGACGGAGCCCAGCTGTTGGATCGGGAGATCCAACGGTGGTGAGCGACGCGCGAAGGGGCGACTAGGATTAGATTCGAGGCGCGGTGATCGAAGGCGAGTGGTGCGCCACGTGTCGTTGTCTGGCCGCGGCGCTGGCGAGCGGTGGAGATTACTTCTGGAGATTGATCGAGCGGTTGCTATCCTCGAGGCCGTGAACGGTGTAGATGATAAAGCTGGGGCGCGATTGAATGGCGCTTATGGAGCCACGTGGCGGGATATGATGAATGAACTGTTGAATGGTGAGGATGAGAGGCGGGGGATATCAAACGGCTGGGACTCAAGAGCAGGCGTGGAGATGATCTAGCCGTTGGATTATGGAGGTGATCCGACGGCTGGAGACGCGAGCGGGTAAGACAAGGGCAGCGGGCCACGTGGCTTACCCAGAACGGGCCACGTGGCCCAATCAGATTATTGCAAGCTTCCAGTTGACTTTTGAAGGGATAAATGGCCGAATTTGAGAAAACCCAAAACATGAAAGTTTTAGATCTTGATGAGATCTACAAGTTTCATGTTGACCAAAACTGGAGATGAGATCAACTGTAGCCACCAAATTTTTTTGAAGGTATTTTTAAGGTAAAAAATACCACAGATTTTTGTTTTGATATTTTTTTGTGATTCTTAATTTATTAAGGACTCTGATAAATACAAGACTTTAACATGATTTTATTGACATAACTTTAAGCAAGGGGGTTAATTGTTGAAAACAAAGATGATGAAATTGGGTTTCATCACCCCCTATACTTAAGCAATGCTCGTCCTCGAGCATTATGCTCGTCCTCGAGCATTATGCTCGTCCTCGAGCACCAAAGAATGAATAAGCTGGATTAACCCCCTTGTGCATGTGAGTACAGGATCCAATCCGATCAAGTCGACTCGACTTTAGAGGTCCAAAATCGTAGAGTTCAACCCAGCCTTAATCAAGAGGCATCCAATTCCTCTACTTCTCCAGACTCTCTCTGATGTACATATAATTTAAAGGATATGACATTTTAGTGTTGACTGCGATTCTGAGAGTAGAGTCAAATCGTTACCCAAAGTCTTGGTCCGAGAAAATCTCCTAAGGACCCAATCCTCAACACTAGGGAATAAATCAAATCTTGCATCCATTCCATCGTCTCTTTAGTTGTCAGACTTAGAAAATGTAGATGGCAGGCCAGTAATGGAGGGTATGGGTTTGTGTCATTTCTTCTCTCCCTCTCATTGGAACAAGGATTCTCTCTAGTGCCTTTTACGCAACACATTTTTTTGGTGTTGATCAGTGCGTCCGTCAAGAGAAGTTGGAACCGTCTGCACTTGTTTTCCTGGGAGTACACCGGGGTGTGTCTCTTTTGAGTACCTATCGTACCTTCTACACCCAGACTTGTAGCATTTACGATGCAGAGCCCTTTTTTGGTGCAAGCCCGACTCCTGGTCCTAATAGCGGTGGTCCAAGTGGACACTTTGAAAAGTTTGGGAGCGCTCGCCTTTGGTGGAAGCTCTTTGATATTTGACTTTGTGGAATGAGAGCTTTTTCTTTGAAACTTCATTGACTTGTATAATTTTTGGCTAGCTCCACTGCTTTTACCAAGAGTTGGCGCACACTGATCAACAAATTTTTTTATTTATTTCACACCCTGGCACTTAGGTCAATATCAAGGGATTAGTATAAGAACCAAGTTCTCATACTGGCTAATATTGCTGACACTCAGGTTTCATGAAGCCTCCAAAGATTTTATCCCATCCTCGAGCATCATTAGATCAAATCCAAACTCGACTTCCTCATCCCAATCCCTCAGGTGAAAAATCAACTCATCTCATTAAAACCGCAGTCGTGTATGTGATGTGCTGATCATATTCTTTTTGTCTGAGACTAAGCATGGAATATAGCATGCAAATCTAGAAACCTAGGGGAATGTGGATGATTAAGTCTATGATCCTAATGGCTAAGGCTGGTTAACCTAAAATCTCAAAGACCTCATAAAACTAAGTCTCCTTGATCATTTCAGATCCTGGGTGGAAGTGTAAGTGTAGAGGATTAATCCAACTCCTTCATTCTGAAACAAAACTTCTTTTTTTTTGAACTTCAAGAGTTATTAGGACTGCCTAAACTCAATTAAGCATCTACGTTCAGCCAGTATGGATGTAAGTACAGGCTGAAGCCTGTTGCTTGAGGACGGGGCCTTATGCGATGTCCTCTAAACCATCCAATCTGCTAAGGGCGAACCCTCACTGAACGCGGCTTACTTAATTGGGCTTAGTAGTCACTAACGGCTCCTAAAGGATTTTTGGGTTTTTCTCATTTTTATGGATTTTAATTTGAGAGTTAAAACACAAGTTAGACTCAATTTTCCTTGAAAAGAGACAAAAGATTTTCAAAACCATGTCACACAAAAAATAAAAAGTTTTCAAAATATTTTCAAAAGAATTTTTCAAAATAATGAAAAACCATTTTCAAAAAATTTTTTTATTAAAAATAGTGTAACATAATATCGAAAAGCCGTGAAAAACATTTGAGTTCTCTTAGTCCAAAGAATTTTACGTTAGCCAAAAAGTTTTAAATTTTTCAAATTTTTCAGATTATAGCTAAAGTATACGGTATATAAGGTATACCCCCTATACTTAAACTTTGCTATGTCCTCATAGCACTAGATGTTACAAGTTCATAGGTCCATTTAAATATAAAGGAATATACGGGAGCTAAGAGGGGCTCCCCCTATACTTAGGTTAGAAATAACCTAAGTATAAAGGCAAGGAGAGGAGAGTAGAGAAAATCACGGGGACTCGGATCCCCCCTATACTTAGGCTGAGATTAGCCTAAGTATAAAGATGGAATTGATGTTGGGAGGGACCCAAGGTGAACGAAGAAGATGGTTGGATGTACAGATGAGCGGGTGAATCTGCGGAGATGGATGGAGTGACTAAGGTTTTGGGGGGTGTATCGAAGCAAACAAGGCTCAATCAAGCAAGCAAGACCCTCAAATTCACCAACTCACACATGAAACCAACCGAAGTTAGTTTATTATCTTGTCTGTTTTATTGGTGATAAAACATTTGATATTTTACGCGGAGAAAAATGTTAAGTGAAAACAATGCGAAAACGAGGGCGTTGCTCTCCCAAAAACCAAAGTTTTACTCCATTTTGGTTTAACTTGCAATTAACAGTCCTAGTTATTATTTGTGGTTGTCACTAAATTAAGGTTAGCACATAAACCAAGCATCCATCGTCTACCGTTCATTCCCATTTTTCATTAATCCTAGGTGATCAAGCTAGGCAAAAGAAACCGAGAAAAAGCTACGTAGTTGATAAAAACCGCGATCTAGGCTAAGCGAGAAATCTTGCAGTGACTTAGCGAAAAAAATTCGTGAAAAACTTGGGCCGTTTTGAAAACCAAAATCAATCTGTATGCAAGTCGATAAAAGCCGCACCTAATCATGCTTCTATTAGCGGAAAATAATATCCATTAATTTTGGCTAAGTGAGGCGAGATTATGTGCGTCTATATTTTAGTGTGTCCTACCTACGAGCAAGCATGTATAAGATGAAGAAAATAAAATGAGCTCAGAGAGCCGTGTGCCCGGTCCTAGGTCGACACTCAAGTGGGGGCGATCCCCACACAACCACGATCGTTCGATTACAACCGCGAGTCTTCAATCGAAGACGGCTGTAAAAGACGAATTATTACAAGTATGGAATGGAAATAAAATGCGACACAATTTTTTCTTTCTTCTTTATGTGCTCCGAGCATGCTCCTGCGGTTCCTCGCAGCGGGAGACACCAGCTCCTCGCCTCCTTGATTGATCAAGGGCCCTGCCATAGAAACAAGGATTAGAGATCAAACAAAAAAGAAAAATTTTATAATGCAAAATATGTGAACATTTGACCTATAAAAAGGAACACTAAATTAAACAAACAAAAAATCCAAAAAAAAAAGAAATGAGCCGTGTCCCCGGCAACAGCGCCATTTGACGAGTCGCAAAATCTGCCCTTTAGCAGTGCTGGATTAGCACTTGATAATGTCATCGCAGTTGGACCGAGATGGACTCGTCAAAGACCATCTCATTTAGATATGTAGATATCAAAATGAGATGGTCGTGATTTATTTTATTTTACTTGGCAAGAAACCAAGGTCGAACTCAGGGACACGCGCCTCTCTCGTATTAGTCAAATTTTTATCCATCTATTTTAGCGTTGAGTGAGGGACAATATAGGTCAAATTATGCATGAAGGACAGGGAGACACAACAATGCATTAAAAAATAAACATGCAAATTTTTTTTATTTTAATTAAAAGAGACGCAATGAAAATATGCCCGAGATGATAATTACTTGAGCCATTAAAAAGATGAGTCAAATCAGTGTCAAATAAAGAAGCACGATCCATTTAGTGGCAATTAAGCATGAGCTACATGGGAAGCCAGGCATCTAGACAATACAATAACGCTTTAAAGTTCATAGTGTCTAATCTCAAATTTAAGCATGCCATTGGAAAGACAACGAGAAGGGCTTCGAAATGAAACTGAAATCACCTCAATCGGACATATGAGGCTCAAGATATACAATAAAGAAGACAGGGGCATAACTGAAAGAAAACATGAAATAAAATTGCAAACTGGTCCCTGGGAGGGACTAAAATGTAATAAAAATAAGGAGTGGGGCCTTCCCTGTAAATTACCCTCACACACAGGGGTATTTTTGCAAATATTAAAACCCGAGAGGGCCAAAGTGCAAAATTCCCACTGTGTGCATGGCCTGCACATGATCTGGACCAGTTTGCTATTTGGAGAAGTCGGCAGGGCTTCTGCATAAATTACCCAGATGGCACGTGCTATGCACGCGCCATCCAGGCTCGGAGGGTGGCTCGGGCTCGGCAGAGGCTCGTTGCTGCTTCGGGCTCTGGCTCGGAATACACGAGCCTCCAGGCTTGGTGTCGATGAGGCTCGGGGTAGTCTCGGGGACTGCCACGTGGTATCAGGACCTGGATGTAATATGCGGAAGGTGCGAGGGCGCCGATGCAAAAAAACCAGAACCCACGTGCGTGAGGCACGTGAGCTCAGGCTCGGATGGGGGCGAGGTTCGACGCTGCTTCGGGTGGCCGTAGCAGGTGGCTCGAGCCACGTGGTAGCTCGAGGGCGCCTCGGGCGAGGCTCGGTTCCACCGAGCCTCCGCGCTCCGGGACGGTCGACGTGGGTGCTCCAGGGCCGTTGGATCTCCGCCGTGGGACGAGATCCAATGGTAGCTGCTCTTCTCCTCCACTGATGGTTGGCGGCGCTATTGGAGCTCCGGCGGAAGGCTTGGAGCTCCTCCGCGCCCCGCCGTGCTCGGTGAAGCTCGGGGAAGGAAGCTGAGGGTCTGGCGATGAAAAACCGAGGTCGGAGGAGCTGCTGGAGCTTCTGGAGTGAGCTGCCGAGATTTGGTCGCCGGAGGTGGAGCTCTAGAACCTAGCTCCTCCCGAGGTCCGGCCAATGACAATGGTAGACCTGCAAAAAGGGGTTAGCGGTGTGTGCGTGCGAGCTGAGGTGAGCGACGGGCCTAAGGGGCGGAGAAGTGGAGCCCTTAGTGTGTTCTCCTCCGCCTCCGGTGGAGGAGAATGCCTGGGATGAGGGAGGTTGTGACGGAGGAGGGGGGTGATCGGAAGGGTCGGCGAGGGTGATTGATGGTGGGTGGAGCTCGTGGGATGCTTAATGGAGGTCGAGGGTGTTTGTAGAGACCTAGAAAATTACACAAAATAAGAAGAAAAATCAGAGAAGATCAGAGAGCTTACCTGGCCGGAGATGGAGGTAGTGGCCTGGGCTGGGCATCGGAGAAGAGGCCCGGGTCGTCGCACATACTGGCCGACCGTGCTAGTGAGCTCGGGCGGGGCTTTGAGCCACTGCAACGCCGCCTGGAGGTCGGAGGGTCTCATCGGGGAAGAAGGTCGTTGTCGCTCGATCCGAGCTCCTCCCCCTATCACAGGGAGGAACTGGAGGGCTGGGCCTAAGCCCCTTGGTTGATGGACCACTGGAAATGGAGGAGGAGGCGAGTATTTGAAGGTGGGGAATCGGCGGTAGTGGTGATGAGGACGTGCTTTGCGAGGGCGATATGGAGTGAGTGGAGAGGTGTCGTGGGTTGTTGGAGATATCGGCGAAGAAGCTGGATGATGGAGGAACGTCGTGGGTGTGTTAGCTGGTGGAGATGGTGGTCGGAGATGATGGGATAATGGAAAGGGCGAAGAGGTCGCGCGATGTGGAGAACGTGGGGACGAAGGACAATCGGAGGTAGACGACGGAGCCCAGCCGTTGGATCGGGAGATCCAACGGTGGTGAGCAACGCGCGAAGGGGTGGCGAGGATTAGATCCGAGGCGCGGTGATCGAATGCGAGTGGTGCGCCACGTGTCGTGGTCTGGCCGCGGCGCTAGCGAGCGGTGGAGATTACTTCTGGAGATTGATCGAGCGGTTGCTATCCTCGAGGTCGTGAACGGTGTAGATGATAAAGCTGGGGCGCGATCGAATGGCGCTTATGGAGCCACGTGGCGGGATATGATGAAGGCGCTGTTGAACGGTGAGGATGAGAGGCGGGGGATATCAAACGGCTGGGACTCAAGAGCAGGCGTGGAGATGATCTGGCCGTTGGATTATGGAGGTGATCCGACGGCTGGAGACGCGAGCGGGTAAGACAAGGGCAGCGGGCCACGTGGCTTACCCAGAACGGGCTACGTGGTCCAATCAGATTATTGCAAGCTTCCAGTTGACTTTTGAAGGGATAAATGGCCGAATTTGAGAAAATCCAGAACATGAAAGTTGTAGATCTTGATGAGATCTACAAGTTTCATGTTGACCAAAACTGGAGATGAGATCAACTGTAGCCACCAAATGTTTTTGAAGGTATTTTTAAGGTAAAAAATACCACAGATTTTTGTTTTGATATTTTTTTGCGATTCTTAATTTATTAAGGACTCTGATAAATACAAGACTTTAACAGGATTTTATTGACATAACTTTAAGCAAGGGGGTTAATTGTGGAAAATAAAGATGATGAAATTGGGTTTCATCAGGATTTTGTCGGTGCTCCCTCGTTTTCACGAGTTCTTCCGACCCATCTTGGGCAATGGCATCACCTTTGCGTTCTGGTCCGATGACTGGACCGGCGATGGGTCTCTCGCCATCCGATTCCCACGTCTCTTTGCATTATCGGCATATCGGGAGGCAAAGGTTGCTGAAGTGTGGTGTGATGGGAATTGGATGCCTCACTTCTGTGCGAATTTTTCGGACCAACGACTTGAAGATTTCCTTCGCTTGTGTGATTCTTTAGCGAACTGTGAGGGCCCCCGGGGGGGGGGGGGACCACTGGGCCTGGAGGGACTCATCGTTCTCGGTCAAGAAAGCATATGCGGTCATTCGCAGGCCTTCGCCCGCTCCCACCGAGGCTCTCATAAAGGATTGTTCTATGATATGGGGGCTTCCCCTCCCTGAGTGGATTGGTTTCTTCTTGTGGCTCTTCAGGCGCAAACTCTTAATGACTCGGGACCGGTGCGCGAGGTTCTTTGGGTCTTCCTCTGAGTCCTGCTACCTGTGCGGGGCTGGCACGGAGTCGTTGGACCATCCGTTCTTCACTTGTTCTTGCACGGTCGGTTCTTGGGGTGACCTGGGCCTTGATTGGGTCAGCTCATCGTCCTTCGACACCTTCTGGGACTCACTTCGTTCCATCCGTCACCAACCGCAGACGGAGATATTGGATCCGGTCTCTTTGCTATGGAGTATTTGGCTGGCTAGAAATGCCCTGGTGTTCTCGGGTCAAAGGTTTTATTCTGAGAATGTGATGTATCAATCAAAGGCTTTTGTGGAAGCCTGGTCACTTCTGTGATGTCTTTTCTTGTTTTTTCCTTTTTCCTTTTCTTAAGTTTTATTAATACATTGGGGAGGGCACCATAGCATGCTACCTCCTCTTTTGGTCTTCAAAAAAAATGTTTGGATCTTTTGCTTTTATACCATGTGCACAAATCAAAGAATACGAGGAACAAAACATAGGTTATGTGATTGGAGATGATCCTGAAAGATCATCCTATTTAACGAGAGAAGACCATGTAGGGTCGAATCTCGTTATCAACTTTCTAAAAAATACAAGAGGTGTAGGACTCTATATAGCCCCATCAACACATTCAAGTTCCAAAACTAAAAGATACGTGACTAAATAAAGATCCACATAACTCACTCTAATTGGATTCTGACAAGATCCAACTAACCCAGATCTTCATCTTTCTCAACACAAGGACAATAGGAGAAAACATGGAAGTAGAGATGCAAACACCCAGATACAGACATGGATATAGGTGTTATCATATCCTTATCAATTTTTAAGTATCATTACGGATGCATATATTAACGGATATTAAAAACCATGCTATCATGTCCTCATGCATACGGATGTAAACTGGATACTGATCGCATAAGAGAAATATTAGAAATGCTCTATAGATTGTCTTAAATATACATGAATTGGATGGAAAACATATGACATAAATATACTATATGTGCTTATATCATAAAAATTATACCAAGTATGGTGAAAAAGCTATAGAATTATGTTATATATAGTTAAAAATAAATCTACAATTATATTTATATCTGAAAACATATATATGCATATGGATACAGATGTTTGTGACTATCAAAGTCATATCCATATCCGTATCTGTTTTAAAACGAACACAGATGTCAAATCTATATAAAATGGATATGGTGGCGGATCAGATATGGATATATCCGTATCCATTTGTATCCCTGCATGGAAGGATGTTGCTTTGTCTTTCTCTACAGTTGAAATGAGATATTTATCTTGCTCATATGGATGGAGTCAAGCTTGGGGGCAATCAAGGGCTGCTTCATAGTAAGGTATCAAGAGATAGATTCAATGATCTCTCACTATATTGCATAAAATGGTTGGAAAAGCACCGATCCAAACCCACAGTTGAGCACAGTCCGATGTGGCGTGTGCCTGTGTTTAATCCATCCGACCCAGTTGAATAATCAAACTCAAACCCCCTCTGCCCATGTCACAAGGAAAAGAGAGGAAGACATGGAAGAGATGTTGCCGTGTCTTTCTCTGTGACCAAATGATATATTTATCTTGTTCTCATGGATTGTGTCAAGCCTCGAGGCAATATAGGGCTGCCAACTGCTGAGTAATAAAAAACACAGACCCAAACACACTTGAGTGCGGTTCGGCAAGGCTTGTGTCTGTGTTAAAATAATTGTACCAAATTAAATAATCTAACATGACCTTCCTCAACAATGCTCACACGGGTTTGGGAACCACCACCCATATAAGCCACCTATGTTTTTACAACTCCTAGATATGACATTAACTCAATTGGAGATCCAACCTGAATTCCATCACAACAACAACAACAACAAAGCCTTTTCCCACACTTAAGTAGGGTCGGCTACATGGATTCTTCGCCTCCATTCATATCTATCTTGGGTCAATCTCGAACCTGAATTCCATGTTGCACAATTTTCTCCCACATGTTTCTTTTTAAATTCTTTCCTTCTAATCATGTGGTTCAAGTAATTATATGAATTAATTCCATCACAGAACCCAAGTAAAAAACACACTGCCTTTGTATCTTAAGATCAATTGCTTATTGCTTTCCTCATCTGGATACCTAGGATGTTCTTGATGTCATAATGAACTTTGCAAACCTAAGCTGATGGATAAGATTTGATTATGACATCAAATACTTTTGCTTGAGGCCCTCTTCTTCTACATACAAAACAAAACGCAGTGGCAATCTTGGAGACCTCACTCCTGGGCATTAAACTTTCTGCAGAATATCATATAAATTAGAGGGTCTTGCCCGTTAATATTCACTTCTCTTTTCTCCCCTAGCAGTTGCATTACATTTTCGTAATTTTCCTGTTAATGAATTCAGATTTGGATATATCTCGTGAAGAAGGGGATCTCCGTTTAGTACCAAAAGCAAGTAGCTGGCTTATACAACTTTGGAACAGCCCTCAACTTAATCCACAAGTGGATGGCAGTAAGGCTTGAGGAGTCTCTTGGATGGCAAAGTACCTAATCTGCTGTCATCCTCTTGTTTACCATATATCTATATGTTATAAAAGACATATTATGTGCATTTCATTCTCAACGTGCTTATCAATATGGGTCTTATCAAAATAGTGGAACAACAATTATATTCCTTGTTAATGTTTGAAAAGCATATTAGAAAAGGCCAGCGACCCGTCTTTCCCCCATCTAATCAGCATTCAAGTTCTTGAAAAAAATGTTATCTACTCCTTAGATCAAAGAAAGCGCTGTAGGATTTGGTACCATTATTGCCCCACTACTTGCTGCTTTCATTCTCTTTACCGGCAATTTGCAGAACATGATTAACTTGCCAGCTCTACCTTCTGAGAATGTTTCTGGTTTGCGCGCACATGTTGTCGCTGATTTGATTGAAAGGACACTGTTTTTACAGATAAGACTTTACGATCAAGCTGTTATCGAACTGTTAGTATGCCATGTTTGACAAATTCTCATGGTTTATTGTCTATTAAGTTATGCCATTACATCATGCCAATAGGATTTTATTCAGTCTCCAGCTACTTGATTCCATGGTTTTTAGCATGTCTCCAAATTCTCCCATTCAGTCTCCTATTTTTAATCATTGGTCAGTGGGAGATTTTTTTCCAGTATTATTGTCAGGGAAATTCATTTGATCCCATTCCTATATGATTTTGGATCTTGAAGTTTCTCGAGCTTTACATCTTTTACCCCTGCAGTTATTGTACTGGAATAATTACCATATCATGAAAGTCTTACAAGGAGGATGGAACCAAACCAATCCAAATGGATCGAGTTGTATTTATCGATCCATCTAGTTCCAATCCGACAATCTCCTTTATCCGTAAGTGGTAGGCAGACAATTTTTCAACTCCTCAAGGACAATCTGCCTTACGCTTGACTGGTCCTCGTTGAACACCGTGAAACGGTATCTCACGTTTGGATGCTGTGAACTTGCTATTCATCTCTTCCTTCAGATTCCTTTTCCCTCTGTAGAATTAATGCAGTTGGCCTGCTGAGCTCCACTGCATTTTTTGGTCACGTATTTCGTCCGTATGCCTTCAGTACATAGTACGTGCAGGTCCCTGCACATTATACTGCAGTGGATGGCTTCGTCTTTCTCCCTCGTAACCCATGTGCATGTGCACCTCATTTACCCAACCTTGTATGGCCAGGTACAGTACTCGCCTGGCCGTGGTACTGCAGTTGTTTGGACCGTTCTGCTTGCTTTTCTATTCCAGACATCTTGGGTCTAGCTTCTCGGTAAGAATACACGCCAGAACAAGTACTCTGGTGCCACTCCTTGGAGATTCTCCCGGCAGTCTTCCATGGCAACCTGCTCCTATTCATTGCTGTAATAACTTTCTGCGGGTCGTCAGGTTTTTACAGTGCGATATTTGATGCTTCTGGTGAGTAGGAATTATTGTTAATTTCAAAATTTTGTGGGTGGTGGGGTTTGGAATGGATCTGTGAGTTGTTAGTGCAGCAGGAAGGACACCAAGTTGAAGCTGTGGGTGCTCTCTGGGTCCTGTAAAAATATAGTTTTATTGATTGCAGCCAGCTTGTATCGAAGAATCTGACAGTTTTATGTGGCCAACATTAAGCATGATCTAAGTGACATTAAGACTGGTAAAGTCAGGAATCTGTAGTTGGAATTCATCTGCTTTCCGGTTATGGCAAGTTGGTAGGATGCGCTGTCTCTGTCGAGTTCTGCAGTCTTATGGGTAAAACCACAGTATCGTGTATGTAATTGACAGTTAAAAGTTGGTTTCCCTACTGCTGTCAGGAACTCCGTTATTTTGCACCTCTATCTGATGGAGCATACTGAGTGTTGGCGTAGTGTGTGATTCATTAGATTCTTGGAATAGATTTGGATTTAATGTTTCTTAGTGGTTAGGTACTTGTGAGGATCTTAGTGAGTACTAGGAATCTTCAAGGAGGTACAGGGGTGCATAGATGCTATGTAATGACTCCTGAAAATGGTCGAAACCTATTTGTGAGTTTAGAACGCAATGAATACAAGAACACGAAGAACATAGAAGAACATAGATTTCCTGAAAATTTTGACAGAATTATTTCCTTATAAAAAATGATATTTGGATGAAAATTTCGACAAAATTTCACCTTATAAATAAGATATTTTAAATGAAAGTTCAGCAATATCTTAGCGTATAAGGGAAAGAAGTATATATTGAAAAAGACTTCGTTGTATAACATTATCATAGTGAATGTTGAGTAATCGTTCTGTGCTCATTTTCAAGTTTAATTTACTGGTTGGATTGGAAAGTAGATATTTTTTTGACCATTTTAAGAGATTTTGATATTTACCATGCAGGATTTTGATCCAAGTAAACCTTCTATAAACTCATTTTTGTTCACAGTTTAATAAATTCAATGCGATAGAAATCCGATCACACCCTTTCGTCCCATCTTTTTTAGTACAGGAATATATAATCTCTCAAATACTTATTAATAATATTAAGGAAAAAAATGGGGCTGCCCCACCCATTTTCCACAATTTTTTATTTTTTGGGGAAAATTATCACCTTGTATATTCATCTATACATCCCTCCAATATGTCATTCGAATTTCGTCAGAAACAGAGACTCCTATACCCTCTATCTAGAGCATTAATTTTAACGATCTAAATATTGTTGTAATCGACCTGTTTTAGATGGCGGACATAGGAGTCTTTGTTTCTGACGAAATTCAAATGACATATTGGAGGGATATATAGATGGATATACATGGTGATATTTTTCAAAAAAATTAAAAAAATATTGAAAGATGGGGCGGGGCAGCCCCATTGAACTCTAATATTAATTGGCGCTTAATTTGCTAAATTAACTATGTCGTGCCCTAGATTAATCGGTCCCTTTGTTTCCTTTTATTTTTACTATGGTGGAGAAAAGATCATCCATGAGCAAAGAGGCCCTACTGTTGGTGGTCTATCACATCCCTATTTTTCTTTAACGATATATTCATGCTACCAAACCATGTAATGTACTTAATGTTGTTGTCACTGAAGGGGAATCCCCCAGCATTCATTATGGAGGGAGGGAAGGAAAAATCCAAATGAAACCCTATCTCCCTCCCCCTCCTTGGTGTGAAGTGACACCTTCCCTAGAAACAAGGGCATCTTCAACCACTAACCCATGTGCCTTCCTCTTTAGAGAGGTGAAAATTCCAACCCCCTATGGTGGCATGATTTGACATGAGTTTTTTTGTTATTACACTAGGTAAAGAAGGATCACAGGTCAAAATTGAGCAATATTTTTAAATATACACTTCATTCAATCATGTCATTGTACCTATTGCATGTGAAAGTCTAAAAGGATCACTTCCACCTCCTTTAGTCTTTGGATGTCTAGATTTGGGCGACAAAGGAGATGGTATAATATCGTAAATTATTGCCTTGGTTGATCCTTACATGGAGTTGCTTTTATGGGATCACCGAAAGCCTAAACCAACCCAAGCACTATCGTCATCCATTTTGCAACGATTGTCCCTACAATGACCAATCCCTCGAGAGTTGCATAAGGGCAAAGGAACCCCTTTCGACGCTAACTCCATAAGAGATGAATCGAAGTAACATGGATGTTAACGTTAATCACTAGTGTCATGAGGCACTAGGTTAAGTTTTACTATTCCATTATTAGGTAATTAGGTGAAGCACCTTAAGAAAGGAGGGGGGACCATGGTCTTGATTGATACACAACTCTTTTGGTGGGTGGGTGACACTATAGTTTTGTAAATGTCCCAAACCTTGACCATTATTGCTTGAGAAGGATAAAGGAGGATAAGCCCCATTGTCACATCAATGGGAGGTATAAGGGCATCACAAAGTATGCTTATTGATCACATGTCCCACACTCATATGCCCCCACAAGGGTGCACATCCCTTTCAATGGCCCATTGAAAGGGATGGTTCATATCAATGACATGAGGAACCTTGCTAATCATGTTAAATACAAGTTAAGGTAAATGACGACCACATAAAAACCATATCTTAATTAGATATTTATCATGCTTAGTCCTATTAGCAAATCATGGATTGGGGATTATGGCAATTAGTCCCCTAGATGGGAAGTAGGGATGAGGAGTGATGAGGACCACAAATGATTAGATTCTTAGCCTTATTTGATGGTGCCCATCAACCCCTCCAAGTAACCTTGCTTGGTGCCACCACTAGTCCTTGATTCCTATCCCTATACATTGTACTTATATATGCTAACCTAACACTTTGGAGGTTGTGCATAAATTCTTATAGATGTGTATTAGTACACAAATGCTCATGTATTCTTTATTTGCATTTGTGTACCCTATGGGCATTGATTTGTTGACATCAATGCCACTTGGTTTTTATTTGTTCGTTTGGAAAGCAACATGTAGGTGGATGGTTAGTCCTAGGCTCTCTAATGATATTCAAGTTGTTGATCTTCTGTGTGAATCCTAAAAAGAAATGTTATTTAGGTCATTACAATTTCTAGCTTCTCAATAATCTAATATAATCTAAGAGACTCCTAAGGTAAGAAGTTCACTTATTCTAAAAAAGATAATGTCTTCAATGGTCCTCTCTTTTAATATACACTATAGGAAATATCGATTGTGGCAAAGATGATACTTATTGCAATGGCATATTTCAAATGGAAAGAATTTCCTACTATTTTGTTCGAGGATTTTTTTTAAAATTTTGATAAGGAAGTTTTAATTTAAAGAATCGAAGGCTTTGGAGAAATCAATTTTGAGAGGTGAACACTTTTTCAATGGCACACAACAATATGAGATAGATCATCTCAAAAGGAAGGCAGTTGAATTTGTTGTAGAGTATGATTGGTTTGGTATTTTAATTTTTTTCAAGTAAGAGTTTGTCACACATAACTTAAATAAAATGCAGATGAAATAAATGAACACGCAAGCAAGACAAGCACAACACACGGATGCACAAGCTTTAACCTTCATTGGGCTACTCCTCGACGGTAGCAACCGATCTTCTACTCTTTGATGGTGAAAACACTGGTATATAGGATGTTGAGAAGACATAATCCTAAGAGGATTTATATAATATCCTTTTAAGACAAATCTTCTAAATGGACAGATTTGCGGAGGAACACGATTACATAAATGATCCAAAAAATGAATGTTGTTTGGAGAGGTTTCCTCTTAACCTTTAATGGGAGGGGTGGACATGTTTCCCCTTAGACCTGCCTCCATCTGTTCTCTGATCGGATAGCGAGATCCTCGTTTGAGATGTTGGACTTCCCTCAGTATATCCATACCTCCTATTCTTTCATGTACATAATTAAATCTTCCACATCAACATCAATTAAAAAATAAGCCGTGTTCTTAGTGTCATAAAATAGAACTATGAAAACCCCTACTAATATTTAATAATATGGTTATAATCGTCCAATCATAAAATGTATAACCTTGAACATCAAATCAAGATATTATTAATTGTTAAATTCTTTTTATTAATGTGAAACTATCACAACTATTGACCAATATGATATGCCAAACATCAGTCAAAATGAGTAATTTGTTTGAACATGAAAGGTGATTCAATGGATGCCGTTTATTTGTGGGTGCCTTAATCAATATTAATAGCATGGCATCAAATAAGATTATTCCTCCAATCACTACTAATATGTCAGATGCCTACGTACACAAAAAGGACTTACTATCCTTATAATATGTCTAAGAAATATAGATTAACTACTTACATTAGTCTAGCAGTTACATGAACATTATGCATAATCAACCATTTTTAACAGTAAATAAATAATTAATAACAACCAATTAAAAATTAAAAGTAATTAATTATAAGGATTAAATCCACAAAACGCTTAACAATTCGATGGTACAGATGATTGGTATAACATGATTTCTTTAGGGTGCGTTCAGTTCGGGAATAAGCAGGAATAAGGATGGACAATAAGGAGAATAAGGGTCTATTCTTTGTTCGGCTGGAGGATAGGAATAAGGAGAATAAGGTAAAATAAAGGTAGGTAAGGTGGGATAAAGATAGGAATAAGAGTGAAATAAGATGGAATAATGGAAAATAATCGTACCACTAGGAACCGTGTCGGAAGGAGAATTAACCCCTTATTCCAGGGCCTATTCTCCAACCAAACAGGGCCTTAGGATATGTTTGGTAGGTGCTCATCTTCACTTATTGCTCCTTATCCACTGACTTACAAAAATTATTCCTTATCCCTTATGTGCTAACCGAACGGAGAAGAATACTTACCCACCTTTATTCTACTTTGTTCACCTTATTCTTATCCTTCCAATCGAACAAGAATAATGCTTATTCCAGTTTATTTCCCATCCCTTATTCCTGCTTATTCCCATACCGAACCCCATTGAGGGGCATTCGGTTCAGGAATAAGCAAGAATAAGGATGCGGAATAATGACAAAAAGGATAGCGACTTTTTTTAAATAAATACTAACTTAATATTAATTAAATAGATGGGTATGGAAATAAAAAAACTAAAAATTTAGGCACGAATCGGCACTTGAGGTGCTGATTTGGGGAGAATGCCAAAACGATACCTTAAGTGCCGATTTGGGTAGGAGCTTTTGCCCTCTTCTCCCACCATTTTGCATCCATGCCCTATCCCAAAAATTATTGATACAAATAACCCTCCCATTTATACTACTAAAAATAGCTATATTTAAAGACACTCTTTCACCTCATGTATTCATTTTTATAATCTTAATAAAAGTTAGCTAGTTCTTAATTTTATAATCAACTTTTTGACAAAAGATAACATACCTACTTTATATTTATTGTTATCTGGATATATATATATATATATTGACGTATATGGATAATGGTAAGAAAATAAGGTTATTTTTTGCGACTGTAGACATGAATATAATAGTTTTCATTTTTTATATGGATATATATACAATTATATAACTTTTTTGGATATACTTATGGATATCTTTGAGACATATACTTGAATATTTTCATGAGTTATGTATTGTCTATATCAAAAAATGTGATAAAAATAAAAATGATATTAGTATTTTTCTATACAGATATATAACTAATACTTATTTCAGTGTCTATATCAGAAAAAGGAAAATGATATATTGATTTATATTGATTTCCGTAAATATGAAATTGTATCAGACGAATACAATTTATCTGATCTCTTTGTTACAAAAATAAAAGTGATATCTGTATTTGTTTCAATATATGTAAAAATAATTTAAACTTTTCTTTTTTTATATGGATAGGAAAATTAAATATTCCTATCCAATAAAATAAAAACACATATTAATATCCATCTAAAATTGTATATATAGTGTGTGTAAAAAATATCCGATCTTATTGTTTTGATAGAAGATAAAAAGCATAAACGAACTTGCACAAAATATTTATCCATATCCAAATATCTACATGTATAAATTTAAATGTATCTACATGTATAAATGTAGATTCAAAAAGTTAATTTCCATTACCGTAATTATAAAATTAAGAACTAATTAACTTTTATTAGGATTACAAAAATGAATGCATGAAGTGAAAGAGTGCATTTAAATATAGTTATTTTTAGTAGTATAAATGGGAGGGTTATTTGTATCGATAATTTTTTGAATAGGGCATGTATGCAAAATGGTGGCAGAAGAGCGCAAAAGCCCCCACCCAAATCGACACTTGAGGTGCCGTTTTGGGCATTCTCCCCAAATCGGCACCTCAAGTGCCGATTGGTGCCTAAATTTTTAATTTTTTTATTTCCATACTCATCTATTTAATTAAGATTAAGTTAGTATTTATTTAAAAAAAGTCTCAAAAGGCTATATTCTCTGTTCGGCTGGAAAGATAGGAAAAAAGAGAATAAGATGGAGTAAGAGCAGGTAAGGTGGAATAAAAATAGGAATAATGGTGGAATAAGATGAAATAATGGGATGTGGATAGAAATGGTCGTATTCTTGGGATCCACACTGGACAGTGAATTGATCTCTTATTCCAATGCTTATTCTCCAAACGAACATGACCTTAGAGTAGCTGTCGCAACATTATTTTCATCGATGTGGTAACAAAAATAAAAAAAGAATATCTTCTAAATATGGCCAAGAACATTCCACCATCATTATCAGTGATATAGTTGTCTCACGTAATTTTTTTGGGCAAATTACAAGAAAAGACCTCAATTAGAATTGATTTTCCAATTGTAGATCTCTTTTTCTAAATGTAATCAACAAAGAGGAGTTCGATTTTATTTTTTTCTCAAATACAAGCCTCACTAAGCTTTCTCGATCTTTTATGTCAACATTAAATCATAAAGTTGAAAATTCAAACTCTTTTTGTTACATTTGAAAAATAAGATCTACTTGAGAATCAACGTATAATTCGAACTCTTTTTTGCAGTGATACGTAACAATGGGAAAACTATTTTTTTTTGCATTTTGAGAAAAAAATACCCGTCTGATATTACCACAGTAGTCAAAATCTTGAAATTCTCTGGACTTTGCATTTACTCACCTTTAAAATATTCGTACTTGTCTGAACCATAAAGTGAAGGAATCGATTCGTCGTTGTCAATATATAAAAATAAAAAGTTGCGGCTGAGAATAAATGCAATCAGACGTTCCAAAGTTTACCAGAATGTCTGTCTACTATAGTACTTAATTTATGAATAATTGATGGCCGATAAACTCAAATTTTTCATTATTTGCAGGAAGCCTATAATACATGATGTTTCTAACTCGATACTTCTTCACTCCTAATCTATCCTGAAAGATGCCACGCATGGATCTTAATTATGTAACGAATTTTCCTTTATTATTGTTACTACACAACACAACAATAAAATTGGTATATGCAATAAGTTATTTTATTTTTAATTATCACATATTTAAATTTATAATAACAAATATTCTTCATTGAAAAAAATATTTTGCTCTGTAATTCATAACGAATTTATATTCATTGCTAAGCGTTGACGAATACATGTTGATACTTTTTTTACATTTGTACTAATCAGTTGCTTTAGCAACGTTGAGAGAACCCAAGGAGTGATATGGTGGTAGTGTAGTGTGCCTTCACCTCAAAGGACCCGGGTTAGAATCTCAAGGGGGCCGCTCCAGACCTCCAATATTACCGAGCCTATTATTAAAAAAAATGTTGAGAAGTGAGATCTTTGAGCTGAATGGATAACCACTGTTACATTACTCGTTACTAGCAATACAATAACAAACATGATATTGTTTGCAAATTCAAGACTCGACAAAAAAATGAATAATATTCATTGCTATGAACTTAACATTGGAGGATATAGATGAATGCCCAAGTTATTTTGTTGTAGCACGTACTACAACAAAATGGGTCTATGACCGGTGACGGTTTTAGAAAATCCATCATTATATTGTCTGATATTAATATATAATGATGATATTATTCATTGTAAAAATAATTTTATACTTGATATTAGCAACAAATGACATATCTATTATTACATCATTGGTGACGACACATATGACAACATTTATCCGTTGAGATTTTTTGAAATTTTAGCTAACCATCACTCATCCTTAGTTTGGAATTTAACAATGATTAGTTAATTTTTTGAAAAATAGTAACATATAAGTGTAGCTATATGGTCCATGCTAATGAAATAACAACAAACATGATATTCATCATTAATTTCAATGTATAAGAAATATGTTTGTAATGAATAATATTATCATTATATATTCAACAACGGAAGATATAATGATGGATTTTTTTAAAAAATCATAGATCTTTTTTTTTTGTAGTCGTGAGTGACTATGAAGATAGTTTCCTTCTACAACGTACATGGGAGTTTCTAATCTACAAACTCTTAGAATTTCAATATATGACAACAATAAAACAAGTCTTTATCATAATATATTTCAGTCGCCTTCATGTAATTCAATATTAAATATATACCAACAAATATTATTCAATACAAATTTACCTTTATTATTTAAAATAACAATCATTAAAATTTTCATTGTTATCACATCAATCACTTTCTCAAACATGCCTAAATGAATACTAGCAATAATATACTTTGTAGATTAAATACAAAAATAGAATAATTGATAAGAGATAATAAATCACACATGTGATAAGGGAGATGGAATGAGACTACTATATCTTTCGACAAGATGAATGGTTCCATGTACTTAACTTTAATTATTGACAATCAAATACATTCTAACCAAGGCACATGCTTAAGTTTGAGTTTTATGATGGAGTTACCCTGACAAGCTAAACCTAGGTCGGGACTCTTAAGACTATATCATAGGTCAATTAACTATGATGCTATCTAGGATTCGTTCCCCAACTCGATCGTCACATACTCTACAATAACTTTTCCCTAATCGCCTAGCTCCGCGATTAAAAAATTGCGGAGCTGAACATCCTTGTGATCCCAATCACAAAAATTCATAGCACCTTTTGAAAATAGCATTGTCCACCATGTTTTTTTTCTCTTTTGAGGGGTGGCATATATATCTGATGAAGCAATATATGGCATATGAAAAGCATCTTGACCTTACCATGGGGATGGGGAAGGGGAAAGAGAGATAAAGAATTTGGAAGGGAGTGAGGAGAGTACAAACAACAACAAAAGCATTGAGCTAGGGTTTGAACGACCACCAGTGAAAACCTTCACGTGATGCTTTTGGATTCTTTCTCCACTGATGATGATGTGAAGTTGGACTGATTTGCTCAGTGGGGGTTCTAACCACTTTGACCAACAAAATGGTACAACTCCTCCATGACATCACCCCCATGCAACTTAAGTTTTTTTTACCAAATCACATCTTCTTGAATGAACCAAACTTATCATGTAATAACGAGGTTTTAATATGATTTTGATAAAACAACAATTAAGAAGAGATGGAGTCCTAGTTTCATTGGATTAAGAATGGAAAGGGAAAAGATTCTTTGTTGAACAACATTTTGTGACAAGAAATTCCAACATACCGAACTAAATCTTTTTACTAGAAACATGTCCTGATAAAGCTATATCACTGTCATGATCCCTTTTCCTCCTTTGAAGCTTGAATTGAATTTGAAATCTAAGGCCTTCACCCTCTACAAGAATACCGAAACTACAACAAAATTGAGCTACAATGACATTTTTTTTTCGAAATTCATCACTAAATAGCCGTTGTTAAATATATAATGACGATATTATTCATTACGAAATGAGTTTTCGTACTCAAAATTAGAAAGGAATATCATATCCGTCGTTATATCATTAGCAACGATCCATTTAGAGACACTTATCCATTGTTATTTTTCAAAATATCAACTAACCGTCGCTATTTTTTTAGTTCAAAATTTAGCAACGATTAATCAGAAGTTTGAAAAATAGCAACGAATAAGCGTCGCTATGTGGACTGCTGCTAATGATATAACAACACATATGATATTCGTCGCTAATTTTAAATAAGAAAAATCATTTCGTAACGAATAATATCGTCGTTATATATTTAACGGCTTATTTAGTGACGGATTTTGAAAAAAACCGTCACTATAGTTCAATTTTTTTTGTAGTGTCATGTTGGGAGAACTAGTCTTAACAATTGTTCTTTGAGGTTTTAGGTTAGTTGTAAGCTCGAAAACCCAACAAACCGATATTTGGGAGAGGGTTTGGATCCTCTATTGCGAGTGAAATCGGAACATGACCCGACGTGATTATCTCGATCGTCTATGAAGATCCTAAAGAGGGAATTATTCAAGACAATAACTTATTCTCTTCTCTTAGTTTCTAGTGTTAACATCGCGAGGTGCAACATTTTAGTGCTAGTTGCAAATCCTTACTAGACGATGCTCATTCTTACATGCTTTGACATTGAGCTACCACGTGACACAAATAAGGCATTTTTACTCATTAATACAAAAAAAAAACATTATGACAACGAGATATAGCGATAGATTTTTGACTTGTGGCAATAGACTCAGATATTTACAGCACTATGCTCATTGCCAAAAGCTTGGTAGCCATATGCTACAGCAAAATTGATCTAAGACAAAGAATAGTTTAACATTCCTGGACATATCATATGTAATTAAATATATGACAATTAATAATATCCGTTTGACTATGTAAATTCACAATGATTATTGTATTCATTGCTACATTCAAGGAATCATATAGCAAAGGTTATTCATTGACTTTTTCTTTTGATCATTGTTGAATTTAGCAGTGATTAATACTTTTAACGAATAAGTTAACGGATAAATCATCGTCATGTGAACTTTTAACAACGAGCATGACATCCACTGCTAATTACAAGAATAAAAGCTAATTTTACGATGAAAAATATTCCTTGTTATATATTAACATTGGAAGATATAACAACGGATATTCAAATTACTCGTTGTCATAGTTCAGTTTTCTTGTATCGATAGTTTTATTTGCAATATACAATCTCTTATTACAAACTTGTGAGATCAGACTATTTTAGCGTGATTGTAATGACTATTTCAATGTGAATGTTCGGACAATGGAGTTGTTTTCAGCAAAAAAAAAATGGATGTTTGAAATTTCCGTCATTATAACTTAATTACCGCAAGACTGTTTTATTGTAGTGAGCGGATGGACATACACTGTTATCGGTATGTTACCATTCTTACCACCTTTGGATTTTCCATGGACGATTGGGATAAGCACAACATGCACTGTTGTGATATCGATGACATCAGAAGATCCAAACCCCATTTGGACAATTAATGGTCGAGAAATGTGGCATCCATGATGGCAACACATGCATCCAAGTTGAAGAGTGGACACAGCAAGCGGCAGCAGAAACCCTAACTATAATATTCACAGCACTTAAAGACGTACAGTCTAATGGGGGCACAGAAACAAAGGCAACTTGGAATACCATTCTTTATAAAACCATATTTTGGATCCATCCCAATCGCCCAATAAACTATCCTTCCAGAAACCAAAAGCAAACATTTAAAACTGCAATCTGCACAGTCTGTCCAACCAAAACCCTAACAGAGAATTATGGGCTGTGTGCATTAAATATTACATGATATACATGCATTTTCCACGAAGGGATTAGGCAGGAATGTAGGAGTAGGAGGGGTTTGCCTGTGCATTGGGGGTGTGAATTTGTTGGGCTGTGTGCTTCCTTGTCTGGGTGTCTGCAGCTGTTGCTGCATAGATTTTTTTTTGTTCTGCCATTAGGGCTTTTGCTTGCAGATATGCATCAAATCCGAATTTAATGCATGATTATTATAATGGGCCAATGTCTCTATCCTGATTTTTTCTTGTAATTAAAAAGGAAAACAGTTTCTTGGAGTTTAAGACCTCTGATGTAATTTTACAGTACCAGGTGTCTGGTTGTTTTTGTCATGTCATAGCTAGGGGATTAGGGTTTTACTAGCTTATATTCCAAGTGAGGTAAGATTTTAATCTTAATATCACATGAAAGTGAGTTCCATAAAAACTAAATGATTGGATTTTATTTCACCATATAAAGTGGGTTGAGAGAAATATGTCCTTGAGTTTTTATTTGGTCAGTATCTGCCTAGTAATTTCACTATCGAGGTTTGTAAAATGTTTGTATGGATAATGAGAACACCTTTTTGATTTTTTTAAATAATCCAGGAACCCTTCACTAAACCTATGGGAACACTAACCAAGTCCACATGGTTGCACATTCCATAATGCAGTTCGCGATACTCGAACACGGATGTTTCCTGTCAAAGTCACGTATTGAGACCAATTGAGCTATATCTTTGTGAGCACCTATTTCATTTTCGATAAGCCCAGTGTTTAGTCATTAATGCTGAATTATTCGTGAGTCTAAATATATATTAGAGGGATCATTCGAGAATTTCGAGTTTTTTTTGGTTTCCGCCATGTTTCGAGGCACTAAAACATTAATTGAATCCATTTTGAGCACAAAATATAGCAAAGTAGAAGTGAACCAGATAGATTGAGGGGAGGGAGTTGATGCTAATTAGTGGATGAAGAAATAAACCCATAATGTAAAGGGATATTTACACCTGTAACCTTGAGTAATTACGTAATTACCCTAGAAGCCTTCTATAATCACGAATTACACCTATGACCTTGAATAATACTCAACTCTTACACTCATAACCCGGTGTTACTTTCGACCCAATTTTCCGTTAAGTATGATGGTATCCATTGAGTATTTTACATTTTATACCCTTTCAATTTCCATTATTTACGAATGACCCCTCCCCCTTCTCCAGCGAGTCAACCCCCTCCCCCCTCCGCCGACTTCCTCCTGCCGGAAGCCCGCAATCTCCCACCCCCGATCTCCTCCTCAAACCAAGCCCGACCCCGACCTCCTCCTCACCCCCACCGACACCGTCATTGAAGCGCCCGCTCCAACCTCGCTTGGAAGCGCAACCCAACCCGCCCCCTTCTCCCCGCACTGCCTCCAAAGCCTCCAAGATCGCGTGCCTACAAGCTCGGCCCCTTCCCCCTGCACCAGCAAGCTCGCCTGGACGACCCCCCCACCCCGCGATTGCTTGGATGACTCCATCCCCCCGCGCCGGCACCGACTTAGAAGTTTCTCCTGCAGGCTCCGCGGCCCACCGCCTCCTGCTTGGAAGCCCCTCCTTCCCCTGCGTCGGCATCCTGCTTGGAAGCCCCTCCTGCGTCGGCACCTTCGTCGAAGCCTCCAACCTTGTCTGGAAAACCCACCCCCACTGGCAGCCTCACCATCGTCAGCCCCTTCTTGCAAGAGCTCCACTCCCCAATCCGTCCTCCAAGCCCCGCAACCTGCACATGCTTTTCTTTTTTTTCTTGTTAACTTTTGATTAATCCCAGCAGTTAGATCGTGTATCGGTTAGATTAACTCATTCATGTGGTTGAGTTAATGAAGAAAACTAAGGGAAGGTTATGGGTGTAAAACGGAGTATGTATTCAAGGTTCTGGATGTAAATCATTATTATAGAGGATTTCTGAGATAATTACGAAATTATTCAGGATTATGGGTGTAAATACCCCTAATATAAATACAATAAACAAACAACCATTATAAAAGTCTCTAAAATCTACTGACATCAACCAGGCAAATTCATGCACCATACTTATATGTAACATCTCGAAGAGTAGGGGATGTGGCAATAAGGATAGGATGATGATGAGAGGCAACACTTGACTTGGACCATGACACCTTTGCCATAATCTTCTACCCATACTACGGACCCATGCATCCAAATCCCATTGAGTAAGGACCATATGGCAAAACACAACGTGCAACAAGGTGGATACCGTATCTATCCTATTATTGTTTGGGGACCAATGTCTCACCCATATACATGCAAATAGATTCTTTGATTTCGATAGGGATCGGATCTTGAGGAGTTGAGAATATGTCCCCCACTCTCTCTGCCTCTACTCATGCATGTACATGGATGTGTTTTATGAAAGACAGCTAAGGATGCGATAGTTACATATATATTTATGAAGATCGTGAAATCCACCTCTTTAATATGGTCCTATTATCATAGTACAGGAGATAGATTTCGATTCATCAAAAAATCACAATATTTGAATGTTGTGGAGAATTTTTTACTTGGTAAGTCTACTATGGTCAAATACAGAGAACGATGATTTTAGTTGTGTGGTTCTAAATTGCTTTCTATAGTCAATTAATTATTATGTTAATATCTTTGTCCTAAAATAAAATGAAAATGAAATGCAAGAAAGAGATGCAATGCAAATAAACTAAACAGAGAGGATAAAGGTGAAGCACATGATCTGTGATTTTAAACGATTTAAATCCTCAAATATTATAGGCACTCAATACTCAATTGAAATCATAGATCGATAGAGATGTTTGTCCAAGAAATATGATCAATTTAAACTCCAACATGCAGTCTTAAATGATCAACTACTTAAATCGAACAAGTTTAGTGATCAATAAAATTGTTAAAGATAATTTAGCCCGATTCCCTTGAAATTTGTTCCTTAAATAAATAATCCTTAACCACAATGATTATTAGGGAAATAATTTGTTAATCCTAATCCTTGAAATTCCTACAAATTAAATCAATATCCTTAAACATGGAATTTCATATGTCAAATTGGGCTTGCAGATATTCTTTAATGATTCTCTAATTTGATTGAACCCCAAAGTGACCTTATTCTTACTAATTAAGCAGAAAAGTCAAGGAATTAATCAATAAAACCCTCTTTGATTATGCTCATGCAATATATCATATTCCTCAAAGAATAATTGACAATGACCACAAGAGGACTAATCAGATTAAATCTCCTCTAATGAACCCCTACAGATAAAATCAGATATTTCTCAAGATAAATGTGGCACAAAAATGTCGAAGACTAGCTGATGAATCTATGATTCATCGCCCTTATTCTTTCATTTTGGATAAAATCCTTGGTAAAATACATGTAAATATTAACTGATTCTCATTAGTTAACTTCCTAACCACATTTATTAATATTATATTTAATATTTGTTTTATCCAAAATAAAATAATAAAAGAGAAAAATGAAAAATAAAAGAAAATAAAGGATGCATATAAAATATATACAGACTGATCCTAAACCGGAGACCGGGTCAATATTGACTTAGTCGACAAAATAAATAAGTAGGGGGAGATAAGAATCTTAAATTATAAAAATGTCAGACAACCAAGATCATAGTACATTAACACATTTTTCAAATTGTAAGTATTTCATCTATTTTATTTATCATCAAGATCATTTCAAACCAAAATATTTTCTTCACAAAAGTTGTTTGTATATATATATTTATAAAAATATCAAAAAATATTAGAATAAAATAGGTGAGTTTTGGCGTTTGTGCCACTTTGTCTATATGTACTATATGAATAAACTTCCCAATTTTTAGTTAATTATTTTTAACTCTATTTAACTGAATTTATTTTCTAATGTGTTTCTCAAAATCAATAAAAAAATATAAAAATATAACTTATGTCAAATTTTCAATAAATCTTGAGCCACAAAGCCGTGACCTAAATGTTCCGGACCTCATAACTCGGCCAGATGGACTCCGAATTAGGCGTAGTCACTTCTAAAGTTCGTTTTATAGAATTATCTACCAAATGAAACTTCACTAAAATCGGAGTTAATATGCAAAAAGTGGGTTTTGGGATCATATTGGTATAAAATATACCGTGATCTTAATTCTATCTTATATAATATATGCTATTTTTATACTTTATCAATATTTCATTAATTAAAATAACAAAAAATTTATTTATTTATTTATTTAAATATTTCTCTATTTATTTATTAATTATTTAATTATTTATTAACTTATTTATTTATTTAATTATATATATTTAATTATGTAATTATCTATTTAATTATTTCTTAAATTAATATATTTAATCTAATTATTAATTTAATTAGCCCTTAATTATTTACTTCAATCAACCATTTAATTAATTTATTTTTTATTTTTTATCTCTCTCCTCCTACACCCTTCTCCCCCGCGCTTCTTCTTTCTCCTCCTTTCCCTACGCCTCGCTATCGCTGCCTCGCCTCTTCTCCCAAGCCCCAATGCCTTTGGTTGTTAGGCTATTTTTTCCAACCGCCTTTGATGACTGGAGCCCACGTCGGTGACACCATCCAGTGATGTGGGCTCCAAGGTTACCCATCCTATTTATACCCCCAAGCTCCCCCTGGAGAAGCCATCTTCCATTGCATTCCTCCACCTCTTCCACAAGGAGCTCCAGAGTTGCGCATGTGTCGTTCTCCGTCGTAAAGCGAGTGTGCAAGAGAGATTTGGCGAGATCCATTGATGTCGCAGGACATCTTCGTTGCGTGTAGAGCCCCCGCGGTCCATCACCGTCGTATTGAGGCCGTGACCCCTGGAGCTTGGCCCGAGCTCCTCCACCGACGATATCAACCAATCAACACCTCATCCACTTCAACTTCCAAGTTAGTATTTCCTCTGTTCTCATCCCCCTCTTCTATTTATCTTCTCATTCCCTCTCGTTTTCTCCTGATTTGATTCCAAGTCATTGTCGATCGACTCCCAATCACCACACGCTTACTTCCATTTCTCCGTACTCTTACATCTCTGTTCATCTCTGATCAATCAAATTAGAGGTTGATCTCCAATCCTCCACAGACGTTGTAGATCTTCATCCTCCCCTTTTGGATCTAATATAGGCTGAGGTTCACTGACTTCAAGCCATTTCATCACTTGTAGGTCCATTCGTCACCTGGAGACCGAACACCATTGGAGCAAAGCATCATCTGGAGCCACTTCCACTGCCGCCGTATCGAGTGCAAGTCGACCAAAACTAATCCACCTCTAGAAGGAAGAGTGCCTATAGGCGATTTGACTTCCTCCTTCGAACATCGCTTCGAGACATTCGCCCAAGTGAAAAGCCTTTGCCTGAAGATCGATCACCATATCCACCACATTAGAGCATCAACAATCAGTAGTGTAGCAAAAGTCTTCATCGATCATATCGTCGTCACTTCATATAATTGGGGAAAAAAGGGAATCCTCTAGATTGAGTATCTGCCGCATGATCTGTTGGAGATTTATCATCGCTGATTTTGCCACACGTCGAGCACATCACAGCAACAACAGGAGCCACTCAATCGGCCTTGATCAAGCGCACGACATAGTGACACGTGTCGATGCCAGGACCGAGCCACCACCTAACAACCTCACGTGCGCTACACATGAGGTGGGATTTTTTGGGTGCTTTGCATTTATACCCTCGGATTTCATTTTATTGTGAATAGGACCTGGTGTTGGAGTAGTCATGTGAATCACGCGTGCCTTGTGGAACATTTGCACAAGAGCCCCTGTAGCATCTGTATTTTATCATGCGTGCTTCATTATTTCTTATTAATTACACATATATCCCTATACAAAAAACAAATCCTATACCTACTATAATACATAATAAATAAAATACCAAAAGATAAACAATATAAATTAAAAATTCTATAAAAGTCACATATAGTATATTTTACCATATTTTACATAATAAATCAAAACCAAAATAAAAAATGGACCTTAAAACCAATAAAAAATACAAAATAAATAAAACTTGTAAAACTCACAACTAATGTATAAAATTCACATAAATATAAACAATATATCGTATCGACGTTATTTTCCTCTACTTTCTAATAAAAATAAAATAAAAATATTTTCTCACTATTTTATATTTTAAAAATCAAAAATAAAAATCTATTTTCAAATAAAAATTAGTTTTAACTTTAAAAACCAAAAAAATTGCAAAGTAGTTTTTGAAATTACATAATATAATAAAATATTTAAAACACATAAAAATTCAAAATTAAAACCAAATATAAAAATATAAAAACTATACCTATATTTTTACATAGGTATATAAAAATCATAAAAACAATATAAAATTAAAAAAACCAAACAAAAATTTAGAAAAATACCTAAAAATAAATAAAAATAGGAAACCCATATACATTAGCTTTCTAATATTAACCTTAGTTTTTAACAGTTTTCCTCCTTGAGTTCGACACTCTTAACACTATACACATTAAGTTTTGGAGTGTAAACAAAACAACTTTTTTTTTCTGATTTGTGTTGCAGGTTTGGAGCAACACCTCTAAGAACCAAGGAGCCGAAGATTTTTTTACTTTCTTGTATTTCCTATGTAAAGAATCAAAGGGCATTTGCCCGTTTTCTGTTTTATAGAAGGGGACCCTTAAGGGGCATCTCGACTTGTACCTTCCTCCCTTCTTCTCGGGGTCTGCTTCACCAGGTGCCATGCACTTGGGGAAATAGGGCACCCACCGCGACTTTTCTCGCATCCTTTTTCTCGTCATTTTCTGTAGTTTTTCGAGGCTAGGTGCTTGTTTAGGGTTTTCATTTTTATCTTGTTTGCGCATCCGTAGTTAGAATTTAGAACGCACAACGTAGTTGTTTGTTCACTTATATCAAAAACAAAAAAAACTTGGTTGTTTTTAAAAAGATCCAAAAAAACTGATAACCAAAAATAAAACAGGGAGTGTTAAATATATCAGACTTTAAAATTAAACATAATGGACTCCACTTGATTTGGGAGAGAAATCCCCAACGAATGACTTGTAGGCACTCTCCAGATTTGTGAATAAGAGATGACTCGTAAGGCTAGAGACAAAGCTCAGATTTCTTTTTAAACTACTGATCTGAAATGGTTAGCTACTCTTTAGTGAGGACTCTCGGGTAATCGGAAACGATCCAGGTTTTCTTAGCAGAGTGGGAGGTTTAGAGGACACTGCATAAGGCTTCGTCCTCAAGTAAAATGGGTAGCCGGAAATGGTCCATTACTTACTCCCACTCTGGCTGAAATTAGGCACAACTAGATGTACATACTCGGGACAATCTTCTGGGAAATTCAGGCACCTATCAACTCGCATAATCTGTGAAAAGACTTGCATTGCCAACTAACTCTAAAACTGAAAAGATTAACGATCAGACTTTCACGATCATCACTGAGTGAGTTGGTGAAATCAGGGTTTTGCCTTGTGTTTGATTTTGTGGTGTTAGTTCCAGATCTAAGATCTATAGTAGTCTAACATATCATCTGTCTTATCTCTTATCAAGATTATGGGTAGGCGATCGCTTTGGTCAACTTTGGCCGATCCTCTCTCTCGCATACCTACCCACTCATCTAGGTCGGTTCGGGATGTACCTCTTCTCAAACCTAAATCTTATTGTATCTCATCTTCCAGGTGTGACTTTGACCCTAGAATCTCTTCTTCCACTCCATCTTCTTCTCCATTATCATCATCACCTTCGGTTCGAGAGAACCCTACTCTACATCACTTTGCACATCGACCTGGCATAACTTGATCTGAATTCCTTTTCCTTTCCAAACAACATGGCTGACAAAGGACTACAACAACCGCAGACTACATCTGTAGTGATAGATCATGAAATAATCAATAGTGGTCTCCTCGCTTCTCTTGAGTCGATGTAGAATCAGATTAGGGAGCATGGTAGATTAATGAATGATGTCAGGGCAGAGCTGACCCAACTGAGAGCACAAAGAGAGACTCTAGATGCTGAGATCCCATGAGCTGAGGGGGATGGCAGACAAAATGGAGCGGAGAGACCACCACTTGGTCTAGATCGAACAATGAAGTAGCTCTACAACCCTGGAGCTACTACCACTCATCGGTGGATCCATATCCCAGCCATTCATGGCAACGTTGAACTCCGACTGCAGACAATCCAATTGCCGCCCAAGTTTCATGGGCTTTCTACTGAGGAGCCATACTTGCACCTACAGGAATTCGAGTTGATCTGTAGTACGGTGCATGACCTACATGTGAACGAGGATACAATCAAGCTGATCACCTTTCCATTCTCCCTTGTGGACAGAGCAGCCTACTGGCTGAAGCATTTGGGGAGATACATTTCTATGTGGGAGCAACTACGAATAGAATATCTGAACAAATACTACCCACTTGGTCATACGATTGCTGCAAGAGCCATGATCAGTAATTTCACCATCCTCGGGAACGAGCATTCTACGAAGCATGGGACAGACTCAGAGAGATCATAGATAGGTGTCCCCACCACAACATCTCAAAGTCGAACCTAGTTCAGATCTTCTTTTTGGCCTGACATCGGAGTTACAGGGACTGGTTAACGCATCCTGCGGTGGATCTTATTTCTCCAAGCATGAGGACCAATTCTGGGCTATCTACGAGGAGATGGCCAACAATTATACCACGATGTCCCAGAATAGATTCCACACTCAGACCATGCCACCTTCTCACCACCAGCATTTCTGAGTGGCACAAATCGAAGGGACTCCTTCTTCTGCTGTTTCTCCCTTGTTGATTCCTCATCAGCTAACATGGGGATCATATGTCAGAAGTTGGATAGCATGGAGATAACAAAAAAGAAGTGCCAGAATTTGGACAAGCTCCACAAGATCGACGAGCTTGAGAGATGTCTGAGTGATACGAAGACTCAAATCATGTGCCTTCAAGAGATTCACACGAATTCTACGAATTCTTCCAAATCACAGGCTGATTCAGTGAGAAGAGATCGAGGTATCCTTCCACGACCACCAATTCAACACATCTATCTTGTGTATTTTGAGCCAACCCATCAGTCTCTGGCTTACCTGCAGAACCCATAGACACCATCATCTGACACTTAGATAGTGGTGTATCAGAGTGATCAGCCGCTTGCTTCGATGCCCCTAGCTTATACAGAGATGCTCGGGCTACTGATTGAGGTCAATGTGATATGGTACAACCAATCATAGCAACCAGGGATTCGTCGTGATCATCCTGGTTTTTGTTGCTCTTCCGAAGGTACTTCTTCCCAATAGCCATCACAAGCGCAGATGGGGCAGACCAGAGAGCAGCAGTAGTCAGGTCCTCGTCAATACTAGCCAGCTCGGTGGAGGCAGAACACATATCATGCTAAGTATCCTCAATCATATCCTCCACAGCAGCAGCAGTCAACCCAACAACACCCTCAATATCATCGAGGCATCTCATCCGGGTCTCATGGACATTTTCATGAGAACCCATCCCTAGAATATCTCACGAGTCTGATAGGCGATCAACATGTCGCATTTAGCAAGAAATGGATGAGTTTAAGAATCATGTCACTGGACTTGTCAAAGGGAAGTCTGCCATTCCTTCTCAGAATGAGACAAATCCAAATAGTTTGACGAGGAAGTCAGAGTAGGTACATTTGACAGAACCCACCCCCTAGTCACATGTATTTCCAGATGATTCCATTTATTGTGATGATGTTGATTTCATTTATCTTAGGAGCGGTAGGATACCCGCAGATGGAGACTCAACTAGGCTCAATGAAGATATACCTGATGATACGAGCGAGCCTATTGAGCTTGATGATGGCGATACTGACGTCGCCTCACCCTTTGAGGATGCTGATGGTAGTGCTGATGCCACCAAGATCTACGAGAAGCAACCAGAGTCTTCTGAGGCAGCTGCTTTTCCTTTCTTTTTGTATAGTGATGATGATAGAAAAATACAAAAACAAAAGAGAAAAACCAAAAAGAGGAATAATGAAAAGACAATTGGTCCATCTAGAGCTCATGAGTTTATCTTTGACGATATACATAGAGCTGGTCCCTGTTTTCCAAAATACTTTCTTCTTCTTCTGATCCTCCTAGTGTACATACTGATAAGGAGGATGTATAGATTCCCTTTCCCCAAGAACTCTGCTTAGATAAAGGAGATAAAAAGGAAAAAATCAAAAAGATTCAGATGAATGATCTGACGAAAGAGATGCTACATAAATTCACTATCCAGCTCACTCTTTCGCAATCCTTGGCACACATCTCTCTTTTGCAGAAAGGTCTCAAAGAGAATACTACAGTCCACAGAAAGAAGATGTATCATAATCATTGTTCATAAATTCATGTGTTGACTAAGGAAACATGTCACACCATCCAGAGCTGTCTCCCAACCAAGCGATCAGATACGGGAGCACCGTATGTCAGATGCGAGATTTTAGATCAGATATTTGATTGTACTCTCTTCGATAGCGGATCATCAATTAATCTCCTTCCTTCTTACTTACTCAACAGGTTCGAGTTCAGATCTCTTCGACCAAGCAGGACGTCTTGCAGTTTGCTGATAGGTCAGTCAAGAGGCCAAAGGGATTAATTGAGGAAGTTATCGTGGCCATATATGGTTTGCAATTCCCGATGGACTTCGTTGTGTTGGACATAGTGGTTCCTAAATATGTGGCTGATACCCTGATCATATTAGGACGATCTTTTCTGGCGACAACTAAGGCCATTTTTGATTATGGTACCGGGAAGGTGTACTTTCGCATCCAAGGTGAGAGTATACATATAGAGATGATCCAAGACCTTAAAGCTAGACCAACTGAGTCTGAGCGAGCATCTGATAATGACAAGTCCAATAGTCATCAGGACTATGACTTTGTAGAGACAGATAATGAAGTAGTATGGGCTAGATTGAGTACACGATCTTTCATCACACCTAAGAGAGTCCTGAGTTTCAGAAACTAGATAATGGAAGATTGGATAGCACAGTCTTGGAGCCATTTAGTGATGAGGCTTGTAGAGATGATTTTGGTACTTTTATAGATTGTTGTGATATTTTTGATTCCCCTGAGTCAGAAGTGAATGATCAGTTCTGTCAATCACCTAATGATCAGTCTACAGTACAATTTGATTCAGAGGATGCTGATTGGCAGTGTTTTGCTGAGTTCCTTTCACTTCGGACTTCATTCAAAGAGCCTACAACCAGCATGGAGATAGAGCTAGTTCAACAGAGTCAGCTATCAGAGGAGCAGTCTCTAGATTATTCAGAGTCAGAGCAGGATGAGTTTACATATACCAACCTAGTAGCCTATACCCAAGTCCTAGCTAGACCAGTTCTTCCTGTTCCTTATCCCCTTGAGCTTAAGCCATTACCTCAGAGCATGTGATGAATACTCATTCATCACTCTTTATTCTTATATTTTAGCTACAAAAACCTTTGCAAATGCATGTATATAGTTGTAAATAGAAATAATTACCAAAAGCATGCATTGTGTAAAAACCTATAATTAGCATGTTTTTGTGCAAAAATAAAAGAATAAAGATTAAAAAGAAAAAGAGGGAAATATTTAGAATAAATATTGAGCAACCTAACCCAAGGGAGGGCTGAGCATGGGCCTGACCGCATAAAAGCCAAAGTAGAGGGAGATAGGGGCTCATGTGTGTAAATATTTATGTAAATAAAATAAAAATATTTTCCTCCCAAAAGAGACTAAAATAGGCTTGTAAATACTTGTATATATTTATAAAGATAAAAACAAGATAAAAATAGAAAAATTAAAAAGAAAATAAAAACATCACTCATGTACATAATCACCATGTATATAGTCCACTCTTATTTATTTATTCAGCCTTATAAATAAATAAAATTAATTTCCAAAAATCTTGTACGTATTCTATGACTTATAATGTAAATAAATAAAATAAAATAAAACAAATAAAAATCACAAAATTAAAAATAAAAAATACTTTGTAAATATACCATGTATATATATGTACATATATATTTATTTCACCTATGTATATAAATAATAAAAATAAAATAAAAATATCTTTTTATTCATTATTTTATGATATAAATAAATAAATGGAATAAAATTGTATAAAAATAACAAATTAAAAATCAAAATTAAAAACCCTATATTGTACATATACCTATATATAGCTATATAATGTAAGTACCTTATTTTTATTTTGAAAAATTAATTAAAAATCACAAAAAATAGAAAATATTAAAACAAAATATTTTATGTTTGAGTTTAATTAAATAAGCCATTTGCTATTTTTAATCGAATTTTCAATTATTTTCCAGGTGGCAGCTTCCTATTGGCCCTGGGGATTGTTGACCGCCCGGTCAACTGTCCCCCCGAGACCACTTCCCACGGGTTAGGTGCCCGACCCGACTTCTCCCTAATTTCGCACCTAAAATCGATTCCCTTTCGCCTAAACCCCCGGGGTCCGATTCATTCATGATACATCCGAGACCCTCGCCGGGGTATCCGCCTCGAGATCCGCGCGCTCCATTGCCCTACCCGCGCTCATCTTCCCGGACCCTCCGATCGCCTTCGACCTCCAGTTTTCATCTCGACCGTCCACCTGAGGAGGTCCCTTCACCGTCAGATCCTTGGAGAGGCGATCTGGACCGCCCGATGCGCGAGGTTTAGCCACCGACGCCCTCCACCGTTCGATCCTCCACGTGGCTACGCCTCCACCGTCCGATCACCGCGAGGAGCCCAGTTTTGGAGGGCCATCTGATCCTGACCGTCCATCTACCACGTGGCATCCATCCAACGGCTCGACTTAATGAAGGGTAATTTACCCTTAGGCCCTCCTTTTTATCTTGTTTAGCGTTTAGTCTTGTAAATATTTAGTTTAGTTCTTTAGTTTTGGTACAATTGCATTGTGGACCCCTGCACTTTACTTTCTTTGCTTATATGCCCCTGTGTATGGGTAGCACGTGCTTCGCCACGTGGGTTTCTGGGATATTTGCATTTTATGCTTTGTAGTTCTGAGATGTTATGAATTGAATGAAAACTTTTGGATTATTGCATTTATACCCCTGTGCGTAGTTTAATAGTGCATGTGCGTTTATTCGTGGGTTATTTGCAGACTAGCCCTCGGACTTTTGGTACTTGTTACCAAATAGTCTTAGGACTTAGTTTTTATTACATTTGGGTCCCTGAGTGCCTCAGGCATGCGCGACGCGCGTGATCTCTTGGGTATTTTGCACCAGACCCCCCGAGACTCTTGGTATTTGTACTTAGGTCCCTATGCACAGTACCTTCTTTCTATTTTTGAATAAAATAGTAAACATACTCCAAATCCAATGAAAATTGGACACATGGCTCCTGCCATAGTGTAAAATTTTCTGGATTTTTTTGGGACAACTTTGTTTTGATTTGATAATTTCTGACCTTGTTTTATTTTTAGAAAATTAAATAAACACCAGAAAAAATCCCAAAAATTCACTAAAAATAGTAAAATTATAAAACACACAAAAATATTTTTATTCGAATTTTTGGTTGATTTTTAATGCATTTAATAAATAGTTGAATTGTCTTGTTTGGTTGTTTTTCTTAATTCTTAATACATTAAAAATCCAAAAAAATATAAAAAGATTTAAAAACCACCAAAAATACCTTTTTATTTCCTTTTCTTTTCTTTTTGACTACTTCGTAGGCCGCAAGGCCAATTCGTGCTCCTTGTGTTCGACCCTGGTCGCTATACCAGGTTAAACTAATAGCAAGACCGCTATTGATTTTCGAGTTGATTTTTATATTGGTGGTCTATTTTTCTTGATTGATCAAGTCTGAGTGATTGAGGTCGCGACGACCATTTAGTACCTTTACCTTAGTCGCTCGGGTTTTTGGTTATCAGAATGGCGCCGTTGTCGGGGAGCACGGCTTAGTAGTTTTTGTTTTATTTTTGTTTTCTTTTTCACGGCTCTTTCAGAGTCCGCGGCTTTTCGCGGCTTTTTCTTTTTATTTTATTTTTGCTTTACTTTGTTTTATTTTATTTTCTTTTATTTTGTGTTGTTTGATTTTTGTTTGTTTATTTTATTTGGCATTTTTGCATATATACCCTCATTTTATTTTCATTTATTTTTCTTGCTCTTATTTGCTCATTTTATTGGTCTGACACTTGTCTGCTTTCTTGCGAGGGCTCGAGGACCGAGGCGGCCAATTTCAAGAAGCCGACGCAACCAAGGAACTTGGAGGCGGCTCCCTTCTGTACGGAGCCGCATGAGAGCGTGAGAGAGTAGACGAGCGGGCGAGGAGTAGTATAGTTTTTATTTTTATTTTATTTGATTATTATTGTAATAATACATGGACAAACTCTTGGACTTGGTTGACTAGCGGGTCTGTTTCGTCGAGCACCGGTGTGCTCGGGGGACCCTTAGGTGTTTTCGCGGCTTTTTCGCGGCTTTTGGTTTTTCGCTGCCTTTTCCGATTTTTAGCGGCTTTTTATCGAGCCCCTAGACTTAGGATTTTCTGCTTGCTTGTGCCGTAATTAGTAGGGTCCCCACACCTAATTGCTTGCCTGTTCCTATAGTACGACTAATTGGATCTACTAATAATTGATTAATAAAAATAACTGACTCATCCCCTTCGTAGCCTACGTGCCGTAGCCTACCCCGTAAAGCGCTTTCTCCTAAACTCAAGTGTGTTGAGCAGAGGAGGGGTAGACCGAGACCGGACTTTGGCTTGAAGGATCGGTGACCAGTTAGACGGTTCTTCGAGTAGAATTGCCTGTTTAGGACTCGGTTTTCACCGCTGCACCATTTAGGTAGTTTTATTTTCTGTCTTTACATTTATGCGTGGATCACTTGCATGTAGAGTGCTGGAGGAAAGATACACATTTCTATCTCTGCATGCATCATTGATTTCTTCGCGCATCGGCTTTTTCGACTTCTCCCCCTTGTTTTTGATTAAATAACCAGGAGAACCGAAAAATTCGTTAGGCCTTTCTTTTTATTGAAAAAAGATTAAAAAGAAAAACCATAAAATTGGGACTGGGTAAAACTATTGACCCTAAAAGACACTCGACTTAAAAATTTATCTTGGGGAGAGCAACCCCCTCATTGTGTGGTTTGATTGCGTGAGAGAGTGACCCGTTCACTAGGTAGAGCCCTCCGGTGTTATTCCTGACTGACTACCAACTCTTCCGTGTGGGCCAGTCGGTTGGGGTAGCATCAGGTATCCCAACAGGTCACGTAAGCGCTCTGATAGATTGTTTGTTCACCTAATAAAATTGGACAAGATAATTTGACCGAGCCTTTACGGTCTTCAGCTCTTGTTGCGTTGGTGAACAGAGGGTTTGGTTGCCGATCATAGTTTCTCCAGATCTCATCCGCCTTACTCGTCAGATCACGATGATGGGTAGACGCTCTCTTAGGCAGCCTCTGGCTGCACCGCTTTCGGGCACGTCTACCCATTCATCTAGGTTGGCCTGCGAGAGCCGAGACTAGTTCTCCGAGCCCGAGTATGATTCTGCCCTGTTCCCCCTCGACCCCCTTTCTTTCGGTTCTGAGAGATATGAGCCAGAGGAGAGATTAGCAGACTTGACAGCACCTGAGTTTGGCTCATTTGATTTTGCAGACGTCATGGCCGGTAGTTCTGAGGATCGTTCCCGAGGTCAGCCTGAGCACTTCGTATTGGATCAGGGTGCGATCAACTCCCACCCTGATCGCCTCACTAGAGACCGTTCAGCAGCAGTTGAGGGATCAGGGAGCATTCATGCTTGATATGAGGAGAGAGATGGAGCAGATGCGAGCTGAGCGCGAGGAGCGCAGAGAGGGACCGAGGGTCCCAGAGGATGCAGATGCAGCAGCCGCAGCAGCAGCCGCAGCAGCCGCCGCAGCCGCGGCAGGAGGACCACCGAGACCGATGCGGGAGTTGCACAACCCCGGATCGACGCTGACGCACCATTGGGTTGTACTTCCAGCCATCGTGGGGGACTTCAAGTTCCCCCCGAACACCTTGCAGTTGCTCCCCCGCTTCCACGGACTCGCTACTGAGGAGCCCCATCTTCACCTCTAGGAGTTTCTCATGATCTGCAGTACTGTCCACGACCGTCAGGTGGACCAGGATACGATTCGTATGATTGCCTTCCCCTTTTCCTTGGCCGACAGAGCAGCCACCTGGATGAAGCACTTGGGGAAGTTCGTTTACACCTGGGAGCAGCTCCGCACCGAGTACTTGAACAAGTACTATCCACTCAGGCGGACCAATGCAGCGAGAGCCCTTATCAGCAACTTCTCCATGCTCCCCAACGAGCAATTCCATGAGGCATGGGAGAGGTTTCGTGAGCTGACTGACCGATGCCCGCACCATGATATTTTGAAGCCCAACCTTGTGCAGAGCTTCTTCAGCGGGCTGACACCAGAGCTCCAGGGCTTGGTGAACGCTTCTTGTGGCGGGTCTTACTTCGCCAAGGATCACGACCAAGTCTGGGCCATCTACGAGGAGATGGCCGAGAACTACATGGTGATGTCCCAGACCAGGTTGTATACTCAGGGCAGACCCCAGCAACAACCATGACCCGTGCAGTACCAGAGGATAGCACGGGTCGACGCCGGTCCATCCAGTTCATCCGCAGTAGCAGCAACACATGCAGAGTCGTCCGCTGCGGATATGGGTATCATCAGTGAGAAGTTGGATCGGATGGAGCTGATCGAGAAGAAGCAGTGCCAGGGCATCACTCAGATGGAGCAGATGGCACAGACTCTGAGCGACATGAAGACCCAGCTCATGTGTCTCCAGGAGGCACAGACGGCTTTACAGCCCCATCTTCAGTCGCGAGGCGATACCAGCGGCAGCAGCAGCTCGTTCCAGCGCTCCAGCTCACACCAGCAGCCTAGACAGGTTCACCTTGTACAGGCAGAGCCGTACCAGCAGCCGCAGCCCACCTACCAGTCACCACCATCTCCAGACATGCAGATGGTGGTATACCAGCCGGATCAGCCTCTGGCAGTACTCCCGCCAGCCCCGTACGATGCAGAGCCGTTGATGGATGTCAACGGTATTTGGTATGACCGTCCTCAGCCTGGGATCCGACGAGACCATCCCGGATTCACGTGGGAGAGTGGAGGTACCCAGCCCCAGCAGCAGTCATCCGGTCAGGGAGGGCAGTTCAACCAGCAGAGAGATCACCAACAGCAGCAGCCCCCAGCCTATCAGTCACAGCAACAGTCATCCTTCGTTCCTCGTCCCTATCAGCAGGGACAATCTTGGAGGCGAGAGCAGCCTCACCAGCCACACCAGCAGCAACACCCTTCCTCTTACCCCTCTCAGCAGCAACAACACCAGTTCTAGCAGCCTCATTATCAGAGAGGCTACCCGTCGGGCTCTCATGGTCCTCCATACGAGAGCCCCGCCTTGGACGACATAGCCCGCCTCCTCACGGACCAGCAGGATACTTTCAGACGGGAGATGGACGAGTTCCGCCAGGAGATGCGGGATATTGTGAGAGGGAAGGCTGCCATTCCTGCCCAGATAGAGCCGAATCCCAATAGCCTGAAGCGGAAATCTGAGCAGGTAGCTTACACTGAGCATGCCACTCCTAGTGATCCATTTGATGATATGTCTTCGGATCTATTTGATGCTGATTTTGTCACACTTAGGAGCGGTAGGACACCAGCCGACGGCGGCGCCTCGTCTGAGCGACGGCATGAGGATACACCTAGAGCGCTAGATGAGGAGGAGGAGAGCAGTACTGAGGCCGCTCATGATGATGACGGTGGTACTGATGCCACCAAGGATGCTGATCCCCCAGGCGGTGCTGAGGCCGCCACTTCACCAGTTCGAGGAGGTGGTACTGACGCCACCCGAGTTGCCGAGCCAGCACGCGATACTAAGGCCGCGAGACGTCCAACAGAGCCAGCCCGTGGTGATACTGAGGCCACCGGTGTTCATGTAGAGAGAGCTGTTGTTTTTCCTTCCACAGATGTAGCTCGGAACCATGTTGTGAATAAAGGAAAAGGTTTAGTTTACTCTGGTCCCACTGTGGTGCTTGATGTATGTGCGGATCCGACCGTCGAGCCGTCTAGACCTATTCCTAGTCCTTCATCTGAGAAGGACCCTGTGATCCCCTTCCCTAGAGCCCTTCTGATGGGGAAGGGGAAGAAAAAAGAAAAAGATCCAAAAAAGAGAGAGCAGGAGGAGTTCAGCCAGAGCATGATTGCTCGATTCCATATACAGCTGACCCTTCAGGAGGCTTTGCAGCACATCCCCTTCTTCAGCGTTCTTTGAGAGACAGGACTACAGTTAGGAGGAGGAGGAGGAACCACCATTCAGAGATACATATGCTGATGAAAGCCACGTGCTTCGCGATCCAGAACCGTCTGCCGGCCAAGAGGCCAGATTCAGGAGCCCCATATGTCAGATGTCACATTAGAGAGCAGAGGTTCGACCGGACTCTATTGGATAGCGGATCGTCTATCAACCTCCTTCCGGCAGCCCTTCTCGACTGCTTCGAGTTGGGCACTCTTAGACAGAGCAGGACAGTCCTTCAGTTTGCTGATCGATCTGTCAAGAGGCCGAAGGGGTTGTTGCGAGATGTTATCGTCACTATTCAGGGCCTGCAATTCCCCGTGGACTTCGTAGTGTTGGACATGGAGATCCCTGATTCAGTGGCCGATACCCCCATCATCCTCGGTCGTCCGTTCTTGGCCACAGCCAAGGCGGTGACTGACCATGATAGCGGGAAGGTATACTTTCGCGTCGAGGGCAAGAGTGTACAAATAGAGACGGTCGAGGACTACAGAGCCAGAGACAGAGCATGCTCAGAGACCAGCACAGATACAGAGCAACTGACAGATGCCGGGTTAGACATCCACCAGGACTGTGATTTTGTGATCACAGATGATGAGGCAGCATGGGCAGACCCCGCAGCACAGGCCATCCTCTCATTTCCAGACACCGCTGATGCTGAGATGATAGCAGAGGAGAGCTTGGAGAGCACAGCCCTGGTCCAGGATATTTCAGTGGCAGCAGAGCCGGTTCCCGACCGCGACACGATTTTTAGTGATGGTGGTACTGAGGCCACCTTGTGTGATGGTGGTACTGATGCCACCTTGTTTGATGCAGATCCCTCGGATTCAGAGTCTGATTGGGCAGATTGCGAGGATCAGATGCCAGACCTGAGTCCCACAGAGCCTACATTTGAGGAGGAGGTAGATGCAGAGCAGATCAGAGACAGTTCAGTTGAGCAGCCTTCTCCAGATCCAGTTTACGAGAGTTCGTTTTCATTCTCCCAGGCAGACTTGGCAGCTTACACGCACATTCTTCCGAAGCCAGATTTGCCAGCACCCAGCTGTCCAGAGCTGAAGCCGCTCCCTACTTCGCTGAAGTATCGATTTCTTGCGGGCGAGCCTGAGATGTACCCAGTCATCATCTCCGCCGATCTGACTGGAGAGCAAGAAGCCCGTTTGATGGGGGTTCTTTAAAAGAACCGCAAGGCAATCGGATGGAGCGTAGCAGATCTCCATGGGATTAGTCCAGCGTTGTGCTCCCACCATATTTATCTCGAGGAGGGGGCGAAGCCATTACGTGAGTTCCAGCGGCGGCTAAACCCCAACCTGAGAGAGGTCGTCATGAAGGAGATTTCAAAATGGTGGAGCGCAGATTTTATTTATCCCATTTCTGACTCCAAGTGGGTCAGCCCCTTGCATGTGGTGTCCAAGAAGACGGGCATCACGACTGTGATCAGTGAGTCGGGAGAGGAGATTGCTACACGAGTACCCACCTCTTGGCGAGTCTGTGTTGACTATAGGAGACTCAACCAGGCCACCAAGAAGGACCATTTCCCCCGCCTTTTATTGACCAGATCATTGAGAGACTGGCAGGGAAGAGCCATTACTGTTTCCTGGATGGGTACTCGGGCTACAACCAGGTGGCCATCGCTCCTGAGGATCAGGAGAAGACCACCTTTACCTGTCCCTTCGGTACATATGCCTTTCGACGCATGCCATTTGGGCTATGCAATGCCCCTGCGACATTTCAGAGATGCATGCTGTCGATCTTTTCGGACATGGTAGGGGAGTGTTTGGAGGTCTTCATGGACGATTTCTCGGTCTACGGCGATGGATTCGACTCCTGTCTTGACTGCCTAGACCGGGTACTCCAGCGATGTATAGAGGTCCATTTGGTGCTTTCTTGGGAGAAGAGTCACTTCATGGTGACTCAAGGGACGGTGCTTGGCCATATCATCTCCAACAGGGGCATGGAGGTTTATCCGGCCAAGGTTGATGTCATTAGAAAACTCACACCGCCGTCCAATTTGAGGCAGCTACGATCATTCCTGGGGCACGTTGGTTTCTATCGGAGGTTTATTCATGATTTCAGCAAGATTGCCTGACCGTTGACTGACCTCTTGACGAAAGACACCGAGTTCCTTGTCGATGACAAGTGTCTTTCGTCCTTTGCGACTCTCCAGCAGTGTGTGATTGAGGCTCCTGTTCTCCAGCCACCTGATTGGTCTCTCCCATTCGAGATCATGACGGATGCCTCCGATTTTGCCGTAGGGGCCGTGCTGGACAGAGGAGGGATGGAGTCCCCTTTGCTATCCACTACGCTAGCCGCACATTGGATTCCGCGCAGCGGAATTATACCGTCATAGAGAAGGAGATGCTAGCCGTAGTGTTCGCCCTAGATAAGTTTCGATCTTATATCATTGGATCTAGAGTGACCTTGTATACTGATCACACCGCCATATGATACCTCATGGCAAAGAAGGATGCCAAGGCCAGACTTACTAGATGGATCCTTCTACTCCAGGAGTTCGACATTGAGATCAAGGATAAGCCTGGAGTCAAGAATGTGGTGGCGGATCCCCTCTCCCGTTTAGAGCAGCCTGAGGAGTCTGAGCAGATTGATCCCATTTGTGAGACCTTCCCAGATGAGGCGATCCTTGCTATCGCCTCACTCCCGTGGTATGCCGATATTGTGAACTTTCTCGTTGCTGGGAAAATCCCACAAGATTGGCCCAGGCAGAGGCTTGAGACCTTCCTTGCAAAGGCCAAGTCCTACCACTGGGAGGATCCCATCCTTTACCACGAAGGAGGGGATAGTGTCTGGCGTCGGTGCATTCCTCAGGAGGAGCACCATAGCGTCCTCACTTACTACCACAAGCTTGAGGCAGGAGGACATCATTCTGGGAGGAGAACGGCACAAAAAGTGCTCCAATCCGGCTTGTGGTGGCCTACCCTCTTCAAGGACTCTGATGAGTTCGTGAAGAGGTGTACTGACTGTCAGAGGATGGGCACTTGTGGACAGCGTGATATGATGCCGATGCAGCCCATTCACTTCTGTGAGGTTTTTGACGCATGGGGCATCGATTTCATGGGTCCATTCCCTAAGAGTCAGGGATTCGAGTACATTCTGTTGGCCGTGGACTATGTTAGTCGTTGGGTTGAGGCTATTCCCGCCCGAGCCGCTGATACGAGGACAGTTTGCAGATTTTTGAGGAAGCACATCATCACGCGGTTCGGGGTTCCTCGAGTTTTGATTTCAGATGGGGGGTCCCATTTCATCAACGACCAGGTGAAGGCCCTTGCTAGCGAGTTCAGTATAGACCATCGTGTTGCTACACCTTACCATCCACAGACGAATGGTCTAGCCGAGGCGTCGAATAGGGAGATTAAGACTATATTGCAGAAAGTCGTCCGCCCTGACCGAAAGGATTGGTCACAGCTTTTGGACTCGATCTTGTGGGCATACAAGACGTCTTTCAAGACACCATTGGGCACATCTCCCTTTCGCCTCGTATATGGCAAGATGTACCATTTACCTGTTGAGCTGAGGCACAGGTAACTTTGGGGCAGTTACTGATATACTTATGGATCCAGATGGTGTAGGAGACCAGAGGAGGGCAGAGTTAGCGGCCCTGGAGGAGTTGAGAGATACCGCCTTCTTAAACAGCCTACAATATAAGGAGAGAGTGAAGGAGTGGCATGATTCTCATATCAGCCACAAGCATTTTGAGCCTGGTCAGAGAGTATGGCTGTTTGATGCGAGGCTTCGTTTATTTCCAGGGAAGCTACAGAGCAAGTGGACGGGACCCTACTTGGTCAGAAAGGTACACGACAACGGTAGCATTGATATATCCGAGTTGTCTTCTGAGAGTACCTTTCGAGTGAACGGCCATCGGCTCAAGCCATTTCTAGATCATGAGCCGCGGGTCGTTGATCTTGCCCCTATTCATTTTGGGTGAGATGTGGTCTTTGACTCACATCTAATGCATCTCACGCCTGAGTTTCACTGATCTTCCGCCTTGTATAGATCCAGATGTCCATATCATCACATTCTTTAGTCCCACATCCGCTTCATCTTGTGATTATGCTATACTTAGGGTGCACTTTACCCTAAGTATAGGGGGGATGTAGGACCTTCCGGTGTTTCTTTTGTTTCTTTCTACCCCTGTTTTTGCTGCCTATACTTAGGGATATTTCACCCTAAGTATGGGGGGGTAGACCCTGTACATTCTCCACTCGATTTTCCCTTGGTGTACAGCCTGCTATACTTAGGATTACTTGATCCTAAGTATAGAGGGAAGACCCGAGATCCTCTTGATTTTCTATTTTATCTATCCGTCTTTGTATATAGCCTTTCTTTTCACTTCCCTATACCTAGCACGAGTTATGTCTTCTTCATCGCTCTTGACTTTGAGGACATCGTTCGAGCTAAGTATAGGGGGGTGTGTATATATTTCATATATACTTTAGCCATAACTCGTACTTAGCGTGAGTGTGTCAATAAATAAAATGGCTAAAAACCTTAAAAATCACAAAAATTAAAAATTTTTCATGTACATAAACATTCTTTTATTTGCACATAAATAGCTAGTGTACAAATTATTTTTGTAAAAATGATTTCAAAAATCTTTTGTGTAAAGTCTGTGTAAATATTTTCTTATCAAAATTATGTATATAGTACAAAATTTTTTTCAAAATGTTTTGAAAATCAAAAGTTTGCAAAAATCTCGTGTAAATGTGTGTAAATACTTTTTGCAAAACTTGCACCTCATACATCATCCATTCATGATTTCAAAACATTTTTCAAAAATTTTGCATGTTTGTAAACTTTGTGTAAATAGCATCTTTTGTACATATGTATATAGTTTTTCTGGATGATAGTTGACATTTAAACTACCCTGGAATCAAATTAAGAAATGGAGCTTGATTAAGATCTTAATCCACCTAACTTCTAAGAGAAACCTTATAGGGCTTAGGTTTAAGGCTTTTCAGGTCCATGGTGACTTAATTCTTTGAGTCCACTAGGCTATGATCACATGTCATCTTAATGAGCCTAAGTAGAGCACTTAACAACAACACATGACTCATATAGATTATGGCTTTACTTGGACACCAGCACTATGCACCGAGCTCTCTACGGATGAGGTGGTGGGGAGGCAGTCTTCCTTGACTTGGGGTAGCATATGAGGGTAGTACTTCTAGGCGGAACCTCTCTTCTTCTTTTAGTGAAGGAAGTGCGTCTCAACTTGGTATGGTTGCCATGAGGTCTAACGACGGGAGTTGTGGGTTGCAATAAAGCTTCAAAAGAGGGATAGTCTACTGGCTCAAGAGGAAAAACTCCTTGTATATATGCTGCACATGTATATGTTGTATAGATGCACTTGAAAAAAATGCAAAAAGAAAATAACTCCAAAAAAGTGGTGGGTCTGATAGAAAATGATAATCCCAACGGAGTATGTATATAGAGTGCAATAAGCAAAGCTTGAGTTTCATGATTCACCTGATGTAGCTTGCAGCAGGGAGACTTGGCTACACTGGTCAAGCTCCCAAGGGTACATGGCTACACTGGCCTTGACCCATTCTCTTCTTCCTCCTCTTCTTGAGACGGTTGAACTTGAACTTAGAAGGGAATACCCCTCTCCTCGAGGAAAGAGTGGCCAGATTGAGGTCATAGAGTTACCTTGTTGGGGAGGGTTGTCAAATTGCCATTTCTGAGGTGGAGAGCTTAGACCTCACATTCACAGGACAAGAAAAGATTCATGGTCTTCAGGGTTTGTGATTGATGACTTGTTCTGATCTGGAGCATTGAGGAGTCTTGGTCATAGATTAGTGGAACTTAGAGGCTGTTGAGTTTTAAACTTAAGTCCAAATAAGGTTCCGACACATCAATAATCTAAAGATCTGATCGAGCTCCATACCTTAATTTAATGAAGGCAAGTTTAATTATCAGCCTTGATCCATGTACATTCTCTTTTTCTTTTTCTTTATTTCTTTTTCACTTCTTTTTCAAATAAGTGTTTGCTAAGGGACTAGCAAAGTTAAGTATAGGGGGGTGATGAATACTCATTCATCACTCTTTATTCTTATATTTTAGCTACAAAAACCTTTGCAAATGCATGTATATAGTTGTAAATAGAAATAATTACCAAAAGCATGCATTGTGTAAAAACCTATAATTAGCATGTTTTTGTGCAAAAATAAAAGAATAAAGATTAAAAAGAAAAAGAGGGAAATATTTAGAATAAATATTGAGCAACCTAACCCAAGGGAGGGCTCAGCATGGGCCTGACCGCATAAAAGCCAAAGTAGAGGGAGATAGGGGCTCATGAGTGTAAATATTTATGCAAATAAAATAAAAATATTTTCCTCCCAAAAAGAGACTAAAATAGGCTTGTAAATACTTGTATATATTTATAAAGATAAAAACAAGATAAAAATAGAAAAATTAAAAAGAAAATAAAAACATCACTCATGTACATAATCACCATGTATATAGTCCACTCTTATTTATTTATTCAGCCTTATAAATAAATAAAATTAATTTCTAAAAATCTTGTACATATTCTATGACTTATAGTGTAAATAAATAAAATAAAATAAAAACAAAATAAAAATCACAAAATTAAAAATAAAAAATACTTTGTAAATATACCATGTATATATATGTACATATCTATTTATTTCACCTATGTATATAAATAATAAAAATAAAATAAAAATATCTTTTTATTCCTTATTTTATGATATAAATAAATAAAATATAAAATGGGAATAAAATTGTATAAAAATAACAAATTAAAAATCAAAATTAAAAACCCTATATTGTACATATACCTATATATAGCTATATAATGTAAGTACCTTATTTTTATTTTGAAAAATTAATTAAAAATCACAAAAAATAGAAAATATTAAAACAAAAATATTTTATGTTTTGAGTTTTAATTAAATAAGCCATTTGCTATTTTTAATCGAATTTTCAGTTATTTTCCAGGTGGCAGCTTCCTATTGGCCCTGGGGATTGTTGACTGCCCGATCAACTGCCCCTCCCCCCCAGGACCACTTCCCATGGGTTAGGTGCCTGACCCGACTTCTCCCTAATTTCGCACGTAAACCCGATTCCCTTTCGCCTAAACCCCGAGTCCGATTCATTCATGATACATCCGAGACCCTCGCCGGGGTATCCGCCTCGAGATCCGCGCGCTCCATTACCCTACCCGCGCTCATCTTCCCGAACCCTCCAACATATATAGCTCGAGCTCCGCCACCTTCATTCGCATCTTTGGCTCATTCGCTCCACCCCCCAGTGACCTCCAGTGCGTGAGTGAGAGTGACAGCTCGCTCCAGGTGCTGTCGCAGCGAGGAGAGGGGCAATGGCCCATTGATCCGGCAAGATACACCGTCGTGCTCCGCCCAGAGCAGGAGCTCGAAACTCGGAGATCGACGCTCCTCGAGGCAAGGACCAGGAGCTGCGCAAGCTCGCCCACAGTCGATTCGTCCACCCAGGTAGACCCAGTTCCTTGTGCTTTTCGCTAATTTCCGATCATCCCCATTTCGCGCCGCCGTCGTCTCTAGCTGATTCCGACCATCCCACTTCTCCGTTTGATCATCGGAATCCACCTTCGCCTCCGCCTTCCTCCCGCGCACGTTCTGCACCCATCCACTCAACCCAGCTCGCACAGGAGCTGGGGTTCGAGCTCCTCCGTCCACACCTTTGCCGGAGCTCGCCCACATCGACCCCCCGACCACCTTCACCTCGCCTAACCGGGTCGAGGCAGTTTGCCCTCGACCCGTGAGTCTTCTGGACCCATTTTGCAGGTACATCGAGGGCCATCTGAGGTCCTTTGACTCAGGTCCAGTAGCTCCACCTCCGCCGACCTCGCCGGAGCTCTCCAGAGCTCGGTTGGGTCATCAGAGGGTACCATCAGCTGCGGAGCTTCATAGCGGAGCTTTTCCGATCTTCAGGAGCAGCAGGGGAGGATCTCAGCGCGTGTGTCGGGCCGGCGAAGCTCGCCGGCCAACTGTTCTTCCAACATCTTCCCCGACCGTCCGATCGCCTTCGACCTCCAGTTTTCATCTCGACCGTCCACCTGAGGAGGTCCCTTCACCGTCAGATCCTTGGAGAGGCGATCTGGACCGCCCGATGCGCGAGGTTTAGCCACCGACGCCCTCCACCGTTCGATCCTCCACGTGGCTACGCCTCCGCCGTCCGATCACCGCGAGCCCAGTTTTGGAGGGCCATCAGATCCTGACCGTCCATCTACCACGTGGCATCCATCCAGCGGCTCGACTTAATAAAGGGTAATTTACCCTTAGGCCCTCCTTTTTATCTTGTTTAGCATTTAGTCTTGTAAATATTTAGTTTAGTTCTTTAGTTTTGGTACAATTGCATTGTGGACCCCTGCACTTTACTTTCTTTGCTTATATGCCCCTGTGTATGGTGTAGCACGTGCTTCGCCACGTGGGTTTCTGGGATATTTGCATTTTATGCCTTGTAGTTCTGAGATGTTATGAATTGAATGAAAACTTTTGGATTATTGCATTTATACCCCTGTGCGTAGTTTAATAGTGCATGTGCGTTTATTCGTGGGTTATTTGCAGACTAGCCCTCGGACTTTTGGTACCTGTTACCAAATAGTCCTAGGACTTAGTTTTTATTACATTTGGGTCCCTGAGTGCCTCAGGCACGCGCGACGCGCGTGATCTCCTGGGTATTTTGCACCAGACCCCCCAGGACTCTTGGTATTTGCACTTAGGTCCCTGTGCACACTACCTTCTTTCTATTTTTGAATAAAATAGAAAACATATTCCAAATCCAATGAAAATTGGACATATGGCTCCTGCCATAGTGTAAAATTTTCTGGAATTTTTGGGGACAACTTTGTTTTGATTTGATATTTTTAAAAATTCAAAAACATCACTTTTCATTACTGTCTGACTTTAAAAATCCTAAAAAATATTAAAATTTATCTAAAAATTACAAAATAATTACCTACTGTTTCTTTTGGTGTGCTTGATTTTCTAGACAATTTTGGCTATTTTTCATTACCTAAAACACCTAAAAATTGAAAAACAATTAAAATCTTATAAAAATTCTAATAATTAAACTAAAAACCCAAAAATAATAATTTAGGTGCTCAAATTTTCCTTGTTTTCTTCTCTATGCAGGAAAAATACCTCCAGGCTTATTGGGGGCTCTTAGATATTTTATCTAAGTCCCTTAAGCTCGGCTGGACAGTACCTACAATTTCTGACCTTGTTTTATTTTTAGAAAATTAAATAAACACCAGAAAAATCCCAAAAATTCACTAAAAAGTAAAAATTATAAAACACACAAAAATATTTTTATTCGAATTTTTGGTTGATTTTTAGTGCATTTAATAAATAGTTGAATTGTCTTGTTTGGTTGTTTTTCTTATTTTCTTAATACATTAAAAATCCAAAAAAATATAAAAAGATTTAAAAACCACCAAAAATACCTTTTTATTTCCTTTTCTTTTCTTTTTGACTACTTCGTAGGCCGCAAGGCCAATTCGTGCTCCTTGTGTTCGACCCTGGTCGCTATACCAGGTTAAACTAATAGCAAGACCGCTATTGATTTTCGAGTTGATTTTTATATTGGTGGTCTATTTTTCTTGATTGATCGAGTCCGAGTGATTGAGGTCGCGACGACCATTTAGTACCTTTACCTTAGTCGCTCGGGTTTTTGGTTATCAGCATGACATACCGATTCCTTGCTGGAGAGCCCAAAATGTTTCCCATCATTATCACGTCTGATCTGACTGAAGATCAAGAAACCCATCTGATGGAGATTCTTGAAAAGAACTGCAAGGCAATCGGGTGGTCAGTAGCGGATCTTAATGGGATTATTTCGGCTTTGTGCTCCCATCACATCTTTTTAGAGGATGGCGCCAAATCATCTCATGAATGTTAGTGTAGACTGAAACTGAATATTCGAGAGGTGGTTATGAAGGAAATATCCAAGTGGTGGAGCGTCGATTTTATCTATCCCATCTCCGACTCTAAATGGGTCAGTCCATTACATGTGGTACCCAAGAAGATGAGTATCACTATAGTGATAAATGAGGATGGAGAGGAGATCATATCCTGAGAACCGACTTCTTGGTGAGTCTGTGTGAACTACAGATGTTTGAATCAGGTAACCAAGAAGGATCACTTCCTGCTATCGTTCATTGAGCAGATCATCGAGAAATTAGCTTGGAAGAGAAATTATTGCTTTCTCGACGGGTACTCGGGATACAATCAGGTGGTCATTGCACATGAAGATCAAGAAAAGACAACGATTACATGTCCATTTAGAATGTATGCTTTCAAACAGATTCCCTTTGGATTTTGTAATACTCCAGCTACATTCCAAAGGTGCATGCTTTCATTTTTTGCGGACATGGTGGGCAATGTCTTCATGGATGATTTGTCGGTCTACGACAATGATTTAAACTCCCGTCTTTCTATCCTAGACCACGTGCTTCAAAGGTACACTGAGGTTAACCTCATTCTTTCTTGGGAGAAGAGTCATTTTATGATGACCCGGGGGAAGGTACTTGGTCACATCATCTCCAACAGGGGCATGGAGGTCGATCAAGCCAAGGTGGATATCATAAAGAAGATCAATCAGCTGTCCAATCTAAAGCAGTTACGGTCTTTCCTGGAGAATGTCGGTTTCTAACGACATTTCATTCGAAACTTTAGTAAAATTGCCCGACCATTATGTGATCTTCTAGCGAAAGACATCGAGTTTATTGTTTATGATCAGTGTCTTTCGGTGTTCGAAACTCTCAAGAACATGGTTGTAGAGGCTCTTGTCCTTCAACCATCCGATTGGTCTCTCCCATTCGAGATCATGACAGATGCCTCCTATTTTCCCGTAGGGCTATTTTAGGATAGAGGAGGGATGACCTTCCATACGCCATACACTACGCTAGCAAGAATTTGGATTCCGCCAACGGAATTATACTATTACAAAGAAAGAAACACTAGCCGTAATATTTGCCTTAGACAAATTTAGGTCCCATATCTTAGGATCTAAGGTTACAATTTTCGCTGACTATACTGCCATCACGTTTGATCAAATGGGTCCTTCTATTCCAGGAGTTAGATATTGAGATTAAGACAATCCTGGAGTCACGAATGTGGTAGCGGACCACCTCTCCCGACTATAATTACCTGAGACTTCTGAGTTTGATACACCCATCATAGAGACTTTTCCAGACGAGGCGATTCTTGCTATCGCCTCGCTCCCATGGTATGTCGACATTGTAAAATTTCTTGTTGCCAAGAAGGTCCCACAAGGTTGGTCCAGGAAGAGACTTGAGATTTTCCTCGCAAAAGCGAAATCTTACCATTGGAAGGATCTAGTCCTTTATCATGAAGGAGTAGATTCTGTCTGGCATCGGTGTATTCCTTAGGAGGAATACCATAGTGTCCTCACATATTGTCATAAATTCGAAGATGGAGGACACCATTCTGGGAAGAGGACATCACATAAGATGCTTCAATCTAGTCTTTGGTGGCCTACTCTCGCTGCGGATACCCATGCATTCGTAAAGAGATGTACTGACTGTTAGAGGATGGACATTTGTGGACATACAGATATGATGCCGATGTAGCCGATTCAATTCTGTGAAGTTTTTGATGCATGGGGTATCGACTTTATTGGCCCATTCCCTAAGAGTCAGGTATTCGAGTACATCTTATTGGTTGTAGATTATGTGAGTCGTTGGGTAGAGACTATTCCTGCGCGAGTTGCTGATGCGAACAAGGTTTGCAAGTTCTTGAGAAAGCACATCATTTCGCAGTTCGGGGTCCTCGAGTTCTGATATCAAACAGGGGTAGACACTTCATCAACGACAATGTAAGAGAACTTGCTAAAGATTCGATATAAACCATCAGGCTGCTACTCCGTATCATCCTCAGACGAATGGTCTAGTCGAAGTTTCGAATAGGGAGGTTAAGACGATCTTGCAGAAGGTTGTTTGCCTAGACCGAAAGGACTGATCACAACTTTTGGACTTGATTCTTTAGGTCTATAGAACATCCTTCAAGACACCATTGGGTACATCTCCCTTTCAGCTCGTTTATGGCAAGCCATGCCACTTACTAGTGGAAATCAAGCATAGTTCATGATGGGCAGTGAAAGAGGTAAATTATGGTCTAGATGATGCAGGAGATCATAGTAAAACAGAATTGGCAACCCTGGATGAATTAAGAGATGAGGCCTTTACGAGTAACCTTCACTATAAGAAGAAGATGAAAGAATGGCACGATGCTCGCATCAGCCATAAGCAGTTTGAGCCCGATTAGAAAATTTGTCTATTTGATGTGAGACTCAAGCTATTTGCAGGGAAACTTCAGAGCAAGTGGAAAGGTCCGTATACGTATGAAGGGTATACGACAATGGTAGCATCGACATATCTGAGTTGTCTTATGAGTCCACCTTTCGAGTCAATGGTCAGCATTTGAAACCCTTTCTTGATCATGAGTCTCTGACCATTGGGGTTGCCCCTATTCATTTTGTATGATATGTTCTCTTCACTTTTCATATTCTGCATCTCATACTTGAGTTTCATTATGTTCACTTTGTACATACGTATTTTTGATTTTATTCATTCTTTCTTCCGTTTGTTTTACACCACTAGATATCGCCTAGGATTTTCCCTATACTTAGGATATACTTTATCCCAAGTATGGGGGGGGGGGGGTTGGTGTAGACACTATGTTGATCATATCGGTCTGTTCTATTACCTCAGTTGTTGCTTATACTTAGGGTATGCTTTACCCTAAGTATGGGGGGGGGGTAATATCGCTCATTATCGACTTTTGGATAGATTTTCGTATCATATGCTCTCCTGCTTGTCCCTCAACTATTGATATTCTTATCTATACTTAGGGATATTTTACCCTAAGTATAGGGGGAACAAGCCGAGTTGGTGATTGTGTACATTCTTTTGATCTCAATCATCTTCAATTTTGAGTGTGCTAACCTTAGGATTATTTAATCCTAAGTATAGAGGGGATGATTGGATTCTATTCATTTATTCATTTTTATTTTCAGTCATTATAGTATAACATTCTTTTCACCAATCTATACTTATCCTGAGTTATGTCTTCCTTTGTCGCTTCTTTGGTCACTATGAGGACATAGTTCAAGCTATGTTTAGGGGGTGTCCTATATATATATTCTATATATACTTTAAAAGTCATAACTCATACTTTATTGTATTTTTAATAATATGATCCTAAAAGTATGGGAATATATTTTGGGCTTTTAAAAGTTGATAGAAAATCGTAAATATGACTTAATTAAAAAATTGTTGTAAAAATTGTAAATAAAATGTGTTGTTAAATACTTGGATAAAATTCATAATTATATAAAATTTGTAAATAAAATTTCTTTTGTAAAAACTTGTATAAAATCGTTATAATCTCGTATATATAAAATATGTATAAAATTCTTTAAAAATCTACAAAACTTTTGTAAAGTGTAAATTGAATTAATCCACTAACTCCTTCAAAAAATATTGAAAAAATTAAATGTTTTAAAAATTCAGTAAAAAATTGCAAAATTATTTAAAAATCATATAAAAAGATTTAAACCGAAAAATACACTTCATAAAAAATTTTTACATTCATTCGCATTTTTCAGAACAAAGTTCAATTCTTGAACCGAATGGATCTAAGTCTAAGAGATGGAGCTTGGTTTAGGCTTTAATCCACTTAATTCTAAAGGGACTTTATTAGGAACTAGAATTAAGACTCTTCAGATCTATTTGACTTAATTCTTTGGGTTCCATGAGTCTGTGTTCGGAATTCAACTTAAACTTGCCTAAGTAGGACACCTTGTGTCATATGTTTAAATCTTCTCCATTTGAACCAATTTTGAACTCATGCCCTCTACACTTAGTAGCTCAACTTGCATGGGGTTGTGAAGGGCAATCCATTTTGGTGGTGCATTTCTATACTTGTCTAGTGGCGTAGATGTCTGAAGACGAGAGAGTGGGGTTGATATAAAGCTTCGGATGAGGGAAGGATCTGCTGGCATAATTTTTTACAAGACCCCCAAAAATGGATGGAAATAAAAGATTCTATAATCGTAGGGCCATAAAAGATCAATGCAGTGCAACAATCATTTTCTACCAAGAAGAAACCAAATACACCAAATACAAATATGAACACAATGGTCCAAGCTTCAGAAAAGTCTACATTATCTTAGTGGAGACTTAGCTAAACTGACCAGACTTTGCAAGGAGATGTGACTACACTAGTCATACTCCAGTTCTCTTCCCATTCTTATTTTTCTCTCTCTACTCGATTATCGACACAACACGACCTGACCTGAGAAGGAAATACCCCCCTCCTCGAGGATCGAATAGCTGGATGAGGGCCCAATGGGAGTATATAATTGGGATAGATAGTTTCTTCTCTTCTCTAAGCAGGAAGAGCTAACACCCTTCACACATAGTAAAAATTGACTTCAAAGCTGAAAAAGTTTGTGTGATGGATGTGTGGATCTGAGCTGGCTGTTAAGGTAAACCTAGATAAGGATTTGTGGAACTCGAGAGCTGTCGAGACTTAAATCCTAATTCTAATAAGGTCCTGACACATTAATAATCCAAAGGCTTATTCCAAGTTCTATATTTTGGGAGAAGTGAGATTCAGTTTAAAGAAACAAGCATGTTCTAAGTTCTTTTCTTTTTTCTTTTTCTTTTTCTTTTTGCTTGCACTTATTTATTGAATAAGTGTTTGCTAAGGGACTAGCATATGTAAAGTATAGGGGAATGATGAATCTATGATTCATTGCCTTTATTCTTTCATTCTGGCTAAAATCCTTGGTAAAATATATGTAAATAGTCGCTAATTCTCACTAATTAACATCCTAACCACAATTATTAATATTATATATTTAACACTTTTTTATCCAAAATAAAATAATAAAGAGAAAAAAATAAAAGAAAATGAAGGATGAATATAAAATATATACAGTCTGCTTCTAACCCCGAGATTGAGTCAATATTGACTTGGTCAGAAAAATAAATAAGTAGGGGCGATAAGGATCTTAAATTATAAAAATGTCAGAAAACCAAGATCATAAAAATATATTAACACATTTTTCACATTGTAAATAATTCATCTATTTTATTTATCATCAAGATCATTTCAAACTAAAATATTTTCTTCACAAAAGTTGTTTATAAAAATATATATTAATTTATAAAAATATCAAAAAATTAGAATAAACCAGATGAGTTTTGGCATTTGGGCCCCTTTGTCTATATGTACTATATGTATAAACTTCCCAATTTTCTAAATAATTATTCTTAACTCTATTTAACTTAATTTCTTTTCTAATATGTTTCTAAAAATCAATATAAAATATAAAAACAAACTTAAGTCAAAATGCCAATAAATCCCGCAACCACACATTCATGACCTAAAATTTTAGGACCTCATAACTTAGTCATATGAATTCTGAATTGGGCATAGTCACTTTTAAAGTTCCTTTTATAGAATTGTCTACCAAGTGAAACTGATTTCGTTAAAATTGAAGTTAATATGCAAAAAGTGGGTTTTGGGACCCTCTTGGTATAAAATATACAATGTATCTTAGTTCTATCTTATATAATATATGCTATTTTTATACTTTATTAATATTTCATTAATTAAAATAAATAAAAATTTATTTATCGATTAATTATTTAAATAATTTATTGTTTATTATCTTATTTCTAAGTTAATAAACAAGACGAGTTGGTGATTGTGTACATTCTTTTGATCTCAATCATCTTCAATTTTGAGGGTGCTATCCTTAGGATTATTTGATCCTAAGTATAGAGGGGATGATTGGATTCTATTTGTTTATTCATTTTTATTTTGAGTCATTATAGTATAACATTCTTTTCACCAATCTATACTTATCCTGAGTTATGTCTTCCTTTGTCGCTTCTTTGGTCACTATGAGGACATAGTTCAAGCTATGTTTAGGGGGTGTCATATATATATATTCTGTATATACTTTAGAAGTCATAACTCATACTTTATTGTATTTTTAATAATATGACCCTAAAAGTATGGGAATATATTTTGGGCTTTTAAAAGTTGATAGAAAATCGTAAATATGACTTAATTAAAAAATTGTTTTAAAAATTGTATATAAAATGTGTTGTTAAATACTTGGATAAAATTCATAATTATATAAAATTTGTAAATAAAAATTCTTTTGTAAAAACTTCTATAAAATCTGTATAATCTTGTATATATAAAATATGTATAAAATTCTTTTAAAAATCTACAAAACTTTTGTAAAGTGTAAATTGAATTAATCCACTAACTCCTTCAAAAAATATTGAAAAAAAATTAAATGTTTTAAAAATTCAGTAAAAAATTGCAAAAATTATTTAAAAATCATATAAAAAGATTTAAACCGAAAAATACACTTCATAAAAAAATGTTACATTCATTCGTATTTTTCAGAACAAAGTTCAATTCTTGAACCGAATGGATCTAAGTCTAAGAGATGGAGCTTAGTTTAGGCATTAGTCCACTTAATTCTAAAGGGACTTTATTAGGAACTAGAATTAAGTCTCTTCAGGTCTATTTGACTTAATTCTTTGGGTTCCATGAGACCGTGTTCGGAATTCAACTTAAACTTGCCTAAGTAGGACACCTTGTGTCATCCGTTTAACTCTTCTCCATTTGAACTAGTTTTGAACTCATGCCCTCTACACTTAGTAGCTCAACTTGCATGGGGTTGTGAAGGGCAATCCATTTTGGTGGTGCATTTTTATACTTGTCTGGTGGCGTAGATGTCTGAAGACGAGAGAGTGGGGTTGATATAAAGCTTCGGATAAGGGAAGGATCTGCAAGCATAATTTTTTTTACAAGATCCCCAAAAATGGATGGAAATAAAAGACTCTATAATCGTAGGGCCATAAAAGATCAATGCAGTGCAACAATCATTTTCTACCAAGAAGAAACCAAATACACCAAATACAAATATGAACACAATGGTCCAAGCTTCAGAAAAGTCTACATTATCTTAGTGGAGACTTAGCTAAACTGGCCAGACATTGCAAGGAGATGTGACTACACTAGTCATACTCCAGTTCTCTTCCCTTTCTTATTTTTCTCTCTCTACTCGATTATCGACACAACACGACTTGACCTGAGAAGGAAATACCCCCCTCCTCGAGGATCGAATAGCTAGATGAGGGCCCAATGGGAGTATATAATTGGGATAGATAGTTTCTTCGCTTCTCTAAGCAGGAAGAGCTAACACCCTTCACACATAGTAAAAATTGACTTCAAAGCTGAAAAAGTTTGTGTGATGGATGTGTGGATCTGAGCTGGCTGTTAAGGTAAACCTAGATAAGGATTTGTGGAACTCGAGAGCTGTCGAGACTTAAATCCTAATTCTAATAAGGTCCTGACACATTAATAATCCAAAGGCTTATTCCAAGTTCTATATTTTGGGAGAAGTGAGATTCAATTTAAAGAAACAAGCATGTTCTAAGTTCTTTTATTTTTCCTTTTTATTTTTCTTTTTGCTTGCACTTATTTATTGAATAAGTGTTTGCTAAGGGACTATCATAAGTAAAGTATAGGGGAATAATGAATCTATGATTCATTGCCTTTATTCTTTCATTTTGGCTAAAATCCTTGGTAAAATATATGTAAATAGTCACTAATTCTCACTAATTAACATTCTAACCACAATTATTAATATTATATATTTAACACTTTTTTATCCAAAATAAAATAATAAAGAGAAAAAAATAAAAGAAAATGAAGGATGAATATAAAATATATATACAGTCTGATCCTAACCCCGAAATTGAGTCAGTATTGACTTGGTCAGAAAAATAAATAAGTAGGGGGTGATAAGGATCTTAAATTATAAAAATGTCAGAAAACCAAGATCATAAAAATATATTAACACATTTTTCACATTGTAAATAATTCATCTATTTTATTTATCATCAAGATCATTTCAAACCAAAATATTTTCTTCACAAAAGTTGTTTATAAAAATATATATTAATTTATAAAAATATCAAAGAATAAACCGGATGAGTTTTGGCATTTGGGCCCCTTTGTCTATATGTATAATATGTATAAACTTCCCAATTTTCTAAATAATTATTCTTAACTCTATTTAACTTAATTTCTTTTCTAATATGTTTCTAAAAATCAATATAAAATATAAAAACAAACTTAAGTCAAAATGCCAATAAATCCCGCAACCACACATTCATGACCTAAAATTTTAGGACCTCAAAACTTAGTCATATGAATTCTGAATTGGGCGTAGTCACTTTTAAAGTTCGTTTTATAGAATTGTCTACCAAATGAAACTGATTTCGATAAAATTGAAGTTAATATGCAAAAAGTGGGTTTTGGGACCCTCTTGGTATAAAATATACAATGTATCTTAGTTCTATCTTATATAATATATGCTATTTTTATACTTTATTAATATTTCATTAATTAAAATAAATAAAAATTTATTTATCGATTAATTATTTAAATAATTTATTGTTTATTAACTTATTTCTAAGTTAATAAACAAGACGAGTTGGTGATTGTGTACATTCTTTTGATCTCAATCATCTTCAATTTTGAGTATGCTATCCTTAGGATTATTTGATCCTAAGTATAGAGGGGATGATTGGATTCTATTCGTTTATTGATTTTTATTTTGAGTCATTATAGTATAACATTCTTTTCACCAATCTATACTTATCTTGAGTTATGTCTTCCTTTGTCGCTTCTTTGGTCACTATGAGGACATAGTTCAAGCTATGTTTAGGGGGTGTCATATATATATATATATTCTATATATACTTTAGAAGTCATAACTCATACTTTATTGTATTTTTAATAATATGACCCTAAAAGTATGGGAATATATTTTGGGCTTTTAAAAGTTGATAGAAAATCGTAAATATGACTTAATTAAAAAATTGTTTTAAAAATTGTATATAAAATGTGTTGTTAAATACTTGGATAAAATTCATAATTATATAAAATTTGTAAATAAAAATTCTTTTGTAAAAACTTATATAAAATATGTATAATCTCGTATATATAAAATATGTATAAAATTCTTTTAAAAATCTACAAAACTTTTGTAAAGTGTAAATTGAATTAATCCACTAACTCCTTCAAAAAATATTGAAAAAATTAAATGTTTTAAAAATTCAGTAAAAAATTGCAAAAATTATTTAAAAATCATATAAAAAAAATTTAAATCGAAAAATACACTTCATAAAAAATTATTACATTCATTCGCATTTTTCATAGCAAAGTTCAATTCTTGAACCGAATGGATCTAAGTCTAAGAGATGGAGCTTGGTTTAGGCTTTAATCCACTTAATTCTAAAGGGACTTTATTAGGAACTAGAATTAAGTCTCTTCAGGTCTATTTGACTTAATTCTTTGGGTTCCATGAGACCGTGTTCGGAATTCAACTTAAACTTGCCTAAGTAGGACACCTTGTGTCATCCGTTTAACTCTTCTCTATTTGAAACAATTTTTAACTCATACCCTCTACACTTAGTAGCTCAACTTGCATGGGGTTGTAAAGGGCAATCCATTTTGGTGGTGCATTTCTATACTTGTCTAGTGGCGTAGATGTCTGAAGACGAGAGAGTGGGGTTGATATAAAGCTTCGGATGAGGGAAGGATCTACTGGCATAATTTTTTACAAGACCCCCAAAAATGGATGGAAATAAAAGATTCTATAATCATAGGGCCATAAAAGATCAATGCAGTGCAACAATCATTTTCTACCAAGAAGAAACCAAATACACCAAATACAAATATGAACACAATGGTCCAAGATTCAGAAAAGTCTACATTATCTTAGTGGAGACTTAGCTAAACTGGCCAGACTTTGCAAGGAGATGTGACTATACTAGTCATACTCCAGTTCTCTTCCCATTCTTATTTTTCTCTCTCTACTCGATTATCGACACAACACGACCTGACCTGAGAAGGAAATACCCCCCTCCTCGAGGATCGAATAGCTGGATGAGGGCCCAATGGGAGTATATAATTGGGATAGATAATTTCTTTGCTTCTCTAAGCAGGAAGAGCTAACACCCTTCACACATAGTAAAAATTGACTTCAAAGTTGAAAAAGTTTGTGTGATGGATGTGTGGATCTGAGCTGGTTGTTAAGGTAGACCTAGATAAGGATTTGTGGAACTCGAGGGCTGTTGAGACTTAAATCCTAATTCTAATAAGGTCCTGGCACAGTAATAATCCAAAGGCTTATTCCAAGTTCTATATTTTGGGAGAAGTGAGATTCAGTTTAAAGAAACAAGCATGTTCTAAGTTCTTTTATTTTTCCTTTTTATTTTTCTTTTTGCTTGCACTTATTTATTGAATAAGTGTTTGCTAAGGGACTAGCATAAGTAAAGTATAGGGGAATGATGAATCTATGATTCATTGCCTTTATTCTTTCATTATGGCTAAAATCCTTGGTAAAATATATGTAAATAGTCACTAATTCTCACTAATTAACATTCTAACCACAATTATTAATATTATATATTTAACACTTTTTTATCCAAAATAAAATAATAAAGAGGAAAAAATAAAAGAAAATGAAGGATGAATATAAAACATATACAGTCTGATCCTAACCCCGAGATTGGGTCAATATTGACTTGGTCAGAAAAATACATAAGTAGGGGGCGATAAGGATCTTAAATTATAAAAATTTCAGAAAACCAAGATCATAAAAATATATTAACACATTTTTTACATTGTAAATAATTCATCTTTTTTATTTATCATCAAGATCATTTCAAATCAAAATAATTTCTTCACAAAAGTTGTTTATAAAAATATATAGTATTTTATAAAAATATCAAAAAATTAGAATAAATCGGATGAGTTTTGGCATTTGGGCCCCTTTGTCTATATGTACATGTATAAACTTTCCAATTTTCTAAATAGTTATTCTTAACTCTATTTAACTTAATTTCTTTTCTAATGTGTTTCTAAAATTCAATATAAAATATAAAAACAAACTTAAGTCAAAATGCCAATAAATCCCGTAACCACACATTCGTGACCTAAAATTTTAGGACCTCATAACTTAGTCATATGAATTCTGAATTGGGCGTAGTCACTTTTAAAGTTCGTTTTATAGAATTGTCTACCAAATGAAACTGATTTCATTAAAATTGAAGTTAATACGCAAAAAGTGGGTTTTAGGACCCTCTTGGTATAATATATACAATGTATCTTAGTTCTATCTTATATAATATATGCTATTTTTATACTTTATTAATATTTCATTAATTAAAATAAATAAAAATTTATTTATCGATTAATTATTTAAATATTTAATTATTTATTAAATTATTAAAGTATTTATTTAATTATATTTAATTATGTAATTATCTATTTAATTATTTATTAAATAAATATATTTAATCTAATTATTAATTATTTATCCCTTAATTATTTACTTTAATTAACCATTTTATTATTTATTTTTTATTTCTCTCCTCCCGCACCCTTCTCCCCTGCATGTCTTCTTCCTCATTTCTCTGCACCTCACGATCGCCGCCTCGCCTCTTCTGCCAATGCCCCAACACCTCCGATTGTTAGGCCATTTTTCCAACTGCCTTTGATGATCGGAGCCCACGTCAATGACACCATCCGCTGGCATGGGCTCCAAGGTTACCCATCCTATTTATACCGTCGAGCTCCCCTTCGAGAATCCATCCGACATTGCATTCCTCCACCTCTTCCACAGGAAGATCCGGAGTTGCGCCTACGACAGAGGCCGTTCTCTACCGTAGAGCAAGTGTGCGAGGAAGATTTGGTGAGATCCATCGATGTTGTAGAACATCTCTGCCACGTGTAGAGCCCCTGCAGTCCATCGCTGCTATGTTGAGGTTGTGACCCTTGGAGCTTGGCCTGAGCTCCTCCACCGACGATATCAACCAATCATCACCTCATCCACTTCAACTTCCAAGTTAGTATTCCCCATGTTCTCATATCCCTCTTCTATTTCTCTTCTCAATCCCTCTCATTTTCTTTTGATTTGATTCCTAAATCATCATCGATCGACTCTCGATAACCACACCTGCTTAGTTCTATTTCTCCGTACTCTTACATCTTTGTTCATCTCTGATCAATCAGATCAGAGGTTGATCTCCAATGCTCCACAGACGCTGGAGATCTTCATCCACCCCATTTGGATCTAATACAGGCTGAGGTTCACCGACTTCGAGCCATTTCATCACTTGTAGGTCCATTCATCACCTGGAAACCGAACGCCATTGGAGAAAAGCATCGCCTAGAGCCGCTTCCACTACTGCCGTATCAAGCACATGTTGACTGCAGCTAATCCACCTCTAGAAGATTTGACTTCCTCCTTCGAACATTGCTTTGAGACCTTCACCCAAGTGGAGAGCCTTCACCTGAAGATCGATCACCATATCCACCACATCAGAGCATCAATGATCAGAAGTGCAACAAAAGGCTTCATAAACCATATCGTCGTCAATTCATATAATAGGGGAAAAACAAAGGGAATCCTCCAGATTGAGTATCAGCCGTACGATTCATTGGAGATTTAATGCCGTTGATTTGGTCACGCGTCGAGCACACTGCAATAGTAATAGGAGATGCTCGATTAGGATTGATCAAACACGTGACATAGCAAGATGTGTCAACACCAGGACCGACCCACCACCTAACAACCTCATGTGCATGACACGTGTGGCAGGATATTTTGGGACACTTTGCATTTATACCCTCAGATTTCATTTTATTGCGAACATGACCTGGTGTTGGAGCAGTCACGTGAATCGTGCTTGCCTTGTGGAATATTTACATGGGAGCCCCTGTAGCTTCTACATTTTATCACGTGCGCCTCATTATTCCTTGTTAATTACACATATACCCTTACACAATAAATAAATCCTATACCTACTATAATACATAATAAATAAATACCAAAAGATAAAAAAGTATAAAAATACCATTAAAAATTCTATAAAAATCATCTATAGTATAGTTTACCATATTTTACATAATAAACCAAAAAACAAAATAAAAAGTGGATCTTAAAACCAACAAAAAATACAAATACATAAAACTTGTAAAAATCATAATTAATGCAATAAAATTCACATAAATACACACTATATATTTTATCGAAGTTATTTTCCCCTACTTTCTAATAAAAATAAAATAAAAATGTTTTCTCACTATTTTCTATGTTAAAAATCAAAAATAAAAATCTATTTTCAAATAAAAATTAGTTTTCAACTTAAAAAACCAAATAAAAATTTCAAAATATTTTTTAAAATTACATAAAAATCATAAAATACTTAAAACACATAAAAACTTCAAAGTTAAAACCAAATATAAAATTATAAAAATATACCTATATTTTTATATAGGTATATAAGAATCATAAAAATAATAGAAAATTAATAAAACTCAAATAAAATTCAGAAAACTACCAAAAAATAAATAAAAAATGAGGATCGTATACCTTAACTTTATACTATTTTACGTTAGTTTTTAACAGTTTACCTCCCTGAGTTTGACACTCTAGTACTTAATGCTATACACATCAAGTTTAGGAATATAAATAAAAACAAATAATTTTTCTGCTAAAGTCTACCTAGTCGATATAAGACCTTTGTTATTCTTTAGATCAGGTGTGTTTTTCATCATCTTGCATAAATCATTAGAGATCACTAAATAACAATCATCATAATAAGCTTCAGATTAGTTTACAAGTTAAAGAAAATGATATATCACGGAAATAGCTTGAAAATGACATATTGTACGTAAAAAACGGATTTCAAATGGGAAAGTTAAGATAAAATGAAGTAGCATGGACTAAAATGCAATAAAAGTTAAATAATTTCTTTACAAAATAACCCCCAAAGGACTTATCTGCAATTTCCAAAAATCACCTCAGCTTCCATTTCATTTACCCAAGAGGGTATGCGTTCCTCACGTGCGGTAGGCGGCGAGGACCTGGATGTAATTATCTAAAATGTTGGGACTTGGGGTGCAATTTTACCCCCTCATGCACGTGCCTCGCATGCGCTAGCAAACTAATGGAGGAGGCACAGGTTTGGGGATCCCGAGCCACCACGTGGTGCTTTGGAGAGGCTCAAGCATCTCGAACCTTGAGGCATAGAGTTCGATTTGGGCTGTAGCGTGGTAGAGCGTGAGCTGTTGGATCAAGGGCCCGCCGCTTGATCCAACTTCTAATATGGGCTGAGATGAAGGTATGGGCGAGGCAGAGGCTCAACGATGGCATGTAGAGGAGTCCAAATGAGGAGATTCAACAACAGAGGCGTCACGGGCTCAACCGACACGAGCGCAATGATGGTTGGTGGCGGTCAAGGCCAGGAGAAGGAGCATAGGGCAATCGCATGCGTCTACCTACGTTGGCGAAGGCAGTGGAGCAGCTGCGGCAATGTAGTGAAAGCGGCTGTTGGTAGATGTGTAGGGGGTTGTTGGAGCGGAGCTTGGTGAGTGGAGACAGCACCAGGCGGAGGCACGTGCATGGAGCTATGGTTGGAGGTGGTGAATATTGGAGGCAGAGACGAGCATGCTGTGGGCGGAGCTAGTGGGCGATTGAGGAAGAAGCAAGGAGAAGAGGGAATGTGAACCCGATTATTCCTTTTAGAGGTTGAGATTCCATGCTTAGCATTCCTAGATATGGACACACATTCCTGAAGTGAGTACGGGTAGTCAGAGCCTCATAATTGGGTGTCCACTGATAGTGGGAAGGCAGATCTGGATCCTGAATCCATTTTTCTGTGCATGAGGGCTCATTGAGTGGAGAATAGGAGGGTCTATGAAATTCGATCCAATCAGGGTGAATATAAAGTGTGGTCCTCTCTATTTGATTGTATGAAGGAAGTCTTTGGGTCAAAGGTGTATAGGTGTATTCTTGACCTAACTAGTTCGACCAATCATCATTCTCAATGGTTGTTCGCTTATGGTATATGTCATAATGTCTAGCAAACTTTTGGGCAGAGGGTGCTAGACTGGTATGGAAGGGTATCAGGTGGGTAAGAATGTTTAAAGGGTGAGGAGTATGAAGAAGCGGTGAAGTCGAGTGAGGTGGTGAAGTTGGTCGAAGTTCCGACTTCGGGGTTGGGGTAATAAGGGTTGGTCCCCAGGTATGAGGTGGATCGGGAGTGCATGGTGGAATGAAAGGAGAAGAAGATGATGATCCAAACAGGGAGAGAAACGGAAACATGACAAACAACAAAACGAACTCGTAGATTCACCCACTCAACACTTGTGAAGGTACGCTAGAGTTTCAATTTTAATTTAATGAAAAACAATCTTTGAGAAGATTAAGCAGAGCTTAGGTTCAAGAGAGTGTCACCAAGACTGGCCCGAATTCATATGACTAGTTGCACCTACTTTGGACCAGTATGGGTGTAAGTACATACCTTATAACGACTACTCGTATTTCTTCATGATGTTGCCTTACACGTTGTCCTTTAACCACCCAATATGCTAAGGGAGACTGTAGTTCCCTCATTGAGAAGTAGCTAGTCATTTTTAAATTCAGTAGTCATAATGGAGCCTCTAAATTTTGGCTCTACCCTAAGTGTGCGATTCTTGTCCTTACAAAAAAACAATGAGTGGGTTTCTCTCACCTTGATTAGCAGCCTCAATTCTAGATTAGGGTTATCACTTGAATCTTATGTGGGCACAAAAAAATCATGCCTAACGAGAATTATAAATTCTTTTAAATCCTAAGTTGTAAAACTGAGGTAGATGATCGAGAAAGCCAATGCAAGAGTTTAAATCAATGATGCATGCTAATAAGAAGACTTACAATGATTCGTCGCATTCTTCATGCGGGATGCAATACAAGGGATTAAAATTTACACTATATGATATGCACCGATGAAAACATCATAAACATATAGTTCTATTAGTGGGAAGATTTGATTTAAAAAATTGACTAAGTAGAACGATCTACAGTGCATCTAGTTAGTGGAAAATGTGGGGCTAAAAATTATGAGCACAAATTGAAATATAAATCTAGGCTAGCGTATGTGCACCTAATTTCTATGCCACTCAAGTAAGGTCCCAATTGTACAGAAGGGGTTAAAATAGACCTGACACACCACGAAATGTCCAGTCCAAGTTATTACAAAAATCAGGGTTCAGAGAGAGAGAGAGAGACCCAGTAAATGATGTAGAAATTAGAACTATTTAACTCTCTCTCACCCAATAAAATTAAATGTAGAGCGATCCTGTAAATGATGCAGCTAGTTCTATTAGCGGGAAGAATTGATTTAAAAAATTGGCGAAGTAGAACGATCTACAATGCATCTAGTTAGTGGAAAATGTGGGATATAAAAATTACGAGCACAAACAAAAGAATAAATCTAAGCTAGCGTATGTGCACCTAATTTCTATGCCACTCAAGTCAGGTCCCAACTGCACAGAAGGGGTTGAAACAGACCTGACACACCCTAAAATATCCAATCCAAATTATTAGAAAAATTAGGGTTCAGAGAGAGAGAGAGAGATCTTGTAAATGATGCACGCATACCACAAAATGATCCACAGAGACCCTGGAATGATGCGTAACAGTCAGAGAGGGGAAGGGTCAGCAGGGAGGGAAAGGGGAAGGCACGTGCGGAGCACATGCCTAGGAGAGAGAGAGATGGGGGGGGGGGTCACTTGCTGAGCACGTGACCTGGAGAGATGAAAAGAGAAGAGCGGGGAAGAGAGAGAAAGAAGAGCGAATGCCCTACATTAATTTCTGAGAATTAAGATTTAATGTGTCGTTTCATTGTAGACGGGAATTCGGAATCGATCAAGAAATAACCACAAGAATTTATTCAATTTTTAATCGATGTGGTTTTATGTTTATTTTACTTGGGCAAGTCCGTAATCGAACTCAAGGAGGGAAAGGAACAACCAAGAAATTTGTCTATCAAAGTTCATGTACAATTGTCGAGATGGTATTTTTTTTGTATTGTTAATGCAATTTTGGGATAAAAATGCAAATGTGACCAATTTTATGGACTAAAATGTAAAGATCAATCAAACAATGTTCGAAAAATATGAAACTTGGCCGAGATGTCAATTATGATGAAATGCATGCATTGTAATTATTTTTTGGAATTTTTGGATGCAAGATAGATATTTTACGAAATTATGAATGTAAATGGTGTGAATTTCAATACCTAATTATAATAAATATTAAAACTATTTATTTTCAAGGGATAAAATTACCTAAGATCTATCACTAGGTGATTGATCTCAGAAAAATCCTAAATCTTAAAAATATGGATATAATACTTATTAAAAATTAAAGATTGGAATATGCAAAATGATTTTATAATGCAAACCATGCATGCAAATGTAATTCTTTTTAGGCATGGCGTAACATACGACCAATTCTATAATATGTGAATATTTGGCAATTTTTAGAGTAACGGTTAATTACTTATGAATTTTAAGGCACAAGATGGGAAAAATACGCAATTTTTCATGAGAATAATTATTGCAAATTAACCGTAGAGCATACAAATTTCAAGCATAAGCCATAATGTAGAGAATTAATTGAAGAACATCATGCTAATTTTTAAATAATAAAATGATGCAATAAAAAGGTCCAAAATAAAGGGGAACACAGGGGTCTTAATGCAAAATTACAATAAATAATGCAGATAATGTAATGGAAGGACTAATGCGTAATTGCCGAGATCGGGGGGGGGGGGTTCTGCAAAAATCTCAAGCGGTCACGTGCAAGGCACGTGACCCTTGAGCGGTCGGGGCTCTTACGTGATTTGGTGGAACTTGAGGGACGCTCCTGCAATTTTCCTAGATGGTCACGTGCTTGGCATGTGGCCTCTAGGCTGGGTCTCTTTACTGAAATATGGAGATCTTCATGGGCTTCATAGCAAGAAGTCCCCTCCCTCACGTGCACAGCATGTGGGAGGGTCTCGGACAGTGAGCCCGGCCGTCGACGGGTGGTGGCGTGGCGAAGAGGGCGAACACGGGCGGAGCGGCGGGGGCTTCAGGCGGTGGCTCCGGTGGTGGCGTAGAGGAGAAGCTTCTGGTGGCCGATGACAATGAAGTCATTGGTGATCTATGGTTGAAGGTGTTGAAGATGAAAGGGTTGGAAGTAGAAGTCTGGAGTAGAGGACGTTTGAAGTAGGTTGGAGGAGTTCGAAGTCAATGCTGGAGTCGCAGGTGGCTGGGACATGCGTTGAATCGATGGTGGATGAAGGGATGCGATGGTGGAATTGCATTGCTGAACGACAAGCAGAAGCGGCCAGAGCGGAGCTCGAACGTTGAGGACGTGAGAGACGAGCCCTGGTGGCTCAGATCGTGTCAGGAAAGAAGAGGGGGTCGGGCTGTCACCACCGACCTCCTCTTGTATTGAAGCAGCCGGCGGATGAAGAGCGAGGATGGGCGACAGTGCAAATTTATAGGTTCAGTGAAGGTGCAATTGGAGAAGGGAGGTGATCATGATTGAGATCAGACGAGGATCTGATTTCAGGGGCGGCAACACGATTTTAGGGTGATGACGACTTTTTGGGAGGGCGGCGCGGTGACTTAAATATGCTAGGTGGTGGTGATGTGCCCAAAGTGGAAAGGCGGCGGGCTATTGAAGAGGTGGGCACGAGATTGAGGGGATGTGATGAGGAGTGGCACCGGCGAGGATCGCGGAGGCACGATGCCGGCCAGAAGAGGAAGGCGGTGGCAGAGCAGTTTGGGAAAGGGGAGGAGGAAGATGGTACAACGACCGTCCGATCGGTTGAGATCAGATGACGACGGTGATGCCACGTGGCATCGAATTAATAATTTTTTTTATTTTTTTTATAAAATGAATTTTAAAAGGTAAAAAATGGTTTAATTTTAATTTTTTTATAAAATGGATTTTAAACAAATTTTAATGTTAGCTCTTCCCATCCAAAATGTTAGACTACCATGCAAGACTCCTCTCTAGTAACTCGTCCTCGGGGAGTCAGGTATTTCCTTCTAAGGTCTGTCGTGCTGTGTTCACAATCGAATAGAGGGAGAGATTAGAAGAAGGAGAAAAGAACTGGAGGGTGGCCAGTGTAGTCACATCTCCTTGTGAAGCCAGCTAGTTTAGCCAAGTCTCCAGCAAGATCTGCAGGTTTTCTTGAAGCATGGACCTTTTTGATCAAATGTTTATTTGGTAGTGTCTTCTTTGTATTTGGATTTTTGGTGGTTCTGCATGGATCTTGTTGTGCCCCTATGGATATGGAATCTTTTTTTCCGTACATATTTTGGAGTCTTAGAAAAAATTATGCTCAACCGTCCATCCCTTTTCCGAAGCTTTATTTCAACCCGTACTCCGGTCTTTAGATGTCCACGCTACCAGAAAAGAAACTCACACAATCTTCCAACACTCAATCTGAGTTGAGCTAAGTGCATAGTGCAAGTGTACAAATTAGTTCCCTATTCCAAAGTCGTACCCAGAATGAAGAGATCAGGTTAGACACTAAGAGTCAAACGCTGCACATTGTCATGTTGAACTCGAAGAATTAAGTCAACGACCTAAAGCTTCTAAAATCCTATTTCTCGGCGAAGTTCCTCTGAAAATTAGGTGGATTAAGGTCAAGTCAAGATAACTCTCGATATCTGCTCATAACTCGATTTAGAACCCAAGGACTTTTCACCAATAAAATGCATGCAATGTTGAATGAAGTGCAGGTGTGTGAAATACAGACATAATTTTTTTGTGATTTTTTTAATGCAAAAATCAATAAGAAGCCATTTATTTTCAAATATTTTGGTTGGACCTAGTCAATGTTAGTAGCGAAACTTTTTTGTTTGTTTGTTTGTTTTTTTAAGTTATTTACCCACCCCGTAAATACATATAGACTTATGCGAAAGTATGAGCTATGGGTAAAATATATACACAATATACACACACACCCCCATACTTAGCGAGTGCTGTGTCCTCAGAGTACAAGAAGCGTAGAGAAAACATAGCTTGGGCTAAGCGTAAGAGAGTGAAAAAGAAAAGAAAAAGATAGATCGGTCTGGCCCTATATACTTAGGCTATGAACAATCTAAGTATAGAAGAAGAGCGAAAATGAGGCGGTCGGGATATGTGAATGAGGAGAGTATATACAGATGAGCATCGGTTCCCCCTATACTTAGGCTCTGGTCAGCCTAAGTATAGAAGAAGGATGGAAATGAGACAATCATGAGATGGGGAGAATGGTATGTACATATGGCATCGATCCCCTCCTATACTTAGGCCTTGGCCTAAGTAGAGGAAGAAGATGTACAAGGAGACCGATGGGTTTGGGAGGGAGGGTAGATGATGATTAAGGCAGTTTTTGGCTGATCTTTTTGTGAGCCTGTGGTGGGAGATCATAATGATAAGAAGGGGATGAAGCATATGATTCCCAAATATTATCAGTGTTATCCTCAGATAAATCATGCTGGAGAGTAGATGAAGCATATGAATCATATGAAAGATAACCATCATCGGAGTTATCCTCAGAGGAATAGTATTTGAAAGTGGAGGCACTCCGGAAACTCTTGTTCTTTAGTTTTTTCAGTTGTTTTCTCAGAATTTGTTCCTTCTTGGAATTAAGTGGTTCGTCCTCGGATGATGAATACTCTGTAGCACCAATCTCAGTCAGCTCATAATAAATTATTCCAATATATTTAGTGAGACCAGGAGAATCGGCTTTGGATGAATAATAGTGCGGAATGGGAGTCGTCCAACGGGAATCGAAGTTTGGATCCTTGCGAAGATAGGGTTTTAGGACTACCGAACAGACCTCACTCATGTAGATTACCCATTCTGGACCTTATGAGGAATCATCAGACAATTCCTCTTCCAGAAGGTCAAAGGCAGCTTTCTTTTTAGATGAAGGAGCAACCATTTTGTTTTGTGAAGGTGTTGGTCCTGGGAGTGAGGTGTTGACACTTGAGTCTCCAAATGAATAATTATTGAAAATTTTCTCCATGATCGGTGTTCATCCAATGTATTTGTTCTTAGTTTTCTTAATGTTGGTGCATGATGAATACCCATTCATCACTCTATTCTTTTATTTTAGCTACAAAACCCATGCAAAACACATGTATATTCCTGTAAATATCGATAATTGTCAAATAGCATGCGTTGTGTAAAAATGAATAATTAGCATGTTTTTGTGCATAAATAAAAGAATAAAGAAATAAAAGAAAAATAGGGAGATATTTAGAATAAATATTGAGCAACCTAATCCCAATGGAAGGCTCAGCATGGGCCTGACCGCATAAAAACCCAAGTAGAGAGAGATAAGGAAGCTCACACTTGTATATATACCTGTAAATAAAATAAAATTTATTTTCCTCTTATTCAAATAAAATGGGTTTGTATTTATATGTATATATTTGTAAATATAAAATTAAAACAACAATGAGAAAATTAAAAAGAAATAAAAAATCCCTTCATCATTGTATAAAAGCCACGTAAATAGAACCCTTTATCTGTTTATTTATCCATATAAATAAATAAATTAAAATCCAATAAAAATGTGTACATATTCTATACTTCATAATGTAAATAAATAAAATAAAAATCATAAAAATAAAAATAAAATAAAAAAAATAAAAATAAAAATCAAAGCCTTCATTGTATATATACCATATATGTATATAAATAAAATTATTTATTTAACCCTTGTAAATAATTAATAAAAATAAAATAAAAATATTAAATTATTCCAATTTTTATTTTCTAAATAAATAAAATATAAAATTGGAATAAAATATACAAAAATAAAGAACCAAAAATCAAAAATAAAAAATACAATATTGTATATACATATATATATTAATACTATTATGTAAATACCTAATTTTTATTTCAAAAAAATAAATAAAAATCATTAAAAAAATATTTTAAAAATAAAGAATCATTTTTCATGTTTTAACTTTTTTGAAATTCGGCTATTTACTATTTTAAAATGAATTATCTAATAATTATTAAGTGGCGCTTTCTGATTGGTCCACGGGGATGTTGACCCCCAGTCAACTCCCCCCACGGACCTTCTTCCTCCGCGGATCCAGCGCCGGACCCGATTTCTCCTTATTTTCCTCGCTTGATCCGACCACTAAAACCCTAAACCCCGGGTCCTACTCCTTCCCTGCAGATCTGAGACCCACGCCCGGGGTGGATCTTAGGGGTCCGTGCCTCGACGTGCGTACCTGACTCCCATCTAGCCGGACCCCTAGCCATATAAGATCTCAGCTTCGCCGCACCATTCCACTCATCTTTGGTCCTCCCCCTCGACGCCAGTGACCTCCTCCACCTCGCCTGAGTGACAGCGGAGCGAGAGAGAGTAGCAGTGAGGCTCGGGCAGCTGGGAAGCCTCTGATCCGGTGTTATCACCGTCGTGCGCCGCCGCGAGCGCGCTAAGCCTCAAGACTCGACGACCCCTTGAGGCCATAACCCCCGGAGCTCCAGGAGCTCCATCCTAGTCGACTACGCCCGCCAGGTAGCTTGTTTAGCTTGTAGGATAACATAATTTTAGGTTTTTCGATTTCAGCCCCTTGTGCTCCGCCGCCGTAATTCATTGTCTCCGTCCAACAATTTGTCCACCCGACCACACCACCACCTTCACCAGACCTCTCTCCATCTCCTTCACCCATCCACCCCCCTGTCTCGCCCCGGAGTAGGGCTATCGTCCTCCTCAGCCACCACTTCACCGGAGGACTCCACACCGCCTCATCTTTCATCTTCCACGTGCTCTAACGGGTCGAAGCAGTTTGCCCTCGACCCCATGTTTCGCATGTGCAGGTCAGAACGTCAGTAGAACCTCATCTGGAGGTCTACAGCTCGGGAACAGAAGTTGGACTCCACCGATGTCGCCAGAGCTCCTCGGAGCTCCCCAACGCCATTGGAGGAGCTGAATAGCTGCAGACCAGCGAGGCGACTCTTGTCCACATCTCAACAGCAGCAAAGGAGGTCCCCCGCGCGAGTACTGGGCCGACGAACTTCGCCGGCCACCTGTTCTTGAAGGATCCTCCCCGACCGTCAGATCGACCCCCACTCGTCAGTTTCGATTTCGAGCGTTCATCCGCGAGGAGTTAGCCACCGTCAGATCCGTTGGAGAGTCGATCTGGACCATCCGATTCAGCGTAGGATTTTCCAGCTACCAGCCACCGTTAGATCTGCCACATGGAGAACACTCGATTGTCGATTGCGCGGAGAAGCGCCTGCTACTTTCCACCGCTCGATCAGCCACGTGGTGTTGTCTCAACCGTCCGATCCGAGCGAGTCTTCTTCAAAGAGGCGCCAGCGATTCACAGCCATTTGATCACATACGTGGCGTCGCTCCAGCCCTCGGAAAATAAGTGGGGTAATTGCTCTTAGGCCCCTTCTGTTTTCCAATATACTTTTTAGTCCTGTAAATACTTTGTTGCGTTGTTTTTAGTTTTGTTATTTTGCACATTGGACCATCTTGTTGTCGTTATTTGCTATCTAGTCCCTGTAATGAGGCCCACGTGCTTCGACACGTGAGGGCTTGGTGTTTTTGCAATCTTTACCCTGTGTTCTTCGGGTGTTAATGTTTACACTTTTATAAATTGGAATTACAAATATAGCCCTCCGTGTCTGGACCACGTACATTACACGTGACTTCTGGGATTTTTGTGCCTTTGGCCCTAAGCTTTGATGCTGTGTTATTGATTGGTCCATGGACTATGTTTTTCTTGCAGATAGGTCCCTGTGCACTGTGTGTGTGTTTTTGATTTTAATAAAATATCAAAACTAACCAAAATTGCGTGAAAATTGGACATGTGGCTCCTGCCACTGTGTAAAATTTTTCCTAATTTTAGGGTACATTTTTGAGCCCTTTTATATTTTTAAAAAATTCGAAAACCTTCATTTTTCTGAGTTCAGATTATAAAATCCAAAAAAATTATAAAAACCCTTTTAAAAATTCTAAAAAAATTAGATTTTGTGTTTTTTTGCCTGTTTGATTTTCTAGCCATTTTTGGTTATTTTTGGATTGACAAAAACTATAAAAATTAAAAAACCCTTAAAAACCCATAAAAATTATAATAAATCATAGAAAATTTAAAAATTAATAAATCCTTTTTCTAATTTTTCCTTTTTATTTAGACTTTTCATGAAAAATACCTCCAAGTATTTTAGACCATTTTGTATTTTATTTTGGACCTTGAAGCATGGCTGGACAACAACACACTTTTTCTTCCTTCTTTCATTTTCAGAAAATTCTCTAAAAATCATAAATTCTCAAAAATTCATCAAAAACAGTAAAAAAACCCATAAAACATAAAAACATTTTTGTTAGAATTTTTGGACTATTTTTGGGTGTTTAAATAATTGCTTGAAGTTGCTTATTTATATTGTTTTCTTATTTTCTTTATTATTAAAAATCTCAAAAAAATTATAAAAATATGAAAATCCACAAAAAAAATATTTGTTCTTATTTTATTTATTTTTAGACTACTTTGTAGGCCGCAAAGCGAACTCATGCTCCTCGAGATCGACCCTGGGAGCTATAACAGGTCAATCCCATAGCTAGGACTGCTATTTGGTTTTCTTCGTTTTTCTATCTTTATTTGGTGGTCCGATTTTTGTTTCTTGTTGAGCTCTAAATCCCGAGCGACTGAGGTCGCAACGACCTTAGTGATTCCTCTACCTTAGTCTATCGGGCGGCTCATCAGTGCACTCCTGAGTTGGATTGATTTGGTCAAGGTAGTCAGAGAAGGTTTTAGCCGACTCAGGGTGAGCCCATGCATACATCTCAGGATCATATAAGAAACCCTTTCCCTTGGTGAGAGCAGCGGGAAATGGAACAATAGGGAGATTCTCTGCATATTCATCCTCAATTGACCTGATGTTGGTGCATTCTTGTGTCAGGTTTATTTGATCAAAGTGGTCAGAGGAGATTTCGTCCCGACTCAGGATGCGCCCATGCATATGTATCAGGATCATATGAGAAGTCATTTCCCATGGTGAGAGAAGCGGAGAATGGAATGGGGTGAGAGTCTCTAAACCAAAAGTCTCTTCAACAATCGTTATCTCAGGTGTAGCAGCGGGGTAGAGCTCTTCTACCATTTGGTGGTTACAACCGTTGACGACTTCATCGGCTGCCTCTGAATATTGTGCTTCCTCAAATACTAGGTGAGATCGAAGTGCTCCCAATGCTGTAAAATTGATTTCTTGAGTCTCTCACTCAATAATTGCCTTAGCTAATGCCAAGAATGTCTTTCAGAGAATGATTGGAGACTGATTGAATTCTCCTTGATGCTCAATATCAATGATCGTGGAGTTTATTTTGAGCAGAGCACCTTGGAATGTAACGATGACTGAAATTGTTCCTCTCGGGGGCTTTATAGATCAATCAACCAGTTGAATGATCTCTCTTATTTTCCTGATGGGTCTGAGTTTGAGCTTGTCAAATACAGAGGTCGGGAGGATGTTGATTGGTGAGTTGTCATCGATTTGAGCATGGGTAAATGCTGTGTGTTTGATTCCACAATCAAATCTTGGCAACCACTTCACTATGCAGCTCTTGGTTTTTCTACTCAACACCAAGGAGGCGTCTATTGACAAGATGTGTCTTTCAGTCTTTGTTCTTGTCCTGCCTGACTTTTTCATTATTAATTTTCTCATTACAAATCCTTTCAGGTCGAAGAAGTGTTCAATGGCCTGTATCAAGGGAAGTTCAAAAATCAGTCTCTTATCCAATGCTTCCCATAAAGCAGGATCCAAATTCTTCAGATCTTCTTCAGTTTCAATTTTTATGAATTTTTCTGGATTTTCAAATTTTTAAGGTGTTTTTTAATATTTCAATTTTTGGGTATTTTTTGTGTGGTGTGTAGATATGTTGTGTTCCCCAGATGAGGAGGAGCTTAGATATGCCGATTCAGATTCAGAGTGATCCCTAGGGGAGTACTAGGCAGAGTTGTCGCTATCAGGATCGTCCCTAGGGTGATCATAGTCTATGAGTTTCTGAATATCCTCAGGGTTTTCAACATGATATCTAATCTTTTCATCATCCATTTTTATATCCAAGCTACCATAATAAAATTAGTCGATCGGTGAACTTTCTCAATGTATCCTCCATTAATTCATACCTCTTGTTTATCCTTGAAATATCATACTCCAAAATCATGGGAGCAGTCAGTGTGTGTTCTAGTTTTTGATTTTGAAATTCACTAATTTCATCTTCCATTTTCCTGTATGAGCTGAGAGGAGAGTCTCTTGGAATCCAATATATGATTGCTATTTTATGAAAATTTCTCCTCAAAAATTATGGAAGAAGTCTGCTTAGAGAAGGATTTTGCGGGGATCTGTAGGTCTCATACTCAACATGCTGTGACTCAGGCATGCAATGCTATTTTGAGTAGAGCTACTTCTAGGTCATGATTGATCGTATTCCCAAATAATGGAGTCATACATGGTTCATATGTGTCGATATCATCAGTCTGGTCCTCTGTATGTGTAGGATGATTGAAGGAGTGGTATTCGGGTTGGTCAATAGGGATTTGATCGTTATGGTCAATCCAATACAGATGATCATTAAGTACGAGCCTCTCCTTGTGGTGTGATTGGGTTTCCATATTATTCCCTGTGGTCAAGGAAAGATGTGAATTTGTGTAGTGTTGACTTATCCCAGCACACTTGTGAGGATGGAATGAAGTTGGTTGGGGTTGATGTCTTGGCCAACCATGTGTTTCGATGTTTTGCTCTTCAAATGGTTCTTGGGTTCTAGAAAGAAATCTGGCATAAGTCAGGTCATCCCAAGATGGCAGTTGATCCTGTGCGGTCACAAGTGGTGGAGGTGAAAAATATGATGTTGTGGTGACTTTGATCGGATGATTCGAGTAAAAAGGCTTGGAATTTGAAGATTGGACTGGATTCATCCGAGGGTCTAAGTTTCTAACGAATGTTTGAGGATTATTGACAGAAGAGGGTTTAGATGATTTGGGTCTAACCAAGACGAATTCATTTTCATAGTATAGATTAGATGGATACTCGGACCATTGTCTCATCTTTGTCAAAGGAGGTTGATGATGGATCGACATGGTTGATCTTAGTGCAACTGCATAGGATATTCACAAGAAAAAAAATTTTATCAAGGGGAGTGATGGCACACGTGTGTGGGTTTTGATCTTCGAAATCGGTCCACGTACACTGATGAATCCACGATTCATCATCTTTATTCTTTTTATTTTAGCCTTATTTCCTTAGTCAAACACCTGTAAATACCCACTAATTTCATGAATTTACCATTTTGCATGCACTTGTTAAAATTGCATTTTTAACACTTTTTGTATATATAAATAAAAGAATAAAGAAGAAAAGAAAAAGAAAAGGATGCGTTTATGTAATAAATACAGACTGACCCGAACCTTGAGAGAAGGTCAAGACTTGACCTGATCGACCAGGAATGAAGTAGGGGGAGATAGGGTCTTCTATCCAAAATCCAAAAATATCGTGTAAATATTTTTTATCTATATTTGTACAAAACTACATTATTTTATTTGTACATAATTTGACTTCAAATTAATTATTTTTGTAAACAAAAGTTGTTAATAAAAATATGTTGTAAATAATAAAATAAGTGTAAAATAAAATAATGTACATATTGCAAATAATTACACCCAGAAAAAGCCGTAAAGTGCTAATTGAAACACCAATTCCGGCTCCATACGAGCTCAAATCGAACCAAACTCACTTCCATTATACTATAAATTAAATTATCTTTCAAATGGTTGTGGTTTCATAATTTTTGGAGTTACGATTAAAAAGTCAGTTTTCTGGGGTGTTTTATGCAGTTTAACCAATTTTTGTTGTATATATTTATTAATATTTATTTTTATATAATGTATATAATTGTAAATATTGTTTTCATTTAAAATAAAATAAAATAATTTAAATTTTAAAAAATCTTTTATAAAAATTATTTCCTTATTTGTACCTATGTATATTGTATTATATGTGTATAATATATGTATACAACTAACTTCCTTAAATAAAAATCACCAAAAAATTAATTATCTAACTTTAATTATTTAATATAATTTAATTACGAATTTTTATATATTTAATTATTTAATTCTTTATTTGATTTGATAACTTACCTTTTATGTAAAGATTTGATTTTATGTCTTTATTGGCCACCATTAAAATGGCTAATTCATTTTTGGAAATTATTTAATTTATTTATTTTAATTAAATCAGAATTTCATTTTTTATTAATTAATTAATTTAATTATTTTATTTATTTAAATATCCACTAATTACTTTCCTCATTTGTACATATCTTCCATTTTTGTATTTTGTCTTCTTTTTAATGGGCTCCTCCTCCCTCATTTCCTCTTGATCAATCTTTGGAGAGAGGAACCCGATCTCCGATAATTACTCGTCGCAGAAGGGTGACCAGCCTCCGATACGGTCGGTGACAATGATTCGGTCGTCGTCGAGGCCATTACGGTGTGTCCACATCCAAGGTGAGATCCAAATTTTATTCCCCGTCGTTTTTCTCTTAGATAAATCATAGGTCGCGTTTTTAATCTCATTTTATTAGCCTTTACATTTTATAAATCCCTAAATTTTCACCACATATTTTTCGCCCGACATCGATTTTTCATCTCATCTCGTGATCTCCATGTTTCTTTTTCTATCTCGCACAACCTATCACCGACCACACATGGTGGCCGGCGTTACGGATCTCTTCTTTGACCACACCACGATCCTCCCATTCACATCCTCTTTTGTTTATAAATAAAATAGATAAAAAAGTATTTGTATCTTGTTTTCTAACCATTGTTTTTGCATGATACAATAAAAAATATAAAATTAAAACAAAACATAGTTGTTTGTTTCTAGGAATAAATGTTTTGTTGATCTAAAAATTTTATAAAAATTTGTATATGATCCTGCTACAGTTGTTATCATTGTGTAAAATTTTCATAGCATTTTGAGTTTATTTTATATATTTAAAAAATAAAAAACAGTATCTTTTTGCCTGCCTGAAATTGCAAAATTCATAAAAATTCGAAACATTGCTTAAAAATTCCAAAAAAATTAGTTAAGTGTGTTTTGATGTGTTTTAATTTCTGATCAATTTTCATGTATTAATTCTTTATAAAACCCAAAAAATTACGAAAAATGGAAATTTTTAAAAAAATTGTACAAATTTGTATAAAAATCTAAAAATAATGATCTCAGTTTCTGATTGTAGATATTGCTTTCTAGTTTATCCTAAAAATAATTTTCAGGATTCTTGAGCATTTAAGAATTTTTAAATTACAAAATACTCCTGACTGTGCACAATTTGCTCTGTTTTTTTACTTTTTGATTTTAAAAAATCACAAAAATTAGAAAAATTTAAAAAAATTACCAAAAATATTTTAATTATATAAAACACCAAAACATTTTCTTTTTAATTTTTTGAGCATTTTTGACTATATTGAAAAATACAAAAAGAGTGTGGTGTTGTGTATTGTTTATCTTTTGTGCCTTATTCGAAAAAAATAAAAAAATATAAATTCAAAAACCACTAAAAATTAACTCTGAAAATTGACTGCATAGTTTTTAAACCGTGCTCCTTGTATTTGACCCTGGTCGCTATACCAGGTAAAAAGAATAGCGAAAGCCGCTTACGTTCATTTTCATCGATTTATCCTATTTTGAGTGGTTTAATTATTTTTCTCGATTGACCACGCTTGGTGATTTGGGTCACAACGACCATTGTTTATTTATTTACTTAACCTGAGTTGTCAGGCGTGTCGTCAGAATGGCACCGTTGCCGGGGAGCACGGCTTTGTAGTCATTTTTCTATTTTGTCTCTCTATATCATAATTGTTTTCTGTCCATCTCTCTTTGATTTTTGTGCGATGTACTGCTTGGACGACTTGGAGTTTCTTTTTAGAGGACCCGCACAGGAGGAAGAGCAGGGTGGAGAAGAAGAATTTTATTTTTTTGAGAGAGAACAATATTTGTAATAATTTAGTACTTTTGAACTGTGGACACTTGGACATTATTCAGGGTCTGTTTCGCCAAGTGCTGGTGCACTTGGGGGACCTCACCGTTGTTTTTTTGACTTTTTGATTTAACCGCCATTACTTGCTATTTGATTCTCGCGAATTTAGCACCTAGACGTAGGAATTTTGATTGATTGTGACATAATATTCTAAGGTCCAACACCTAATAGATTATATGTTCCTATAGAACGTTTGGACTTTGCTAAAAATTAAAATAAAAAAGTTCTTCACGATCAATAGAAGCTGCTCGTCTAAGGCCGATTTCCACATGCATCATATAATTAGTTTACATTCTATATTTAATTTATGCGCGGATCATATTGCATGTAGAGTGCTGGAACAAGGTAGGCATTTTCTATCTCTGCATGCATCATTGTGTTTGACTATGCATCGGCTTTTTCGACTTCCTCCCCCTGTTTTCGACTCAAATTAATCAAAGAGGAAATCGAAAAGCTCGGTAGGTGTTATCTTGGAAAAACAATCCAAAAAATAGGAAATCAAAAATTAAAAATTGGGACTGCTAATTGAATTTGACTTTTAAAAATAAACATAATTGATCACTTCATTGTTTTGGGAGAGCAATCCCCTCCTTGTTTGCGCTTTTTATTACTCACGTACACACTAAGGAGTAGTGCCCAAATCCTATTCAAGCTTCCTACGTGTTTGTACAACTTTGTCTTATCACCTAAATCTTAAAATTGAAAAGATAAAGACCGAATCTCACGGTCAGATTTGTGTTGAGTTGGTGAACTGGGGGTTTGCTTTGTGTTTTGTATGTCTTTGGTGTGAGTTGGTTACGTTCATCTTCCTGAATCATTAGCAGTCACCTTCCCTCACTCCCTTCTATCTCTCTCTTCCTTTCCACCTTCTATCACTCCGTCCCTTCTATCCCACCCTCCCTCCCTTCATTTCCCTCTCTTCATGATGGGTTGCATTTCATTCCAGTCGGATTTAGCGGCTTCTTATCTTCATGCTTGTTATTCCTGTCCACTCCCTTAGGAGGTCGGAACTTCGTCCGATTTCCCATCTTCTCCCTATCCACCTTCCCATTCGGGACATGCTGTGAGTGAAGCCCAAAGAGACCAGATTGACCAAATACGAGACTCGGGCATTCACATTGCTGAGATGAGAGTGCATCCCATAGGCGATCAAATAGGGCAGTGGCAAGCTTTAGATGATTTTAATCCTGAGATGATTGATGAGTACACCGATCAAGAAGCATACTCCGCTTCTACACTGAGCCCCTTAATTTTGGATTTAGAGTTCATTAATATTCTGCCAAAGTTTTTTGGGGAAGTGCACGAGGAACCGTATTTGCATATTGACGAGTTTGAGGATATTTATGGATCACGATCATATTCTGATATCACTTCTGAGGACATGATGCTGATTACCTTCCCATTTACACTTCAGAGTAGAGCCAAGAGTTGGCACAGACGATTGGGAAGGAAGATTACTACATGGGAGATTTACAATCATTGTTTTTGTAGAAATTTTACCCCCAGCGTAGAGTAGAGATTATGCAGTCTTGCATTCGTGATTTCTCAGTTGCCCCCCACGAGCCATTGATAGATTCATGGTTGAGGTTATGTGATCTTTTGAGGTGATTTCCAGATCATGGATTTTCGATGACTGACCTTATCCATATCGCCATGAGGGGGAGGACCGCATAGGAGATTGCATATGTCATTACTTTGTGTGGTGGTTCACACTACTGTCCCGACCTGGATTTAGTTGAGTCCATCTTGGATACACTTTCAGACATTTCATATTCACGAGATGATTTATTCGGGACGGCACATGAGGGAGAGATGACAACAGTTGAGTGTGTGACACACCATGCCGATCTTGACAGCACACACAAATCAGAGGATATGGATTCTACTACTTCTCATTTGATGGATGTGTTGTCTACCACTGTGAGTTCCGAGAGCCGGACATTGGTCGAGTTTCCATTGGATTTACAATTAGATTTTGAGCCAGCCCCATACTTTCACATTGAGGATTCTTGGATTCTAGATCTGCTAGTATCCCAAGAAATAGATGAGGATCCCACATTTCAGCCATCCTTAGAGTCATTCCAGTGTCCATATGCAGTTGATTAAGTGTCTATTCTTCAGGAGATCTTCTCAGATTCAGAGATATACTTGGATTCATATCAGCAGAGAGAGCTTGATGAGGGATGGATTTTTGATTTAACAGACCTTGATAGTCCCGTATTTGAGCCTTGTGTCCTTCCAGTTGATGAGGTCGATACAATTTTGGAGGACTTGATATTTGATAGCATAGATCCCCAGTTTCCTGATGATTCGGCATTACTCCCCGAGGGTTATCTGCGGGAGGATGCCATGGACCATGTGCACTCGATTTCACTTTCTAGGAGTGTATCCGATCTGTCAGATCACGAGACCAAGTATTTTGATACTTGTGATCATGAGTTTGAGGTTTCTCTCCTTGATGACCCTCGCGAGGAAGACCCGATCTTCGAGGTATTCAATGATTTCACTGATTTGTCTACATTATATGCATTGGACATCAGCCTTTCTAGCGAGTCTCTTGATCATGACCTTCCATATCCATACCTTTTTGAGTCTGTGATTAACGTGGAGGATTCACTGACAGATCCTTCCTTCTCCACGTTCGACTTCTTCGGCTCTGCCCTTTCACTCCATACAGATCTTGAGCCAACGATTTCTTTTGTGCTACCAGAGCCCGATTTCATCTTCCCATATCTTTACCTGGTAGAAAACACCCTCCTGATCTGGGTGTTATCACTTACACAGTTGAGTTCATTGTTGTTCTCCCATCGAGACTGCAACGACAGTACGGTATTCACATTACAGATGCCGTCCTGAATCTTGATACAACGTTATCCTAATATTTGCACCCAGCTAGGGGCGTAAACTCTAACGCTTGTTGAGAGGCACCTCAACATTGTTCCATTGTCTAAATCCATCTGTCAATATCATACATTCTTTTTGTCTTACACCCCATCTCCATCTTGTGATTATCCCATACTTAGGGTGTACTTTACCCTAAGTATGGGGGGTGTCAGACTTGTGATTATTTGTTTGATTCTTTTTACCTCTGTTTTGCTGCCTATACTTAGAGATATTTCACCCTAAGTATAACGGAGGTATACTCTGTACATTCTACTCCTCGATTTTCCCTTTGTGTACAATCTTCTATACTTAGGATTACTTGATCCTAAGTATAGGGAGATTACCGACTACTATTGATTACATTCTTTTATTCGTCGTTGTAGTATATCATTCTTTTCACTTCCCAATACTTAGCACGAGTTATGTCTTTCTTTCCAGCTCTTTGATCACTATGAGGACATAGTTCGAGCTAAGTATAGGGGGGTGTCGTATATATTGTATATATACTTTATCCATAACTCGTACTTTCATATCTTTAATATGGTTAAAATACTATATAAATACTTGTAAAAAACTAACTAACTAATAAAAAGATGTAGATATTTCCTCAGAATTCTTTTGTATATACTGATTAATAAATCAGGTTAAAATATTTTGAAAAATATTTTGAAAGTAGTTTGAAAATCTATTTGAAAAAATCTTTTGAAAACTATTTGAAAAATATTTGAAAAATATTTTCAACCTTTGTAAAAATATTTTAGTTTGTAAAAATTTTTCTTCTTTGAGTGAAATAAAAAAGATTTTGTAAAATTATTTGCAAATGTTTGGAAAAATGGTTGAAAAATTATTTTGAAAATCTATATATATTGTTTGAAAAATATTTTGCAAAATAGTTTTTAAATGTGTGTAAATGTTTGTAAAATGTGTTTGAAAAATCACTTTGGACTATTGTTTTTAAAATTATTTGTAAAATTATTTTCAAATAAATTTGAGGAATATATGCATCATAAAATAAAAAAATGAAAAAAATAAAAATTAAAAATAATCCAACTATCTATATACATGTATAAATTACTCAAGTTGTAAATCCTTTCATCTTATTCTTGTAAAATAATTAACTCATTCTTGTGTAAACATGTATCACATCCCTAACTTTTTTACTATCTTATTTTATAAAAAAAACTTTTTGCCTGTGCATGATTTTTTTCAAAAATTCATAAAAATTTCAAAATTTTGAAAATTGTCTCACAAAAAGATTTTGATTTCTTTTCCTTGCACGTGCATATTTTCTTGCATTTACATTTGCATGATCAATTTTTCAGGATGATTTTGACATTTAGACTAAGTCTTGAATAAATTTGAAGAATGGAGCTTAGTTGGACCTTAATCCACTTAATTTTAGAGGAACCTTATAAGAATTGGAGTTAAGACTTTTCAGGTCCTGGTGACTTAATTCTTTGAGTCCATAAGACTATGTTCACATGTCATCTTGATGAGTCTAAGTAGAATATTTAACAACACACGCATGATTCTTTCAGACCGTGGCTTACCTTGGACAATGCAGTCTACACGTAGCTCTTCATGGAGGAGGTAGTGAGGGGGCATAATCTTTTAGCTTGGGGTAGCATACGAGGGTAGTACATCTAGGTGGAACCTCTCATCCTCCTCTAGGGAGGGAAGTGCGTCTCAACCTGGTTTGGTGATGTTGAGGTCTAAAGACATGATGCTGTGGGGTTGCAATAATGCTTCAAAGGAGGGATGGCTCAAGAGGAAAAACTCCTTATGTACATGCTGCACCTTGTATATATTTTCAAAAAAAAAATAAAAAAATGCAAAATCTTCAAAAGTGGACAGGCCAGAGTTACCTTGTTGAGAGAGTCTGTTTCTTTGCTACTTTTGAGATGAGGAGCTATATTTCACTTACACGTACAAGTAAGAATTCATAGTCATAAGAATTCGTGTATGTAGACTTGTTCTGATCTAACTATTGAGGAGACCTGGATAGGTGTCTTATGGAACTTAGAGGCTGTTAGGTTTTAATTCCATTTCCCATTAAGGTTCCGACACACTAATAGTCCAAAGGTCTGACAGAGCTCCATACTACATTTTTATGAAGATACGTTTAAAAGTCAATGTTGTTCTAACTTCTTTCCTTTTTCTTTTCATTATTTTTGTTTTCACTTATTTTCCAAATAAGTTTTGCTAAGGGACTAGCAAAGGTAAAGTATAGGAGAATGATGAATCCACGATTCATGACCTTTATTCTTTTATTTTAGCCTCATTTCCTTAGTCAAACACCTGCAAATACCCACTAATTCCATGAATTTACCATTTTGCATGCATTTGTTAAAATTGTATTTTTAACACTTTTTGTACATAAATAAAAGAATAAAGAAGAAAAGAAAAAGAAAAGGATGTGTTTATGCAATAAATACAGACTGACCCGAACCCTGAGAGAAGGTTAAGACTTGACCTGATCAACCATAAATAAAGTAGGGGGAGATAGGTCTTCTGTCCAAAATCCAAAAATATCTTGTAAATATTTTTATGTATATTTGTACAAAACTTACATTATTTTATTTGTACATAATTTGACTTCAAATTAATTGTTTTTGTAAACAAAAGTTGTAAATAAAAATGTGTTGTAAATAATAAAATAAGTGTAAAATAAAATACATATTGCAAATAATTACACCTAGAAAAAGCCGCAAAGCGCTAATTAAAACACCAATTTCGGCTCCATACAAGATCAAATCGAACCAAACTCACTTCCATTGTACTATAAATTAAATTATATTTCAAATGGCTGTGGTTTCATAATTTTGGAGTTACGGTTAAAAAGTCGGTTTTCTGATGTGTTTTGTGCAGTTTAACCAATTTTTGTTGTACATATTTATTAATATTTATTTTTATATTTAATTGTAAATATTGTTTTCATTAAAAATAAAATAAAATATTTAAATTTAAAAAAATCTTTTATAAAAATTATTTCCTTATTTGTACCTATGTATATTGTATTATATGTGTATAATATGTGTATACAACTAACTTCCTTAAATAAAAATCACCAAAAAAATTAATTATCTAATTTTAATTAATTAATTTAATTTAACGAATTTTGTATTTTTAATTAATTATTTAATTCTTTATTTGATTTGATAACTTACCTTTTATGTAAAGATTTGATTTTATGCCTTTAATGGCCACCATTAAGGTGGCTAATTCTATTTTGGAAATTATTTAATTTATTTATTTTAATAAAATCCGAATTTAATTTTTATTTTATTTATTTATTTATTTTATTTATTTAAATATCCATTAATTACTTTCCTCATTTGTACATATCTTCTATTTTTGATTTTTGTCTTCTTTTTTATGGGCTCCTCCTCCCTCATTTCCTCTTGATCAATCTTAGGAGAGAGGAGCCCGATGTTTGAGAATTACTCATTGCAGAAGTGTGCCCAGCCTCAGATCTGATCGGTGACAGCGATTCAGTCTTCGTCGAGGCCATTACGGCCTATCTACATCCAAGGTGAGATCCAAATTTTATTCCCCGTCATTTTTTCTCTTAGATAAATCATAGGTCGCGTTTTTAATCTCATTTTATTAGTCTTTAGATTTTAAAAATCCCAAAAGTTTCACCACATATTTTTCGCACGACACCGATTTTTCATCTCATCTCGTGATCTCCACGTTTCTTTTTCTATCTTGCATAACACATCATCTCCGACCACGCACGGTGGTCAGAGACACGGATCGCTCTTCCGCCTTGCAAAGATCCATCTCCATTCATGCCTCCTAATTTTGTGCATAAATAAATAAAAAAATATAAAACAAAGAACACATACAATTGTTTTTCTATCTCTAACATTTTGTTTTGCAGGAAAACATAAAAATATAAACAAAACAATGTAAAAAAACTTCCTTTTCATATTTCTGTTTACATTATCTGTTTCAAAAAATTAAAAAAATTATTTTGCTTCTGTTCATACATTTACAAAAAAAATAATAATAAATAAAAAAACAGAGGGCACGACCGCCGCCGCTCCCCTCTCCTCAGCTCCGGCCGCGAAGACCCCCGCACGCCGTCGCGCAGGCGCATTCCGCGCCGCCACGCGTCGGCCCTCCTCCGCTCAGGCGTCCCCCGCGACCCGCGGTGGCCCCGCGCCCTTCACCAGCGGCCCTCCACCTCCGTGCTCCACAGGCAGCTCCCGTTGCCCCATGTCCGTGCCCAGGCCACCCTGCTGCTCGGCCGCGCGGTGGCGGTGCACGCCTCCAACTGCACCACCCAGTGCCAGCCCCCGATCTCCTCCCTTCCACCGCTGCCGACTCCGAGCAGCTCCGCCATGCACGCCCGACCGCTCCCGCCTCCTCCGCAGCAACCTCTGACCTGATGTGTAGCGGCGCAACACCGTCGCCGCTCCCCACGCACGGCCTGTGTCCCTCCTCAAGATGTCCCACGCGCCCCGGCCACCTTCGACCGCCCTTGGCCCTCCCCCGCCGCTTGGGAAGAAAGGGAGGGGCGGCCCCCTTGTTGTTTGAGAACAAGAACGAAGTTACAGGAACCCTAGATTGGGGTCTTTGAATAAAGAAAGAATAAACTTTGGCATAATTGCATCCTTGACATTAAAAGTTTCCAACAATAGCAAATCAGCCCCTGCTCTTGATTAGATCATGTTTAATGGGTAAATTGCATGATTTTCCTCTCACTTTATTTTTATTGTTTATCTCGTGCAAAAACTCTGAATAATTGCAATTTAGTCCCTACTTTTCAGACTTGAACTTTACATGCTCTCTTTGATGGAATAAATATTTTGTTGATCAAAAAATTCTGTAAAAATTTGTATATGATCCTGTTGTAGTTGTTGTCATTGTTTAAAATTTTCATAGCATTTTGAGTTTATTTGATATATTTAAAAAAAATAGTAACTTTTTGCCTGCCTGAAATTGCAAAATTCATAAAAATTCGAAACATTGCTTAAAAATTCCAAAAAAATTAGTGTAAGTATGTTTTGATGTGTTTTAATTTTTGATCAATTTTCATATATTAGCTCTTTATAAAATCCCAAAAAATCACGAAAAATGAAAATTCTTAAAAAAATTGTAGAAAATTGTAGAAAAATCTAAAAATAGTATTCTCAGTTTTTGATTGTAGATATTGCTTTGTAGTTTATCTTAAAAATAATTTTCAGGATTCTTGAGCATTTAAAGAATTTTTAAATTACAAAATACTCCTGACTGTGCACAATTTGCTCTATTTTTCACTAAAGTTTGATCTTTAGAAAATCACAAAAAAATCATAAAAATTTAAAAAAATTATCAAAAATATTTGAAAATAAACACAAAAACATTTTCTTTTTAATTTTTTGAGCATTTTTGAATATACTAAAAAAATACAAAAAGAGTGTGGTGTTGTGTATTGTTTATCTTTTGTGCCTTATTTCAAAAAAAATAAAAAAAATAAATTAAAAAAACCACTAAAAATTAACTCTGAAAATTGACTGCATAGTTTTTAAATCGTGCTCCTTGTGTTCGACCCTGGTTGCTATACCAGGTAAAAAGAATAGCGAAAGCCGCTTACATTCGGTTTCATTGATTTATCCTATTTTGAGTGGTTTAATTATTTTTCTCGATTGACCGCGCTTGATGATTTGGGTTACAACGACCATTGTTTATTTATTTACTTAACCCGAGTTGTCAGGCGCATCGTCATACACCAATGCAAACACAAATCAAACCCCAGGTTCACCAACTCAAACAATGAACACAAGAGTTTAGAAAATTATTTTCTGAATTTTAGTTGCTGATAACTTCAATCGTGGAAAAGTTTCTTAAAAGACTGGTCCGAATTCTTACGACTAGTTTCATCCACTTTCAACCAGTATGGATGTAAGTACGGACGTAAAACGGCTACCCTTGTTACTTACAGACTGAGCCTTACACAATGTCCTTTAAACCACCCACTCTGCTAAGGAAATCCGGATCGTTTACCGGCTACCTGTTATTTCCTCACTAAGAAGTAGCTAATTGTTTATAGAATCAGTAGTTTGAACGAAAATTTCAAAGCTGGTCTCTAACCTCAAGTGTCGTCTCTCGTTCACTCAGACAAGTAAACGAATCCAAGGTCAGGGTTGTTCTCCTACAAAAAATCTTATTTTTATGGGTTAATTAAAGTCAGCTATATTAGCAGTCCCAATTTTAATTAAGCGACCACTGAAAAATTAGGTGACACAAATACACGTCTACCGTCCAGTCCCAATTTTCTTTAAAATTATGTGACAAAATAGGAGGGAGAAATTCGAGGAAGCCGATGCACAAGAAACAATAATGTATGCTCAGATAGAAGACTTATAGTCATTCCTCACAATCTCCATGTGGGATGCAATACAAGAATTGAAAATTATTCTTGATGAATGCAAGCTGATAAAAACTGCACCTAGTAGAAAGTTCTATTAGCCGTGAAGAATTGATTTGAATTTGACTAAGTTGAACGATCTATTGTGCGTCTCAATTAACATAAAGTGTGGTCCTAGGTTCTACGAGCACAATCAATAAAATTTAAAGCTCTAATAGGCGTATGTGAAGATGTAATCAACGAGCCACACAAGTCAGGCCCCACCCTCAATGGAGAGTGAAGCAGACCACGACACACCACAAAAAAATTCAAGGTCTTGTTACACATGCGAGAATCTAAACGAACACTGCTATAAATGAGCAAATGATTATAAAAATTAAAATTGCAGAAAAATAAATCCTAGACTCTACACTCTCTCACGACTCGACTCGATCTTAATTTTATTTGCAGTCTTTCGTGTGTCGGTGAAGATGCGTCGGTTTTGTGAGAAATCGCTCCATGTACATCGGGTACCTCGCAAGAAAAATAAGAGAGAGTTTAAGAGAGTGACTAAAAAATTAATCAAAAACAAAATAAGAAAATAAATGTAGGAAATAAAATAAATACAGAAAAAATGGAAAATATACAGTGAAGATTCAGCGGTCAGACTACCCGAATGTGGAAAATCGAACACAGAAGTTTTTAGACAAAAACTAAGTCGTTTGCCTCCCCGATAATGACACCATCTGACGAGATGCGAAAACCCTACGTTAATTCCTGAGAATTAAGCTTTAATGTGTCGTTTCGTTGTAGGCGGAATCCGGAATCGATCAAGAAATAACCACAAGAATTTATTCAATTTTTAATCGGTGTGATTTTATGTTTATTTTGCTTGGGCAAGTCTCATGGTCGAAATCAATGAGGCAAAGGAACAACCTAGAAATTTGTCTATCAAAGTTCGTGTACGGTTGTCAAGATGATTTTTTTGTATTTTTAATGCGATTTAGGGGCATAAAATGCAAATGTGGCTAATTTTGAGGACTAAAATGTGAAGATCAATCAAACGATGTCCGAAAAATATGAAACTTGGTTGAGATGTCAATTATGATGAAATTCATGGACTGTATTTTTTTTAGAATTTTGTATGTAAGATAAATATTTTACGAAATTATGAATGCAATGGTGTGAATTTCAATAACTAATTATAATAAATACAAAAACTATTTATTTCCATGGGATAAAATTTCCTAAGATCTATCAGTAGGTGATTGATCTAAGAAAAATCCTAAAACATAAAAATATGAGAATTAATACTTATTAAAAATTAAAGATTGAAATATGCAAAATGATTTTTATAAGACAAACCATGCATGTACAATTCTTTTTTGGCACGGTGTAATATACAACTAATTCTACAATAATTGAATTTTGGACAATTTTTAGGACAATAGTTATTTACTTATGAATTTTAAGGCACAAGATGGGCAAAATACATAATTTTCCACGAGAATAATTATTATAAATTAATCGTAGAGCATAGAAATTTCCAGCATAAGCCATAATGTAGAAAATTAATTGAAGAACATCGTGCTAATTTTTAAATAATAAAATGGCGCAATAAAGAGGTCCAAAATAAAGGAGGAACATAGGGGTCTTAATGCAAAATTACAATAAATAAATATTGCAGATAATGTATTGGAAGGACTAATGTGTAATTATCGAGATCTTAGGGGGGGTGGGGATTCTGTAAAAATCTCAAGCGGTCACGTGCAAGGCACGCGACCCTTGAGCGGCAGAGGCTCTAGCGTGATTTGGCGGAACTTGAGGAGCACTCCTGTATTTTTCGCAGAAGGTCACGTGCGCTTCTAGGCTGGGGCTCTTTACTAAAATGTGGAGATCTTCAAGGGCTTAAGAGCAAGAAGTATCCTCCCTCACGTGCGCAACACATGGGAGTGTCTCGGGTAGTGAGACCGGCCGTTGGCGGGTGGTGGCATGGCGGAGAGGGCGAACACAGACGGAGCGGCGGGGGCTTCAAGAAGTGGCTCCAGTGGCGGCGTGGAGGAGAATCTTCTGGTGGCCGATGATGATGAAGTCGTTGGTGATCGATGGTTGAAGGCGTTGAAGATGAAAGGGTTGGAAGGAGAAGTCTGAAGTAGAGGACGCTCGAAGTAGGCCGGAGGAGCTCGAAGTCAATGCTGGAGTCACAGGCGGCTGGGACATGCGATGAATCGATGATGGATGAAGGGATGCAATGGTGGAATCATGTTGCTCAACTGCAAGTAGAAGCGGTTGGGAGGAGCTCGAACATCGAGGACGTGAGCGACGAGCCCTGGTGGCTCGGATCTTGTCGGGAAAGAAGAGGGGGTCGGGCTGTCACCACCAACCTCCTCTTGTATTGAAGCAGTCAGCGTATGAAGAGCGAGGATGGGCGGCGGTGCGACTTTATAGGGCTGGCGAAGGTGCGGTTGGATAAGGAAGGTAATCACGATTGAGATCGGACTAGGATCTAATTTCAGGGGAGGCGGTGCGATTTTAGGGTGACGACGACTGATTGGGAGAGCGACACGACGACTTAAATATGCTAGGCGGTGGTGATGTGCCAGAAGTGGAAAGGCGGTGAGCGATTAAAGAGGTGGGCACAAGATTGAGGGTAGGTGATGAGGAGTGGCTCCGGTGAGGATCGCGGAGGCATAATGTCGACCAGAAGAGGAAGGCGGTGTAGAGCAGTTTGGGTAAGGGGAGGAGGAAGATGGTACAACGGTCGTCCGATCGGCCGAGATTGGACGACCATGGTTATGCCACATGGTATCGAATTAATAATTTTTTTAATTTTAATTTTTTTATAAAATGAATTTTAAAAAGCTAAAAATGGGTGCCACATGGCGGCTCCAGATGCGGCCACGTGGCACCTCTAGAAAATTCGAGAATAAATGATAAAAATAAATCATAAATAAATAGTAAATGACATCGAATCAAAAAAATTTCTTCACAAAAGTTGCTCATCTCGCTGAGATCTACAATGTCCATGAAGAAACCAAAACCAAAATCGATCATTTGCGTAAAGTGATAATTTTGGGGTATTCCATGTATATTAAATACATTGATTTTTGGGTTTTATAATTTTTTTGTTATTTTTAAACCAGATAAAACTCCGAAAAAATATGATAAAATCAATTATAAATGTTTACACATCAATATACTTTTTGGATTTTTATTAATTAAGAAAAATAAGAAATAAAACAAAACAAGAAAAAGATAATTTTTATACAAACTATTAGTGAAGACTCGAACTCAGTTAACTTCTTTGATTTCATGCTCAGTTTTGATTTGCATTTTTGCTCATCTTAATAAAACTTTTATCAAATAAAATAAATGAAAAGAAATAAAATAAAATGAGTCAATTATGTACATAAAATAATAAGTCAAAAATCGCTAAAATACAAAATGTACAAAAGAGGCACAAAACCTTACTTTCACATTAGAGCTCCGATTCACTTGAACATGGTCTTGTTTTGAATGTATTTGAATGTAAATTAGTTCAAAAGTGAGTAGGATTAAATCAAATGCTGGATGAGGAAGAGATCGAGGTTTTAGTCCGGAAATCCTGGAATTAGGTTTTGGGGTTTTGGTCTACTTATTTAGGTTAGTGATTTTTTTGTATTTTTCATTTATTCTTGTTAGTGATATATACACAATGTAGTGGTTTCAGGTCATTTGGAGTTACCATGAATTAGTTAAAAATCAGGGAAGTCAGTCTATTTTACGGGTCAATTGGGTAGGGATTTTTGGCTTCTTATTTTGTGCAATAATAAGTGATAAAATGCAATTCTTATCAATACATGCATGAATGCTAATTATGTAGAATAAATGAAGAAATGCCAATGAATTTTAGAGATTTGAGCTTAATTCCTGACTTTTAGATTGATGAATATGAGATTCATCAAGGACCCAAAATCTGAAGAGGTCAACTGTACAAAATATTGTTTGTAGTACTCTATAAATAACAAAACACCATATTTTTGCATTTTTTGATTTTTTTGTATTTTTAATTTTATATTAATTAGTAGATCAATTTATATACAATATATACATAATAAATCTAATTTTTATGGATTTTAATTATTTATGCCAAGTTAGTTAATTAAATAAAGAATAACTTAGAGAAATAATTAGGTTAAAATAATGATGATTTACACATAAATAATAGGCTCAGTTTAGGGAAAAAACAGAGTTATAGATTTTATCCCTAATTTTAGCACAATTAGCGAATGTTAATTGATTGATTTTAAGGAGTTTAGATAGTAATTTATTAAGAGGATTTTGCTAAAACATCCATATAGAGTAGATGAATCATGGATACATCAATTTGCAGGTATGAGATTAGGTTGTCCTAGGTGGTATCTCTAAGCTATCATTTTAGGAGCTTATGTAACAATCGATCTTGTCGAGATCGAGATAGTCTTTAATTGGGAACAACCTAAGATGGAAATATTGGTTAGGAGCTTCTCAGGATTTGTTGGTTATTTTGTGAGGTTCCTGAGGAACTTCTTATAACCTGCCCCGCTCCTCGCACAATTAACAAATAATCAAGGACATTACTTTTGTGTGAATTGATATATGGTAGATGTTCTATGATTTGAAGAGGAAATTGAATACTGCTCTGATTCTCACCCTTCCTTTTGACATAATGTAATCAAGGAAAAAGTACCCAAAGATCCCATAACTAAAGGAATGTAAAAAAGTTTAAAATAGAGTGTAGGTTAGGATTCTCTGAGATGTCTACTATGTTGACTTGATAGATGGGATCTTCAAAGAATCCAGATCTAACCCAACCATATAGGACCTAAAGAAAATCAAACTCAAGAAAATGCACCCGAGAAGTGGTACCTGGTCGAAGAGAGAACAAGATAGGAGAGGAGATGGGTGAGAAAGTGACGAATATGTGATTCATTAACTTAATACAAGAATTTTAGCTCAAATCTCTGAGCAAAACACCCAATAAATACCTCTAAAATTATAAAATTAACACAATTATTCTTGCGACAATATTAGACTAAAATTATATAATTATCTTGTAAATAAGTTCATGAATAATTCAGAATACAAACTATAAAAATATGGAGTTGAAATTTGTAAATATTCATTTGTAAATACTCAAATTCACATATTTTTAAAATCTCTTATTAATTCCAATTGACATGAAATCAACTCCATGTCAGACATTCTAATTTTATCTTTTTGCTAAATAAAAATAACACTCTGTTAGAATGGGATTCCTATAATGACGTGCATATAGAAAATATATCCCCACCTCCATGATAGAGAGGTTTTTGACAGAGGTGTCTAACGTCTAGTCTTGGAGGAGCTTGCAGTGTCTGACAATTCAGATCCAGTAGTCTCTCATCGACCCTCTCTCGGCTCTTAATACGTATCTCAACCAATCATCTACAATCAACCCACAATATAGATATAATAATAAATAATATGTTGGACGAAATTTATTATATCCTACAAATATGTGTATAGTGACAAAGTATAAGGCTCAAACCAGTAGAAGCAAACTGGGATAGGTATAATTATTATCAATTAATAAAAAATCAACAATAATTATTTTTGCACTCTTTCTACTTCTCAATTTTTGTGGGTTTTTAATTATATTTAATTTTTATGTGTTTTATTTTTTAATTGTTTTATATTTTTAAGTTTTTTAAGCTTTTAATGCTTTAAATTTTATTTTCTTTTTAATTTTTTACAGAATTTTAATTTCCTTTTGTTTTTAAAGATATATTATATTATGTCTATATATAGTATTAGTATTAATATAGATATTATAGATAATATATATGATATATAATAAATAAAAATATGAAAAAATATATAGGAACATTACTTTTATTTTTTTCAAAGTTTTTAATATATTTGGTATTTATAATTATTATTAATAATAATCAATATATAAGTAATATAAGGTATATATTGTCTATGTAGGGTTTTATAATTTTAATTATATATAAATATAGTTAAAATTCATAGAAATAAATATTTTTGTTTTTTATTTTCCCTATTTTGTGATTTTTATATAATTTTGCTAAATTTTATGTATTTTAAGGTATTTAAATATAAAAAATAGGGAGTTATTATATAAGCCAAATTGTTTTGGGTATTAAAAATAGGTAAATACTTCAAAAATTCCTATTATATAGTATATGATATAAACAAAATTGTAGAACATAATGCTTTTTTTAGAATTTTTTTCTGATTTTTATTTATTTCTTTGGATTTTAAAATTTTTAGTGTTTTTCTTTTTGTATTTTTTTGTGAATTTTGGTATGGAGCTAGAATAAATAGTAATATGTATATATTATTTTTTTGGAATTTTTAAAGAAGGTTTTATATTTTTTTTATTTTTATAAGTAAACAAGGTATAAATAGCTCCTTTAATTTTTTATAAATGGGAAAATAAAAAGAAAAATTGAAATAAAAATATCCACATGATTAAGCATCCGATTAAACATCTACTATATTTTTTCTAAAATTTATTGAGCACACAAGTTATTTAAAAAAATAGATATGAAAGAAACAAAATATACTGCTATCATGGGTGTTTTTGTAATGCAAATAAATACAAGGTGTCCCATGCAAAATACCTAAAAAGTTTACATTTATTTACAAATTACGAGACTAAAACTAAATAATGGAAGCTATAGGGGCTTCCTTGCAAAATGCACCCACATCATGTGGGGGGACCATGTAATATGTGCCGGTAAGGGACCCAACTGCTATAATGAAAAGTCTAGAGGATGCAAGTATTACACAAACTTTAACACTATTTAAAGTATTTACAAGACTAATAGGATATTACAAAAGAGCAGGGGGGACCTATGTTATTTACCCTTTAAGGCATCGATCAATGGCTGGCAAGATGCCACGTAGACATCACTTATGATGAACGGTGGAGAGTTGCATCGATTTGATTTAATCCTCAACGGTCAAGATCAGATCTAGCACTGGACTCCATCCGACGACTATGAAGGTACGCACAAGAACACAGAAGAACAAGCTCCTGGTCGAGCTTCAGTCAGGTGTGTCTCCTTCCTCCAACCTGCTCCATCGCTCCTCATTGACTCCAAGGCTTTCTGTAAGCCCTCCGTAGTTGCAGCACCCGTCGAGAAGGTCCAGTTCTCGCTGAGGAGAGGCCTAGGGGTCAAGGAAGTTCGAGCAACTTGGGAGACACTCCATCCTTCGATTTGAGCTCCATATGTCCTCCCAGGTACCAACTCCTGCACAAAATGACTCACTGGATCGAAGGCTTTCCCTTCAACTCACAAAATGAAGCTAATAAAAAATGGACGAGAGAGGCAGATGAGCTCCGACAAGGTGCGGTAGGAGGAGTTCGGTGGCTTGGATCCGTGCAGAATCCAAGGTCAAATTATGGGTGTTGTATAGAGAAAATATGGATGATCAAAGACAGAGTGACAGTGGGTCGAATTACAAGGGGGTTTACTGTGATTTCACACTAGAGCTTAAAGCTCGATCTTACACAAATCTAAGAAATTATACTAATATAACTACTAATTACGTAAATTAAAAGCGACACTAACATAAGAAATGAAAATGCGATAAAAGAGTACTTAGCAGCTCCTACTTGTCCCTAGTAGCCAAGGAGCAAGAAGGATCACTGGAGCGGGGCTCAGCTGACTTGGATCACAACCTCCCTCCTCTTATCCCTCATCGACAAGGCTCCACAAATCATCTCCTGTCACTAGAGCTCAACACGGGAGAGTCCGATTGGGTTACGAGGAGTAAAGTGGGATTAAAAGCTTCAAAAAGAGGATGAGGTTTTATTTATAGGCGTGGATTTTTGGCAAAAAGGTGGAGAAGATTACGTGATAGATGGAGAGGGTTGGTGAGAGCTAGGTGGCCAGCATGGAGTAAGGGTGATGGAAGAACATATGGGTGGAGGTTTCGACAAGAAGAGGGGTATGGAGGAAGACCAGAAATTGGGATAAGATCGGCCTTCCATGACTTTGATAGAAGTCAGAGGGTAGGAGGTACTATTGACCCGTGGTCAACAAACGAAGAGACCTAGTTGGTCCACGTGGAGCAACTAGAAAAAGGGAAGATAAAAATTCCTTATTAATTCAGTTAAAATTAATAAATGATTCACTAGTTTTAGGTCAAAACATGAAATATGTTTGTTGTAGTAATTTATTATGATTTTTATTTATTTTTACAATCTAGTTTATTAGATGTTAATATTTATATGTATATATACCATCATTTTAGGTATTTTTATTTTTATTTTGTATTTAATATTTATTATTATATATACATAATTTATATATTTATAACTTATTTAATTACACATTTACACATTTTTATTGTATTTTTTGATTTTATTTATTTACTTAAATAAATATGTACATGCACTATATAAGTATGGTTTACCTATATCTTTTCACACTTTATTTATTTTAATGTATTTTTAATGGTCTTATTTTATGTTTATTATTTGAATATGTTTCAAATAATATTTATAAGTAATTAAAATATAAGGAAGCTAAAAATATAAAGAATAGATATATTGAATATTATATACATATATAAAGTACAATAGGGACCCGAAAGCCAACTTTTGTATCTCAACTCCAAATTAAATGAAACCACCTTCATTTAATAGATAATTTAATTTTATGAATAATAAAGGTGAGTTTTATCAATTTTGAGTCCCTATGGAGGAGATAAAGGTCTGTGAATTTTTCTTTGCACCTTTTTGTTCTGTGTGTCCCGGGTGCACTGTGTATTATTTTTGTATGAAATAAATATTGTTAATCTATATTTTTATGTATAAATTTAATGTTGAGGGTTTATTGATTTAGGGTGCAAATAATAAAGAACAAAATAGGACCTAAAAAACTATTATTGTTGAATAAAAATCAGGGTTTCTAAGTGTTCTCTTTATACTTTGTCTACCCTATCTCCGCCTACTTTATTCTTTATCGATCAAGTCATCAGGATGACTAGGTCTTGGGATCTAAGGCCAATCAATGTCTTTGCCACTTCATTTCTTTTTCTTTTCTTTCCTTTATTCTTTTATTTTGGAATTAAATACCAATATTTGTATTGTATTTATGCCAATTATTGAGTGTTATTTTTTTTACAAATTAATGCTATATACGTGTATTTAACTATGGATTTAAGGCTAAAATGAAAGATAAAAGTGATGAAACTGAGATTCATCATGGCCTATAATTGCCTTTGATAGTCCCTAGCAAACAGTAATGACAATAAGTGTAGGAAAAGAAAAAAAGAATGAACTTGGAATATTTTTTGACTCTTAAACTTGCCTTATAAAATCAAAGTTTGGAGCTCAGTTAAGATATTTGGATTCTTCATGTGTTCAGAACCATATTAAGGTTAGGAATTGTGACTCAAAAACCCTCAGGTTCCATGCTCCTCTATCCAGTTCAATTCACAACCTGGTTAAAACCATCCTTTCAGTCACATTGCTCCCACAAACTTGAAATGACAAGTACCATGTGTGTGAATTGTATTAGCTATTCTCAGATAAATCGTTGAACTACCAAAGAGTCTCCTCCTCTGGAAAGTCTTCCTTCAGGAGATGGATAAATCCTTCTAAGTTTAGGTGCGTACTAGTTCACAATAGAAAGGGAAGAATCTAGAAGAATGGGAAAAGAAGTGGAGTTGGACCAGTGTAGTCGCTTGTCCTTGTGAAGCTCATCCAGTGTAATCGAGTCTTCACCAAGAAGCAAGCTTTTTACTGGAAGCTCAAAATTTTTGGAGTTTTTGATATAGGCTTCTTTTGGATATTTTCTTGAATGATTGCTCTAAGATTCTTGTTTTTCCTGGACAGATATAGAATCTTTTGTTCCGCCCGTGTTTTGGGATCTTGGAAAAAGTTATTCTTGCAAACCATTCCTTATCCAAAGCTTTATTGCAATCCAATCTCCGTTTGTTAGAGGTCCATGCTAATAGAGGAAATGCATTGAAGTATTGGTTTCGAAAATCCCTAAGAATGGTTCCCGTGACACCCTTGACAAAAAGACATAGTATCGTCTCGACTTAGACTCCAAGATCTTTCAAAAACTCATCAGGGTTGAGCTAAGTGTTAATTGCGAGGTCTCTAGTCAAGACACTATCTCAAGAGTCGTATCGATGGCATGAATGGTTTCTAGTTAGACACATTGAATTGACTCATGAACATAGTCTCTTGGAATCTAAAGAATTAAGTCATAGTGGCATGAAGTGTCTCAATTCTAGTCCTTAATGGGTTCCTATTATTAAGTGGATTAAGATCTAGACCAATCTCCATTCTCCATACTTTATTTAGACTTGTTTTGTTGTCGTTATCATTCCAAAAAATGCAGATGCTATGCAAGAAAATTTTTCTGTGAAGATATTTTCTAGTTTTGATCTTTTTATGGATTTTTTTTGAAAAGTTTTGTATTTTTTTAGGTTTTGAAAATTTTGATTTTTTGGGGTTTTTAATAAAGGTTAGTGAAAGAAGTATATATAGATATTTACATCGGAGTGCACATATTTACAAGCATTGATTGTAGAATTTACAAGGGGATTTTTACAGGTTAAGTTATTTGTTATTTACAAGTTTTATACAATGACTATATAAAAAGAGTTTTAGTAGGGTTATTATTCATTATAATTATGTACATGTTTCTCAAAATAGTTTGAAAACATTTTTGCAAACAATTTGAGAACTTTATTTTTGCAAATAATTTGATAAACTTCTTTACAAACATTTATAAAATTTGAAACTCATTTTGCAAAGATTTTTCAAAGGTATAAATAGATTTTTCAAAATATTTTTACAACCATTTTCCAAATCATTTGCATAGTAATTTTTGAAATATTTTATTCAAACAAATAAACCATCTTTTTGCAAACATTTGCAAAAAGTTTTTATAAAGGTTTTCAAATATTTTGCAAAGTTTTCAAAAGATTTTTGAAGTCATTTTACATTTATTTTCAAATCATTTTGCAAAATATTTTTAAAATGATTTATTAATCATATTTAAAAATAATTTTCAAAAAATTTTATTATCGTGTATTATTTACAAATGATTAATCATATACCCTTACCCACATAGTATTCTAGCCATATTCTTTTTAAAAATGTGTAAGTACGAGTTATGGCTAAAGTATATACAAAGTATATACTATCCCCGATACTTATATTGAGATTTATCCTCATTGTGATCAAAGAGAAAAAGGAAGACATAACTCGTACCAAATATAGGAAATTATATGCTACAATGACTAAAAGAATGAGAAGTTGATTATCCCCCTATACTTAGGATAAACTAATTCTAAGTATAGTAGACTGTATAGAAAATGGGGATGATCGAGGATCACTATGAACGGAATAAATTGGTTGGCTTGTCCCCCTATACTTAGGGCAAAATATCCCTAAGTATAAACATAATATCAACAAGTTGAGAGACAAGCGAGAGAATAAATAATGAATAACCTAAATTCACTCATCCCCCTATACTTATGATGAAGTATATCCTAGGTATAACAAAGATGAATGGGATGGGTGAGATACAAAAGAATGAAAGGATTTGCAAATAGAAACAAAAAGAAGAAAAGAAGAAAAGAAGAAAACCAATCAAAGATATTTTTGACTTCATTGTCTGGCTCTGCCGTTCGACTTCCAGAATGGTGTCCACCAAATTTGAGCTTATGATAGTGCTCAGGACAATTGTGTACTCCTACCGAGAAATCCACTGACGCCATATGCAATCTGCTCCTTCCCTGAATAAGTAAAGGTCTCCCCATTGGTAAAAGTAAATATCAGATAGAAACTTGTCCTTCTTCATTCTCGTCCAATCTTGTGGGACTATCCCAGAGATGAGGTAGTTCACTATATCGACATACCAACAGAGATCCAATGCTGAGAATGGATTCATCAGGGAGGTCTCTATGATCTGTGCACTACTCATTTGAGTATCTTGGCATTCAATTCTGGATAAGTGGTATGCTACTACGTTTTGAGATCCATGTTTGTCTCTAATGACCAAGTCATATTCCCGGAGGAGAAGGACCTATTTGAGTAGGCATGATTTGGCATCCTTCTTTTGCTGTAAATATCTGATAGCAGAGTGGTGAAAATCAGTAAACTATTGCGAGGTTATTGTGATGTCTCACAAGGCGAGACCACAGTTGTTGAGGTGACCACTCACGAGAGCCGATGAGTTTTTCAGTAATTAACCCACAATATGAATAGTCAAGCATTACAAAGTTCATGTGGAGTTTAAATTTATTATAACCCTACAAATAGGTGTATAGTGGTCAAGTACGTGTATGTTGAATGCAAATATCAGAGCCGCTAATAATGGTATGATAAAATTAGACTCACTATCGCTGAGGTGACTACTCAATACTCATGATCAAATAATAATAAACCCACACAATGAATAAGCAAGTAATAAATTTGTGCTAAAATTTATTATACTCTACTAAAGATGTATAGTGACAAATATGTAGGGGTTGAACACATGAAACAAGGGTACATAGTGAATGAGATCAAGAAATGAATCACAAGAATTTGTCTTTCCACATAACTAATTTATGGGTTTTTGTGGATTTTTAATTTTGTATATTTTTGGTATTTTAATATATATTATTTATTTTTTAATTTTATATTTTTGATTTTATTTTTTCTTTTTATATTTTCTGATTTTAATTTCTTTTTTCTTTTTAATATTTAATAAAAGCTTATATAAGCTATATATACAATACAATATAATTTAATTATAAATAGTAATGAAATTAATCAAAATACATAAAATAAAATGTTTTTGAGTTTCAAATAGTTTTTTTTCTATTTTAATGATTTTTAAGTTAATTTTATTAATTTTTATATATTTTAAAGTAAAAAATCCCAAAATAGGGATTAAATAAATAGGCCGATTTTTTTGAAATTAAAATTTGGAAATAAAGTTAAAATTTTCCAAAAACTATTTTTAAATAATAATATATACTAAAAAGGAAATTATAAAATATAAAATGATATTTTTGGAAAATTTTGGAATTTTTAGATTTTTATAAAGAGTTTTGGAACTTTTAATTTTTATGAGTTTTCTTTTTTATTTTTAGTGATTTTTGGCATGGAGTCAGAAAACACAATAAAAAATAAAATATATTTTTGCGAATTTTTCAAAACATTTTTGTATTTTTTGTATTTTTGAAGTCAAGTAGGAATAAACATGTTATTTTGATTTTTTTATAAATAATATAAGTATCGAAAATTAAAATGAAAAAATATACTATGAATCTACAAGCAAGCATGCATTTAGCCCGATTTTTTGAGAATTTTTGGAGGAAGGATAATATCTTTAATAAATAGAAAACATGCATAAAAATTATTGAACTAACAAGGGTATAAATGCAATTAAAAATAAACATGAGGTTAATTCTACAAATTACCCAAAATAATTCAACTAATATGAAAAGTTCTAGGACTAAAATGAAATATAAATACCCACAAGGGTATACATGCAAAATCGCAATCTCACGTGGGATCGCATGCAAAGTAACGTGGACTGGATCCATAGGAAAATATAATAAAGTTCACAGTGCCTTATGCAAATATTACAGAAATATTTAAGCCTCAAATGAAAATTTTTAGACTAAAATAAAAATAAAAAAGGCACAAGGTAGAATACAACATACCCAACGATCGCGCAGTCACGAACGGCTCTAGAAGCGACCACTAATCCATATAGTGGACGTTGGACAGTGCATACCCCTTCGCACTCAAATGGTTGTGATTAGATCTGACGCTGCATCGAACGGTTGGATCCCATGAAGATCGGACATATACCAGAAGACCTGGAGCTCGGGCTGGATCGGACAACGGAGAGAAGTCATGGACTAACACATAAAGAGCAATGGTGTGCTAAACATTGATATGCTCTCCAGGATGACTCCAGTCTTCTCCGCCTTCACTGAGTGGCTCAAAATGCTCCTATAAGCAACCTGTGGCTGAAGGACTCCTCAAAATGGCCGAAGCTCCATCGGAGGTGGTCTGATGGAGGACGACACCTGAAGCTCCTACCTCTTGCTTTGAATGCCTCTAGGTAGAGGCTCTCTCTCTTCGTTACCTATAGGGTTAGGTTCTCAACAAAAATACCAAGCCAAGGATAGCTTTGGGTGGCTAAATGATGCGAGGGTGAGTTGGGGTGAAGATCTCCGATGAGAGGCAGAGGAAGGAGTTCAGATTCATTGATTTGTGCGAGATCGAGGTTGATGAAGGTGCAAGAGATGATCAAAAGGTGAAGGGAAGCGTGATGGGGGTGAAAAGTGTGACGGAGGCGGTCAGATGTGGCTGGAACGAGGCGACAGAGCTGGAGCTCCGTCATCCGAAAGATTTGGAAAATGCGTTACAGGTGATGGATTCAAACGAAATAAAAGGATAATCTGAACTAATGCGGCACTAAATAACAAAAGGTTTGACTAAAAGGGGGTTGACCTGAACTGCACAGTGGAGAGTCGAAGCTTCCGGCAGAGAGGTGGCTACATCCCTGGATCGCTTCTATTCTACACAACAAACTCATAGCAGACACCTCCTAAGGACGCACTAGTGTTCTGGAGAAGTGGCAGAAGAAGGATCAAAGATCCATGAAGGCTCAAGACGATGCTTTATACCTGGATGACTGCGTCAAGGAATGGTGCTCGATGTAGAGGCGCACCATCCAAGGAAAGCTAGCGGCGTGAATGGTAGATGAACGAGGATGAAAAGTCAAGAAGATATTTACTCAAGATAGTGAAAGGATTCTTCATGAAAAATCGAAGAAGATAGGTCAATGCGAGGTTCTGACGAGTCCTAGCCTGGGTCAGAGGAGTTGACCCAGGTCAACGGATGGCGTGGCCTGATTGGACCACGTCATCCGTAAAAAGACAAAACTGAAATAAAAATTGAAAATAGATTAAAATAAATTAGTAAATGATTTTATTATTATCTGGTTAAAACATAAAAAATGTTTATTATTTTATGATGTATTTTATTATGATTTTTATTTCTTTAATGGTCTATTTTATTACAAGTTACTTTTTAGGGTTTTATTTATGGGTATATTTTCATATGTTTTGTATATTTTATTTTTATCTTGTGTTGTTGATTTTATTATTTTTATTTCATATTTATATATTTATACCTTATTTTTATACAGTTAAATATTTTTTATTATATTTTTCTGATATATTATATAGACTTAAATAAATAGGATTATATATTAGAGGATAGGGATCCTGCTCTCTAGAGCAGGGAAGCTCCCTACTGCTCTAATCTGGACCGTAGGTTAAGAGGAGTCTAGCCATTGATCCTCAAAAGCAAAAGAAGTTCTTTCTTGGTCCCCTCATTTTTTCTCCACGTCACTCATCCTCCGGCCGTACTCGCGTCCTCCTTCTTCCCCGCGCGACCCCCGGCGTTTCCCCTGGTCAAGCTTACGCCTTCCCTCTTCCTCCACGCGACGCCTCGCTCCTACAGCGGCTGCGACCACACTCGGGTCCTCCTCGTTCCTCCGCTCAGCCCCTAGCTCCTGCAACGATCGTGCTCGAACCCTCCCTCCTCCCTCACGCTGCCCCGTGCTTCTTCTTCTGTCACGATCCTGCCCTCCTTCCTCTCCCTCATGGCCCCATATCCTTCCACAGTCACGCTCGCACCCTCCCTCCTCCCCCGACACTGTACCCGTACTATTCTCCACACCCACCACATTACCCAAAATATTCTCCACCCCCACTCGTATCCTACTCCTTCACCGGCAAGCACATGAGCTCCCCATACACTCCCTCCTCCCTACAGCAGCTGCACGCACAGGACCATACCAATGACGCTCATATATGCTCCCCACACACGACATTTCTCCCTCTAGCTGCACGCACACGAGAGCAGGATGTTGCCGGTGACAGTCCCTTCCTCCAACCAGGCATGTGCACACAAGGCCAGGACCTTAGCTGCGACGCTCTCCTCCTTTCTCCAGTCATGCAAATACAAGATGGGGGCATTGTCGGCTACACTCTGCTCCCTCCAAACACACACACAGGAGATGAGTGCATCACCAACGACGCCCCCCTCTGCCGTCCACTCACGCGCACATAAGACGCAGTCATCACCGGCAATGCCCACATGAACCCGACATCCTCACCGCACCTTGAACCTGAGGTAATCTTCTTTCTTTTAGCAGAGTTTAGTTCTCTGCTATATCTGTGATGTTGTGTTAACCTATCTTACGTTGATTTGATTAGCTTCCATTGTTTGATGTGTTTAATGGGATTTGGCTTGATATACACTAGATTTATTTTGACCATTTCATGTTTTCATGCAATGTGTTATTGGATCAGAAGTGGATGGATGTTTATTTTGCATAGGCCTTGTGTGATATAAATGATTGATTTGGATGCAGTTAGAGTAAGACTAATGGTGCAGCTGAGTTTACATTAGACTAGTTGAGTTTTTTTATCTCCATGTTGCGCGTACCATGTTAACTTAAAACTTTTATGTATAGGTTTTTAATTACAACTCATTGTCATCACATCTCATGTAATTTTCATGTTGTTTGATATTTTGCAGTCATATGCATCAATCAGTATGGAAGGAGAACTTATACATACTTGTAGAGAAGGTGATGATAACAATTATATAAATGATGATAGTGGAACAAAAAAATTAATCATGCTTTAATGATGATGCTCCTGTGGATATTTCTAATGAGAATGCATGTGTTGATGATAAAAATGAAGTTGCGAAGCCGTTTATTGGGATGGAATTTAATTCAGAAGATGATGCATTAGAATACTATAATCTATATGCAAGGCGAATTAGATTTTCTACCTGTAAGGACACACTGCGTAGATCGTCAAAACCCAAACTTGTTATTGCTCGAAAAATTGTTTGCTCAAAGGAGGGGTATAAAGATCTAACTGACAAACGATACAAAGGACGAGAAGTAAAAAGAAGACGAGATAGTCGAGAAGGGTGTGATGCTCATATGTGGGTTTGTGAAAGGGGTAAAGGGTGTTGGGTTATAAGCCAATTTCATGAAGAACACAATCATGAGTTGACAAGTCCATCAAAAGTGACAAGGCTTCGATCACATCGAAAAGTTTCTGCAAGTACAAGAAATCTCATTGATACATTACACACATGTGGTTTGACTGCCTCCAAAATTTCCTCTATTTTAAGTGCATCTGGTGAGCAACATGTTACTGGTTAAGTTTAAAGAGACTAAATCAAACAAAATCGCAAGAACAATATTGGCAATGAATGCATGTCATGTGTTAGATGTTTTGAGGAAAAGATGAATGTAGATTCCGATTTCTTTTTTAGAGTGGAAATCGATGCAGATCGAATGGCAAGAAGCGTTTTTTGGGCCGATGGTCGTTCACGGACATCTTATATGAACTTTGGAGATGTTTTGGTGTTTGATACAACATATCGAACCAATAAATTCTTGATTCCTTTTGCACCATTCACTGGCATTAATCATCATAGGCAGTCAACATTATTTGGTTGTGCTTTGTTGGCAGATGAAACTACTGAAACATTTACATGGCCGTTCAATACTTGGTTAAAATGAATGCATGGAAAGATGCCCATTGCCATAATTACCGATCAAGATCCTGCAATGAGAGAGGAAATCTCATTGATATTCCCCTCAACCACACATAGATTTTGCAGTTGGCATATGCCAAAAAATGCACCGATTCACCTGCATCAGCTACGGAGCAATAAAATGTTTGAACACGATTATAATAAATGGATTTTCAGATCTGAGTCAGTCGAAGAGTTTGAAACTAAATGGGCACATTTACAAACTACATACAATATACAAAATGGGAGTTGGCTTGAAAAGATGTATAATGTACGTAAACATTGGATTCCAATATATTTGAAAGATGTGTTCTTTGCTGGGATGCCCTCTAGCCAAAGATCAGAAAGCATGAATTCTTTCTTTGATGGCTATGTTAATTCACAAACACCATTATCCGAATTCGTCAATCAGTATGAAAGAGCTTTGGCTTCTCGTCGAAATGCAGAAGAAAGCGAAGATTTGAAAGCGCATCTTGATATCGCAACATCCAATTGAATTGCAAGCATCGAAGTTTTATACACCTGCCAATTTTAAATTGTTCAAAGAAGAATATAAGATGACAATGAGTTGTGAATGTGAGAAGATTTCAAGATTGGATGATATAACTGTTTACGAGGTCTTCTTGCATGGAAATACAAGTCGCAAATATATAGTCGAGTTCTCCCGCTCAAGCACTACTGGATCTTGCTCGTGTAAGAAATTTAGTTCGGATGGAATTTTATGTTGTCATGTCTTGTACATTTTTAAAAAGAAGGGTGTTCGTGAATTGCCGCATGTTTATTTGTTAAATCGATGGTCTGTAAATGCAAGATTTTGCGAAACTAATCATGCATTATCTAATGATGAGAAACCGACACTTGCAATGTTATGGGGACTTCGCTCAGAAATCAATGAAATGTATGAGTGGGCAAGTTTAAGTTGCCAAAATTTTCAATTAGTTAAGCAAATGGTCCAAGAAGATCGAAAGAAGATGATGATGCTTTGTCAAGATCGAGCTCCTTCCTCGCCTCTGGCTTCCAAAAATCCCAATTCTCACAACAATGCAAATATAACTCATGATTTCATCGATATACGTGATCCACAATATGTAAAAGCAAAGGGACACCCCCGAAAATCAGAGCGGATAAAATCAAGCATCGAAGCTTCTTCTTCTTGAGTCGAGGTGAAAAAAAGGACTTGCCAGTTTTGTGGAGAGAAGGGCCATTATTAAACCACATGCAAATCAAAGGTAAGACAGTTCTGATCTTATATATACTAGGAAGAGATGTTTAAATTTTATTTTACAATGGCTCTTACCTTATATATTATGATTTTGTAGGCATCAACTATTCAATGAGGAATGAAGAATGAAGATTGAGAAGTTGATGGACATGTTTTGAAGACCTGGAAATACGTAAATTGAAGATATACAATCCTTAGGTGCATCAAAAGCGCCTTCTAGTTTATTTTGTTTCCTTGTTGCAGTTGAGTGTATGAATTGTATTAACTCATTCTAGAATATTTATTTCTTGAATTTTTGCAATCACATGAGTCATTTACTTCTTTTATAAATGATGTTTTACTAATTTTCAGGTACTCAATTATACATGAAGAATGGTTAGCATGTGAACTAATTTTTGAAGATTTCATGACACTAAACTTGAAGATATACAATTGCAGTTGTTGGGAAGATATGCGAGTGTCCTTTTTCACAACAATGAGCATTGGACAACTAAATTACATCATATTTTTTGTATCTAATTTATAGTTGTGTATCAGCATATATTACACAATCTTATTTTAATGTCCAATCTTTTTTTATCTGAATGTCTCTGTATGTATGGTTGTGATTCAGCATTACACAATCTTAATTTAGTGTATGGATGTGGGCCTTATTACACATTCTCTTTGTGTGTTTTGAGTGCCACCAACCAACCATTCTTCTTGCTCTTGCTTTGTATGTAACTATGTATTTTTTGAAATTTATGTGTCTATCTATTTAGATTCTTTTTCTATTCTCTCTGAAAATTATTTCTTTTCTTTCTGTTTCAAAGTTGGGTTTTGTTCCGAGAGAAAAACTGGTGCATGGGACCTGTTTTTGGTTGGGACTTTGCCGAGTTACTGTGTGTGGTTCTTTGGTTAATCCATTATTTTGAGTTGCGTTTGGATTCTGGAGATTTATTGTGTGCATGGAGATTTTGAGCTGTACACAGAGAGAAATTGCCGATTATATTGATTTTGTGATGACAACTAATGGTGGATCTTTGCTGTCAGGGAAAAAGGCATTTATGGATATTGAGTTGTTGTCTGGTTCCTTCCTCTGGAATTGGAGCAGGTAAGGATGGTATGTTACATGGAATTGCACACCTTCACATATGATCCAAGAAATTGACAACTCCACGCTTTGGCTTGGGTTCTGACGTGGATGATGCGCAAAAATCGATTTCTTCTTCGACTCAAACGTCAATCTCAAATAGCTCCAACTAGATCCCATAAGCTCGTCGAGGTTGTGGGAAGGCATTCATCCAGTTATCGAATCTGATTTGCATGAATTACAGTTATAACAGCTACAATTTGAATAGATTACTCTCCAAAGACAGAAATCTCTATAATTGATGGACTTAATTCTACCAGCAACAAGCAAATACAGATATAGGTTCAATGTCGTAGTCATAGTTACATAGAACAGTCAACTCAACCACAAGCATAATCTCTTCTTTCCTAGAAAAAATCCCACAAGATAATCTGTATAGTACATTTCTACAACAATTACTGTATTAGAGCAAAAAAACCTCTGTATAATCTGGTTGGACGGAAGCTTTGATTTGATTGTCAAACTTCAGCATTTCCGATGAGCAAAGATGAGGACCAGCAACGTCGAGCGGTGAAGGGGTTACATGGGGATGGAGGGTGCGAGGGGGACGGACCAGAGATGACTAGAAGGGGTCACACAGGGAGGAGGGAGGGCACAAGCGCGATCGGGGAATAAATTGGGGGCTGTGCCGGGGGAGGAGGGAGGGTGCGAGCGTGACTGTGGAAGGATATGGGGCCATGCGGGAGAGGAAGGAGGGCAGGATCGTGACGGAAGAAGAAGCCCGGGGCAGCGTGAGGGAGGAGGGATGGTCCGAGCACGATCGCTGCAGGAGCTAGGGGCTGAGCGGAGGAACGAGGAGGACCCGAGTGTGGCCGCAGCTGCTGTAGGAGCTAGGCATTGCGTGGAGGAAGAGGGAAGGCGTAAGCTTGACCAGGGGAAACGTCGGGGGTCGCGCGGGGAAGAAGGAGGACGCGAGTATGGCCAGAGGACGAGTGACGTGGAGAAAAAACGAGGGGACCAAGAAAGAACTGCTTTTGCTTTTGAGGATCAACGGCTAGACTCCTCTTAACCTACGGTTCAAATTAGAGCAGCAGGGAGCTTCCCTGCTCTAGAGAGCAGGATCCCTATCCTCCATATATTATATATGTATAAGTATAGGTATTTCATCTATGTATTTATATATACTATTTTATTTTTGTGTTTTCTATATGGTTTTATTCTATTATAAATATGTACATATATTATAAATAATATTTACAAAATTATAAAAATATAAAATTATAAAATTATAAAAATAATAAAGAATAAATAAAATGAATATTTTATTCAGGTTTATTATACAATAGGGGTCCAAAACAAAACTTTTGCATCTTAACTCGAAACTAAATAAAACAGTTTCATTAAATAGTTTATTGAAAGTTATATACAATTAAAGGTGATTTTGATACATTTTGAGTTTTTATTGAGGAGATATGGGTTTGGGAAGTTTGGATTTTGGCTTTTTATTCATAGTATAAAAGATACATTGTATATTATTTTTATATGAAATCAATTTTGTATTTTTAGTTGTATTTTTATCCATAATTTTCATGTACAAAGTTTCTTTATTTGAGGTCTAGAAAATAGAAAATAAAATAGGAACAAAACATACAATATAGATGAATAAAAGAATGTGGATTTTAATGGATTTTTGGCCCTTATCTTCCCCTACTTTATTCCTTGTTGACCCAGTCATCAATATGCCTTGGTCTAGGGGTTTCGGGTCATAAAATACCTTTGACATTTTATTAATTTTCTTTTCTTTTATTTATTCTATAATTTTGGCATTAAAAACAGTCTTTTATATACAATAAATGGGATAAATAATGAATGTTAATTTGTATAAAATAATGCTATTTACATGCATTTGCTAGGGTTTTAAGGCCAAAATGATGGAATAATGGTAATGAAATGGAGATTCAACACCCCCTATAATTGCCTTTGATAGTCCCTAGCAAACACTTATGCAATAAGTGCAGAAAATAAAAATTTAAAAAAGGGATATTTACACCCATAACCCTGAGTAATCTCGTAATTACCCCAGGAACCCTGCGCAAGCACGAATTACACCCAGAACCCCAAATAATGTTTAACCCTTACATTACATAACCCTGAGTCAACTTCCATCCATTTTACCGTTAACTATTGACGGTATCTGTTATGTATTTTATATTTATACCCTTTAAGTTTCTATTATTTACAAAAAAGTCCATTTATCACCTTCCTCCTCTACCTTATCCTCTTCCTCCTCCAAGCAGCACCCACCTCCTCCTCCAAGCAGCAAGCTCCTCCGACAACCTCCTCCTCTCCGCTTCGACCTCCAAGCAGCACCCACCATCCCAGGTCCCCCCGCCCCCTCGTGCCTCCGCCTGCAGCCCCCCCTCCCCCGCACGCCTCCGCAAGCAGCCCCCCCTCCCCCGCGTGACTCCTCCCACCCCCTCCGCAGCCCCGACCTGCCACCTCCGCCTCCGCCTGCCAGCTCCATACCCACCCCCCCTGCGCGCAAGGGTAAAATTCACCCCCTTCCCGCGCCTCCTCCTCCTGCAGGTCGCGCCTCCACCTGCGAATCCGCTTACCCCCCCACCCCCGCACCTCCTCCGCCTGCAGGTCGAACCCCAGGTCGCGCCTCCGCCTGCCTCCGTATTCGTCGCCAGTGTCGAGCGTCAGCTCTGTCGTGCGCCAGCCTCCGTATCCGTCGTCCGTTGAGGCAACTACCGAGGATCTCCTCCTGGAGCTCCTCCCACAAGCGTCCACAATATTTCACCCTTCATCTTCCGGGTTAACATCAGAATCTCATCCTCGTTTCTCTTCTCGAACTCTCCTCTTGTTCTCTGTGTTCTTCTTCGACTTAGAATGGTTTCGATTTCCGATTTTCGCACACCTTCAATACCTCTGCGCTTCCATTCTACCATCCATACCTACCTCTCCGTTCACGATCGGTGAATGATGGTTCGATCCCATCCACTGCTTCCGGTGAGGCATCCCGCTCATTTTCCTTCTGTTCGATTGGATATCAAATATGCGTGCTCTAATTAGTTTTCTCTCATTACAAGTATAGATCTGCCATTGGCGAATGGGATTTTTATTCAACGTCTTCTATTGTATTTTGGATCGAGGCCTCGCGTCTCGGGTCATGATTTGATTGCAGGTGCATGTCCATGAACTTGTGTTGGTTCCTCTTCTCTGCTGGTTGGAAACAACGGGAGTTAAGCTTCACAGATCATTAGAGCACTACGCATCCCATCGGAGATCGATATCGAAGCACTCACCGTTGCAGCAATTGATGAGGAGCATCAATCACGGAAGAACAATACACATGAAGCATCGCTAGAGAATCAAGCTTTGAATTTGAGCCACATGTATTCATCCGGTGGTAATCATCGAACAAAATAGAGCTGCCATCTTCTGGATTTTTTATCACTGTCATTGTCGAACGACATCGAGACCTCACTTCGGAGCTCGCCGTCGATTTGGGATCTGAGATCCAGCCTCTGAAGTTTCATCATGCGAATCTTTTGCTGATCTACTGCACACAAACGCGATCTGTGAAGCATCGCAACAAGATCCTCATCGTCAATAAGCGTTGAAGCGAGCACCCTTATTATGCATGGATATACATCACAGTCGTGTTCTTCGAAAGGGGAAGATCAACCCTGTTCCAGAATCTATTACAACCCTATGATCTTAAGAAGGAAACCAGAATCTGTTCCAGAATCTGTGCCTGATGATTACCCATTCATCACTCTTTATTCTTATATTTTAGCTACAAAAACCTATGCAAATGCATGTAGATATGTGTAAATAGGAAAAGTTAGCAAAAGCATGCATGTTTGTAATTATAGATAATTAGCATGTTTTTGTGCAAAAATAAAAGAATAAAGAAGAAAAAGAAAAAGAGGGAAATATTTAGAATAAATATTGAGCAACCTAACCCAAGGGAGGGCTCAGCATGGGCCTGACCGCATAAAAGCCAAGTAGAGGGAGATAGGGGCTCACACCTATATATATTTGTAAATAAATAAAATAATATTTTCCTCAGCCAAAAATATGCTTGTATATATTTTGTATATATTTAGAAGCTATTAAAAACAAAATAAAAATTAACAAAATCAAAAATCCAAAAACATCTCTTCACCATGTACATAGACCACCTTCTTTATTTATTTCACCTTGTAAATAACCTAATTTATTTTCAAACCTTTTTGTAAATATCCCTTTTTATGTTTTGTAAATAAAATAAATAAAAAGAAACAAGACAAAAATCAAATAAAAATTACAAAATTAAAATACAAAAATACATTGTATATATACCATGTACATATATGTATATCACTAATTATTTAACCTATGTATATAAATAATAAAAATAAAAAAAAAATAGCCTTTTATTCCTCCTTTTATCCTATAAATAAATAAAATATAAAACAGGAATAAAAATGTATAAAAAGAACTAATTAAAAATCAAAATCAAAAATCAATATAGTGTATATATACCTATGTATAGCTACTATGTATAGACCTTTTTTTTATTTCCAAAAAATTAATTAAAAATCACAAAAAAATAGAAAAAATTAAAACAAAAATATTTTGTGTTTTGAGTTTTTGAAAATTCGGCCATTTAAGGCCCCAAAAAAATCAAATAAGAATTCAACCCTTGGCGGGCTCTGATTGGTCCACGGGGGATTGTTGACCCCCGGTCAACACCTCCCCCAGGACCACCAGAGCCCGAGTCCGCTCGCCCGACCCGACTTCCTGGTATTTTCCCGGCTCGATCCGCCTCCCTTTCGCTCCAAATCCAGATCCTAATTGTTCCCCGTGCATCCGGGAATCTCGCCCGACATTCTTCCTTGGGATCCGCGCTTCAGCTCGCCCTACCCGATCGATCCTTCCCGGACCTGCACCCATATAAAACTCGAGCTCAGCCGCCTCCTCATTCCATCTTTGGCTCGCCACCTTCATTCCAGTGACCTCCATTGTACCCACCGAGGTGACAGCTCGCGTTGGCCCTTGTTGCAGAGAGGAAAGGGTGCCCGACCATCGATCCGGCTGCTTCTTGCCGCCGTGCTCCGACGTCCGACCGGAGCTCGAGCCTCAGGCCTTGACGCCCTTTGAGGCGAAGACCAGGAGCTAGCTAAGCTCCAGCATAGTCTCCCGCATCGCCCAGGTAACCTTCGAACCTTCTTGTTTAGTCTAATTTTGAGTTACCCCCAAATCGATTCTCCGACGTGTTCCCCTGATTCCGGCCACCTCGCGTATTATCTCGATCATCGGAACCCGCACACACCTTCGCCATCCTCCGACGCACGTTCTTCGCACTTTCATCCAACCCAGCTCGCCCCGGAGCTGGGAGTCGAGCTCCTCCATCCCCAGCTCGCCGGAGCTCATTCGCACCGACCCACCAGCCACCGTCACCCCGCTTCTTTGGGTCGAGGCACTTTGCCCTCGACCCGCGAAGCTCCTGGCGTGTTTTGCAGGTCAGAAGGAGGGCATCTGAGCCCCCCCTCACATCAGGTCCAGGAGCCCACCGCCGCCGAGCTCGCCGGAGCCCCTCCAGGGCTCGGTTGGGCCATCGGACAATACCAGCAGCTGCGGGACGCCGTCGCCCATCTTCCCCGATCACCAGGAGCAGCTAAGGAGGACTGCAGCTCACGCACGAGGCCGGCGAAGTTCGCCGGTGGAGTGTTCTTCCACCATCCTCCAGCACCGTCCGATCAGCCCCGCTCCCAGTTTGCATCGCCACCATCCATTTCTCGAGGAGCAGCAGCCGTTGATCTGATCGAGGGGCTGATCTGAACCGTCCGAGCAGCAGAGAGAGAGCCACCTGACACCTGACCCATCCGATCCTCCACGTGGCTCCCTCCGGAGCGTCGATTTGGCCCAAGAGACAAAGAAGGAGAGCGCCACCATCCAGAGCCGCCCGATCTTCCACGTGGCGCGAATCCAGCCGTCGACGAATAAAGGGGTAATTTGCTTAGGGCCCCCTCTTAGTTTGTCTTTTTATTTTTAGTCCTGTAAATATTTTAGTAACTTTATTTACGTAGGGTAATTTGCATTCCGGACCTGGTGCTTGTTTGTATTTGCATGTATGCCCCTGTGTGTATGAGACCACGTGCGTCGTCACGTGTAGTTTAGGGTTATTTGCATTTATTTCCCTGTAGTTCTGTTGGGTTATTGAATGACAAGAAACTTTTTGGTATTTGCAGTTGTGCCCCTGTGAGCATTTTTATTTCTACATGTGCGTGTATTAGTGGGTAAATTGCAACCGAGTCCCTGGGTTTTTGGTACGAGTTATCAAAAGCCCCTAGAACTTGGTTTTTCTTACCAAAAGGCCCCTGAGTGCCTCAGCCACGCGCCACGCGCGTGACTTGCTGGGATTTTTGCACCTTGGCCCTCAGAACTTTGGGTATTTGCACTTACGTCCCTGTGCACAGTGCCCCCTCTTTGATTTTTGAATAAATATCAAACCACCTCCAAATTCGATGAAAATTTGACACATGGCTCCTGCCATGTTGTTAGATTTTTGAGAATTTTTGAGGACATTTTTGATTTGATTTAGTATTTTTAAAAATTCAAAAACCTTCCTTTTAGCTACTGTCTAGGTTTAAAAATACCAAAAAAATATAAAAACACCCCCAAAAAATCTAAAAAAATTAGGTTCTGTTGCTTGCTTGTTGTTTGATTTTCTAGCCAACTTTGGCTATTTTTCATTAAGTAAAAACCCTAAAAATTGAAAAACCCTTAAAAACTCATAAAAATTATAATAAACAATTTAAAAATTCAAAAATAATAATTAGGGTGCCTAAATTTCCTTATTCTTTCTAGATTACAGGAAAATTACCTCCAGGGCTTTTTGAGATCCTTAAATATTTTATTTTTGGGTCTTAAGCCTTGCTGGACAGTACCTTTCATTTTTCGCACTGTTTGATTTTTAGAAAATAATCTACCCATTAGAAAATTACCAAAAATTCACCAAAAACACTTAAAAACCTAAAAAAAATAAAAACACTTTTTCCTGAATTTTGTTTTATTTTTGGTGTGTTAAATAATTTGCCCAAGTGTGTTGATATTTGTTTTCTTTTATTTTCTTTATCTTTTAAAAATCCAAAAAAAAAAATAAAAATTATCAACAACCACTAAAAAACATTTCCTTTTATTTTTATATTGTTTTTACTACTTCGTAGGCCCTAGGCCAATCCGTGCTCCTTGTGTTCGACCCTGGGAGCTATACCAGGTTAATCATATAGCTAGGACCGCTTGATTTGCTTTGTTTGATTTTCGATTCGTTTCGCGGTTCGATTCTTTTTCTTGATTGACACATCTTCTGAGATCCGGGTCGCAACGACCCTTGTTTCATTACCTTCACCCGGGTCTTAGGGCAATTTTTGTGCCATCAGAATGGCGCCGTTGCCGGGGAGCACGGCTTAGTAGTTATTTTTGACTTTCTTTTCATTTTTGTTTTTGCGGCTTTTCGCGGCTCTTCGGAGCTCGCGGCTTTTCGCGGCTTTTGTTCATAATTCCTTTTTGATTTATTTTGTTTTATTTTGATTTTCTTTTCTTTTTATTTTTGTTTGATTTTGTGTGACTATTTTATTTCTCATTTTTGCATATATACCCTTGTTCTTATTTTCATTTATTATTTGATTATTGTATTGGTCTGACCACCCTCTTCTGTCTTTCTTGCGAGGGCCCGAGGACCGCGGAGGCGACTTTCGAGGAGCCGGTGCAGCCGCGGAGTTCGGAGGCGGCTTCTTTCTCTACGAAGCCGCAGGAGAGAGCGAGAGAGAGAGAGAGTGAGTGGGAGAGGATAGCTTAGTTTATTTTCAGTTCATTTAATTATTGTAATAATACAGGGACTTGAACTGTGAGACTGTTTAGACACTTAGACCGTAGCGGGTCTGTTTCGCCGAGCACCGGCGTGCTCGGGGGACCCATTAGGACCTCGCGGTTTTTCGCGGTTTTCTCGCGGCTTTTCTTTTTCTTTCTTACTGTCATTTTCCGGGTTTTTCGCGGTTTTTGCTCGAGCCCCTAGACATAGGATTTTTGTTGGTTGTGACGTAAGATTTCTAAGGCCCAACACTTAATAGAATATCTGTTCCTATAGAACGTAATTGGACCTTACTAAAATTCACTAAAAAAGTTAGTTTAATTGGATTTGAGACCACGTGCCGTTAGGAGTCACATACAGCGCTGGCAGGACCCGTTGTGGCGGGCACCGAGTGACTCCCAAGATCGGACTCCGGACTCGATTCGGTTAACTAACTATTGTTCTTCACGATCAATAGAAGTTGCTTGTCTTAGGACTCGGCTTTTTACCGTTGCATCATATAGCTTAGTTTACTTTTCTGTCTTTATTTTATGCGCGGATCACTCTGCATGTAGAGAGCTGGAGGCAGGTACGCTTTTCTGACTTTGCATGCATCATTGATTTCTCGTGCATCGGCTTTTTCGACTTCTCCCCCCGTTTTTGGACTTAATAACCAGGGAGAACCGAAAAATTCGTTAGGCGTTTCTGTTTGCATTGAAAAATACCTAAAAAGAGTAACCATAAAATTGGGACTGCTAAGACTATTGATCTTAAAACTCGCTCACCCTAAAATTCTGTCTTGGGGAGAGCAACCCCCTCATTGCTTGGTTTGTATGTGCGAGAGAGTGACCCGAACACTAGGTAGAGCCCCCCCGTTGCTATACTTGACTAACTACCGACTCTTCCGTGCGGGCCAGTCGGTTGGGTTAGCAGCGGAGATCCCAACAGGTCACGTAATCGCTCTGATATTTGTGTGTTCACCAAATAAAACAGACAAGATAATTTGACTGAACTTTTCACGGTCTTCAGCTCGCGTTGCGTTGGTGAACCGGGGGTTTGTTTTCAGATCATAGTTTTTCCAGATCCCATCCGCCCTACTCGCCAGATCAAGATGATGGGTAGACGGTCTCTTAGGCAGCCTCTGGCTGCACCGCTTTCGGGCGCGTCTACCTCATCATCTAGGTTGGCTCGCGAGAGCTCAGACCCGCTCTCCGAGCCCGAGTACGACTCCACCCTGTTCCCCCTCGATCCCCTTTCTGATCTACCCGAGAGACATGAGCCGAGGAGAGATTGATTCATTTGACAGCACCTGAGTTGGGCTCCTTCGATTTTGCAGACGTCGAGATGGCAGGCGCAGGCAGTTCTGACGATCACTCCCGTCCCGAGCACTTTGTACTAGACCAGGAGCGATCAACTCCACCCCTGATCGCACAGTTAGAGACAGTCCAGCAGCAGCTCCGCGATCAGGGAGCTTTTATGATAGAGATGAGGCGAGAGATGGAGAGGCTCAGAGCAGAGAGAGATGCACAGAGCGAGCCCGAGGAGATCCCCGATGAGGCACAGGCACGAACCGCAGCAGCAGCAGCAGCAGCCGCGGCCGCCGCCGCAGCGGCAGTAGCCGCAGGAGGAGCAGGACCACCGAGACCGATGCGGGATTTACACAATCCCGGATCTACACTGATGCACCACTGGGTGGTGGTTCCGGCTATCGTGGGGATTTCAAGTTCCCCCCGAACACCTTGCAGATGCTCCCGCGGTTCCACGGACTAGCTACAGAGGAGCCCCATCTCCACCTACAGGAGTTTCTCATGATTTGCAGTACTGTCCACGACAGACATGTGGACCAGGATACCATACAGATGATTGCCTTCCCCTTCTCACTGGCAGATAGAGCAGCCACCTGGCTGAAACATTTGGGGAGATTCGTGTACACATGGGAGCAGCTCCGCACCGAGTACTTGAACAAGTACTATCCACTCGGGCGGACGAACGCAGCGAGGGCCCTGATCAGAAACTTCTCCATGTTCGCCAACGAGCAGTTCCATGAGGCTTGGGAGAGGTTTAGAGAGCTTTTGGACAGATGCCCACACCACGATATCACGAAGCCGAACCTAGTTCAGAGCTTTTTCAGTGGGTTGTCACCAGAGCTACAGGGCCTGGTGAACGCTTCATGTGGCGGGTCCTACTTCGCCAAGGACCATGACCAGGTCTGGGCTATTTTTGAGGAGATGACAGAGAATTACATGGTGATGTCCCAGACCCGTCTCTACACCCAGAAGACCCAGCCACATCAGCCGGGACCCGTGCAGTACCAGAGGATAGCACGGGTAGATGCAGGTCCTTCCAGTTCGTCCGCAGCAGCCACAGCAGCAGCACAGTTAGAGTCGTCAGCTGCGGACATGGGCATCATCAGCGAGAAGCTGGACCGCATGGAGCTGATAGAGAAGAAGCAGTGCCAGAGCATAGCACAGATGGATCAGATGGCACAGGTCTTGAGCGACCTGAAGACACAGCTCATGTGTCTCCAGGAGACACAGACGGCTTCTCAGCCCCGTCTTCAGTCGCAAGGCGACGCCGGCAGCAGCAGCAGCTCGTCCCAGCGCTCCAGCACCCCAGTGCAGCCTAGACAGGTTCACCTTGTACAGGCGGAGCCGTACCAGCAGCCGCAGCCCACCTTGCAGTCACCACCATCTCCAGAGATGCAGATGGTGGTCTACCAGCCGGATCAGCCGTTGGCAGTACTACCCCCAGCCCCCTTTGATGCAGAGCCGTTGATGGATGTCAACGGGATCTGGTACGACCGTCCCCAGCCTGGGATCCGACGAGATCATCCCGGATTCAGGTGGGGAGTGGTGGTGCCCAGCCCCAGCAGCAGCCGTCAGCACAGGGAGGGCAGTACTCCCAGCCGAGAGACCATCACCAGCCGCAGCAGCAGCCCCAGTCTACCAGCAGCAGTCGTCCTACGTTCCTCGTCCCTATCAGCAGCAGGGACAGCCTTGGAGACGTGAGCAGCAGACTCCACCAGGGATATCAGCACCAGCAGCACCCTCCGTCCTACCCCTCTTACCCTTACCAGCAGCCACAGCCTCATCCACAGAGAGGCCACCCGTTGGGCTCCCACGAGAGCCCCGCTTTGGATGATATCACCCGCCTCCTCACGGACCAGCAGGTGACATTTCGACGGGAGATGGACGAGTTCCGCCAGGAGTTGCGGGACCTGGTGAGAGGGAAGGCCGCCATACCCGCCCAGATAGAGCCGAACCCGAACAATCTCAAGCGGAAGTCTGAGCAGGTAGTACATACTGAGTTAGCCACTCCTAGCGATCCATTTGATGATACTTCTTCAGATCTTTTTGATGTTGATTTTGCCACGCTTAGGAGCGGTAGGACCCCAGCCGGCGGCGGCGCCTCAGCTGAGCACCATCCCGAGGCGCCACAGGAGGAGGAGGAGAGCGGTACTGAGACCGCTCCAGATGATGACGGTGGTACTGAGGCCACCAAGGATGCTGATCCCACAGGCGGTACTGAGGCCGCCACTTCACTAGATCTAGGAGGTGGTACTGATGCCACCCATGCAGCCGAGCCAGCACGCGGTACTGATGCCGCGAGACGTCTACCTTCAGCAGCAGCAACAGAGCAGCCCGCCCATGGTGGTACTGAGGCCACCGGTGTTTGTACAGATAGTGGTGTTGTTTTTCCTCATGGTCATGTATCTCGGAACTCTGCTATGAATAAAGGAAAAGGTTTATTTTCTTCAGGTCCCACTGTGGTGCGTGATGTATGTGTGGATCCGGTCCTTGAACCGCTTAGACCTTTTCCTAGTCCTTCATCTGAGAAGGACCCAGTGATCCCCTTCCCTAGAGCCCTTCAGATGGGGAAGGGGAAGAAAATTGATCCAAAAAAGAGAGAGCTTGAGGAGTTCAGCCAGAGCATGATAGATCGGTTTCACATCCAGCTGACCCTCCAGGAGGCTTTGCAGCACATCCCCCTTCTCCAGAGATCTTTGAGAGAGAGGACTACAGTCAGGAGGAGGAGGAGGAACCACACTTCAGAGATACATGTGCTGACCAAAGCCACGTGCTTTGCGATCCAGAACAGACTGCCAGCCAAGAGGCCAGATTCAGGGGCCCCGTATGTCAGATGCCAGATTAGTGAGCAGTGGTTCGACCGTACTCTTCTAGATAGCGGATCGTCGATTAACCTTCTTCCGGCAGCCCTTCTCGACCGCTTCGAGTTGGGCACTCTTCGACAGAGCAGGACAGCCCTTCAGTTCGCTGATCGATCTGTCAAGAGGCCGAAGGGGTTATTACGAGACGTTATCGTCACGATTCAGGGTCTGCAATTCCCCGTGGACTTCGTAGTGTTGGACATGGAGATCCCTGAGTCAGTGACCGATACCCCCATCATCCTTGGTCGTCCGTTCTTGGCCACAGCCAAGGCGGTGACTGATCATGATAGTGGGAAGGTATACTTTCATGTCCAGGGCGAGAGTATACAAATAGAGACGGTTGAGGACTATAGAGCCAGATTCAGATCCAGCTCAGATGTGAGTGCCGATTCAGAGCAGATGACAGACGCAGAGCCAGACATCCACCAGGACTGTGATTTTGTGATCACAGATGATGAGGCAGCTTGGGCAGACCTTGAGGCACAGACTACCCTCTCACTTTCAGACACAGCTGATGCAGAGATGACAGCAGAGGAGAGTCTGGAGAGCACAGACCTGGTTCAGGATACCTTAGCGGCAGCAGAGCCGGTCCTTGATCGCAGCACGATGATTTGTGATGGTGGTGCTGAGGCCACCTTGTTTTCTGGTGGTGCTGATGCCACCTTGCTTTCCGGTGGTACTGATGCCACCATTTCTGATACAGATCCCTCGGATTCAGAGTCTGATTGGGCCGATTGTTATGATCAGATGCCAGACCTGAGTCCATCTGAGCCTATTGATGAGGAGGAGGTAGATGCAGAGCAGAGCAGAGACAGTGCAGTTGAGCAGCCTTCTCCCGATCCAGTTTGCAAGAGTACACTTTCACTTTCCCAGGCAGATTTGGCCGACCTTGCAGCGTTCACTCAGTTCCTTCCACAGCCAGATTTGCCGGCACCCAGCATTCCAGAGCTGAAGCCGCTCCCTACTTCGTTGAAGTATCGATTCCTTGCGGGCGATCCAGAGATGTACCCAGTCATCATCTCCGCCGAGTTGACTGGAGAGCAGGAATCCCGTTTGATGGGGGTTCTTGAAAAGAAACGCAAGGCGATCGGATGGAGCGTAGCAGATCTCCATGGGATTAGTCCATCAGTGTGCTCCCACCACATCTATCTCGAGGATGGGGCGAAGCCGTCGCGTGAGTTCCAGCGGCGTCTGAACCCCAACCTGAGAGAGGTTGTCATGAAGGAAATATCGAAGTGGTGGGGTGCAGGTTTTATTTATCCCATTTCCGACTCCAAGTGGGTCAGCCCCTTGCATGTGGTGCCCAAGAAGACGGGCATCACGACTGTGATCAGTGAGTCGGGAGAGGAGATTGCTACACGAGTACCCACCTCTTGGAGGGTTTGTGTTGACTACAGGAGACTTAACCAAGCCACCAAGAAAGACCATTTCCCCCTGCCTTTTATTGACCAGATCATAGAGAGACTGACAGGGAGGAGCCATTATTGCTTCCTGGATGGGTACTCGGGCTACAACCAAGTGGCCATCGCTCCTGAGGATCAGGAGAAGACCACCTTTACCTGTCCATTCGGCACATACGCTTTTCGACGCATGCCATTTGGGCTATGCAACGCCCCTGCGACTTTTCAGAGGTGCATGCTGTCGATCTTCTCGGACATGGTAGGGGAGTGCCTAGAGGTCTTCATGGATGATTTCTCGATCTACGACGACGGATTTGATTCTTGTCTTGACTGCCTAGATCGAGTACTCCAACGATGTATCGAGTATCACTTGGTGCTATCTTGGGAGAAGAGTCACTTCATGGTGACTCAAGGGACGGTGCTTCGCCACATCATCTCCAACAGGGGCATGGAGGTTGATCCGGCCAAGGTTGATGTCATTAGGAAACTCACACCGCCGTCCAATCTGAGGCAGTTACGGTCATTTCTGGGGCACGTTGGATTTTACAGGAGATTCATTCAGGATTTTAGCAGGATTGCCCGACCGTTGACCGACCTCTTGACGAAAGACACCGAGTTCCTTGTCGATGACAAGTGTCTTTCGTCGTTTGCTACTCTCCAGCAGTGCGTGATTGAGGCTCCTGTCCTCCAGCCGCCTGATTGGTCTCTCCCATTCGAGATCATGACGGACGCCTCCGATTTTGCCGTAGGGGCAGTGCTGGGACAGAGGAGGGATGGAGTACCATTTGCTATACACTATGCTAGCCGCACATTGGATTCCGCCCAGCGGAATTATACGGTCACAGAGAAGGAGATGCTAGCAGTAGTGTTTGCCCTGGATAAGTTCAGATCATACATCATTGGATCCAGAGTGACTTTGTTTACAGATCATACCGCCATCAGGTACCTCATGGCAAAGAAGGATGCCAAGGCCAGACTGACCAGATGGATCCTTCTACTCCAGGAGTTCGACATTGAGATCAAGGATAAGCCTGGAGTCAAGAATGTGGTGGCGGATCACCTATCCCGATTAGAGCAGCCTGAGGAGACTGAGCAGATTGATCCTATCCGAGATACCTTCCCAGATGAGGCGATCCTTGCTATCGCCTCACTCCCATGGTACGCCGATATTGTGAACTTTCTCGTTGCTGGGAAAGTCCCACAAGATTGGCCCAGGCAGAGGCTTGAGACCTTCCTCGCAAAGGCCAAGTCTTACCATTGGGAGGATCCCATCCTTTACCACGAGGGAGGGGATAGCGTCTGGCGTCGGTGTATTCCTCAGGAGGAACACCATATCGTCCTCACTTACTACCACAAGCTTGAGGCAGGAGGACATCATTCTGGGAGGAGAACGGCACAGAAAGTGCTCCAATCCGGCTTGTGGTGGCCTACCCTCATCAAGGACTCAGATGAGTTCGTGAAGAGGTGTACTGACTGTCAGAGGATGGGCACTTGTGGACAGCGTGATATGATGCCGATGCAGCCCATTCACTTCTGTGAGGTTTTTGACGCATGGGGCATCGATTTCATGGGTCCATTCCCTAAGAGTCAGGGATTTGAGTACATTCTGTTGGCCGTAGATTATGTGAGTCGTTGGGTGGAGGCTATCCCCGCCCGAGCCGCTGATGCGAGGACAGTTTGCAGATTCTTGAGGAAGCATATCATCACGCGGTTCGGGGTTCCACGAGTTCTTATTCTGATGGGGGATCTCACTTCATCAACGACCAGGTGAAGGCACTTGCTAGCGAGTTCGGCATAGACCATCGAGTTGCTACACCATACCATCCACAGACGAATGGTCTAGCCGAAGTGTCGAATAGGGAGATCAAGACTATTCTGCAGAAAGTCGTCCGCCCTGACCGAAAGGATTGGTCACAGCTATTGGACTCGGTCTTGTGGGCATATAGGACGTCTTTCAAGACACCTTTGGGCACATCTCCCTTTCGCCTCGTATATGGCAAACCCTGTCACCTACCAGTTGAGCTGAGGCACAAGTCACTCTGGGCAGTTACAGACATTCTCATGGATCCAGATGGTATAGGAGACCAGAGGAGGGCAGAGCTAGCTGCCCTGGAGGAGCTTAGAGATGCAGCATTCTCAAGCATCCTACATTATAAGGAGAGAGTCAAGGAGTGGCATGATTCACATATCAGCCACAAACATTTTGAGATTGGACAGAGAGTATGGCTGTTTGATGCGAGGCTTAGATTATTTCCAGGGAAGCTACAGAGCAAATGGAAAGGACCTTATCTGGTTCGGAAGGTACACGACAACGGTAGCATCGATATATCCGAGTTGTCTTCTGAGAGTACCTTCCGAGTGAACGGCCAGCGGCTCAAGCCATTTCTAGATCATGAGCCGCGGGTCGTGGATCTTGCCCCTATTCATTTCGCGTGAGATGTGGTCTTTGACTCACATCTAATGCATCTCACGCCTGAGCTTTACTGACCCTCCGCTGTACATAGATCCAGATGTCCATATCACCACATTCCTTAGTCCCACATCCCTTTCTTCATCTTATGATTATGCTATACTTAGGGTGTACTTTACCCTAAGTATGGGGGGGATGTGAGACATTTTGGTATTTCTTTTGTTTCTGTTTACCCCTGTTTTGCTGCCTATACTTAGGGGCATTTCACCCTAAGTATAGGGGGGGTAAACCCTGTACATTCTCCACTCGGTTTTCCCTTCGTGTACAGCCTGCTATACTTAGGATTACTTGATCCTAAGTATAGGGGGAAGACCCGAGTCCCTTTTGACTTTTCATCTCCTTTTGTATAGCCTTTCTTTTCACTTCCCTATACATAGCACGAGTTATGTCTTCTTCATCGCTCTTGACTCTGAGGACATCGTTCGAGCTAAGTATAGGGGGTGTGTATATATTTCATATATACTTTAGCCATAACTCGTACTTTGTGTGAGTGTGTTAATAAATAAAAATGGCTAAAAACCACAAAAATTAAAAATTTCATGTACATAATCTTCTTTTATTTGCACATACATAGCTAGTGTACAAATTATTTTTGTAAAAATGATTTCAAAAATCTTTTGTGTAAAGCTCGTGTGAATATTTTCTGTATCAAAATTATGTATATAGTACAAAATTTTTCCAAAATTGTTTTGAAAATCAAAAGTTTGCAAAAATCTTGTGTAAATGTGTGTAAATATCTTTTTGCAAAACTTGCACTTCATGCATTATCATTCATGATTTCAAACATTTTTCAAAAATTTTGCATGATTGTAAAATATTGTGTAAATATGCATCTTTGTTGTACATATGTATATAGTTTTTTTTTTCTGGATGATAGTTGATATTTAAACTAGCCTGGAATCAAATTGAGAAATGGAGCTTGATTGAGATCTTAATCCACCTAATTTCTAAGAGGAACCTTATAGGGCTTAGGTTTAAGGCTTTTCAGGTCCATGGTGACTTAATTCTTTGAGTCTACTAGGCTATGATCACATGTCATCTCAATGAGCCTAAGTAGAGCACTTAACAACAACACATGACTCATATAGATTATGGCTTTACTTGGACAACCGCACTATGCACCGAGCTCTCTACGGATGAGATGGTGAGGAGGCAGTCTTCCTTGGCTTGGGGTAGCATATGAGGGTAGTACTTCTAGGCGGAACCTCTCTTCTTCATTTAGTGAAGGAAGTGCGTCTCAACTTGGTCTGGTTGCCATGAGGTCTAACGACGGGAGTTGTGGGTTGCAATAAAGCTTCAAAAGAGGGATAGTCTACTGGCTCAAGAGGAAAAACTCCTTGTATATATGCTGCACATGTACATGTTGTATAGATGCACTCGAAAAAAAATGCAAAAAGAAAAGAACTCCAAAAAAGTGGTGGGTCGGAGAGAAAATGATAATCCCACCGGAGTATGTATATAAGTGCAATAAGCAAAGCTTGGTTTCATGATCCACCTGTTGTAGCTTGCAGCAGGGAGACTTGGCTACACTGGTCAAGCTCCCAAGGGTACTTGGCTACACTAGCCTTGACCCATTCTCTTCTTCCCCTCTTTTTGAGCCGGTTGTACTTGAACTTAGAAGGGAATACCCCGCTCCTCGAGGAAAGAGTGGCCAGATTGAGGTCATAGAGTTACCTTGTTGGGGAGGGTTGTCAAGTTGCCATTTCTGAGGTGGAGAGCTTAGACCTCACTTTCACAGGACAAGAAAAGATTCATGGTCTTCAGGGTTTGTGATTGATGACTTGTTCTGATCTGGAGCATTGAGGAGTCTTGGTTATAGAATAGTGGAACTTAGAGGCTGTTAGGTTTTAAGCTTAAGTCTGAATAAGGTTCCGACACATGAATAATCCAAAGATCTGATTAAGCTCCATACCTCAATTTAATGAAGGCAAGTTTAATAATCAACCTTGATCCATGTACATTCTCTTTTTCTTTTTCTTTTTCTTTTCACTTCTTTTTCAAATAAGTGTTTGCTAAGGGACTAGCAAAGTATAGTATAGGGGGGTGATGAATACCCATTCATCACTCTTTATTCTTATATTTTAGCTACAAAAACCTATGCAAATGCATGTAGATATGTGTAAATAGGAAAAGTTAGCAAAAGCATGCATGTTTGTAATTATAGATAATTAGCATGTTTTTGTGCAAAAATAAAAGAATAAAGAAGAAAAAGAAAAAGAGGAAATATTTAGAATAAATATTGAGCAACCTAACCCAAGGAGGGCTCAGCATGGGCCTGACCGCATAAAAGCCAAGTAGAGGGAGATAGGGGCTCACACCAATATATATTTGTAAATAAATAAAATAATATTTTCCTCAGCCAAAAATATGCTTGTATATATTTTGTATATATTTAGAAGCTATTAAAAACAAAATAAAAATTAAAAAAATCAAAAATCCAAAAACATCTCTTCACCATGTACATAGACCACCTTCTTTATTTATTTCACCTTGTAAATAACCTAATTTATTTTCAAACCTTTTTGTAAATATCCCTTTTTATGTTTTGTAAATAAAATAAATAAAAAGAAACAAGACAAAAATCAAATAAAAATTACAAAATTAAAATACAAAAATACATTGTATATATACCATGTACATATATGTATATCACTAATTATTTAACCTATGTATATAAATAATAAAAATAAAATAAAAATAGCCTTTTATTCCTCCTTTTATCCTATAAATAAATAAAATATAAAACAGGAATAAAAATGTATAAAAAGAACTAATTAAAAATCAAAAATCAAAAATCAATATAGTGTATATATACCTATGTATAGCTACTATGTATAGACCTTTTTTTTATTTCCAAAAAATTAATTAAAAATCACAAAAAATAGAAAAATTAAAACAAAAATATTTTGTGTTTTGAGTTTTTGAAAATTCGGCCATTTAAGGCCCCAAAAAAAATCAAATAAGAATTCAACCCTTGGCGGGCTCTGATTGGTCCACGGGGGATTGTTGACCCCCGGTCAACACCTCCCCCAGGACCACCAGAGCCCGAGTCCGCTCGCCCGACCCGACTTCCTGGTATTTTCCCGGCTCGATCCGCCTCCCTTTCGCTCCAAATCCAGATCCTAATTGTTCCCCGTGCATCCGGGAATCTCGCCCGACATTCTTCCTTGGGATCCGCGCTTCAGCTCGCCCTACCCGATCGATCCTTCCCGGACCTGCACCCATATAAAACTCGAGCTCAGCCGCCTCCTCATTCCATCTTTGGCTCGCCACCTTCATTCCAGTGACCTCCATTGTACCCACCGAGGTGACAGCTCGCGTTGGCCCTTGTTGCAGAGAGGAAAGGGTGCCCGACCATCGATCCGGCTGCTTCTTGCCGCCGTGCTCCGACGTCCGACCGGAGCTCGAGCCTCAGGCCTTGACGCCCTTTGAGGCGAAGACCAGGAGCTAGCTAAGCTCCAGCATAGTCTCCCGCATCGCCCAGGTAACCTTCGAACCTTCTTGTTTAGTCTAATTTTGAGTTACCCCCAAATCGATTCTCCGACGTGTTCCCCTGATTCCGGCCACCTCGCGTATTATCTCGATCATCGGAACCCGCACACACCTTCGCCATCCTCCGACGCACGTTCTTCGCACTTTCATCCAACCCAGCTCGCCCCGGAGCTGGGAGTCGAGCTCCTCCATCCCCAGCTCGCCGGAGCTCATTCGCACCGACCCACCAGCCACCGTCACCCCGCTTCTTTGGGTCGAGGCACTTTGCCCTCGACCCGCGAAGCTCCTGGCGTGTTTTGCAGGTCAGAAGGAGGGCATCTGAGCCCCCCTCACATCAGGTCCAGGAGCCCACCGCCGCCGAGCTCGCCGGAGCCCCTCCAGGGCTCGGTTGGGCCATCGGACAGTACCAGCAGCTGCGGGACGCCGTCGCCCATCTTCCCCGATCACCAGGAGCAGCTGAGGAGGACTGCAGCTCACGCACGAGGCCGACGAAGTTCGCCGGTGGAGTGTTCTTCCACCATCCTCCAGCACCGTCCGATCATCCCCCCTCCCAGTTTGCATCGCCACCATCCATTTCTCGAGGAGCAGCAGCCGTTGATCTGATCGAGGGGCTGATCTGAACCGGCCGAGCAGCAGAGAGAGAGCCACCTGACACCTGACCCGTCCGATCCTCCACGTGGCTCCCTCCGGAGCGTCGATTTGGCCCAAGAGACAAAGAAGGAGAGCGCCACCATCCAGAGCCGCCCGATCTTCCACGTGGCGCGAATCCAGCCGGCGACGAATAAAGGGGTAATTTGCTTAGGGCCCCCTCTTAGTTTGTCTTTTTATTTTTAGTCTTGTAAATATTTTAGTAACTTTATTTACGTAGGGTAATTTGCATTCCGGACCTGGTGCTTGTTTGTATTTGCATGTATGCCCCTGTGTGTATGAGACCACGTGCGTCGTCACGTGTAGTTTAGGGTTATTTGCATTTATTTCCCTGTAGTTCTGTTGGGTTATTGAATGACAAGAAACTTTTTGGTATTTGCAGTTGTGCCCCTGTGAGCATTTTTATTTCTACATGTGCGTGTATTAGTGGGTAAATTGCAACCGAGTCCCTGGGTTTTTGGTACGAGTTATCAAAAGCCCCTGGAACTTGGTTTTTCTTACCAAAAGGCCCCTGAGTGCCTCAGCCACGCGCCACGCGCGTGACTTGCTGGGATTTTTGGCACCTTGGCCCTCAGAACTTTGGGTATTTGCACTTACGTCCCTGTGCACAGTGCCCCCTCTTTGATTTTTGAATAAAATCAAACCACCTCCAAATTCGATGAAAATTTGACACATGGCTCCTGCCATGTTGTTAGATTTTTGAGAATTTTTGAGGACATTTTTGATTTGATTAGTATTTTTAAAAATTCAAAAACCTTCCTTTTAGCTACTGTCTAGGTTTAAAAATACCAAAAAAATATAAAAACACCCCCAAAAATTCTAAAAAAATTAGGTTCTGTTGCTTGCTTGTTGTTGGATTTTTCTAGCCAACTTTGGCTATTTTTCATTAAGTAAAAACCCTAAAAATTGAAAAAACCCTTAAAACTCATAAAAATTATAATAAATAATTTAAAAATCCAAAATAATAATTAGGGTACCTAAATTTTCCTTATTCTTTCTAGATTACAGGAAAATTACCTCCAGGGCTTTTGAGATCCTTAAATATTTTATTTTTGGCTCTTAAGCCTTGCTGGACAGTACCTTTCATTTTTCGCACTGTTTGATTTTTAGAAAATAATCTACCCATTAGAAAATTACCAAAAATTCACCAAAAACACTTAAAAACCTAAAAAACATAAAAACACTTTTTCCTGAATTTTTGCTTTATTTTTGGTGTGTTAAATAATTTGCCCAAGTGTGTTGATATTTGTTTTCTTTTATTTTCTTTATCTTTTAAAAATCCAAAAAAAAATATAAAAATTATCAAAAACCACTAAAAAACATTTCCTTTTATTTTTATATTGTTTTTACTACTTCGTAGGCCCTAGGCCAATCCGTGCTCCTTGTGTTCGACCCTGGGAGCTATACCAGGTTAATCATATAGCTAGGACCGCTTGATTTGCTTTGTTTGATTTTCGATTCGTTTCGCGGTTCGATTCTTTTTCTTGATTGACACATCTTCTGAGATCCGGGTCGCAACGACCCTTATTTCATTACCTTCACCCGGGTCTTAGGGCAATTTTTGTGCCATCAGTGCCCCACCAGGTCGGTCACACCCGCCGCCCCCCCCCCCCCCCCCCGCTCGCACCTCCTCCGCCTGCGAATCCACCCCCGATCGGTCGCACCCCCTCCCCCTCCTGGGATCGAGCTCCATGGCAACCCTCCGCCTGCACCCGCGCCGCGGCACTACCCCCGCGCGCCCCGGCGAGCTCCAGGGCAACCCCCCTGCTCCCGCACCGCGGCACAACCCCCGGGCACCCCCGCGAGCTCCAGAGCAACCCCCCTGCAGTCCTGGTCGTGCCCCGACACAACCCCCACGCGCCATCCGCCTGCAGGTCCAGGCCCGCTCCCTCACCCCCCAGGTCGGTCGCACCTCACCGCACCTTACCCATAGCCACCCCTCGAACGCGCCTCCGCCTACCCTCGCCCGCAAGCCCGCCTCAGCACGTACTGCCCGCGTACCTTCGTCGTTGCCCATCGCACTCCGTGGACCCCATGGGCTGCAAGCCCACCTCTTTTTTTATTAATCTAAGCCCTTAGATCATGATTGGGTTAGATTAACTCAACTATCTGGTTGAGTTAACGAACGAAACTAACGGAAGGTTATATATGTAAAACGACGTGGTTATTCAGGGTCCTGAGGATAATTAGTGTTTATAGAGGGTTTCTGGGGTAATTACCATATTACTCAGGGTTATGGGTGTAAATATCCCTTTAAAAAAAGAAAAGAAAAATAAAGAACTTGGAATAATTGATGACTTTCAAACTTGTCTTAACAAAATCAAACTTTGGAGATCAAAGAAGGTCCTTTGATTAATGGTGTGTTCGGAACCACGTGGACATCAGGAAGTGTGACACAACGACCCTTAGGTTCCATACTCCTATTATCCAGTCCAATTCACAGCAAGGTCAGAACCATCCTCCCAATCACATACTCTTGTTACCTTAAAGTGATGGAACCATGTGTGTGAAAGTGTTCAACTCTTCCCAGGCAAAATTGATGAACTATCAAGACATCTGCTCTTCTGGTAACTCATCCTTGTGGAGACAGATATTCCCTTCTAAGGTCAGGTACTTCTAGTCTTTACAATCGAATGGGGAAGAAGTTTAGAATAAGGGGAAAAGAAGTGAGAATGGATCAGTGTAGTCTTCATTCCCTTGTGAAGTCGGTCAGTGTAACCGATTCTTCACCAAGAAGTATTCTTTTTCTGAAGCTCAAATTTTTTATGAAATTTTTGGTTGTCTTTGAATATTTTCTTTGACTTTGTATAGCTTCTGCATTCTTGCTTGTGCCCTAGTGGATATAGCATCTTTTTGTTCCATCCACTTTTGGGGTCTTGGAAAAAGTTGCGTTGGTAGACCATTCCTCATCCAAAGCATTGTCTCAATCCATTCCAGTCTTTAGATATCATTGTCACCTAAAAAGTGGGTTAGAGTACTTGTGTCGGCAATCTCCAGGAATGGTTCTTGAGCCACCCTTGACGAAGAGGCTTTGCATCATCCTGACTTAGATTCCAAATTTTTCATCGGTCCATCTGAGTTGAGCTAAGTGCTAAGTGCGAGGTTTCTAGTCAAGTCATTATCTCAAGAGTTTTACGGATGATATGAAGAGTTCTATTTAGGCACATTGAATTGACTCATGAACATAGTCTTATGGAACCTAATGAATTAAGTCAAGGTGACCTGAAATATCTCCACTTCTAGTCCTCAAAGGGTTCCTATGAAATTAAGTGTATTAATGTCTATTCCAAGCTCCAATCTTTAGACTTTATTTAAACCAGTTCAATTGTCTAGGTTATTCTAAAAAATGCGAATGCTATGTACAATGCTAGGAAAAAGTTTTTGTGATGCAATTTTCTGATTTTGCACTTCTTATATATTTTTTGGAATAGGTTTTTGCAAATTTTTATGCAATTTTTGAAAAGTTTTTTTGCAAATGTTTTTGGGATTTTTGATTTTGCAAAATTTTAAGATTTTTCAAAACAAAAAGGTTTTAGAAAAGAATTAGATACATATATTTACACGGGAATGCTTCTTGTGATTTACCAGAGTTGAGCTTTGGGAATTTACAAGTTTGTATATACACAATTTTGTAAAGAGTTTTTATTTTCCTTTTTTATGTACACAGTTCATAAAATAATTTGAAAAGATTTTTGCAAATATTTTGAAAACTTTATTATTTTCAAACTAATTTACAAATAAATTTTATAAACATTTACAAAATTCGAAAATCATTTTGCGAAGATTTTTCAAATTGTATATATAGTTTTTTCAAAAATATTTTTGCAACCATTTCCCAAATCATTTGCAAATAGATTTTTAAAACATTTTACTTTACACGAAGGAAAGAAAATTTCCAAACTAAACAATTTTACAAAGGTTGAAAACATTTTACAATACATTTTTCAAATAGTTTGCAAAATATTTTTCAAAGAGATTTTCAAACCATTTTTCAAACATTTTGCAAAACATTTTTACCTGATTTATTAATCGTTATTTACAAAGAATTTTAATGAATTTTATAGAATTCTCTTACTAAATACAAATGTACGAGTTATGGCTTATATACTGACTATATACGACTCCACTATACTTAACTTGAGCTATGTCCACATAGAGCAGAGAGAAAAAGAGAAGATACAACTTGTACTGAGTATAGGCAAGCCTATGATACAACAATTAAGGATGAATGAATGAGAAGTTGACCGTCCCCTATATACTTAGGATGAGATACTCCTAAGTATAACAGGCTGTACACAAAACCATGAGGGTCAATGGTGGGAATGTATGAAATCATCGGCTTGACCTGCCCCCCCCATACTTAGGGTAAAATATCACTAAGTATAGAAACTTGGGGTATACACCCCCATACTTAGGACAAGGTACGTCCTAAGTATAGCAATGATGAAAGGGGTGACACCTTTTCGGAAGAAAAAGAAAATAAAGAACGAAAAGAAAAAAAAGAAGAAAAAGAAAGATCATTCAAAAATATTTTGATCTACTTTGTCTGAAACTGCAGAAGTGGTTGTTTTCAGATCTTCTTCATATACAACTTGAATTGAGTCAACGACAGACAGAAATGTATCATGCTCTAAGTAAGTCTTCAGTAGCTGTCCGTTGACTACAAAAGACTGTACGTCAACTGACAATTCAGATATCATCATGCTACCATTTTCACATACATGTTTCACTCTAAATGAGCTACTCCAGTTGCTTTTCAATTTCCCTGGAAAGAATTTTAATTTAGCATCAAACAACCAAACCTTCTAACCCAACTCGAAAGTCTTTCTATGGATGTGTTTGTCATGTCACTTCTTGACCTTCTCCTTATACCTCATGTTGTTGTTATATGCATAATCTCTAAATTTAAGCAGTCTATTCAGATCTACTTTTCTATTCTTCCCGGCTTTCTTGGAGTGCAAATTGATTGATTGCTAAAAGGATTTATGAATCAGTTCAACAGGCAAATGGCATGGCTTGCCATAGACAAGGCAACCGGGAGACATCCCGAATGGTGACTTGTACACAGTCATATAAGCCCACAAAACTGAATCAAGTAGCTGAGACCAGTTCTTGCAATCTGAGCACACACGCTTCTATAGAATTGTGTTTATCTCCCTGTTGGAGCATTCTACCAAGCCATTAGACTGCAGGTGGTAGGCAGAAGCGACAAGATGTTCAATGCAAAATTCCCGAGTCAGCTTATTCACCTCTATGTCGATAAAGTGGCTACCCCATCTGATATGAAAAGTTTGTGTACCCAAACCTTGAGATGATGTGATCTTTCAGAAATTTACAGACAATACGACTGTTTGTGGTCCGGGCTGGGATAGCCTCCACCCAGCGACTCACATAGTGGACAGCAAGCAAAATGCATTCATAACGCTGGCTGTTGAAAAACGAGCCCATGAAATCAATGCCCCAAGCATCGAAGACTTGTGAAATCTGTGTGAACTTCAAAGGCATGGTATCTCTCATTCCTATGGTACCACCCATCTAGCAGTCAATTCAATGCTTGTCATAATCTTTTACATCTTTAAATTTGATATAGAAAATAATTTTACAAACATTTTACAAACAAAATATTTTTAGAAATAATTTTGCAAAGATTTGTACAAAAAATAATTTTACAAGATTTTTACAAACAGTTTTACAAATAATTTTACAAATGTTTTTGCAAATATTTTACAAACATTTTTTGCAAACATTTTTCAAAAGATTTTGCAAATCATTTTTCAAAACTTTTTTTATATAAGAATAACGATACCCATATTATTAATAAAAGTATAAGTTATGGTTAAAGTATATAGATACAATATATACAACACCCCCATATACATAGCTTGAACTATGTCCTCATAGTGACCAAAGAGCTATAAAGGAAGACATAGCTGTTCTAAGTATAGAAAAGTGAAAAGAACCCTGTACAATAATGACTCATAGAATAGACGGAAAGAATAGAAGTAGGTGATCCCCCTATACTTAGGATCAAATAATCCTAAGTATAGAGGATTGTACAAATGGGGAAAATCTAGGAAAAGAATGAAAAAACTCAAGGACTTGACCCTTCCTCGCCTACAATTAGGATAAAAATATCCCTAAGTATAGAAAAGAATATCAACAAGTTGAAGGACAAGTGAGATCAGAAGAAATAAAAGAAAATAGAAACAAAAAAGAGATGGTATGAACAATATCACTCCCCCTATATGTAGGGTGAAGGATACCTAAGTATAAGCAACAACATGAGTGATGAAATAGAATGAATATGAACACTCAAATCATTCACCCCCTATACTTAGGATAGAGTACATCCTAAGTATAGCGCACACACACACACACGAAAAAGAGGTGAACGATAAAAACGTAGGAATAAGGAATAAAATGAAAGGATACATACAAGAGAAAATAAACTCATGTATCAGACACAAAAGGTGTCAAGAAGTCATCGTCTAATACCGCAGACATTCAATCAACCACTGACAGGAATGTATCATTATCTAAATATGGCTTCAGCAACTGTCCGTTCACAAGAAATAGCCGTGCGTTAGATGACAACCCAGATATGACAATACTACCATTGTCACACACAACTCTCACAATGAACTACCCTGATCATTTGCTTTTCAATTTGCCTGGAGACATCTTTAATTTAGCATCAAACAACCAAACTTTCTGATCAAGGGAGAAAGTCTTCCTTCTAATGTGTCTATCATGCCAACACTTGACTTTCTCCTTATACATAAGTGAGTTGTCGTATGTAAAATCTCAGAATTCCAACAATTTATTCAGATCCAACTTCCTGCTCTTAATTGCTTTCTCAAAATCCAAATTTCATACATGGAGTGCCCATAAAGATTTGTGAATTAATTCGACTGGCATGTGGAAAGGCTTTCCATACACCAACATATAGGGAGACATATCCATTGGATACTTGTACGCCATCCGATAAGCCCATAAAACTGAGTCAAGCATCTGGGACCAGTTCTTCCTATCTGGACATACAAGTTTTTGTAATATCATCTTTATCTCCCTATTTGAAATCTCAGCTAAGCCATTAGCCTGTGGGTGGTAAGGAGATGCAACCCTATGCTGAATGCCGTACTCCTTCACAAGTTTCTTGACTTCACTGTTAATGACATGGATTCCCGCATCTAAATCGAGTATCTTGGGAATCCCGAATGGCACAATAATATGGTCCTTGAGAAAGGAGCACACCGTATGACTATAAGTGGCTTGGGTGGGGATAACCTTCACCCATCGACTAACATAATCCACAACAAGTAGGATAGACTGAAATCCCTGACTGATAGGAAATGGACCCATGAAGTCTATGTCCCAAGCATAAAAAACATAATAAATATGGATATATCTCAGGGTCATGATATCTTTGGAACCAACGGTTCCTCCCATCTTCTGACAATTAGTACAACCTCGAACATACTCTGTAGCATCCTTAAATAATGTTGGCCACCATAGGCCGCTCTGTAAAATCTTTGCTGTCGTACGCTTCCCCGAATGTTGCCCATCAGATTCTAATTTGTAATAGTGCTTAAGTACGTTGGTGTATTCCTCCTGAGGAATGCACCTTCTCCATATACAATCTGCACCCTCATGAAACAGGTACGGATCCTCCCATTAGTAAAAATGTATCACTGACAGGAATCTGTCTACCTTGTACTTTGACCAATCTTTTGGAACTTTCTTGGAGACAAGATAGTTCACAATATCATCATACCATGGGAGTGAATCCATAGATAAAATGGTGTCATCTGGAAAGGTCTCTGAAATAGGGATCATACTCTGCTCAGAAGTCTCTGCATCTGTAATGTAGGAAAGGTAATATGCAACAACATTCTTTACTCCAGGTTTATCTCAAATCTCCAAGTTAAATTCTCAAAGAAGAAGGATCCATTTGATAAGGTGTGGTTTGGTATCCTTCTTTACCTGTAAGTATCGTATGGCAGTGCAATTCGTGTATACAATAACATGTGAAACAAGGAGGTAGGATATGAACTTCTCTAATACAAACACAACTACTAACATCTCATTCTCTTTGATTGTTTGATTACGTTGTGCCTCATCCACAGTCTTGCTAGCATAGTGTATAGTAAATGGTACCCCATCCCTTCTCTGCCCTAAAACATCTCCAACTGCAAAATCTGACGTGTCCGTCATGATCTCAAATGGAAGAGACCAATCAGGTGGTTGTAGGACAAGAGCACTAGCATCCATGTCTTATATCTGATTGAATGCAAGGAGGACTTTCTCATCAACAACAAACTAACTCTCCTTGCATAGATGCTCAATCAAAGGTCTGATGATCTTGCTGAAATCCTTAATGAACCAGCTATAAAATCCAATATGTCCTAGAAATGACCTCAACTGCTTCATATTCTACGGTGGCTCTAGCTTGGATATCACATCGATCTTAGTCGAGTCAACCTCGATATCATGTTTGTAGATGATGTGGCCCAATACAATCCCATTAGTCACCATAAAGTGACTCTTCTCCCACGAGATCAATAGGTTTACCTCGCAGCAACGTTGAAGGACTCGGTCTAAATGATAAATACATGTGTCAAAACTATCCCCGTAGATCGAGAAATCGTCCGTAAAGACCTCTACAAAACTACCCACCATGTCTGCAAAAATGACCAACATACACCTTTGAAATGTAGCACGGGCATTATACAATCCAAAGGGCATCCGTCTAAAGGCGTAGGTGCCAAACAGACAGGTGAAAGTAGTTTTCTCCTAATCCTCGCAAGTGATAGCAACCTGGTTATACCCCGAGTACCCATCGAAGGAACAAAAGACCTTTTTCCTTGTCAACCTCTCAATAATGTGATCAATAAAGGATAGTGGAAAGTGATCCTTCTTGGTAGCTGAATTTAGACATCAAATCTACATAGACACACCATGAAGTAGGTACCCATGTCAGAATCTCCTCACCATGGTCATTCTTCATGATAGTAATCCCAGATTTCTTCGGGACCACATGTAAAGAACTAACCCACTTGGAATCTGAAATGGGATAAATAAAGCTAGCATCACACCATTTTTTGATCTCTTTCATGACAACCTCCCTTAGATTCAGATTGAAATGATGCTGTGCTCACGTGAGGGTTTATAGTCATCCTTTAAGTGTATATGATGCAAGCACAAAGCTAGACTAATCCTATGGAGATCTGAAATATTCTATCCAATGGCCTTGCAGTTTCTCTTAAGAACTTCTAGCATGCACGATTCTTGTTCGTTGGTCAACTGCAAGTTGAGGATGACTGGAAACATTTGGTTGGGGGGACCTGCAAGGAAGGCATATTTCAATATTGATGGTAAAGCCTTGAGCTCGGGTGGGGTCTGAATCGGTTTTGTGATAACCTCTGTAACTACACTGGTATAAGGTATATGATCTGTACTCTATGAATGGTCCACCGTGGCTACTGTCGGCTCAGTAAGTAAAATACAAAAAAGATCTGCAATGAATGATCTCTGCTCATAAAGGAATGGCTTATCAGGGTTTTCAGAAATCTATGTAATCTCATTAACAAAGGGCTCAGATAACTCAACAATAATCTCAAAAAGGTGTCTCTCATCAGTGCATATCTCAGAAAATTCAAGAGTGGCCCAGATATCTTAGCGGGAGGTATATCAACAATAATCGCAGAATGATGTGTTAATGGAATATCAGAATCTACATCCAATCTCTTAGACTAATCCTAAAAAATCAGCTCAAACCGCTCATCAGCAAATAACTCAGTAGGATCAACACGAGAACTCACATCGACATGCTTTCCAGAAGATCCTTCTGGGAAAGGAACTCCTGGATATCCATGGAATAAATAAACAGATCTGTCTCTCTAAACTCATAAAGAAAATCACAGTCCTCAGGACCTGGTGTAACTGACTATCTCTCATATGCTTCTAGTGGCCGTGATGGCCTAAGATTGGGGTTCGCCTCAATTTTCACCTTGTCACTACAAGAGTGAAAGATGATCTCTCTAGTACCGTAATCAACTACTGCTTCAACCATTCAGAGGAACGGTTGACCTAGTATGATTGGGGTATGGAGTAATAGTGCAGGTGTGTCCATATCCATGACAACAAAATCAACAGGGAATCTCATTCCCTGCACCATTACAATAACATTCTCTAAAATTCCTATCGTCCTCTTGATCGATCTATCACCAAACTAAAGGCTCATCCTGGTTGATCTAAGAGGCCCCAATCAAAACCCAGTGATTAGAGATGATGGCATAAGATTAATGGAGGAACCACTATCGAGAAGAGTGTGATCAAACTCTTGATTAAATATGTGGCAACGGATGTGAGGTTCTTCCTTGTCTTTCTTTTTTGGTGGGAGTTTGCTGATGGCATGAACTGTGGCCATGATCAAGTTATGTTTCTCCATCTTCTTTCATATGTTTTTCTTTGTTTGACACTTTTGAGTACATGCTTCTTTCATTCCCTTTTTCATAATAGGCATGTACTCCATGTCCTTAAGGAGTGACATCTCTAGAAAGATGTTTTGTAAGATCTCGACCACTCCAGGATCAGATAGGGTTGTTTTTAGTTTTTGGATTTTTTTTGGTTTTATTCAATGTAGAAGGAAATGACACATAATCAGAAGAAACATTCAATGCTCATTTCGATTATTCAAAATAGAATCCTCATGTAATGTTGTCCAAAATAAGGGTAGAAGAAATAAAATCAAAAATAGGACGGGTTGCTACTGGTGTAGAAGGAGATTCTGCGACGGGTGTATACTCCTTCTATGTTGACTGTGAACTGCATCTCTCTTTGAAAGGAAGAGGTGGTGGTGGTGAAGGCAAAGATGGTGAAACTCCATGCTCGGGTGCTGCTATACTGGGTCTCTACACTGATGGTGAAGAAGATGATGTGGAAGGTGGAGCTCTCTCACTGACTTGATCTCCCAATCCCAACAATTGTGAAGGCGACTGCAATCTCGTACCGCTCATGAGATGAATGGCATCAGATAAATGCAAAATCAAGGGACATACCTATCTCGGGTGTGGATGGATCATGGGCTACCTGCTCCTTGCGTCTGAAGTTGTTGGGATTGGCATCGACATGTGCCGGGATCTGTGTCTTTGTGGTCGTTGATGAACCATTTCATCACCTTTATTCTATCATTTTGGCCTTAAAAACTCTAGCTAATGCATGTAAGTAGCCTTAATTTGCACAAATTAACATTCATCCTTTGTTGTATAAATAATGTATAACATACTATTTTTAATGCCAAAATTATAGAATAAAGACAAGAAACAAAAAAGAATAAAATACCAAAGGTATTTTGACCCTAAACCCCAAGACCTAGGAATCATGATGACTAGGTCGACAAGGAATAAAGTAGGGGAGATAAGGGCTGATAATATTATAAAAATCCCATTTATTTATTCTTTATTTATTCATTTTGGGACCTATTTTATTTTCCACTTTTTATACCTCCAATAAAGAAACTTTGTACATAAAAGTTGTAGTTAATAATATATAGAAAATACAAAATTGATTTCATATAAAAATAATATATAACGTACAATTTATACTCTGAATAAAATTCCAAAATCCCAAATTCCCAGACCCATATCTCTCAAATAAAAATTAAAATATATCAAAATCACCTTTAATTGTATATAACTTTTAATAAGATATATAATGAAGGTGGTTTAATATTTTTTGGAGTTAAAGTGTGAAAGTTAGGTTTTGGACCCCATATTGTACTTTATACTTGAATAAAATATTCATTTTATTTATTCTTTATTATTTTATAAATTTATATTTGTATAATTTTGTAAATGTTATTTATAACATATGTACATATTAAAACTAAAATAAAACCATATATAAAATAATAAAATAAAATATGTATATAAAATACATAGATAAAATACATATACTTATACCTATATATTTAATATACCTATTTATTTAAGTATATATATTACATCAGAATAATATGATAAAATTTATTTAAGAATATAAAAAAATTTATAAATATAAAAAATAAGAAAATAAAATAACAAAATCAAAACTACAAAATAAAATAAAAATACTCAAAACATAGGTAAATATACCTATAAATAAAATCCTAAAAACTAAATTGTGATTAATAATCTGTAAAAAATAAAAAAATCATAATAAAATAATATATAAAATAATAAACATTTTTTATTTTATAGCTTAAAATTAATAAAATCATTAATGAATTAATTTTGATTTTACAAATCTTTTTCAGGCTGGTTTTTCCTGGTTGGTCCACATGGACCAACCAAGCATCTCTGAGTGTTGACCTAGGTCAACTCTCTGACCCACGCCTGCACCTTGTCAGACCTACGTTTTACCTTGACTTCCCCCTTTTCCTGATCAATTCAATCATCGATTAGGCTTGATGCTTTAGCATCTTTTCCTCCTCGATCCACCACCTTACACATCATCATGATTACTTGATCTGAGCATTACAGATTCGCCAGATCCACCATGTTCTTAGAACCTGCTCCACCACATGTATATAATCTCTCATCCGTTTAAACTTCGAATTTTGATCCTTCTTCCGCCATGAAAACCTTACCCTAACGCACCCAAAAGATCCCCGGTGACAGGGGTTAGCTGCTCGATTGGTGTTGAATCGAAGCGATCCGGAGCTTCACCACCTCCTCCACTGCCAGCTCTACCATCGACTGGTTCAGGTCCAGTAAGCCCCTGTTTTCTTATTCTTTTTGTTCCTTAGAGAAGCAATAATACAACTCTGCCTTTTATTCCTTTTAATTTTGCCTTCGATTTTGTAAATCCCGATTCCATCGTACGGCAGAGCTCTTGCTCTGCCACCATAGCTCGACCATACCCACCATCTTATGCCTCTCTGTTCACCTCACTCTTCTTTCCCTTCATCTTCTCTATGCCCCACACCCCTTCATTCCCCCAGTTCTTGCACGGAACTGGAGATCAGTGCCTTATCTCCGCCGCTCGCTGGAGGCACATCATTCGGCCCATTTACGCCTCGCTGCAAATGCCTGAATCTCCTCGGAGCTTCCCCCCTTTTTTGTGACTCTAACCCTACAGGAGAAAAGTCCCCATTGCAGGGGCTTTCGACGCAGGTACTGAAGCTCCAGGTGCTGAGACTTACCACATCAATTCCGGTGACCTTTGCCATATTTTGAGGAGCCAAGCAGCTACGACTCGACCTCAGCAATGTCCTACGACCCTCAGCAGCCTTGGAGAGCGCTAAAGTAGGGAGGATCAATGGATCAAAGCGACCCAAGGTCCTGAGTTCATGTTGGACATGCGAGCACACAACGAGCCATTATGCAATAAATGCTATTGCATATATCATTCCCTGATCTGAAATGAAGAATAAATAATTTACATAATAGGTCCCTTAGTACAATTAGGGTTATGTACCATGGCCATCTTAATGATCATACAACTGCTGATTCAATTGTAGAATCATAGAGGCTGGTGCTTGTATGAATATCTAAAAAGTTAGATTGAGGACTCATCAAGCATCGTCAAATGATTATTAAGAGATGATCTCCAGCCTAAGAAGGAGATGTTAATCCTTTCTCTAAAGGTTGATATCTAACTGACCTCTTGATGCAGGTCCTCTGATTAGGAATATAGATTCAGAGGTGTTAGATAAGTTTGGTCAAAGAGTTGACTTGAGATCGAGATAACAAAGACCTATATCATATACTGTCACGATATAGGAACATATCCTCTGACCAGAGACAGATGTGTTGCTATATGTCTGAGTATGTACATTTGGCAGACCAATAGGTTGATGACCTAACCAAGGTCTATACACCGACACGTTGGTGTGCATTCAAGGGCATATGAGTAATACGATCTCTCAAAGGGATCATACGTGTTCATTTACTGAATCGGTAGACATGAGCTCAATAATGAGATACTGGGAAGAATCAAATTATGTTCACGATCATCCCGCTTCGAAAGCTTTACTGAATTTGTAGGTTTGATATATGCTTTTGGAAAGAATATGATCAATACCTGGGTATGAAATATGCTTTTGGAAAGTATATGATCAATACCGACTCCCTGTGATTAAATGAAAACTTAATGATAAAACTCTGATGTAGAGAGTGTAAATATGATCATACTTCGGGTTTATTCCAGGTCTTCCAGTATGACAGGTATTAGGAATACCTAAGGGTGATGTGATCACAAACAATTGTATAACCATGGCGCTTCCATTCTGAGGGAGTGATGAAACAAGCCTGGATTTTAGTGACTCCTCTCATAGAGAAGTGACCTGATCTTAGTCCAAATGTTGTACCTTGATCTGAATGTGATTAATATACAATGAGAAGATTAGATCTACGGCTTTGATTTAATCAAACATCTATGGGAGGTCCGCAAGATCTGGATTTGAGATGTGATCTCAATATCCAAGTCACTATACATGGAATAATACAATCGCTCTGTCCTTATCTCCAAGTATCCGCATAGAAAGCGCATTATCCTGAATAAGAATTCAGGATAATTTCATTGTTGATATATGTATCCGATCATTGAGAAAATTGATAACTAATAGTGATTTAATAATAATGAATAATATGAATTTGATTCATATTATAAGGAGAGTTATCTAAGATAATTAAATGTGATTTAATTATCAAAGACGTGAACAATGTGAATGTGATTCATATTATTTGGGCACATGAGAATAGAGATACAAGATGATTAAGCATGATTTAAGTATCGTGGATATGAATAATGTGGATAAAACTATCTATATTAATCATAAATATATTGTAAATGTGATTTATGATATATATAGAGCCTATTGTAATTTATATTTGTTGATTAATTATTGATTTGAATTAGATTTACATTGATAATTAATTGAATTGTAATTTACATTTTATTTTAGGTTGTGAATGTGATTCACAAATTTCCAATGGCATGATTGCAATGTTTACAAAATAAATTGAATTTATTTTTGTGAAATAACTTACAACAAACATTGTTGAAAATTATTGTGAGATAATGTTGGAATGAGATAATGTAATCTCATTGGAAGGAGATTACCATCTACCAATAAAGGTGGTGGACGACTACCTACTCCTAATTGGAGTGGGTGGCCGCCCCCCTTGTTGTGGTTGGATAATTATCACTTTTCAATTTTCTCTAAGATAATTGATTTTATTTAAAATTAGTTTATATTGATTATTCAATATATATGTAATTTAATCAAATTAATTATTGTTGTCTTTTTTACAATAAAATCATGACCATTGAAAGAAACATAAATGAATCTCAACCATTGATTTAGTATTGTCCATGTATTGAGATCCATGGATCCCAAAATACTATATAAGAAGAGGCACCCCTTGCTCTTCAAGTTACAACAATTAACGCTCTCTCTCCCTCTCTCTCTACACGCTAAGACTCTCTCCCTCTCTCTTTCTTGTGGTCGTCCACCTTAATGCCCTAGAGAGAGTTCGTCGTCGTCGTCGCATCGCCATTATGATGCCGAAAAGACTGCTCGTGGATCTCTGTCTCCTTCGAAGCACCTCACTCGAGAATAAGACGTCGCATATCGTGTGACGAGATCAGGAGATTCACCGTTTGGATCATCAATATGGATTGCGAGGAGCATGCATCTTATCAACGCGCTCGTAAGCGTCTCCTCCGTTAGATCGGACTTGAGACAGGAGATCTCTTCATTTAGAGACTCGATCGCAAGTACACTTCAAGAGGTAAAACTAATACTTGTTTGTGTTTTAGATGAAATGATCTGAGAAGTGTTCTTTGATCATGTGGTTTCATCTTTGAAAATTTTCTAAATTCTAATGCCTCGAGCAACTAGTACGACTAGTCGCTCCCGGTTGCATACGTTGCGATCCTCACGCTTCCATGATGAGCTTAAGGATCTTCCCATATCCTTCAAGTAGTATCAGAGATAGATTGGACTTTTTGGATACGATCCATAAACTTAGGAAGACTTGTGCTCATTAGGGCTTGTGAAAATTTCATCACATTTTATTCACGCAGCCCTATTTTATGAGTTTTTTCGACTCTGTTTTAAATTTAAACACGAAATTATCAATTAAATTATGTTCTCCATTAATTAAGGAAATTATGGGATTTGAGTTTGTGTGATTTGGAATCCGATTGCTCAAGATATGATCATTTTTATGAAGATATATCCACTGTTTTAGGGATGACGAATCTTGACGTAATTAATGAGTTAGTTACTATTTTGAAATGCCTATAAATGTGTTCTAATCACTTGATTTATGTTATAAATCAAATTATCAAACTTTGGAAAATAACTTTGCATGATTTGGATTTAAAGTGATTGAGATATCCTAATTTTAGTAAGTAGGGGTTACTGCTGGAAATTACATACATACTTGATCATGAACCTTGTGATTGTCATTCAATTAAATTAATAGAAATTAATGGTTAGTTTCCTAGGATAATTATTGATGAATATTTTTGAAATATTTAAAGATGACGATTATTTCCTTGAATGACATTGACCATAAACAACTTGATTATATATGATCGAGATCAGAATTGGTTACATGAACCTTCCAACAAACATTGATACTTTAATAAGATCGGGGATTTGTTTAGAAATCTCCTTACAATGTTAATAAAATATGTTTTGATTATTATTATATGTTATAACTTCAGTTGAAAGACCGATTATCATCTCAAGTACAAAGTGATCCATTGGCATTATCCTGACCTGAGGCGGATATGATGTCTAGTAGGGAAGCGTTGGGGTAGCATGTTGCTCCATGAGCGGTCTGCCCCACTCCCGTCAGAACTAGCCATGACAACGAGTAAGGAAGGGATAATGTTTGAAGCGATCATGATGTATTTTTCTAATCATAAAAGTCCGAAATAATACGTATTTTTGAGATAATGCCATCTTTCAAGTAATAATTAAAAATTATTTGTTGGTTTAATTGATTGGATTAATAATTGATTTAATATGATTAAATGAATTAGATCCAATTAAATACTCTATTATGAATAGAGTTGTAATTCCCTTGGAATAATTAATCATGTGAATATGATTCATAATGATTAATTAAAAATTTGAATGGGATATGGAGGATCACATAAGTGCCATCCATGGTCTTCCCTCAGGGTGAAGGGTTCCGTCGCTAGGGAGTGTATGTAGGATATACCTATCCAAAGTAATAACTCCTTCATACAAGTGCATCTGGATCGGGATCTTTTCTTCTTGAAAGAGTAAGGCCGCATGCGTAATGACTCCAATATCGGGTCCTCATATTATTGGGGCGATATTGGATTGCGCATAGCAAGTTCTAATCCTTTTGATGGTTGGTTCAATTAATGACATGTCAATATCACCTTAGGGGTGGTGGGCCCGGGTTTTAAAGATTGAATTGGGAATGCAAGTTGGATTGCAAGCCAGAATGTGTTCCCGCTTCTTTTTATCCGAGTTACAAGTTCTAATATTATTGGGATGTGACAAAGATAAGAAAGGAGATCCCAGATCTTGCTTGAGATATAATTGTAAGTATATCTCTTACATTGAAAGTGATTCAGGGAATGAACTTTCAGTATTGACAAGACAAGATAATTTTGATCTAAAATTCCTAAAATAAAGTAATATATATATATTTATGCAAATTTCATATTTCAGATAATCCTTCATTAAACCCACTCAATACTAAACTCAATAATGGCCAATAAAATATCATGGATTGCATCCATGATCAAGATATTGTACTTGCACTTGGACACATAATGTATGTGGTTGAAATGTGCAAGTTTTCATCATAATAATGAGGAATGATAATTAAATAGACAAAGGACTACAACCCTAGGGTTTGTATGTCTCATAGTCTTGATTTCTCATCGAATGTACTTTGGAAGTGACATGTTGATGATGATCGTAATTGTCAAATAATCCTTATAAAATCTAAGAATGTGTTTTGGCATACATATGTGCTCTCAAGATTTAATGATGAATGACATGGTTCACTTCATCATACAGAATGGTGGTTCTATAAGAGATGATGTATTCAAAATATTGAATACCTACCTGATTCGAAGTCTTTAAGAGTTAAGATGTATGTAGATATGATGAGTGTCATCATTGTACTATCTATACTCAAGTCATTCTTGAAGCTTCATAATATTCATATTGTATAAATTGAATGAAGCATGTATACATGTTGAAGTACTCCTTTGTCTTGAGCAATGTTCGTTTATAGATGAAATAAGTGCAGTGGAAGCATGGGTCTGATCGAAGCAAGAAGGAAAGTCAAGGAGTTGACTGTACTTTTGTAACTTCCATATGACATCCAAAGAGTTGGATAAATGACAATATTGCAATAAGCCGATGTACTGATAGTGTGACTACCTAGACTATATAGGATCCTTAGAGAAGGACTCGAATAGTGCATCAGAATAATCTATATTTAATCATTGAAATTGACTTTCTTATTTGATAAGATCAAAGTCTGATAATTGTATCTCGTTCTTCTAATAACACTTGCAATTGGTTGCATATATTTTAGAAGACTAGAAAATTTGATCATAAGGTTTAATAGTCATCTACATGGATATTGATGCAATTGTTGCAACAATCTTTATTGGATAGATAGACTTCATATTTTCAATGGGAGAGCCCTTAATCTTATAGAATGTCTCTATGACCTAGATATTAGAATACACTCATTGTTTATTTCTAAATGTTGGAAATAAACATGAATTCTAGAATAGACCTATCATAAAGAGTTATGATGGATATATTTCAGATAATATTCTAACAACTAGTGGACTCTACTAAAATTAGAAAATTAATGTATGGTTCATTAACATTTCTAATGCTGGAAACTAAACCCTTTAAGATCATCAAGAGGGTGAAGATCATTTAATAATGATCTAACATCACACCTTGGACATATGTCTGATGAGATCAATAGACTAGTAAAAGATGAAACTTTAGATTGTCTTAAATTTCAAATCTTACATACCTGTGAATATTGTATTCAAAGTAAAAATGTCCAATGCACCCTTCTCTGAGAATGGTGTTACATGTCAAGGTATTCCGGATCTCATATATATTGATGTATGTGGATCATCTACATCATAATAAACATTAATGATATGTGATATCTTTTGATGATTATTTATGATGTAAGATTTCTTCCTTAGAAACCTCTGAAATGATCAAAAATTTCATTTTATTTGATTTATAATCAATGATTGAAGGAAGATGAAAATGAATTCAATCTAACCTAGGTAGCAATTACCTATTAGATGGATTCAAGGAATATCTTATGGACAAAGGAATATCGTTCCTATATCAATCCTCCTAATGAACCTTAACTCAATAGAGTTGTAGGGAGATACAATTGGATCATATTTGACATGATTTGATCAATGATGAATGTTAGTATAATTACCTATTAGTTTCCAAGGTATATATGTAGTAGAGACTACAATATATATCCTTAATAAGGTTCCATGCAAGTAAGCTGGAATCTAGCACTAGAGGGTGCTACTTCATTAGGAAAATAAAAGATGGTATTGGATACCTACTTTATGACCTTGAGGTTCTTAAAAGATCTCATCTCTAAGAATATGATTCTTATAGGATGACTCTCTTGAGAATAAAGATGAAAATGAAGTGAATGAACTCATTTAATCTTAAGAAGATATCGAGGCTCCTGAAATAAGAAACTAAAAGCACAACTAAAGATGAAACACTAATTCCTCTTCAAATGAGTTTGAGGATGGATTCCATGTGTTAGTTAAGTCTGGAAAATGATCTTACTTCATATGATGAAGCTTCTGAAGATCATGACATGGGAAGAATGATGTTAGAAGTAAAGTTTAAAGTAGACTTCATATACAAGTGTTGTATATGGACCCTCGAGGATCCACCTATAAGGGTAAAACCTATCAGGTGTAAATGGATCTTCAAGAGAAAGAGGTAACCTTATGAGAAGGTAAAGACCTTCAAATCACAACTCATAGCCATGAACTACACATCGTAGAGAAGACATCTCTTGCGATGAGACTTGCTCTCCATTGACCATGCCTAAACTCATCAAATTATTGCTAACTATAGCTACACAACTTGACTATGACATCTTCAAGATGTGAGTCAAGATTGCATTCCTATATGAATACCTCTATAAGGATATTCATATGAAGTAGCCCAAGGCTTCATGTTGAGGAAAGCTAGGTGTGCAAGCTAAAGAACTCCATCTATGGACTGGAATAATATTCTTATAGTTGAAACATTGGATTTGATAAAATCATAAAGGCTATGATTTCAAATAGAATCTTATTGAACTATGTGCATCTTAGTGGGAGTGCCATTGTGTTCATCGTGCTAAATGTAGATAAGATCCTAATCATGTGGAATGATATAATAACGACAATAAGTGTTTTATAGTCTGGCTATTTCGTACCTTGAGATATGATCTCAATGATACCTATTAGATCTTAGTTTTGAAGTTGTTTAGAAGCAAAGAGAAGAGGGTATTGGTACCATCACATTAGTGGTACACCCTGGATGTATTCCAGTCTTGGAAAACCCCAAGGAAGGCTTCCTTCCCTTAAGATAAGGTACTGACCTATCTGAAGGGATAACACCTCAAAGACTTGAGGAAGTGAATGCTATAACTGCTTGTCCTTGTGCATCAGTTACGAGAAGCCGAGTGTACGCTAAATGTGTACAAAAGCCCTATGCCTGCCATGCAGTGGGAGTAGTAAACTGTTACTAATCCTACTATGGAGATAAAACACATGATTGCAGTAATAACAATATCTTCAAAGATGACAAGACTTTAGAGATAGTGATCTCTAAGTCTTATCTTCAAGAAATTACGACTTTATAGATGGAGATCTAAAAGGTCTTACATGCGGATACCTTAAGAGATAGAGATCTCCAAGAATTAAGGATATTCTGATAAGGATAGTAGAAATACTGGTTATAATAATTATTGAGTTGTAGTGTCAAGGACACTATGACCGACAAGATTGAGTATTGGTTGCATATGATGCAACATATGCGAGCGCTGTTACAAGGAGATATGCAAGTGCCATAAAAGGACCTTGTGTAGTCTCTTGGGAACAGAGTTAGTGATTAACTTACCTAGCTATTTTTCTAAATAGCCTATGATTGTCACATGAGTGTGGGTTTAAATGATTAGCCCATTAATGGCTCTTTGAGCTTGTGGGAGATTATTGGACATGCAAGCCCACGATGAGCCATTATGCAATAAATGTTATTGCAAATATCATTCCCTGATATGAAATGAAGAATAACTAATTTGCATAATAGGTCCCTTAGTACAATTAGGGTTATGTACCATGACCATCTTAATAATCATACAACTGTTGATAAAGTTGTAGAATCATAGAGGCCGATTCCTGGATGAATATCTAAAGAGTTAGATTGATGACTCATCAAGAACCGTCAAATGATTATTAAGAGATGATCTCCATCCTGAGAAGAAGATGGCAATCCTTTCTCTAAAGGCTGATATCGAACTGACCTCTTGATGTAGGTCCTCTACGTAGGAATAGTCATTCAGAGGTGTTAGATAAGCTAGGTCAAAGAGTTGACTTAATGAGATCAAGATAACCAAAGACCTTTATCGTATACTGTCATGATATAGGCATACATCCTCTGACTGAAGATAGATGTGTTGCTATATGTCTGAGTATGCACATTTGGCAGACCAATAGGTTGATGACCTAACCAAGGTCTATACACTGACTCACTGGTGTGCATGCAAGGGCATATGAGTAATACAATCTCTTAAAGGGATCATACATGTTCATTTTCTAAACAGGAAGACATGAGCTCACTCTTGAGATATTGGGAAGAACCAAATTCCGTGTACGATCGACTCGCTTTGGAAGCTTGACTGAATTTGTAAGTTTGATATATGATTTTGGAAAGTATATGATCAATAACTGGGTATGATATATACTTTTGGAAAATATATGATCAATTCTTTGGTATGATATATGCTTTTGGAAAGTATATGATCGATACGGACTCCCAATGATCAAACGAGAAACTTAATGATAAAATCCTGAAGTAGATAGTGTAAAATTGACCTCATACTTCGGGTTTATTCCGGGTCTTCCAGTATGCAGGATGCACATGTATTAGGAATACTTGAAGATGATGTGATCATAAACGAGGGAGTGATGAAAGCAGTCTGGATTTTAGCGACCCCTCTCATAGAGAAGTGATTTGATCTTAGTCCTAATGTTGGACCTTGATCTGAATGCGATTCAGATACAATGAGAAGATTAGATCTACGGCTTTGATTTAATAAAACATCTATGGTAGTGTGCAAGATCTGGATTTGAGATGTGATCTCAATATCCAAGTCACTATACGTGGAACAATACAATCGCCCGATCCTTATCTCCAAGTATCCGCAAAGAAAGTGCATTATCCTTGAAAGAGTTCAGGATAATTTCATTGTTGATATATGTATCCAAGCATTGAGAAAATCGATAATAAACTGTGATTTAACAATCATGAATAATATGACTTTGATTTATATTATAAGGAGAGTTATCTAAGACAATTAAATGTGATTTAATTATCAAAGATGTGAATAATGTGAATGTGATTCATATTATTTGGGCACATGAGAATAGGGATCCAAGATGATTAAGTGTGATTTAATTATCATGATATGAATAATGTGGACAGCACTATCCATATTAATTATAAATATATTGCAAAAGTGATTTGTAATATTTAAGAGAGAGCTTATTGTAATTTGTATTTTTTGATTAATTATTGATGTGAATTGGATTCACATTGGATAATTAACTGAAAATGTAATTTACATTTTATCTTGGATTGTGAATGCAATTCACAAATTTCCATTGGTATGATTTTAATGTTCACAAAATAAATTGGATTTATTTTTATGAAATAATTTACAACAAACGTTGTTGCAAATTATTGTGAGATAATGTTGGAATGAGATAATATAATCTCATTGGAAGGAGATTACCACCCACAACAATGGTGGTGGATGGCCACCAACTCCTAATTGGAGTGGGTGGTCGTCCCCCTTGTGGTTGGATAATTATCCCCTTCAAATTATCCAAGATAATTGATATGATTTGAAATTAGTTTATATTGATTATTCAATATATATTTAATTTAACCAAATTAATTATTGTGTTTTTACAACAAAATCATGGCCATTGAAATAAACACAAATCAATCTCAACCATTGATTTTGAGTTTTCCATGAATTGAGATCCATGGACCCAAAAATACTATATAAGAAGAGGCAACCCCTTCTCTTCAAGTTACAAAAATTAATGCTCTCTCTCCCTCTCTCCCTACACGCCAAGACTCTCTCCCACTCTCTCTTGTGGTCATCCACCTTGATGCCCAAGAGAGAGACCGTCGTCGTCGTCGCATCATCGTTATGCTGCTGGAACGTCTGCTCGTGGATCTCTGTCTCCTTCGAAGCACCTTGCTGGAGAAGAAGACGTCCGATCTCATGTGGCGAGATCAGGAGATTCACCAATTGGAACATCAACATGGATTGCGAGGAGCATATGTCTCATCAACACGCTCGCAAGCGTCTGCTCCGTTGGATTGAACTTGAGACAGGAGGTCTCTTCATTTAGAGACTCGATCACAACCACGCTTCAAGACGTAAACCTAATACTTGTTTGTGGTTTAGATAAAATGATCTAAGAAGTGTTCTTGGATCATGTGGTTTCATTTTTGATTTTTTTAAATTCCGCTACCTTGAGCACTAGTACAACTACTCGCTCCTGATCGCATACGATGCGATCCTCACGCTTCCGTGATGCGCTTAAGGATCTTACCATATCCTTCAGTTCGTCCTCCACACCTGTCAGCCGTTGGATCCCCAACCCGCTCTAGATCGTACAACACCGTCCGATTGGGAGCACCATCGACCGTTGATCTTTCTCGTGCAATCTAATCTGAGCTGTCGGAGGTGAACCGTCATCGTCGCACGAGGAGGCACCACGTTTCAAATGGGAGAGCCATTGCCGTTCATCCATGCCTCTTTGGGGGGTATTTTTCTATTTCACCCTGTAGGTTCTTGTATTTAATATTTAAAACTTAAACTTTCATCTATCGTTCATTTACTTTTGTGTATTTTACAAAAGCTCCCAGAAATTTTGTTATTAGCATTCTGGTCCATGATAGCTCACCACATGTGCCGATCCGCGTAAGGTAAGCATTTTATAGGTAGGCCCCTAGGGTTTTATATATTTTGATTTGGCCCGAAAACATTTTATTCCCATTATATTTTTTTATGAAAATTGCAGTATGGTCATAGCACTTCGTTTTATTTTCATATATGCTCCTGCCAGAACATGAATTTTTGTATGTTTGTTGGACTTACTTAAAATAGATACTAATCTCTAAAAATCACCAAAAAATACATGTAGATTCCTGATTGCACCCACTTCCATGCCATGATTTTATTTTTGTAATTTAGGACATTTAGTATTTTTCTAAAAATCGAAAAAGCACCATTATTCCCTGTTTGACTTTAAAAAACTCATAAAAAATATAAAAACATTTTTAAAAATTCTAAAAGATATATATTTTTTATTTATTTTAATATTTTGAGTCTTCAGACCGAAAACCCATAAAAATAAAAAAAAGCCCTTAAAAAATAACCAAACTCCTTTATAAAAATCTATAAAATTCCTAAAAATTCCAAAAATATTGTTTTCTATTTTATAATTTTCTTTATTTTATTATCTTTATATTAAAATTGATTTGAAGAATTTTGTACTTGTTTTGTTATTTTTAATCTTTATTTTAATTTTGGTTATTTATTAAATCATTGATTTGGGATATTTTTTACTTTAAAAATCTATAAAAATTAGCAAAATTTACTAAAAAATCACAATAAAATAAAAAATATTTAAAACCTAAAAATATTAATTCCGTATTTTTATTTATTTTTAGTTCTATTTATATCTCTATTATCTATTATTGCGTATATAGTCTATTTTATTCTACATTACTTATTTAAAAGAAAAAGAATATAAAAATCAAAAAAATTATAAAAAGATAATATAAAATCATAAAACTAAAATAAAAAACTAAAATATAAAACTAAAAAAAATAAAAAATACAAAATTTAATCCCACCCAAAACCATGTTTTGGCTGAGTGTTTAAGAGACATATTGTGATTTGATTTTCTATCTTGCATTGCTCTGCACCATTGCTTCCTGAGTTTGACCCCTATTTGATTGTTACCATACATCTTTAGTAGGGTATAATAAATTTTGATTCACACTATTGTGCTTGACTTATTCATCTTGTGGGTTGATTGCTGAAGCAGCTGAGAAATCTGAGTAGTCGCCTAAGCGACAAGTGAAGCTGATTTGTCAGCTCATTTTAGCGACTTCGATTTTTCACTTTTCAAATGGCGCCGTTTCCAGGGAGCATCGGCTTGTAGAGTGTTTGTCTCTTTATTCACCTAGCCATTTTTTAAATTATTTCCCTTTATTTGATTATCCACTTTTGAATTGTCTGACATCTCTCCTTTTGTCTTCTTATGAGGGACCGTGGACTGAGGAGGATCACCTAGGTGATCCTATGTAGCCTTAGGGATGAGGAGCCAGCTATTCTAACCTAGCCGACAGGAGAGAGCAAGAGGCTCTAGAGAGAGAGGACAAGGCTTATGCATTTTATTTTTCTTGTGAGAGAGAGACTCTTATTTCTGCACTATTAATTTGTAATAATACAAGTATGTTGGACTAGGACACTCGAGGTAAATTTCCAATTGTTTGTTCACTTGGGGGCTCACCGCGTTTTCCTTATTTTCTATCGCCTTGTTTTATTTATTTCTTGTGATTTGTGCTTTTCACCTAATTTTTAATTTTTTGTGGAATGGGCCCTTAGTCTTTAGGCTTGCTTGCTCGTGTAACCTAAGGCCAAACACCTAACTATTTTGGATGCACCTATAGTCTTTGCATTTGTGATGAATCTACGATTCTCATTCTTTATTCTTTTATTTTAGCTCTTTCTTTTGGCAAAACCACATGTAAATACTTGTAAATACAATAACTTAGCATTTTTCATGCCTTTATTTATACCTATTTCTCAAAAATAAAGAATAAAGAGAAAAGAAAAAGAAGCATGTATTTAGAATAAATATAGAGTGACCTAAATCCCAAGAGAAGGTCAAGCGTTGACCTGATCGCAAAAGAAAATAAGTAGAGAGAGATAAGGGTGCACGATGTATTATACATATCACATATACTTGTACAAAATATACATTTATTACAAAGCACAACTATTTTATTCTTTTACATACTTATATAGCATTAGAAATAATATAAAAATAAAATAAAAATCATAAAAACAAAAAAAATAAAATTATCAATTCCTTGTACAAAATACATATGTATATAATATGATAACTATTCATTTTACAGCTGTAACTAATTTCTAAAATAAAATAAAAATTATTTGGTATTCATTAAATTATTATGTAAATAAAAAATATAAAATAATTTTTTTTTGTAAAAATAATAAAATCAAAATACTTGTACATAATACATAGGTAAATTATACATGTATATAATACTATATAACGTATATACCTTATTTTTATTTTGATATAAAATAATTTAAATTCATTTACTTTTTTTATTTAAATTTTCTTGTATTTTTTAAATCCCGATTTCTCATTGGTCCACCTGGGATTATTGACCCCGGTCAACATCATCCCCTAGCCGGGTTGGGTTGCCATCCACCTCACAGGAGCTCCTTCTCCAATTTCTAGCGCCCTGACCCAACCACCTTTGGCTTCGATTTCTATGCCAAACTAAAGCCCTCATATCCACGATCCTCGTAGATCCCTAGGCGCAGCTGGATCTCCCTAGGGTTCCGCTCCACACTCCGATCTTCTTGGACCTTCGAGCATCCTATAAATGCACTCCTCCACCTCCTGTGCTCTCTAGCTCGTCCCTCGTGCCACCATAGACCCCTAGATCCCTTCAGTGAAGTAACCACCCTCATAGGAGCAACTTAGGATCCTTCGGAGATGCCTGGAGGCTCGTAGCTCAAGACGCAGGTGGAGCTTCGCTGCATGAAGCCTCCCAGCCAGCCGTAGCTCGATTGAGGCTGAGACCCAGTCATCCACCTTCGCATAGAGCTTCTGAGTTTGCCTGAGTCCTCAGGTAGCTTCCTTACCCCTGCATTTTCCTTGCACGTCGATTTTTTGTTTTGCCCATTCCCGATAGTCCTCTGCTCCAACCAGCTGGTCAGAGCTTTACTACCCACCGTCTTCTGCACGGATCTACCCCACGACTAACCACACACCTTCTTACAAACCTACCCACCTTAGCCTCACCCATCATCACGAGATTAAGGATTGGACCTCCTTCCACTGCCTTTACTGGAGGCCGAACCTCATCCACCATCGCTTCCTTCATTTTTCTTGCAAAATAACCCATGCCAGAGCTTTGTCTTCGAGCATAGCACCCTTTGCAGATACTGGTTTGCACGAGGAGCCCCCTTTGAATCCCCTACTTCTCCAGCGGAGCAATCTAGGAGGAGCTTCACCACCACACACATCCGATCGTTGTCATCCTCATCATAGCCCACCACAGGATGCGCAACACTTCTACGACACTGCCGGACTCCTTGGCTACCTCATCGGAGAGACAAATCTCCTCTCTTGCTCGGCTGAAGTTTGCTTGGGACGTGTTCTTGCAGACCTTCTTCCCACTATCGGATGAGCACACTTCTGCCAAATCAGATCAGTGCTGCCCGACAGTTGTTGCCTTCGAGTCGTTAGATCAGAAACCTGGTGCATCTGACATGCACACCCGTGATATTCTCCTCAGACCGTCAGATCCACCTGGGCATCCATCAGAGTCGTACATCAGCGCCCCCTCCCGCATGTGCCACGTGCCCCATTGGGTACATTTCATTTTCCGCCTTGCATGTTTCAATATTTAGCTTTAGTCCTTTAAATAAATTGTGTAGTTAACGACATTTACAGTTTGGACCCTATATTTTTATTATTTACATTTTAATCCTTCCGATTTGGAGTCACGTGTTCCCACATGCTTGTTTGGGACATTTGCAACTTCTTTCATATACTTTTATGTTGTTATTAAATGAAGGATTAAGTTTTTATAATTGCATCTATGCCCCTCTGAGCCGGGATCATGTGCGGTGCATGTGTTACGTGAAATGTTTCCATTATGGGCCCTATGCTTTATTATCCTATTGTGAGTTTGGTCCCAAAACTTGAAATATTTTCTTTTAGGTCCTTGTGAACTGTATTTAACTCCTTGCCTTTCATTGGACTTAATAAATATTAAATTAACTCTAAAAATTACCTAAAAATTACATTTAGTTCCTGTTAGTGAGTAGGATTTATTATAATTTTTGTGATTGATTTACTTGCATTTTTTACTTTTAAATATTCAAAAATTCCTAAAAAAGACTCTATTTGTGTTATAAAAATTATAAAAATTTGAAAAATATCTTAAAAATTCCACAAAAATTCTTGTGTTTATCTTTTATTGTTTTTTAACTCCAATATTGATTTTGTTTGAGAAATATTTACAAAAACCCTAAAAATCACAAAACTACCAAAAACTTATAAAAATCATATAAAATCAAAGAAAAAAATCTAAAAATTGCATTTTTCAGTTTCTGTTTATAACCTTTTATTCCTATTTTATCATGAAATTGTTATCCGGGACTTGGGGCTTTAAGTATTTTTAATTTGTAATTTGGTCCTTACTATGCATTGTTTTGCATTTTTGAAACTGCTTGACTTTTAAAAATCACAAAAACATTTAAAAATTATCTAAAAATTACCAATTAACACCCAAAAATATTTTTACTTTAATTTTCTGAGCATTTTTTTATTTTGAAAAATACAAAAATAGGGTTATGTGTGCCTTGTGTGTTTTATGATTGTTTTGTTTTATAAAAATTAAAAATTTAAAAAAATCAAAACCACTAAAAAATTGTTTTCTTAGATATTTGACTACTTAGTTTTTAAATCGTGCTCCTTGTATTCGACCCTGGTTGCTATACCAGGTAAATAAAATAGCAAACCACTGACATTTGATTACTTGATCTTCTTTAGTGGTTATCTTTTCTTATTGGCCGTGCTGAGTGATTTGGGTCACAACGACCATTGTTTATTTACATACTTAACTCTGGCCTCCTGGCCAATCATCAGAATGGCACCGTTGCCAGGGAGCACGACTTAGTAGTTAGATTTCAGTTTTAATTTATTTTTATCTATCTGCTGTAATTATTTTCTGACCTCTCTCCATTTCACTTTTTGTGCGAGGAACTGCCCAAGGATGAGTCGGATCGCTTTGCAGGAGACCACATCTAAGGAGGAGTAGAGGAGGAGAGAAGGTAGTTACATTAGATGGATATTTTATTTTGCCAAAAACTATTTATTGTAATATTTAGACTCTCTTGAGACACTTGGACTCTCTTGTTTGATTCGGGATCTGTTTCGTCGAGTGCTGGTGCACTCGGGGGACCTCATCGCAGCTTTTCCATGTTTTTTTGCTTTTCTTTCTATTTGACTCCTGAGGTTTTGGCCCTTAGATTTAGGACTTCTATCTGATTGTGCTTGTAATTAGCTAAGGTCCCACCATTTAATTGCTTATCTGCTCCTATAGAACGTAATTGGACTTGGCTAAAATAAATCTAAAAAAGTTAATATATTGGGATTAGAGACCACGTGCCGAGAGAGGCCATATACAATGCTGGTAGGACCAATTGTTGTGGGCACCGATCGGCATCGAAGATCGGACTCCGATCTCTCTACCAGATAGTTAGCTATTGTTCTTTATGATATTAAAGTTGTTCATCTTATGGTGATTTCCTTGTGCATCATATAGGTAGTTTACTTCTTGTCTTTTATTTTATGCGTGGATCACCCTGCACGTAGAGTGCTGGAGCAAGGTATGCATTTCTGTCTCTGCATGCATCATTGTGTTTGATCGTGCATCGACTTTTCCGACTTCCTCCCCTTGTTTTATTGGACTCAAAATAACAAAGGAAATCGGAAAATTCATTAGGCATTTTTTTATTCAGTAAAATACATAAAAAGCAACAACAAAATAAAATTTGGGACTGCTAATGCAAACTTGACCTAAAATCGATCTCGCATAAAAATCTTTGTTTTAGGGAGAGTCACCCCCTCCTTGTTTGATTTATCTGCAACGAGAAAGCAACCCTCACACTAGGATAGAGCCATACTCGATCTCTCTTTAGACTACTCGTGTCGTGGTTAGTTGTTCTCCAATGACTATTTCACTGGGTAGACAGTAATCGACTAGGGACTTCCTTAGCAGATTGGGTAGATCGGGTAGTCGGTAAACGGTCCACACCCACACTGGCTAGGAAACACTAATTGTGAGATTCGGGACAATCTCCTGGGAGTACTGGGTTCCCAACAACTCGCTTAGTCATTTTGATAGATTGATTGGTCACCTTAATAAAATTTGGCAAGGTTAACGACCGATGTTTCACGGTTGTCATCTTGCGTTGCGTAGGTGAACATGGGGTTTGATTTCTCATCTTGATTGCATTCCAGATCCAATCGTCATAAATCCCCACATCACTATGATGGGAAGGAGGCCCCTTAGGTTACCTTTGATAGCACCGCTTTTGAGCACTCCTCTCCATTCATCTAGGGTAGCTTAAGAGAGCTAAGACCTGCTCTCTAAACCCGACTTCGCTACCACATTGTTCCCCTCGACCACCCTTCTTCTTTACCTAAGGTTACAGAGCATAGGCCATCACAATTATTCGTACATTTGACAACACCTGAGTTGGGGTCTTTTGCATTTGTAGAGACCGGAGAGATGGCTAGCAGTGAGAACAGTACCGACGAGCAGTTACATGCTTATTCCTATGTGTTAGATCATGTCGCCATCAACAATACCTTGATTGCTTCCATGGAGACTATGCAACATCAGATTCAGGTCCAGGGAGTTTTTATGGATAAGGTAAGGAGAAAGCTCACGCAAATGCGAGCCAATAGAGCAGAGTCGTAGAGACCAGCTGGTGGAGAGATACTAGGAGCTGGAGGAGGAGACAAATGCCAGGATGACTAGCAGGAGCCAACCAGACCAACATGTACGATGAGGCAGTTGCACAACCCTTGTGCAACCCTCACCCACATATGGATCCAAGTGCCAGAGATCCTGGGCGACTTCGAGCTTCACCACCAGACGATTCAGTTATTGCCTAGATTCCATAGGCTAGCCAGCGAGGAGCCTCGTCTCCATCTGTAGGAGTTTGAGATGATTTGTTGCACTGTCCATGACAGACTTGTGGACGAGGATACTATCAAGTTGATTGCCTTCCCATTCTCTTTGGTTGACAGAGTAGCCTACTGGCTGAGGCACCTAGGGAGGGTAGTCACTACATGGGAGCAGTTCTAGACTGAATACTTGAACAAGTACTATCCACTCAGCCGGACCAATGCAACATGAACGATTATCAGCAACTTCACGATGATCCCAAATGAGCAGTTCCATGAGGCTTGGGATCTATTCAGAGAGCTCGTTGACCGATGTCCACATCATGGGATATCCAAGCCCAACCTTGTTCTGAGCTTTTTCTGTGGGCTGACACTGGAGCTGTAGGGGCTAGTGAACGCCTCGTGTGGAGGGTCCTATTTGCCAAGGACGAAGATCATGTCTGGGCCATCTATGAGGAGATGGAAGAGAACTATACAATGATGTCTTAGACCTGCGTCTACACTCAGGGGAAGCCCCTCCCATAGGTGATTTCATATCAGAAGATTGCATGCGTCGACGCCGGTCCCTCCACTTCTTTGACAACAGCAGTACTCGCCGAGTCTTCAGTTGCCGATATGGGCATTATCAACCAAAAATTGGATCGCATCGAGATTATAGAGAAGAAGTAGAGCCAAGAAATGGACAAGCTCAACAAGCTTGATGAGATCGCCCAGACCTTAAGTCACCTAAAGACCCAAATCATGTATCTCCAGGTGGGATAGACAGCTTCTCAACCCCATCTCAAGTCATGGGCCGATCCAGGGAGCAGCTCTAACAAACCATCTTCCTCATATCGCCAGGTTCACCATGTCCAGGCATAGCTGATTCAGTAGCTCCAGCACTACCAGCAGCCACCACCATCTTCAGACACTCAGATGGTGGTCGACCAGTAGGATCAGGCATTGGCAGCTCTTCCCCCTCTACACCTTGAGCAAGAGACATTGACGGAAGTCAATGGGATCTGGTACTCCCAGTAACAACCTCAACCCAGGATTCGTCATGACCATCCCGGCTTTCGATGGTCCACTGGAGGTACCTCTTCCCAACAGCAGCCTCCAGCTCAGGTAGGGCAGAGTAGCCAGCAAAAACAGTCCCAATACTCCCACTAGTAGTACCACCAGTAGGGTCCTCGTCCCCACTATTAGGAACAGTAGTGGGGGCAGCAACCTCAGCCACATTACTCCCAGCCTCCTTCTCACTACTAGCAGCAACAGTAGACTCATCCTCATTTCCAGCGAGGCAACCCGTCCAGTTCTCATGCACCAGTCTATGAGAACCCAACCCTTGATGACCTTGCCTACTTACTCTCTGATCAGCAGGCATCCTTCCGGCAAGAGATGGCGAGTTTTGATAGGAAATGATGGAGATTATCAAGGGAAAGGCCACCATACACGCTCAAATTAAACCTAACCCGAACAATCTGAAGAGGAAATCTGAGCAGGTACAATTTACAAAGACCACCACTCCTAGTGTTGGATGATTATTCTTCTTTTATATTTGATGCTGATTTTTGTGACATTTAGGAGCGGTAGGATGCTAGATGGCGGTGACTTGTCTGAGCGACATCCCGATGCAGACTCTAGAGCGCCAAATGAGGATGGAAGTGGTGTTGATGTCGCTTGTGATGATGACGATGATGGTGGTGGTGGCACTAGACGATGATACTGAGGATGTCGTAGTCCCAAATGCAGACGGTGGTGCTGATGCCACCATTTCAGATGCTAGGCCAAAGTGTGATGCTGATGCTACAAGATTAGATGCTGTGGGTGTTACTGATGCCACCAAATTTCCTTCTATTGTTCTAACTTGTTTTGTATCAGAGGGCAGTTATAGGAAAACACAAAAAAATGGAAAAATTAAAATAAAAAATATGAATAAAGGAAAGGTTTCTGTATCTCATGTGAGGTCATCTATTTTGCATGATGATCTTAGTATGGATTATAGTCTACTATATGCAAAAGAACCTATTCCTGGACCTCATCTCTTTGGAGAGAGTCCATCCATACCCTTCCCTCAAGCACTCTGCTTAGGAAAGGGGACCAAAAAAGAAAATCCCAAAAAGAAACATCAGTTAGAGTTCAGTGAGAAGATAATTGACAGATTCCATCTATGACTGACTCTACAGGAGGAACTTGAGCACATTCCTCTTTTCCAGAAGAATTTGAGAGAGAAGACCACCATCTGCAAGAAGAAGAGGAACCGTAATGCAGAGATCCATGTGCTTACTCGTGCCACATGCTTCGCTATTCAGAATCGATTGCCGGCCAAGAGACCTGATGCATGAGCTCCGTATGTCAGATGCCACATTCATGAACAACGATTTGATTGTACCCTATTAGACAATGGCTCTTCGATTAACCTTCTTCCGCCTGCCTTACTCGACCAATTCGAGTTTGGACCTCTTAGACAGTGCAGGACAATCCTTCAGTTTGTTGATATATCTGTCAAGAGGATGAAGGGGTTACTTAAGGACGTTGTCGTCACAATTCAGGGCCTGAAATTCCATGTGGACTTTGTTGTATTGGACATGGAGATCCCTGAATCTGTGATAGATACCCCCATCATTTTAGGATGACCTTTCTTTGCCATAACAAAGGTTGTGTCCGATCATGATAGAGGGAAGCTATACTTTGTGTCGATGTAGAAAGTGTACAAATAGAGACGATCGAGGAGACCAGAACTAGAGATTCAACTCGCTAAGAGAAGACGAGTGATTCATAGCAGATGATAGATGCAAAGCTAGATGTCCACCAGGAGTGTGATTTTGTGATCACAGATGATGATGCAGTTTGGACAGACCCAACAGCACGAGCTCTTGTCACACCTCCAGACACTGCAGATTTATAGATTCCAGCTAATGAGAGCCCGAAGAGCACACTCATGGAGCAGGACACCTTAGAGACTGATGATCATGGTTAGGATGGCAAGGCATATTTTGTTTCATGTTATTCCTATTCAGATCCCTTGGACGCGGCCACTGATTTTGATTGGCAGGAGTTCGATGATTATTTATCGTGTATTGTGTCCACAAAGCTAACAACTAGGGTGGAGATAGAGCCAGGACAATTGACATATATACCAGCTAGGCCATCTTCATCAGATTCACACATTCAGCGAGTGTTATCCCATGTAGATTTGGTAGCTTTCACGCAGACATTCCAGAAGCCAGATTTGTCAGCTCTCACTTTTCCATAACTGAAGACCTTGCCGTAGAGTATGAAGTATAGATTCCTTGCAGGTGGGCCAGATATGTTCCCGGTCATTATCTCAACAGATTTGGCTGAAGACCAAGAGTCTCGTTTGATGGAGGTTCTTGAAAGAAACCGCAAGGAGATTGGGTGGAGTGTAGATGATCTCCAGGGGATAAGTTCGGCCCTGTGCTCCCACCACAATTATCTTAAAGAGGACACCAAGCCATCGTGTGAGTTCCTGCAACGACTGAACCGAAATCTTCTAGATGTGGTCATGAAGGAAATTTTGAAGTGGTGGAACACCGATTTTATCTACTCCATCTTCGACTCCAAATGGGTTAGTCCATTGCATGTGGTACCCAAGAAGAGGGGTATCACCACCATTTTGAGTGAGTCTAGAGAGGAGATAGCTACCCGAGTACCCACTTCTTGGAGGGTCTGTGTGGACTACAGATGATTGAATCAGGCCACCAAGAAGGATCATTTCACACTGCCATTTATTGATCAGATTATTGAGAGGCTAGTTGGGAAGAGTCACTACTATTTTCTTGATGAGTACTCGGGGTACAATCAGGTGTCCATAGCACCCGAAGACTAGGAGAAAACGTCATTCACTTGTCCGTTTGGGATGTATGGTTTTAGACGGATGGTCTTTGGCTTTTGTAATGCCCCGGCTACATTCCAAAGGTGCATGCTTTCCATCTTTTCGAACATGGTGGGTGACTATTTAAAGGTCTTCATTGATGACTTTTCAGTCTATGGCAATGGGTTCGATGCTTGTCTTGACTGCCTAAATCGTGTACTTCAGTGCTGCATAGAGATCAACCTTATATTATCTTGGGAGAAGTCATTTTATGATGACTCAGTTGACAGTGCTTGGCCAAATCATCTCCAATAGGGGCATGGCGGTCAATCCGACCAAGGTGGATATCATCAAGAAACTCAATTCACCGTCCAATTTATGTCAGTTGCAATCGTTTCTAGGGCATGCCGGTTTCTACCGACGGTTCATACAGGACTTCAGTTGTATTACCCGACCGCTTACTGATTTAGTGACGAAAGACACCGAGTTCATTGTAGATGATAAGTGTCTGGCATCATTTGAGACTCTCAAGGGACTAGTTGTTCATGATCCTATCCTTTAGCCACCAGATTGGTCTCTCCCATTCGAGATCATGATGGACGCTTTTGATTTTGCCATAGGGATTGTGCTTGGATAGAGGAGGGATGGATTGCCTTTTGCCATTCACTACGCTAGCAGGACTTTGGATGCTGCTCAGCGGAATTACACCGTGACTGAGAAGGATATGCTAGACGTAGTCTTTGCTTTGGATAAGTTCAGATCATACATTCTTGGATCTAGAGTGACCATACACACAGATCACATCGCCATCCGATACCTCATGGCTAAGAAGGATGCCAAAGACAGAATGACCAGATGGATCCTTCTACTCTAGGAGTTTGACATAGAGATTAAGGATAAACCAGGAGTCATAAACGTGGTGGTGGATCACCTCTCCCCCTTAGAGAACCTTGAGTATTCTTATCAGATCACACCTATTATAGAGATCTTCCTAGACGAGGTAATTCTTGCTATCACCTCGCTTCCATGGTATGCTGACATTGTGAACTATCTTGTTGCCAAGAAAGTTCCACAAGGTTGGCTTAGATAGCAACTTGAGACCTTCCTTGCAAAGGCTAAGTCGTACCATTGGGAGGATCCCTCCCTTTATTATGAAGAGGGGGATAGTGTCTGGTGTCAGTGTATTCCTTAGGAGGAGCACCACAACGTCCTCACTTACTGCCACAAGCTTGAGGCGGAAGGACATCATTCTGGGAGACAGACAACATAGAAATTTCTCCAATCCGACCTTTGGTGGCCTACCCTCTTCAAGGATTTGATGAATTCATGAAGAGGTGCACTAACTGTCAGAGGATGAGCACTTGTGGACAATGTGATATGATGCCGATGTAGCCCATTCACTTCTGTAAGGTTTTTGACGCATCGATTTCATGAGTCCATTCCCTAAGAGTTAGGAATTTCAGTACATTCTACTTGTTGTAGATTATGTGAGTCGTTAGGTTGAGGCCATCCCTGTCCGAGCCACAGATGCTAAAATCTTGTGCAGATTTTTAAGGAAAAATATCATTTCACGGTTCGGGATACCTGGAGATTTGATATCTGATGGGGGACTCACTTTATCAATGACAAGGCAAGGGCCCTTACTAACGAGTTCAGCATTGACCATCGAGTTGCCACTCCATATCACCCTAAAACTAATGGTCTTGCCGAAGTATCGAACATGGAGATCAAGACTATATTGCATAAGGTCGTCCGCCCAGACCGAAAGGATTGATCACAACTTTTGGACTCGATCTTGTGAGCATAGAGGACTTCCTTTAAGACACCTTTGGGTACATTTCCCTTACATCTCGTTTATGGCAAGCCATACCACTTACCTATGGAAATCAAGAACAAGTCACTTTCGACGGTTACAGAGTTATTATTGGATCCTAAGAGCGTAGGAGATCAAAGGATAGCAGAATTGGCAACCCTGGAGGAGTTGAGAGATACAACCTTTCGAGTAGCCTACAATACAAAGATAAAGTGAAGATATGTCATGATTCTCACATATAAAGCAAATGGAAGGGACCTTACTTGGCCAGAAAGGTGCACGACAACATAAGCATTGATATATCTGAGTTGTCATTTGATTCCATCTTTCAAGTTAACGGTCAGCATCTGAAGCCATATCTTGATCATGATTCGCTGATCGTTAACGTTGCCCCTATTCATTTTGCATGAGGTATGGTCTTTGACTCACATCATTTGCATCTCATGTGTGATTATCAATTCTTCTTTGCAGTTGTATAGATCCATATTGTCCATATCATCCATTCTTTTTGTCTGACACTTCGTCTTCATCTTGTGATATGCTATACTTAGGGGACACTTTGCCCTAAGTATAAGGGGTATCAGACCTGTGATTATCCATTTGATTTCATTACCTCTGTTTTTGCTGCCTATACTTAGGGATATTTTACCCTAAGTAGAGGGGAGGTAACACCTATACATCCTACTCCTCGATTTCCCCCCTTGTGTACAGACTTCTATACTTAGGATTATTTGATCCTAAGTATAGGGAGATCACCGACCTCTATTCATTACATTCTTTCATTCATCGCTATAGTATAGCATCCTTTTCACTTCCCAATACTCAATACGAGTTATTTCTTCCTTTCATAGCTCTTTGATCACTCTAAGGACATCGTTCGAGCTAAGTATAGAGGGGTGTCGTATATATTGTATGTATACTTTAGCCATAACTCGTACTTTGTGTGAATGTGTTAATACTATGGCTAAAAATCGCAAAACTAGAAATCACAAAATTTGTAAATTTTTTTCTTGCACATAAATATTTGTAAATATCCTTTTGTAAAAGTTATTTCTATACAAACTTTTGTAAAAATGATTTTGATTATAAAATTTTTGTAATTATTTTTGTATCAAAATTACGTATATAGTACAAAAGTTTTGAAAAATGTTTAAAAAGTAAAAGTTTGCAAAAATTTGTTTGTAAATGTTTATAAAAATATTTTCCAAAACTTCTCCTTTCTTGCAATGCGATTTTTACCCAACAGACCTTATAAACTTTGCCAATTACCTCCACAACCTTTGAAACAACCTAATTCCCCCCTCGACCCTGTAAACTTGCCAACTCTTACCCCGTGAACCCTCCGGGTAATCTGTTTGAAGCCCGTGGGAGGTTCTTGGGGTAATTTACAAAGTTGATGGGGGTAATTACATTGTCCTAAAGGTCGTAGAGGTAATTTAAAAAGTTTATAGGGTTTGTTGGGTAAAAATCCCTTCAAAAATTCCCATAAAAATTTGAGTATTTTGAAAAATGTTCCACAAAAAGAGTTTTTGTATATATTTGCATGTACATTCATTTGGATCATAGTTGACATTTCAACTAGTCTGGAATTAAATTGAAAAATGGAGCTTGGTTAAGACCTTAATCCAGTTAACTTCAGAGGAACCTTATAGGATTTGGGGTTAAGACTTTTCAGGTCCTTAAGTGACTTAATTATTTGAGTCCACTAGGCTATGTTCACATGTCATCTTGATGTGCCTAAGGAGAACACTTAACGACGCACGCATGACTCTCAGAGACAATGACTTGACTTGGACACACACCTTACACGTAGCTAAACACAGATGAGGTGATGAGGAGGCATAATTCTTTGGCTTGGGGTAGCATATGAGGGTAGTACAACTAGCCGGAACCTCTCATCTTCCTATAGGGAGGGATGTGCATCTCAACCTGGTCTAGTGGCATTGAGGTCTAACAACAAGAGTCTATGGGTTGCGATATAGCTTCAAAAGAGGGATAGTCTACTAGCTCAAGAGGAAAAACTCCTTATGTACATGCTGCACCATGTGAATATGTTGTATATATGCATATAAAAAATGTACAAAAATAAGAAAAAATCCAAAAAAGAGGACATACCTGATTGAAATCAAAATGCCTGCTGGAGGGTATATGGTGAATAAGAAAAGCTTACGTATTCCACCTTATCATCTCATGGAAGCTTGCAGCTGGAGACTTAGCTACACTGGCTTTGCTCCAAGGGATACGTGGCTACACTGGTCACTGTCCATTCTCTTCTTTCCCCTCTTCTTGATCTGGTTATACTTGAACTTAGAAGGGAATACCCCGCTCCTCGAGGAAAGAGTTGCTAGGCTGGGGGATTAGAGTTACCTTGTTGAGGGAGGCTGTTTCTTTGCCATTTCTGAGGTGGGGAGCTACATATCACTTACACATTACTAGGAAAGTTTCATAGTCTTGTTCTTACCAGGTTATTAAGGAGTCTTGACCATAGAACTGTGGAACTTAGAGGATGTTGAGTCCTAAACCTATTTCCCAATATGGTTCCGCCAAATTAATTATCCAAAGGTCTGATTGAGCTCCATACTCCAATTTAATGAAGATAAGTGTAATAATTAGCTTTGATTCCTTCTTTTTTCTTTTCTTCTCTTTTGCACTTCTTTTTCAAATAAGTGTTTGCTAAGGGACTAGCAAAGGTAAAGTATAGGGGGATGATGAATCTACGATTCTCATCTTTATTCTTTTATCTTAGCTCTTTCTTTTCGCAAAACCACTTGTAAATACTTGTAAATACAATAACTTAACATTTTTGCATGCCTTTGTTAATAATGCATAATTAGTACCTATTTCTCAAAAATAAAAGAATAAATAGAAATGAAAAAGAAGGATGTATTTAGAATAAATATGGAGTGACCTAAATCCCAAGAGAATGTCAAGCCTTGACCTGATCGCAAAAGAAAATAAGTAGAGAGAGATAAAGGTGCACTATGTATTGTACAAATCACATATACTTGTACAAAATATATATTTATTACAAAACATAAGTATTTTATTATTTTACACACTTATATAGCCTTAAAAATAATATAAAAGAAAATAAAAATCATAAAACAAAAAAAATAAAAATAAAATCAGCAATTCCTTGTACAAAATACATATGTATATAATACAATAACTATTCACTTTACAACCCTAACTAATTTATAAAAATCAAATAAAAGTTAGTTGATATTCCTTAAATTATTGTGTAATTAAACAAAATATAAAATAAAAGAATTTAATAAAAAAATAATAAAATAGAAATACTTGTTTATAATACATAGGTCTATTATACCTGTATATAATACTATATACTATATATATACCTTATTTTTATTTTCATAGAAATAATTAAAAATCACAGAAAAATATCTTATAAAATAGTATTTTTTTATTTTGTATACTTTTTAATTTTAATTCATTTCTTATTTTTAATTCAATTTTCTTGTATTTTGTAAATCCTGATTTCTCATTGGTCCACCTAGGATTGATGACCCCGGTCAACGCCATCCCCTAGTCAGGTCGGGTCGCCATCCACCTCGTCGGAGCTCCTTCTCCATTTTCTAGTGCCCTAACCCGACAACCTTTGGCTTCGATTCTTGTGCCCGATTAAAGCCCTTATATCCACGATCCTTGCGGCTCCCTAGGCACAGACAGATCACCCTAGGATTCCGCTCCACGCTCCGATCTTCTTGGACCCTCGAGCATCCTATAAATACACTCCTCCGCTTCCTGTGCTCTCCAGCTCGTCCCTCACACCACCACATACTCTTAGATCCCTTTAGTGAAGTGACACCCACAACATGAGCAACTTAGGATCCTTTGGAGATGCTTGGAGGCTCGTAACTCAAGATGCGGCCAGAGCTCCGCATTATGAAGACTCCCAGCTAGCTGCAACTCGGTCGAGGCCAAGACCCAGTCATCCACCTTCGCCTGGAGCTTATGAGCTTGCCTGAGTCCTCTGATAGCTTCCTTACTCCTGCATTTTCCTTGCACGTTGATTTTTCATTTCGCCCATCGTCGTCGGTCCTCTGCTCCGACCACCTGGTCGGAGCTCCGCTACCGACCATCTTCCGCACAGATCTACCCATCGACTCACCCCACACCTTCTTACGTAACCTAACCACCTTAGGCTCTCCCATCATAGCGAGATTAAGGATGGACCTCCTTCCCCCACCTTCGTTGAAGGTCGATCCTCATCCACCGCTGCTTCCTTCATTTTTCTTGCAAATTAACCTTTGCCTGAGCTTCGTCTTTGAGCATAGCACCCTTTACAAGTACTGGTTTGCACGAGGAGCCCCCTTTGGACCCCATACTGCTCCGGCGGAGCAGCTCTAGGAGGAGCTTCACCACCACACACACCCGACCGTTGTCACCCTCATCGGAGCCCACCACCGGATGCACAACACTTCCACGACACTACCGGACTCCTTGGCTATCTCATCAGAGCGACGGATCTCTGCTCTCACTCGATTGAAGTTTGTCTGAGATGTGTTCCTGCAGACCTTCCTCCCACCGTCGGATGAGCACACCTCTGCTAGATCAGATCAGAGCTTCCTGACAATTGCAGCCTTTGAGCTGTTAAATCAGAGCCCTGGTGCATTTGAAACGCATGTCTATGACATTCTCCTCAGACCGTCAGATCCACCTAGGCATCCATTAGAGATGTATGTCAGCGCCTCCCTCACGCGTGCGCCACGTGCCCCCGTTGGGTACATTTCATTTTCCACCTTGCATGTTTCAATATTTAGCTTTAGTCCTTTAAATAAATTGTGTAGTTAAAGACATTTGCAGTTTGGATGTATATTTTTAATATTTGCATTTTTGTCCCTCCGATTTGGAGTCATGTGTGTCCCCATGTGATTGTCTGGGATATCTACAACTTCTTGCCTGCACTTTTATGTTGTTTTTAAATGAAGGATGGAGTTTTTATTATTGCATCTATGCCCCTGTGAGCTTGGATCACATGCAGTGCGTGTATTGCATGGACTTTTTGCATTATGAGCCCTATGCTTTATTAGCTTGTTGTTTGTTTGGTCCCGAAACTTGAAATATTTACTTTTAGGTCCATGTGAACTGTGTTTAACTCCTTGCCTTCTATTAGACTTAATAAATATTAAATTAACTCTAAAAATTACCTAAAAATTACATTTAACTCCTGCTAGGGTGAAGGATTTATTTTTAATTTTTTTGAGTTGATTTACTTGCATTTTCTATTTTTTAAAAAAATTAAAAACCCCTAAAAAAGACCTTGTTTGTGTTATAAAAATTATAAAAATTTGAAAAATGTCTTAAAAATTCACAAAAATTCATGTGCTTGTCTTTTATTGAGTTCTAACTCCAGTATTAATTTTGTTTGAGAAATCTTTATAAAAACCTAAAAATCACAAAATAACTAAAAACTTATAAAAATCATATAAAATCAAAGAAAAATCTAAAAATTGTGTTTTCAGTTTCTATTTGTACCTTTTTATTCCTATTTTATCATAAAATTATTATCTAGGACATTGGGGCACCTTACGTATTTTTAATTTGCAATTTGGTCCTGGCTGAGCTCTGTTTTGCATTTTTGAATCTGTTTGACATTTAAAAATTCACAAAAAACATTTAAAAGTTCTCAAGAAATTATCAAAAACACTTCAAAACTTTTAAATCCCAAAAATACATTTACTTTAATTTTCTGAGCATTTTTTTATTATTTTGAAAAATACAAAAATAGTCTTGTGTGTGCCTTATATTTTTGTGCTTGTTTTGTTTTATTAAAAATTAAAAACTCAAAAAAAATAGAACCAATAAAAAAATTATTCTATTAGAGATTTGACTACTTAGTTTTAAAATCGTGCTCCTTGTGTTCAACCTTGGTCGCTATACCCGATAAATAAAATAGCAAACCACCTACATTTGATTGGTTCATCTTCTTTAGTGGTTATCTTTTCTCGTTAGCCGTGCTGAGTGATTTGGGTCACAACAACCATTGTTTATTTGCATACTTGTCTCTAGTATCTTGGCTAATCATCAGTTTGGACTTAGTATAATTAATTGTTGAACACCTAGTCTTAAAACCATGCACCGCGAGAACACTCCATACAACACTTGCAGGACCCATTGTGGTGGGCATTGAGGAGGTTCCAAGACGGGGCCCTAGGTTTTATTCTTGGTATTTCGCATTTGGTTCTTCACGCATAGCAATTGCCTGCTTAGGATGATTTCTGTGTGCATATCGACATATAGTATAGGTTTAAAAATTATTGTTTTGCATCCTGCATGGAGAGAGCTGGGAAGCACTGTAAGTCTTCCAACTGATCATTCATCGTTTAAGCACTAAGGTGAGATTTCCATCTTAGTATCACCTTGCATTCCTTTTTTTGTTATCTCCCTCTGTTTTTAGATCACACAAAAATCAAAGAAAATACAAAAGCGTTAGGCGCTTGTATTGAATCTATTCAAAGCAAGTGATAACACAGAAAAATAATAAAAGGGACTGCTAAAAATACTCGACCTAAATAAAATTGATTAATTGGATTCATTGCCTTGGATGTGTAAAGCCCTCATTTACTTCTGGTTTCATTGGAAGATCTCCTTCCCTATGACGGAGCGTTATCGTAAGGAATAGAACCCAAAACCCAGTCTGTGGCTGCCTTGTGTATCGCTTGGATTTCAGAAGTATTGGTGCTTATGTCGTACGTAGAAGAGAAGGGCTTGGTCAACAAGGATGTTCTCTATTGTGTAGATCATCAGCCTTGTCTGAAGTATTAAGCTTAGGCCATGCCTTCATGGGGGTGTCTGTCTCATCGTCTTGCATCCGAGTAGGTCCTTGCACGCTCATGGGTGATTCCATTGCGAGCGAGGTCTAAAGTTGGTTTCACCTATCGTCTTCCCCCATTTATTTATTTGGCTGAGTACGAATCCAAGAATGGTTACAAGGACCTTAAAAAGTGCAGACTATAGGTTACAAAGGAGGGGGACAAGTATGAGATACTTTTCTGATAGTACTCTCGCTCCTATATGCCTAACGCTCTAAGGACTTGTTCTAAGATATATTACCTGAAAATCAAACATGAAACTTACAGAAATAATTGTCAAACCTTCACCAATTAATAGGTCAAGTTGGTGAATCCATTATTTTGAGGTTTGATTGATTAGTCTTATTAAGGTCAAGATCAAAAACATTGCGCACTTGTGCAATTTTGCTCTCCTTCTCTTTGACTCTTGCTCATTGTAAGCCTTCTACTGTTTTACACTCCTTTTATTACTGGTTTGTCTTCGTGCTCTTCATCCATCATCTATCTCTCTTAACCATCTCAAATAAGATGGGGTGATCTCCATGAAGTCATTTTTGGATCTTGCGAACTTCTCCGTGGACCCCCGGATTCTCTCTTCTTTCAATACTTTCCTTTTGTCAATAAATCCGTTGTTCGGGATGGACTCACAACCCGAGCTAGCTCTCCCTCCCCAAATAAACCGGGACTACTCTTGTCCCCAAACCAACCCCTTGTGGATGGAGATCAATTTTAGTCAATATTTCATGCTCCATTCACAAAAATCTAGGATTGACCTTAATCCCAGATTCATCTCCGTAGTTGGTGTTCAGATAGTGACTGATCAATGTTTATTCCATCATGTAGATCATCAACCCAATCACTAGCCAGAACCTCATGCTGATTCAGGGATGGCTCCTACAGGAAGGGGGAAAGGACCGCAACCCCAACCAATCGAACATGCAGATCAGAAGGAAGTGCAGTAGACCGCACAAAATGAAGTCAACAGTCAGCTACTCACTTCGATACATGCCATTCAACAACTGACCAATCAAACTCTACCCAGGACTGCATTATGCTGAATGACTTGAGCAGGAGGACCGATGAGAGAGAGGACAGAAGAGAGGATGAAATGAACATGGATGATGAGTTCCATGAAGGAGATGCCGAAGATGACCTGTCAGTAGGTGAACCCCATTACGAGGGAAGGGAGGGGTGGCCACAACAGCCGAAGTTGATGCTGAATCAAACTTACAATCTTGGAGCAGGACACATCACAAAGTGGATCCAAATTCCACATATTCATGCCCACTTCAAGCTGAAGCCACAGTTTCTATCCCTGCTCCCTACTTTCAATGGGAATACTACAAATGAACCATACATCCACCTACAAAAATTTGTCCGAATCTGTGCCACCGCTCATTACCCCAAGATTCCTATGGGGGTGATCAAGATGATTGCATTTCCTTTCAGCCTCCAAGTAGACCTGGCCAATGGTCCAGGGGCCCACCTGCTCATGGGTTGGTCTTGGTTCAAGAGATTTCAAAAATGGGTCATCCTGGCTCGCTCTTTGGCCCGCTTGTCCATTGGGAGGGCCGTGGACATGTGCCATAAAGCCAGACCCAGCCCGGCCCGACCCGCACATATAAAAATATATTTTTAAAAATTATATTTTAGATTTATTTAATATAACATACTTTAAGTTTTTGTTTTACATTATCAGTATTACATCTTATTTTATAGTTTACATGAAAAGTAACACATATTATGGTTACTTGAATTTAGAAAGATTAGATGATGCTAAAAAAAACTTAATTGTCTCAATAAATTTGATTAAAAAACTAATAAAAATACTTTACATTCAGCCCATGGGCTGACCCAACCTTTCCCAGACCTGGGTCGGGCTTGGGCCTTGAAGTATGACCCATGGGCTAGGTTGGTCCTTGGATAGGGGGTTCAGAACGTCCGCCTGTTCGTCCTGGCCCATGGCCTTGCCCGGACCGCACTTTGGCCGATTCTACCTTTATGACAAGGCCTTGTATTGGGTCGATCATCTAGGAAAGGTAGTGACGACCTGTGAGGAGTTGGAATATGAATTTCTACACAAATTTTACCCTTTTGGTTGCATGAACTAGATGCGCGTACGCATCTCCAGTTTCTGTCAGCAGCCCCATGAGATGATACAGGAAGCGTGGGAGAGATTCATGGACTTACATGAGAAGTGTCCCCACCATGAGATTCCAAAGACTAGTCTCGTACAACATTTCTTTGGTGGATTGACACTAGAAATCTAGAGGCTCGTCGACGTCGCTTGTGGTGGCTCGCATTTCAACAAGGATGGGGATGTTGTCTGGGACATTTTTGAGGAGATGGCCGAAGGAGAGGCTGCTCAATCCTTGTCACATGCATACATGAAGATGCCCGCCACCAGCCACAAGCCCCTGAACATGGCTACTCGTGCCAAAGACAAGGATGAGATCTCCAACCTCAGCATCATTGGGAACCACTTGTCTAAGGTAGACATCATCAAGAAGAGGTCGTAGGAGCTCGAGAAATTTTCAGTCATAGAGAAGAGGACCAAGGGCTTGGAAAAGCTTGATCTGATTTCCCAACAATTGGATAAGCTCGTTTGAGGGTAGAATGCCAAAGCTTGTAACTTTGTGTCTGCCACTACCGAGACATTCGCTGAGCAAAAAGATCCATCACTGATACAACCTCCTCAGCCGAGTCTCCCGCAACGCTGACCTGTCCAGCACGTATACTACGTGCAGGTGCTGGAGCAGCCTCTGCAGTCCTAGACCCAGATGGTTGTTTATCAACCAAAGATGTCACCAGTCTACCCCGAAGCGGTTTCCTCCACCTCCGTCACAGATCCAAGAGATAAATGGTGTGTGGGTGCATTAACAACAACTTACCTATCCTCAGGGATACTCTCTGTGTCAGAGCTCGGCCAACCGGCCAAACCACCACCAGCAACAGGGAGGAGGGAGGAACTTCCAACCCTACCCACCCAGAACCAGCAGCCTCCTCATTATGGGAAAACTTGGTGGCAAAGTTATCAACAACAGAGTTTGGCTACCATCATCAGGCCTTTCCTCAGCAGCAGTCGGTTTCACCATATCAAAGTTTTTATCAATCTCATCAATACTCATAGTACTCTTCTTGCCCTTCTCCTCAGCATTTTTCCCAGGGCTACCAGCAACAACCTCCCCTGCACTATCAGAATCAGAGGCCCCAATTGGGCAACTCTTCTGAGGCTGTATCGATGAACCCGATACTCACGTGCTTAGAACAATTAGTGAAGAACTTGGATGAGATGGCTCAGACGATCAACGACCTGACGGCTACCAAAAACATTATACCAACCCAAGTCGAGGCTAATCTGAATAATTTCCTACACAAGGAGCATGCAATGAGTAGTGATATGCCTAATTAAGGTAGAAGTGATTTGTTTATATCTAATGTTGATACTCTCAAGATCGGTGGAGAATTACATCCATCAACATCCTTGAAGGGAAAGCATATTGCATCTGACGGGGAATCGCCAGTCAAACCAACACGAGGGCCAAGCAGCATTTTTGAAGGAGCACCATCTACGAAAAAAATCACACAAAAATGAAGAAAATGAAAAAAATACAAAAAAATAACAACAGACCCGATGAAGAACAACCAGAATTAGAGATTCTTGCACGTACCACAAAACCAGCACCAATCTTGAAGAATTCTACACATGCAGCGGATCCAAAGCCAACATATGAAGCCATGACTGCATTTTTTAGTCCACAACTTGTAGATAATTTTACACATTTTTACCATCTGCCTGTAAACAATGACATGGACAAAATTTTGAATGATACAATTTTAGATTCTGTAAATATTCATTTTCCATAAGCAATGAAAAAAATAGAAAAAAATGAAAAATTTGAAAAATGCTTTTTCTGATCCTGCCATTATAGAAATTATTCAAAACTTGGTCTTGAATATGCCTTTAAGAAATCTCTTGAGTACAGGCCTGCGGTAAAGAACAGATTAAAAGCTGCATATACAACTAGGTGCATGCCTCATCCTCATAATGCAAGAAGTAAAGGTGGCAAGTTCAAAAAGCATATTCTTATAATGGCCACAATTAATGCCATCAGCAATCTCTCAGACAAAACACAGATAAGGGAGTAGCACTTGTCCGCTGTCAGATGTTTAACCAAGAGTTTGAATGCACTTTGCTCGATAGCGTGTCTTCTGTCAATTTAATGGCAGCTTCACTGCTCACAGAATTCGAGTTAGGACCGCTCAACCTACAAAGATAATTATGCAATTCTCAGACAAATCCGTCAAGCGACCTAGGAGCATGTTGGAGGAAGTGATCATCACTGTTCAAGGGATGCATTTGCCTATCGATTTTATTGTGATAGATATGGACGTCTCCATGCCTCTGCTCCTGACCCCCATCATCCTTAGACCACCATTCCTACGAACAACCAATGTAGTAGTGAATTACGACACTAGAGAGATTACATTCGGCTCCAGCGATAGCAAAATCAAGATAGAGGCCATGCCCGATGCAAAGCCTACAACGGGTGTGCGGGTGATCGATCATTCCGAAGACTACGACTTTTCTAGCTGAAATTGAAGATAGCAACCTATTTATGGATGATAATGAGATCCATGAATTCCTCTAGCCCAAGGAAGGAATGGAGAATGCAGTCGAATTTCCCCTTGTCGATCTTGATGAGATTCTTGCTGAATTACTTGATGAGGTTTTTGTGGAGATCTTGTGCCCTCAAGATCAAGAGAAGATCATTGAGGATTTCTACAATTAATACTATATAGTTGAAAAATTCTATGAATTTTTGAATTAAGAGGCTGAACATAGCATGATGAACACCGAACAGATAAAAGAACCACCACCTATTATGATATCCGAAGTCATCGTCGAAGTGGCTCCCACTCCACCTGAGCTGAAATAACTTCCCTCCAATATGAAGTACGCCTTCCTTGCAGGTGAACCTAACATGCACCCAATAATCATCAATGTTTATCATACCAAAGACCAAAAATCTCGTCTAATGGTGGTTTTTGAATGAAGCTGCAAGGCTATTGGTTGGAAAGCTTCGGATCTCCATGGGATCAACCCTTCCTTTTGCTCGCATCACATTTTCATTGATGAAGACAACAAACCCTCCTGTGAATTCCAGAGAAGGTTAAATCCAAACCTTCGGGAGGTTGTCATGAAAGAATTCAGAAATGGTGTGATGTAGGATTGATATACCCCATCTCCGACAGCAAATGGGTGAGCCCTCTACATGTAGTGCCGAAGAAATCAAGGATCACCATCGTGAAGAATGACAAAGGAGAGGAGATCATGACCAAAGTACCCACTTCTTGGCGAGTGTGCATGGATTACAGAAGACTCAATCTCACTACCAAGAAGGACCACTTTTCGTTTCCCTTCATCGATTAGATTCTCGAGAGATTGACTGCGAAGGAATACTTTTGCTTCTTAGATGGATACTTTGGATATAATCAAGTTGCTATAGCTCCTGAAGATCCAGATAAGACTATGTTTACCTGTCCATTTGGTACATATGCCTTCAGATGGATGTCGTTTGTGCTATTCAATGCCCCATCCACATTTTAGAGGTGTACGCTTGCAGTTTTCACCGACATGGTGGGCAATTTTATTGAGTTTCATGGACAACTTTTCGGTCTATGGGGACTCCTTTGACCAATGCCTTGACTATCTAGACTGAGTTCTTCGGAGGTGTTGCGATGTAAATCTAATGCTCTTATGGGAGAAGAGCAATTTCATGGTGACTGGAGGAATTATGCTGGGTCACGTTGTATCTAAACATGGCATGGAAGTTGACCCAGCCATGGTGGGGGTGATTTCCAAACTAGAGCCACCAACAATTATCAAGCAAGTCAGGTCATTCTTGGGCCATGTCGGTTTCTACCCACAATTTATCAAAGATTTTAGTAAGTTGGCTAGACCACTGACAAAAAATGCTAGTTAAGGAGAATGATTTCACTATCGATGACCACGGGCTCCTTACCTTTAATCAAATGAAAGAACTTATCACTCAGAACCCTCTCCTGCAACCACCAATTTGGACGCAACCTTTCGAGATAATGATAGATGCGTCAGATTATGCCAGCGGTGCTGTGCTCAAATAGAGGAAAGACGACATCCCATTTGCTATTCACTATGCTAGTTGAACGCTCGATGAAGCTCAAAGAAATTACACAGTCACTGAGAAGGAGATGCTAGCGGTAGTTTTTATCTTAGAGAAGTTCTGATCTCATCTCCTCGGGCCCAAGGTTATCATTTATACAGATCACTCGTCCATCCGGTATTTACAACATAAGAGGGACGTCAAACCACATCTCATCCGGTGGATCCTTCTCCTCCAGGAATTTGACCTTGAAATTGGAGATGAACCTATAGTTAAGAATGTGGTGGCCGGCCACTTGTCTAGAGTCGCAGAGCCTGAATCTCTTGAGCTGAATTTACAACTAATCACAGAGACCTTTCCAAATGAGGCAATTTTGTCAGTCACCTCGCTCCCCTAGTATGCTGATGTTGTGACTATCTTGTGTCCAAGAGAACTCCACAAGATTGGCCGAAGCTGAAAGTAGACAAATTTTTTGTCTAAAATCTATTTTTACTAGTGGGAGTATTCATATCTATTCCGTGAGGGGGCATATTGCATCTAGAGGAGGTGTATTCCTATGGAGGAAAATCTGAGTGTCCTTACACTTTGTCATGATAAAGAATATGGAGGACACCATTGAGGTAGGCGAACGACAATAAAAGTGCTTTAGAGTGGCCTTTGGTGGCTTACATTTTGGAAGGATGCAGAAGATTACGTCAAGCATTGCACCGACTGCCAGAAGATGGGCGACACCATAGGAATGAGAGATACGATGCATCTGAAGTTCATTCACATATCAGACGTCTTCGACGCTTAGGGCATCGACTTTATGGGCTCATTTTCGAACAACCTAGGCTACGAATATATTCTACTTGCTATCGTCTATGTGAGTCGCTGGGTGGAGGCTATTCCTGCCTGAACTGCCGATAGTTGGAATGTCTATAGATTCTTAAGGGATCACATCATTGAACGTTTCGGGATTCCTAATATTCTAATATTAGATGGGGGTAGGCGTTTCATCAATAGAGAGGTGAAGAACTTAACTCAAGAATTCTGCATAGAACATCGTGTCGCTTCACCATGCCACCCACAGTCTAATGGCTTACATGAATGTTCAAATAGGGAGATAAAGACAATTCTGCAAAAACTGGTGCGTCCATATCACAAGAACTGGTGTCAGCTACTTGATTCAGCTCTTTGGGCTTACAGAGCCATGCACAAGTCTCCATTAGGAATGTCTCCCTACCACCTTGTCTATGGCATGCCATGCCATCTACCTATTGAGCCGATTCACAAATCTTTATGGTCCATTAAGATCTGTACCTTGGACTTTGAGAAAGCTGGGAAAAATCGAAAAGTAGATCTGAATAGACTATTGGAATTCAGAGATTATACATATGACAACAACCTGATGTAAAAGGAGAAGTTTAAAAAGTGGCATGACAAACATATCCATCGCAAGTCCTTCGAGCTAAGTCAGAATGTGTGGTTGTTCGATACAAAATTAATGATCTTTCTAGGCAAGCTGAAGAGAAAATAGATAGGATCATTTACAATGAAGCATGTGTGTGACAACAAAAACATGATGATATTTGGTTTGTCAGCTGATGCAAGTCCATTTGTGGTCAATGGATAGCTTCTGAAACCGTATCTTGAACATGACAGATTTTATCTGTCGTTGACTCAATCCAAGTGATTTATGACGATGAGCCGAATCCTTCCATAGCTATAGAAGAAGACAAAGCAAATCAAAAAAGTTTTGAATGACTTTCCTTCTTTTCTTCTTTCATTCGTCAGTTGCTTTTTCTTACAAAAAGGTGCCACCTCCCTTCATCATTGCTATACTTAAGACGTACTTTGTCCTAAGTATGGGGGGTGTTCACACCGAGTTATCCAATTCTCTGATCCCATCCACTGTCTCCTCTTCTTGACTATACTTAGGGATATTTTAGCCTAAGTATATGGAGAGAGAGTCTGAGGTGATTTGTTCATTCCTACCCTTGACCCTCCTTGTTCATTCCTTACTCGTTTACTCTTTAGACTTTTCTATACTCAGTACAAGTTATGTCTTCTCTTTTGTCTCTTTGATCTATTAGGACATAGCTCAAGATAATTATAGGGGGTTGTATATACTGCGTATATACTTGAGCCATAACTTGTACTTTCGTATTTTCAATAATTCTAGCTAAAAATACTATCTAAAATACTATTAAATTCATTAAAATCACTTAATAAAAGGATGTCGATTATTCTTAAAACTCTTTGTTTATATACAGATTAATAAATCAGATAAAATGTTTTGCAAAATGTTTGAAAAAGAGTTCGAAAATCTATTTGAAAAATCTTTTGAAAGTTGTTTGAAAAATATTTTTAAAATGTTTCAACATTTGAAAAACATTTTATTTTAAAAAAAACTTCTTTTCTTTGTGGGAAATAAAAATGTTTGAAAAACGATTTCCAAAAGGTTTAGAAAATGTTTACAAAATATTTTGAAAAATCTATATAAACTATTTGAAAAACTTTTGCAAAATAATTTTCAAATGTGTGTAAATGTTTGTAAAAATTATTTGCAAAAATGATATTGCATTATAGTTCAAATTGTTTGTAAAATCATGTTCAAATAAGTTTGAGGAATATATACATCACACTAAAATTCTTTATTAACTATATGTATTTATAAAATAATCACGTATCCTTTGTAAATTCTTAAAAAACCCAACTCTTGTAAATATAAGATGCATCCCCATGTAAACATTTGTACTTATTTTCTTAGAAAAAATATTTTGCTTTAAAAAATCATAAAAAACATTTGCAAAACCAATAATACCAAAAACATTGGCAAAATGTTTTTGAAATATTGAATAAAAATTTGCAAAACCTTTTCAAAAATCCATAAAAAGTTCGAAAGTTTGAAAAAGTGCATCACAAAAATATTTTCTACATTGTACATAGTATATGCTTAGCATTCGTATTTTTCGGATTGAGTTTGATAATTGAACAAGTCTAAGTAAAATCTGAAGATTGGATCTTGGTTGGACCTTAAATTTACTTAATCATGGGAACCTTATAGGCACTAGAATTAAGGTACTTCAGGTCTCGTTGACTTAATTCTTTGAGAATAGTGAGACTTGGTTCAATGGATTCTCAACTGCCTAAGTAGAGTATTTCAGAGCACATGTACGACACTTGTTGATAATAGCTTAAACACTTGCACCTTTCACTTGGCTCAACTCAGTTGGAGTGGTGAGGGGATTGGATTTTCCGGTATGAGGTGCACACAAGTAGAAACATTTGTCCTCATCTAGGGAGGGAAGTTCTCCCCAACCCTTCCAGTAGCAGAGACATCTACAGACATGAGAGTGTGGGTTTCAATGCTTCAAATGAGGGATAGTCTACTGGCTCAAGAAGAGAAAACTCCTTATGTAAATGAGGTTGTATATAATATTTCAAAAAAAGCAAAAACTCCAAAAAAGTGGACATGATTGATTGAAAATAAAATGCCTGCCGAAGTGTATATATTGTATAGTCAATAAGCAAGCTTGAGCTTCAAAGTCATACCTTGTGAGCATGCAGCCGGATGAGATGACTACACTGGTCATGCATCCTAGGATAAGTAGCTACATTGGCTACCGTCCATTCTTCTCTTCACCCCAACCTTTTGAGTTGGTTGTTACTTGAACTTAGAAGGGAATACCCCGCTCCTCGAGGAAAGAGTTGCTGGATTGGGGAATCATTGGGTTGTCATGCTGGAGAAGTCAGTCTCTTTGTCATTTCAGTTGGGAAGAGCCACCATCACATACATTGTTCAAGTGAGACTTATATTGAGGGTTTGCGTATGAGTTGAAGTATTTTGACCTTGCTATTGAGGAGACTTGACCAGGGTTTTAGGATTCTCGAAGGTTGTCGTGTTTCAAATCCGATTCCCAATAAGGTTCTGACTGCACTAAAATTCCTTAGGTCAAACTTAAGTTCCAAATATATTTTGTGAAGACAAGTTTGAGAATTTAATTTAATCCACTTTCTTTCTTTTTCTTTTCTTTATTTTTATTTTTCTGCACTTATTACATAAGTGTTTGCTAGGGACTAGCAAAGGCAAGTATAGGAGGTGATGAATCTCCATTTCATTGCCTTTATTCTATCATTTTGAGCTTAAAACTGTAGCTAATGCATCTAAATAGCCTTAATTTGCACAAATTAACATTCATCCTTTATCGTATAAATACTGTATAACATACTATTTTTTATGCCAAAATTATAGAATAAAGAGAGAAAAGAAAAAGAATAAAATGCCAAAGGTATTTTATGACCCTAATCCCTGAGACTAGGAATCTTGATGACTAGGTCGACAATGAATAAAGTAGATGGAGATAAGGGCCGATAATACAATAAAAATCCCATTTTTTATTCATTTTTGAGACCTATTTTATTGTCTACTTTTTATAATTAAATAAAGAAACTTTGCATATAAAACTTTTAGTAAAAATATATAGAAAAATACAAAGTTGATTTCATACAAAAATAATATATAGTGTACAATTTATACTCAGAATGAGATTCGAAAATCCCAACTTCCCACACCCATATCTCTCAAATAAAAACTTAAAATGTATCAAAATAACTTTTAATTGTATATAACTTTTAATAACCTATTTAATGAAGATGGTTTCATATTTTTTGGAGTTAAGGTGTGAAAGTTAGGTTTTGGACCCCTATTGTACTATATACTTTAATAAAATATTCATTTTATTTATTCTTCATTTTTATAATTTTATATTTGTATAATTTTGTAAATATTATTTATAACATATGTACATATTAAAACTAAAATAAAATCATAAATAAAACATTTAAAAAATATGTATATAAAATACACAGATAAAATACCTATACTTATACCTATTAATTAAATATACCTATAAGTACAACATTATATCAGAAAAATATAAAATATAAAAATAATTTATAAATATACAAAATAAGAAAAAAAATAAAAAATTTAAAATTATTAAATAAAATAAAAATACTCAAAACATTGGTAAATGTACCTATAAATAAAACCCTAAAAACTATGTAATTAACAATCTCAAAAAATAAATAAAAATCATAATAAAATAATATAGAAAATAATAAACATTTTTTTATTTTATAACATAAAATTAATAGAATCATTTATTAATTAATTTCGATTTTACAACTCTTTTTGGGCAGATTTTTCCTGATTGGTCCACGTGGACCAACCATGCGTCTCTAAGTGTTGACCTAGGTCAACATTCTGACCCACACCTTCACCTTGTCAGACCAACGTTTGACCTCGACTTCGCTCTTTTTTCCTGATCGATGCATTCGTCGATTAGGCTTGTCTCTTTAGCATCTTTTCCTCATCGATCCACCGCCACACACGCCTGCTTGATTACTCGATCCGAGCATAACAAATTCACCAGATCCACCTCGTTCTTTGACCCTGCTCCACCATCTGTATATAATCTCTCATCTGTCCAAACTTTGATTTTTGATCCTTTTTTCACAATGAAAACCTAACTCTAACGTACCCAAAAGATTCCCGATGATAACGGGAATTTTTTGGGAGGGGTTAGCTGCTCGATTAGTGTTGAATCGAAGCGATCCAGAGCTCCACCACCTCCTCCGCCGTCGGCTGGTTTAGGTCTGGTTAGTCCCTGTTTCCTTGTTCTTTTTATTCCTTAGAGAAGCGGTAGTACAACTCTGCCTTTTATTCCTTTTAATTTCACCTTCGATTTCGTAAATCTTGATTCCATAGTACGACGGAGCTCCTGCTCTGCCGCTATAGCTCGACCATACTGTTGAACCGAGATTTTTCACGGGCCTGAAGTACGTCTCACACAAGGCAGAGACGCAGTCGCTGCGACGAATAACCGACAACAGATAAATCAAGCAATTAAATCTCAAAAATGTGGAGTTAAAATTTATTATAACTCTACATGCAAATGTGTATAGTGTGTAAGCACGGGTAGAGGTCGAACACTGGGAGCAAACGGTTGGGGGCAAAAATGAATTGCACAAAATTAGTCAACCCTTTTCTTGTCCCATGTTATATTTTTTGTGGGTTTTTATTTTTTTTAATTTTTTATATTATTTTATTTTTATATTTTTATATTTTGATTTTCAATATCTGATTTTTTATATTTTTATCTTTTTTTATATTTTCCTTTTCTTTTATAAATATAATATAGCCTATATAAGGCTTTATTTAAGCAATACACAATAATATATTTATAAAGTCTAGTAGATATAAATAAAATTTATAAAATAAATTGTTTTTATGTTTTAAATATTTTTCTAATGTTTTTTCATTTTTTCCAAGAATTTTTGCTAATTTTTATGTATTTTTAAGGTCAAAAATATCCCCAATATGGGATTAATTAAATAACTGAAATTAATTTGGGTTTTAAAAATAATAAATAAGCGCCAAAATTATCTTAAATTAATTCTAATGCATAAATAATAATTTATAGATAATTATTAAACATAAAAAACATATTTTTGGGATTTTTATTGAATTTTTATATTTTTTTGTTGGATTTTGGAGCTCTCTGATTTTTTTATTTTCTTTTACTAATTTTAGGGGTTTTTGATTTCTAGACTCAATAAATCTCAAATATACCATATATATTATTTTTGGAATTTTTCAAAAAGTTTCATATTTTTTGGTATTTTATAAATTAGATAGGGATTATTTAAGATCCTTTTTAATTTTAATAAATAGTTTAAATGCATAAAAATGCAAAATACGCACGTGATGTGTAAGTACACTATATGGGGCATCTAACCCTATTTTTGTGGAATGTTTGGAGCTATGTAGCTAATTTTAATAATTAAATAAAAGACACAAAAATAAATGGCCTAGCAGGAGCTTAAACACAAATAAATAAAAGTTCAGGGGTGTGTATGCAAATAAGCCACTAATTTGCAACTGAATTAAAATTTTATTAAACTATTAGCAATTACAAAAATCGCCAGGGCATTTATACAATTTTTTCATACATCACGTGGGACCAACACGTGATTCAAATTGGGGAGGTCCTAAATGTAATTTACATAAAATACGAGGGCCTTGTTTACAAAATACCCCAAGTCACATGGGGACTACACGTGATTTGGTTGGGAGGGACCTAAATGGAATATTTAATACATACAGGGGGTCCTATGCAAAAATTCCATTTATTTACTATACTCATATTTATTTATAATAAAGTACAAAAATCACCGGGGCTAAGAGTGAAAATTACCCCTAATCGTGCGCGGTAGACGACTGATATCTCTCGACTTATCCATGCGTCGTCCATCCGACGCTTGATGATGGTTTGCCTCAGACGGTTGGGATTAGATCGCTTGGCAACGATCAACGGATGGTGCGTGCTTCGATCCGACAGCTCCTACTTGATCTGGGGCGAGGCGGTGATCGAACGGTAGAGACGAAGGGTCGAAGAATATGGAAGAACTCCCCCGTCCCCGACCTTCGATCCGGTGGTGCGCTCACATCCGATCATCCCTCGAGCTTCTACTACTTGAAAAAGACGCCCTGGGCCTTGCTCTATCATCTGAGGGCTTTAAAATTCCCCGGAGTTGGCCGGAGCTTCTGCGCGGGGCTGAGGATGGAAAGGCATCCCAATTACCCGAACTTCTGCAAAAATCGACCCAATAAGGGTCCTTGGGAATCCATTCCCTGCGAGAAAATATAACAAGCACAAAAGGAGGGTCCGAGGGCTTTATTTGGTGGCAATGGTAGTGAGGTGGAGCAGGCGAAGATGCTCCGGTGAGGTGGCGGAGTTGGAGCATCTAACTCCAGATTCATGTTGGATCTGGATGAACGAGGTGGAGCGAAGGTAGGGAAATGAGAGGGTAAGAGAATGCAGGCGAAAGGATGGTCGGGGAACATTGGGAGCACCGTGGAATGGTTCGTCGGAGCGGACGTCTGCGAATTTCAAATTGGTCTACCTGTGCTAACTCTATGGACTAATGATTAAACTAAATGCATAAATCGAAAGCTAAGATAAAAATCTACCTAAAAATCAAAATGCACAGCTCTTATACCTGTCGGTGACAACAGGGAGCGGGGCCTCGCCGGAGCTGGGCCGTGGGTTCAACCTCCTCCCCTTTTAGCCCTCTCAGACCCTCTAGGGGCTCCTCCCTGTCACGAAGGAACACGCTAGGCTGAAGGCGGGGGCAGAAAATGGAAGAAGATTGACCAAAAGAGCAAGGGACAGAGGAGGTTATTATTTATAAACATAGATGGGAACCCTTATTGACCGCTCGGTTGCAAGGAATCTGAGCTATATACGCTAGATCTAATATGGGGGCGTGGATGTATAATGATTAGTGAACATTTTATCTGAAGGAAGCATCCTCGAAAGATGGACGAGATGTCCGCAAAAAATGAAGGAAGATCGGTTATTAAACATGTCTGAGGAGCCCATGCGTGGATGGGACAGTTGACCAGAGGTCAACGATCCGCGACCTGTTATTGGTCCACCTGGACGCACTACATGATAAAATAAGGTGTTTATTAAAGAATAATTAATTAAAAATAGAAAATTATTTTAATATTGAGTATAAAATAAAAAATATTTATTATTTTATGTAGTATTGTATTATGATTTTTATTTATTTCTATTTTATGACAAGTTTATTTTTAATAGCTTATTTATAGGTATATTTACCTGTATTTTGTACATTTTTATTTTTATTTTATATTTTATTTTATTATTTTATTCTTTTATTTTATACATTTATAACTTTTTTTTGTGAGTATAAATATATTTTTGTTTTATTTTTATGGTGTTATTTGTATACTTAAATAAATAGAGATGTATATTATATAAGTATATTCATAGGTATTTTACCTATGTTTTATACACATGATTTTATTTTAATGTATTTTAATGAGTTTTATTTTAGTTTTATATTTTTAATAGAATATGTATATTATTTAAATATTATGAAAATATAAAAGAATTAGAGAATTAAAGAATGTATTTCTCTTTTATTTATATACATATAGAAGCATATGTCTTTTGTCGATGTATTTTACATAAACTTATTTTTATTTTCCCTTTCCTTTTTATTTTATTCTAATTTTAATATGCACATGTATTATAGATAATATTTACAAAATTATAAAAATAATAATTTGTATAAAGAATAAATGATGAATAAATTTGATATTTTAATCAGTATTATATACATTAGGGATCCAAAACCTAACTTTTACACAATAACTCCAAAAAATATGAAAACATTACCCTTAAATAGCCTTGAAAAGTTATATATAATTAGATTGATTTTGCTATATTTGAGTTTTTATTTGAAAGATTTGGGTCTGTGAAGTTTGGTTTTTGGCTTTTTATTCTGGGTATAAAATGAACACTGTATATATATTTTTTGTACAGACTCAATTTTGTATTTTTATTTATATTATTATCTACAACTTTTTTGAACAAAGTTTCTTTATTTAATGACTAAATAATAAAGAATAAAACAAGTGTCAAAAATGCATATTTAATTAATGAATAAATGAGATTTTTATTGTATTTTTAGCTCTTATCTCCCCCTACTTTATTCCTTGTCGACCAATTCCATTCTGGACTTGGTCTCGGAGTTAGGGTCATAAAATATTTTCAATATTTTATTCCTTTTTCTTTTCTTCTCTTTATTCTACAATTTTGGCACTAATAATCCTATTTTATGTACAAGTACTACAATAAATAATGGATGCTATGATGTACAAATTAATTCTATTTACATGCATTTGCTAGGGTTTTTAAGGCCAATATGATAGAATAAAGGTGATGAAATGGAGATTCATCACCCCCCCATACTTGTCTTTGCTATTCCCTAGCAAATACTTATGTAATAAGTACAAAAAGAATAAATTATAAGAAGAAAAGAAAAGGCAAGAATAAGGAATAAAGAATAAATGGAATTGATCCAAATAATTAAACTCATCTGTACAAAATCAAAGTTAAAAGCTCAGGTTAGACCTAATGTGAGAACGTGTGTGGAACCTTGTTGGGAACTAAATTCAAAACACAACAACCTTCGAGAATTCACAGAACTCAGTTCAAATCACCTTAATAGCCAGGTCAGAACTAACCTACATCATACACAAACCCTTACGACTACGAAGCTGACTTGTACGGTGTAAGTGGTAGTGGCTCTTCCCAACTGAAATGACAAAGAGACTGACTTCTCCAGAATGACAACCCAATGATTCCCCAATCCAGCCCTCTGCCCTCGAGGAGCGGGGTATTCCCTTCTAAGTTCAAGTGGCATCCAACTCAAGAGGAGGAGGTGGAGAAAAGAATGGATGGTAGCCAGTGTAACTACCTATCCTGGGATGCAAGACTAGTGTAGTCAAGTCATCCAGCTGCAGGCTCACATGGTATAACTTTGATGCTCAAGCTTGCTTATTTTCTTTACAACATATATACATACTCCAACATGCATTTTATTTTTATTTTCAAGCCTGTCCACTTTTTTTGGAGTTTTTTTTCAAGCATACTATTCACAACGACATTTACATAGGGAGATTTTCCTCTTGAGCCAGAAGACTATCTCTCTTTTGAAGCTTTATTGCAACCCACACACATCTTTAGACTTCATTGAAACTGGACCGGGTTGGGGTGCACTTCTCTCCCTATACAAGGACGAATGTTTCCATCCGTGTGCGTCTCAGACTGTCAAAACCATCCCCCTCACCACTCCAACTGAGTTGAGCCAAGTGAAAGGTGCAAGTGTCCAAGTGAGGTCACGACTGACAAGAGTCGTGCATGTGTCTCGAAAAGTTCTAGTTAGTCAGTTGAGGTGACTTGAACCCAGCCCTGATCTCAAAGAATGAAGTCCTATAGGACCTGAAGTACCTTAAACCTAGTTCCCATAAGGTTCCAGTGCAGTTAGGTGTCGTAAGGTCCAACTAAGATCCAATCTTCGACTTTATTGGACTAGTTCAATCATCAAGCTCAATCAAAGAATAATATGCAAATGCTATGCAGAAAGATGATGCAATTTTCAAAGAATTTAAAATTCAAAGAATCTTTTTACAAAAAGATCTTTGCAAAAGAATTTAGCTCACAAAGTATAAAGTTTTTACAGCTATTTACATGGGCGTGCTTCTTTATTTTACAAGAGTTAAGAATTTACATATTTTAACAAAGTTATTATAAGTACATATATACAATTGATAAAGATTTTTATTTTGATTTATTACACATTTTATTCTTATTTTAATGATACATTCCTTCCTCAAATTTACTTGAAAATAATGTTCTAAACTATTGTACAAAATAATTTTTGCAAATATTTACAAAGATTTGAAAGCCATTTTGCCAGGATTTTTCACATAGTATATACATTTTCAACATTTTTACAAATATTTTCAAAATCATATGCAAATAGGTTTTCAAATCTTTTATTTCACATAAAGAAAAGAATTTTTCAATCAAAATATTTTTACAAAGGTTGAAAACATGTCATAAAAAGTTTTCCAAACGATTCACACCATTTTTCAAATCATTTTGCAAAAATATTTTTAACATGATTTATCAATCAGTAAATACAAAAATAATTTGAGGAATGACTGCTGTTATTAAATGATTTTTACTGAAATATCTATTTATGTATATAGTATATTTAGCCATATTTATTTAATATGAAAGTACGAGTTATGGCTAAAGTATATACAGAGTATATACGACCCTATACCTAGCATGAGCTATGACCTCATAGATCGAGAAAGAAAAAGAGAAGACATAACTCGTACTGAGTATAGAAAAGCCTATACTACAACGACTGAATAAAGAATGAAGATATAAATGAATAATAAGGTGACCGACCCCCCTATACTAAGGATCAAATAATCCTAAGTATAGAAGACTATACATAATACAGGGAGGTTCATGGGTGGGATTAATTGAAAATTTAAAATAAATAGATCGCAGCTCGGGTTGTCTCCCCCTATACCTAGGGTGAAATATCCCTAAGTATAGCAGAGCATATCAACAAGAGAGGAGACAGTGGAGGGGATCAAAGAATGAATGGATCGGGGTACACACACCCCTATACTTAGGACAAAGTACGTCCTAAGTACAGACACTGTCAAAAAGGGGCGACACCGCTTATTTAGATAATGACAAGGAAAAGAAGAAAAGAGGAAAAGATAGATATATATAGATGTACGAGAAGATCGTAAAGAATGTATGCATCACTCCCCCTATACTTAGGGTGAAATATCCCTAAGTATAGGAAACAACATGAGTGACAAAACATGACATAGAAAGAACAACGCAGTGTGTACCCCCTATACTTAGGACAAGGTATGTCCTAAGTGTAGACACAAAGATATGGCGATAGATCTAGGGCACACATAACATACGGGAGAATAAAGGAATTGAAAACATGACACATATATACAACAAGGTAGATTGGTGAAGTACATGACGGTATCTGGTATGCGAGTACCGTATTCTTGCCATCGTCTCCCTATGAGAACAAGGACACATTTAGATAGTGAAAAGACACCCTGATGGGCAATCAAATGGGTGTCGACTACCAGGGAGAAGAGATCTGAAACTAAACACGTCGTCGATAGCAAAAGCAGAACCTCGGCTCATAAGGAGTGAATGAGTGAGCGGAGCCGGTACCATAAGACTTGAAGGAATAAGGGATAGTACAGACTCCTCCGAGTCCATCATTGTCTCCAAGATGTATGATCAGTGAAAAATAGGAGACTCTCAATATAGCGGCGTGATGTCCGGTGGTCACTGATAACGCTCAGGTACCCTTTGTTAATTCGGTCAGATTAATGTCCAAATTAATTAATATGATTCGTTGCAGTTGGATACGAGGGGTTAATCAAAAATCACTTATCGATTAATGTGAAGTTAATTTTAAGCGGCAAAATTTTTTTACTTGGTGTAAGTCCAAGGTCGATCTCAGGGAGGCATCTGTCTCCTTAGGTGAATTTAAGCAAGTATTCCAAGTGTGTTGATTTTCGAGGAGTAATTTTTTTTGGTCTTTTTAATTTTTATGCAGACTTATGCAGACAAGGCAAGCCAATTTAATGTTCAATTTAATTAATATATCAAATGAAGTCCAAAAATTATGAAAATTGGCCAGATGGGTATTTATGATGAAAATGACCTACACTAATTTTTTTGGAATTTTTCGACTCAAAATAAATTTATTGTGAATTAAATAAACAGACAGAGTGATTTTCAGTATTTAATTTTTAATAAATATCAAACCACAATTTTTTCAAAAACTAAAATTATCCTAGGTGGCTCTAATGAGGGGACCTAGGAAAATTAACAGAACTTAATTTCACTGTGAAATGAATTAATTAAAATTAATTTAAGAAAATCACTAAACTATTTATTTAGGCCTCGATATGCGTGCAAATGCTATGAAATTTTTATGGTATGTGAAGAATGATGTCCTTAAGCAACTGTGAATTTTTGATAATTTTTGAAGGCACAGAGAATTAATTAAAAATCAAAAGGCATCACTGGGCAAAATATGTCAACAATGCACCAATTAATTCATTAATAATTCAAATGAACTTACAAAAATAAGACAAGTGTACCAATAGACAGAGGACAAAATTTCTAACAAAATGCAATTTTTAGAATTTCAAAATGATGAAAAATGCACTCTAGGGATGCGTGCAAACACAGGGGTGTAAATGCAATACTGGAACTTAAAATTTCAATAAACAAATATGCTGACAGGGACTAAAATGCAATTACCTATAATATGGGGGACTCTTATGCAAATTCTCCACAGGGCACGTGCTCCTCACGTGGGCTCTACTTCACAGGGACCTCTTAGCAATTTTGAAAAGATCCAGGGGCCTCCGTGCAATTTACCCAGGCCGCACGTGCTCCTCACATGGTCGGTCTAGGTTCGGAGGGCGGCGGTGGCTCGGAGCGAGGCTCGGGTGCTCTGGAGGTCCGGAGCTAGGTTCGTGCGACCCGAACCTAGGCTCGGAGAGGAGGCTCGGGCCGAGGCTACGTGGCGTGCTGAAGGCCCTCGGATCACGGTCGATCAAAGGGTTGGCGATGAAGACGCGTGGCAACTGGAGAGTCCGTTAGATCTGAGGCGCGATCAACGGTTGAGGACGGGCGCGGTGTGGGAACACGTGGCGAAGTGAGGGCCGTTCGATCGGTTGATCAAACAGTGGCTGTACGTCGTCCCCAACGGTCCTCCGCCACCTGCGGAGGAGGAGGCGGGGCTCCGGCGTGGCTGACTCTGCTCCGCCTCGGTCGCTAGGCGTCGATGAAGTTCTTCGTAGGCTCTTGAGTAGCTCAGAAGATGTGGGAGCGTACAGCTAAGCCTCCGGTGGCCTCAGGATCTTTGAAGATGTGCTGACGCTCGATGGCGACGAAGCTCAAAGGGAGCTCCGGTGAGGCTCCGGCCAATGAAGAAATGAGGACCTGCAAGGGGTTAGAATAGATAGCCGAGGCGTGCAAGTGCTCGTAGAGAGGTGTGAGTGGTCGGCGAGGCCTACGGTGTGAAGGAGGTGCGCTGGAGATGGGCTCCGGCCAAATGGCGGAGCTGTTGGTCGGAGTAGTGCGTAAAGCGTCGTCGGGGTGTGCAGATGGAACAGCGAAGACGGGAGCTTCGACGCGAAGCTCATCGAGGTGGATTGGAGGGGAGAAGGTGGCCGGTGACGTCGAATAAAGTCGGAGAAATCAAAGGAAAAATTAGAGAGAAGATCAGACGATGATGGAGGGGTTTACCTGGGGAATGGAGCTCAGATTTGAGCTCCAGGTCTTCGCTCGAGGGATCGGTAGGGTCCCGAGCTCGCGCAGCTGCTCGTGGGAGGCTGCAGCACGGCGGTGGCGGCCGTGGATCTCGCCGGAGTTGAATCCTTGTCTTCGCTCGACAACACACCCAATTGTTGTCACCAATGGATTGCTTGGAGCTCGAGGAACCTCTCTGGAGTGGAGGATGGGGGTGAACGTCGCCGGTGGCGACGTATTTATAAGGTGAAGGAGGTGGGTCGGCTGGTGGATTAGCGAGGTTGGTGGACGACATGGGGCTACCATGGTGGAGGTGGTGGAGCTTGAGGGAGCTGGCGAGGGAGAGGGATGAGTGGGTGATGTCGTGGGGGTGTCAGCGGTCGGAGGAGATGGCTGACGTGCGTCCAAAAATAGGAAGGGGGCGCCCCTCCCGCAAGGCAAGGGACGTGGGGGAGAGGGGCGCCTGGAGGTAGGAGACGAGGTCTCCACCGTTGGATCTTGTGATCCAACGGTTGTGATCAGAGCGTGGTGAGCGGGTAGGATTCGGTCTGGGCGCGTAGATGATGGGCCGAGAGCGCGCCACGTGGTGGGCACTGGTGAAGGCGCGAGCGGACGGTTTAGATGAAAAGATAGGGATGATCTGAGGGTCGAGATTCGCTGGAAGAGGGGCGGCTGCGATGGAGAGATCGGGGGGTCTGATCAGGCGGCGCAGATGCTGCCACGTGGAAGGCTCTGGTGAAGGCGCGGACGAGCGGCGTAGATCACGGCTGGAGATGATCGGATGGTCCAGGCAAGGGGTGTGCGTGGGCAGCGCTGGGCCGTTGGATCTGGAGCGAGATCCAACGGCTGAGGGCGCAGGCGGATGAGGCGATGGAAGGCGGGCTGCGTGGCGCAACCAGAGGGCGCCACGTGGCCTGCTGTGAGTGGCTGGAGTAAGAGGCACGAGTAGAGAGAAGAGGGAGCCGAATTTGGAAAAACTCAAAACAAGAAAGTTGTAGATCTCGATGAGATCTACAAGTTTCATGTTGACCAAAGACGGAGATGAGGTCAAATATGATACATAAATACAAGGATACATAAATGTACATATGTAGTATACAAAGTGACCCAAAAACCCAAGTTTCTCATACGAGCTCCAAATTCAATGAAATTAGTCTCATTTTGAAGGTCTTTTAATATGTAATATTCTAAGAGTGAGTAGACCTAATTCGGAGTTTGTATGAGGGCTTTATGTGTATTTTAGTGTACAAGGGCTCTGATAACCGGCCTGAAGGCTAGGGTATGAGGTACAGGAATAGGGTCGTTGTGACCCGAGCAATCAGACCATGTATATCAAGAAAAATATCAGACCACTAACTAAATCAAAAATTAATCAAGCACAAATAAAGCGGTCCTGCTATATGTTTAACCTGGTATAGCACCCAGGGTCGAACTCAAGGAGCACGGATTGGCCGAAGGCCTACGAAGTAGTAAAAATGAATAAAATAAAAGAGGAAAATGTTTTTAGTGGTTTTTAATTAATTTTATATTTTTTTTTGGATTTTTAATAAGTGAAGAAAATAAAGGAAACACAAATAAGCTCACTTAAACAATTTATTTAATGCAACAAAAATCAACCAAAAATTAAAACAAAAATATTTTTATGTATTTTATAATTTTTTATGTTTTTGGTGAATTTTTGGGATTTTTCTGATATTTATTTTAATTCCTAAAAATCAAACAGTAGCAAAAATGCAAGGTACTGTCCAGCCAGGACCAACAGCCCTAGATAAAATATCTAAGGGCCTCAAAAGGGCCTGGAGTATTTTTCCTGTAAGCTAGGTAAAACAAGGAAAATTTGAGTACCAAAATTATTGTTTTTGGGTTTTTAGATTATTTAATAGAATTTTTATGAGTTTTTAGATGTTTTTAAGTTTTTAAGGTTTTTAATCAGAGAAAAATAGCCAAAATTGGCTAGAAAATAAAAGAACACAAGACAAACAGTAGCTAATTTTTATAGAATTTTTAGAGGGGTTTTTATATATTTTGTGAATTTTCAATCTAGACAGTAGCAAAAATGTAGGTTTTTGAATTTTTAAAAATAACAAACGAAATCAAAAATGTCCTGAAAATTCACAAAAATCCTACACCATGGCAGGAGCCATGTGTCAAATTTTTGTCGAATTTGGATGTGATTTGATATTTTATTCAAAAATAACAAGATGGCACTGTGCACAAGGACTGAAATGCAAATACCCTAAGTTCTGGGGGTCCCGGTGCAAAATACCCAGCAAAACACGTGCGAGGCACGTGCCTGGGGCACTCAGGGACCTATATGTAATAAAAATAAGGTTCGGGGACCTATTGGTAACACGTACCAAAAGTCCGAGGGCCTCAGTTGCAAATTACCCACAAATAAACGCACATGCGAAATTAAACCATTCACAGGGGCATAAATGCAATTACTCAAAAAGTTTCATTCATTCATAAACATCCAGAACTACAGGGGCATCAATGCAAATACACCAACAAAACACGTGACGAAGCACGTGGCTCATACAGGCAGGGGCATAAATGCAAATATCTAAAGTACGAGGTCCAACATGCAAAATACCCTAAAACTAAACAACTGACTAAAATATTTACAGGACTAAAACGAAATAAAAGATAAGGAAGGGCCTAAGGGTAAATTACCCTTTATTAAGTCGCCCGATGGATGCGCGCCACGTGGGTAGATGGACGGATGGAAATGGGTGGTGCTCCAACGCTGAGGTCCTCGCAGCGATCGGACGGTCGAGGGTATGCCACGTGGGGGATCGAACGGGTGTGGCTCTCGGTGGCTAAACCTCGTGCAACGGACGGTCTAGATCGCCTCTCCAAGATCTGACGGTGGCTGGATCTCCTCAAGTGGACGGTCAGGATAAGAACTGGAGGTCGAGGACGATCGAACGGTCGGGGAAGATGCTGGAAGAACAGTTGGCCGGCGAGTTTCGCCGGCCTCGTGCGTGCGCTGGTATCCTCCCCTGCTGCCTCTGGAGATCGGAGAAGCTCCGCGATGATGCTCCGCAGCTGATGGTGGGCTCCGATGACCCAGCCGAGCCCTGGAGGGCTCCGGCGAGGTCGGCGGAGGTGAAGCTCCTGGACCGGATGACTCAAGCCCTCAGATGGGCTCGCAATGACCTGCAAAGTAAACCAGGAGACTCGCGGGTCGAGGGCAAAGTGCCTCGACCCCGTTAGGCGTCGTGGAGGTGACCGGTGGGGCGATATGGGCGAGCTCCGGCGAAGGGATGGACGGAGGAGCTCGAACCCCAGCTCCTGTGCGAGCTAGGTTGGATGGGGGTATGGAGAAGGTGCGCGGGAGGAAGGCGGAGGTGACGATGGATTCCGATGATCGAATGTAGGTGTAAGGTGGTCGGAATCGACGAAACACGGCGACGGCGAGGTTTGGGGATAACCTAAAATCGAATGAAAAGGCGGAGCAAAGGGACTACCTGGGTGGTCGAGGAGACTGTGCTGGAGCTGGGGAAGCTCCCGGTTGTGGCCTCAAGGGTCGTCTCGGCCCGAGGCTCGAGCTCGCTTCAGGTGGCGGAGCTACGGCGGGGGTATCGCCGGATCAGTGGATTCGCCGGCCTTCCTCGCTGCAACAGGGTGGGGCGGCGAGCTCTCACCTCGCTCTCTCTCTCTGGAGCTCACTGGAAAGCTACGCGAATGGCCAAAGATGCATGAAATGGGTGGCGGAGCAGGGCTTAAGTATGCTGGCGGGATCCGAGAAGAAGTGCTCGGGTAGGGTCATGGTGGCGCGCGGATCCCGAGGTCGATGCCCGGCGAGGGTGTCGGATGTGGAAGGTATAAAACGGAGCCGGGGTTTGGGTGATTGGGAATCGGGTCGAGCGGGTATAAATCCGAGAAGAGGGGTCTGGTGCTCGAGTCCGTGAGAAGTGGTCATGGGGGGGCCAGTTGACCGGGCGGTCAACATCCCCAGGACCCAATGGGGTCAGGCCACGTGGCAGGATTTTAGAGCTCAAAATTGAGGTAGTTATGGCCCGATTTTGCAAAAACTTAAAACATGAATTATTTTTATTTTATTTTTTCCTATTTTTTGGTGATTTTTAATTAATTTTTGGAAATAAAAATAAAGTATATACATTATATAGCTATATATAGGTATATATACAATATAGGCTTTTGATTTTTGATTTTAATTATTATTTTTATACAATTTTATTCCTATTTTATATTTTATTTATTTATAGAATAAAATAAGGAATAAAAGGATGTTTTTATTTGATTTTTATTATTTATATACATAGGTAAAATAAATAGTTATATATATCTATATACATGGTATATGTACAAAGTATTTTTGTATTTTTAATTTTGTTATTTTTATTTGATTTTTGTTTTGATTCTTTTTATTTTATTTATTTACAATATATAATATAGATTATTTACAGAAAGTTTGGAAAATAACCTTATTTATTTACAAGGGCAAATAAATACATAGATGTGATATATGTACATGATGAAGGGGTCTTTTTAATCTTTTTGATTTTTAACTTTTTATTTTGTTTTTATCTTTTATAAATATATACAAGTATTTACAAGCATATTTTTGGGTGAGGAAAACATTTTTATTTTATTTACATAAATATATATACATGAGCCCCTATCTCCCTCTACTTGGCTTTTATGCGGTCAGGCCCATGCTGAGCCCTCCCTTGGGTTAGGTTGCTCAATATTTATTCTAAATATTTCCCTCTTTTTCTTTTTAATCTTTATTCTTTTATTTTTGCACAAAAACATGCTAATTATAGGTTTTTACACAATGCATGCTTTTGCTAATTATTCCTATTTACACCTATCTACATGCATTTGCAAAGGTTTTTGTAACTAAAATATAAGAATAAAGAGTGATGAATGGGTATTCATCACCCCCCTATACTTAACTTTGCTAGTCCCTTAGCAAACACTTATTTGAAAAAGAAGTGAAAAAGAAAGAAAGAGAAAGAAAAAGAGGATGTACATGGATCAAGGTTGATTATTAAACTTGCCTTCATTAAATTGGGGTATGGAGCTCGATCAGATCTTTGGATTATTAATGTGTCGGAACCTTATTTAGACTTACGCTTAAAACTCAACAGCCTCCAAGTTCCACTAATCTATAACCAAGACTCCTCAATGCTCCAGATCAGAACAAGTCATCAATCACAAACCCGGAAGACCATGAATCTTTTCTTGTCCTGTGAAAGTGAGGTCTAAGCTCTCCACCTCAGAAATGGCAACTTGACAACCCTCCCCAACAAGGTAACTCTATGACCTCAATCTGGCCACTCTTTCCTCGAGGAGCGGGGTATTCCCTTCTAAGTTCAAGTACAACCGGCTCAAGAAGAGGGGGAAGAAGAGAATGGGTCAAGGCCAGTGTAGCCAAGTACCCTTGGGAGCTTGACCAGTGTAGCCAAGTCTCCCTGCTGCAAGCTACAACAGGAGGATCATGAAACCAAGCTTTGCTTATTGCACTCTATATACATACTCCGGTGGGATTATCATTTTCTATCAGACCCACCACTTTTTTGGAGTTCTTTTCTTTTTGCACATTTTTTTTCGAGTGCATCTATACAACATATACATGTGCAGCATATATACAAGGACTTTTTCCTCTTGAGCCAGTAGACTATCCCTCTTTCGAAGCTTTATTGCAACCCACAACTCCCGTCGTTAGATCTCATGGCAACCAGACCAAGTTGAGACGCACTTTCTTCACTATAAGAAGAAGAGAGGTTCCGCCTAGAAGTACTACCCTCATATGCTACCCCAAGTCAAGGAAGACTGCCTCCTCACCACCTCATCCGTAGAGAGCTCGGTGCATAGTGCGGTTGTCCAAGTAAAGCCATAATCTATATGAGTCATGTGTTGTTGTTAAGTGTTCTACTTAGGCTCATTGAGATGACATGTGATCATAGCCTAGTGGACTCAAAGAATTAAGTCACCATGGACCTGAAAAGCCTTAAACCTAAGCCCTATAAGGTTCCTCTTAGAAATTAGGTGGATTAAGATCTTAATCAAGCTCCATTTCTCAATTTGATTCCAGTCTAGTTTAAATGTCAACTATCATCCAGAAAAACTATATACATATGTACAAAAAGATGCTTATTTACACAAGATTTACAATCATGCAAAATTTTTGAAAAATGTTTTGAAATCATGAATGGATGATGCATGAAGTGCAATTTACACAAGAATTTTGCAAACTTTTTGATTTTCAAAACATTTTGGAGAAATTTTGTACTATATACATAATTTTGATACAAAAATATTTACACAAGCTTTACACAAAAGATTTTTGAAATCATTTTTACAAAAATAATTTGTACACTAGCTATGTATGTGCAAATAAAAGAAGATTATGTACATGAAAATTTTTAATTTTTGTGGTTTTTAGCCATTTTATTTATTAACACACTCACACAAAGTACGAGTTATGGCTAAAGTATATATGAAATATATACACACCCCCCTATACTTAGCTCGAACGATGTCCTCAGAGTCAAGAGCGATGAAGAAGACATAACTCGTGCTAGGTATAGGGAAGTGAAGAGGAAAGCTATACAAAGAAGAATGAAAAAGTCAAGAGGGACTCGGGTCTCCCCCCTATACTTAGGATCAAGTAATCCTAAGTATAGCAGGCTGTATACTAAGGGAAAACCTGAGTGCAGAATGTACGGGGTTCACCCCCCCTATACTTAGGGTGAAATATCCCTAAGTATAGGCAACAAAAACAGGGGTAGACAGAAACAAAAGAAATACCCAAAAGGTCTCACATCCCCCCTATACTTAGGGTAAAGTGCACCCTGAGTATAGCATAATCACAAGATGGAGAAAGGGATGTAGGACCAAGGAATGCGATGATATGGACATCTGGATCTATATACAGCGGAAGATCAGTGAAACTCAGGCGTGAGATGTATTAGATGTGAGTCAAAGACCACATCTCACGCAAAATGAATAGGGGCAAGATCAACGACCCGCGGCTCATGATCTAGAAATGGCTTGAGCCGCTGGCCGTTCACTCGAAAGGTACTCTCAGAAGACAACTCAGATATGTCGATGCTACCGTTGTCGTGTACCTTTCGAACCAGATAAGGTCCCTTCCATTTGCTCTGTAGCTTCCCTGGAAATAATCTAAGCCTCGCATCAAACAGCCATACTCTCTGTCCAATCTCAAAATGCTTGTGGCTGATATGAGAATCATGCCACTCCTTGACTCTCTCCTTATAATGTAGGTTGCTTGAGAAAGCTGCATCTCTAAGCTCCTCCAGGGCAGCTAGCTCTACCCTTCTCTGGTCTCCCACACCATCTGGATCCATGATAATATCTGTGACTGCCCAAAGTGACTTGTGCCTCAGCTCAACAGGTAAATGGCATGGCTTGCCGTATACGAGGCGAAAGGGAGATGTGCCCAAAGGTGTCTTGAAAGACGTCCTATATGCCCACAAGACCGAGTCCAAAAGCTGTGACCAATCCTTTCGGTCAGGGCGGACGACTTTCTGCAGAATAGTCTTGATCTCCCTATTCGACACTTCGGCTAGACCATTCGTCTGTGGATATTAAGGTGTAGCAACACGATGGTCTATGCCGAACTCGCTAGCAAGCGCCTTCACCTGGTCGTTGATGAAGTGAGATCCCCCATCAGAAATCAGAACTCATGGAACCCCGAACCGCGTGATGATGTGCTTCCTCAAAAATCTACAAACTGTCCTCGCATCAGCGGCTCGGGCGGGGATAGCCTCCACCCAACGACTCACATAATCTACGGCCAACAGAATGTACTCAAATCCCTGACTCTTAGGGAATGGACCCATGAAATCGATGCCCCATGCGTCAAAAACCTCACAGAAGTGAATGGGCTGCATCGACATCATATCACGCTGTCCACAAGTGCCCATCCTCTGACAGTCAGTACACCTCTTCACGAACTCATCTGAGTCCTTGAAGAGGGTAGGCCACCACAAGCCGGATTGGAGCACTTTCTGTGCTGTTCTCCTCCCAGAATGATGTCCTCCTGCCTCAAGCTTGTGGCAGTAAGTGAGGACGCTATGGTGTTCCTCCTGAGGAATACACCGACGCCAGATGCTATCCCCTCCTTCGTGGTAAAGGATGGGATCCTCCCAATGGTAGGACTTAGCCTTCGCAAGGAAGGTCTCAAGTCTCTACCTGGGCCAATCTTGTGGGACTTTCCCAACAACGAGAAAGTTCACAATATCGGCGTACCATGGGAGTGAGGCGATAGCAAGGATCGCCTCATCTGGGAAGGTATCTCTAATAGGGTCAATCTGCTCAGAATCCTCAGGCTGCTCTAGTCGGGAGAGATGATCCGCCACCACATTCTTGACTCCAGGCTTATCCTTGATCTCAATGTCGAACTCCTGGAGTAGAAGGATCCATCTAGTCAGTCTGGCCTTGGCATCCTTCTTTGCCATGAGGTATCTGATGGCGGTGTGATCTGTAAACAAAGTCACTCTAGATCCAATGATATACGATCTGAACTTATCCAGGGCAAACATTACGGCTAGCATCTCCTTCTCTGTGACTGTGTAATTCCGCTGGGCAGAATCCAATGTGCGGCTAGCATAGTGTATGGCAAATGGAACTCCATCCCTCCTATGTCCCAGCACTGCCCCTACGGCAAAATCGGAGGCGTCCGTCATGATCTCGAATGGGAGAGACCAATCAGGCGACTGGAGGACAGGAGCCTCAATGACACACTGCTGGAGAGTCGCGAACGACGAAAGACACTTGTCATCGACAAGGAACTCGGTGTCTTTCGTCAAGAGGTCGGTCAACGGTCGGGCAATCCTGCTGAAATCATGAATAAATCTCCTATAAAATCCAACGTGCCCCAGGAATGACCGTAGCTGCCTCAGATTGGACGGCGGTACGAGTTTCCTAATGACATCAACCTTGGCCGGATCAACCTCCATGCCCCTGTTGGAGATGATATGGCCAAGCACCGTCCCTTGAGTCACCATGAAGTGACTCTTCTCCCAAGATAGCAGCAAATGAAACTCAATACATCGCTGGAGCACCCGGTCTAGGCAGTCAAGACAAGAATCGAATCCGTCGCCGTAGACCAAGAAATCGTCCATGAAGACCTCCAAACACTCCCCTACCATGTCCGAGAAGATCGACAGCATGCACCTCTGAAAAGTCGCAGGGGCATTGCATAGCCCAAATGGCATGCGTCGAAAAGCATATGTGCCGAAGGGACAGGTAAAGGTGGTCTTCTCCTGATCCTCAGGAGCGATGGCCACTTGGTTGTAGCCCGAGTACCCATCCAGGAAGCAATAATGGCTCTTCCCTGCCAGTCTCTCAATGATCTGGTCAATAAAAGGCAGGGGGAAATGGTCCTTCTTGGTGGCTTGGTTGAGTCTCCTGTAGTCAACACAAACCCTCCAAGAGGTGGGTACTCGTGTAGCAATCTCCTCTCCCGACTCACTGATCACAGTCGTGATACCCGTCTTCTTGGGCACCACATGTAAGGGGCTAACCCACTTGGAGTCGGAAATGGGATAAATAAAATCTGCACCCCACCATTTCGATATTTCCTTCATCACAACCTCTCTCAGGTTGGGGTTCAGTCGCCGCTGGAACTCACGCGACGGCTTCGCCCCTTCCTCTAGATAGATATGGTGGGAGCACACTGATGGATTAATCCCATGGAGATCTGCTACGCTCCATCCGAATGCCTTGCGGTTCTTTTCAAGAACCCCCATCAAACGGGATTCCTGCTCTCCAGTCAACTCGGCGGAGATGATGACTGGGTACATCTCTGGCTCGCCCGCAAGGAATCGATACTTCAGCGAAGTAGGGAGCGGCTTCAGCTCTGGAATGCTGGGTGTTGGCAAATCTGGCTGCGGAAGAAACTGAGTGAAAGCTGCTAAGTCGGCCAAATCTGCCTGGGAAAGTGAAAGCGTACTCTCGCAAACTGGATCGGGGGAAGGCTGCTCAACTGCTCTGTCTCTGCTCGGCTCTGCATCTACCTCCTCCTCATCTATAGGCTCAGGTGAACTCAGGTCTGGCATCTGATCATAGCAATCTGCCCAATCAGACTCTGAATCTGAGGGATCTGTATCAACCACGGTGGCATCAGTACCATCGGAAAACAAGGTGGCCTCAGCACCACCATCACTAAACATCGTGCTGCGATCAAGGACCGGCTCTGCTACCTCTATGGTATCCTGAACCAAGGCTGTGCTCTCCAGACTCTCCTCTGCTATCATCTCGGCATCAGCTGTATCTGAAAGTGAGAGGATGGTCTGTGTCTCAAGATCTGCCCAAGCTGCCTCATCATCTGTGATCACAAAATCACAGTCCTGGTGGATGTCTGGCTCTACGTCTGTCAGCTGCTCTGAATCTGTACTCGCATCTGAGCGGGCTCTGAATCTAGCTCTATAGTCCTCGACCGTCTCTATTTGTATACTCTCGCCCTCGACGCGAAAGTACACCTTCCCGCTATCATGATCAGTCACTGCCTTGGCTGTGGCCAAGAACGGGCGACCAAGGATGATGGGGGTATCGGCCACTGACTCAGGGATCTCCATGTCCAACACTACGAAGTCCACGGGGAATTTCAGGCCCTGAATCGTGACGATAACGTCTCGTAATAACCCCTTCGGCCTCTTGACAGATCGATCAGCGAATTGAAGGACTGTCCTGCTCTGTCGAAGAGTGCCCAACTCGAAGCGGTCGAGAAGGGCTATCGGAAGAAGGTTGATCGACGATCCGCTATCTAAAAGAGTACGGTCGAACCTCTGCTCACTGATCTGGCATCTGACATACGGGGCCTCTGAATCTGGCCTCTTGGCTGGCAGGCGGTTCTGGATCGCAAAACACGTGGCTTTCGTCAGCACATGTATCTCTGAAGTGTGGTTCCTCCTCCTTCTCCTGACTGTAGTCCTCTCTCTCAAAGATCGTTGGAGAAGGGGGATGTGCTGCAAAGCCTCCTGGAGGATCAGCTGGATGTGGAATCGATCAATCATGCTCTGGCTGAACTCCTCAAGCTCTCTCTTTTTTGGATCATTTTTCTTCCCCTTCCCCATCTGAAGGGCTCTAGGGAAGGGGATCACAGGGTCCTTCTCAGATGAAGGACTAGGAAAAGGCCTAGACGGTTCAAGGACCGGATCCACACATACATCATGCACCACAGTGGGACCAGATGAAAGTAAACCTTTTCCTTTATTCACAACTGAGTTCTGAGATACAGGAATGCAAGGAAAGACAACATCTCTATCACGACAAACACTGGTGGCCTCAGTACCACCGTGGGTTGACTCTACTGCTGCTGCTGGTTGACGTCTCGCGGCATCAGTACCGCGGGCTGGCTCGGCTGAACTGGTGGCGTCAGTACCACCTCCTAGATCTGGTGAAGCGGCGGCCTCAGTACCGCCGATGGGATCAGCATCCTTGGTGGCTTCAGTGCCACCGTCATCATCTGGAGCGGACTCAGTACCGCTCTCCTCCTCCTCATGTGGCGCCTCTGAAGTGTCCTCGTGAGGTAGCTCAGATGAGGTGCCGCCGCCTGATGGGGTCCTACCGCTCCTAAGTGTGACAAAATCAGCATCAAACAGATCCGAAGATGTATCATCAAATGGGTCACTAGGAGTGGCAAACTCAGTATGTACTACCTGCTCAGATTTCCTCTTGAGGTTGTTCGGGTTCGGCTCAATCTGGGCTGGAATGGCGGCCTTCCCTCTCACCAAGTCCCGCATCTCCTGGCGGAACTCGTCCATCTCCCGTCGGAATGTGGCCTGCTGGTCCGTGAGGAGGCGGGCAATGTCATCCAAAGCGGGGCTCTCGTGGGGGCCCGACGGGTAGCCTCTCTGGGGGTGAGGCTGCTGGAACTGCTGCTGGTGGTGCTGGTAAGAGGGGTATGAGGACGGGTGCTGCTGCTGAACCGGGTGATCCTGCTGCTCACGTCTCCACGACTGTCCCTGCTGCTGATAGGGACGAGGACCGAAGGATGATGGCTGGTGCTGCTGATATGCTGGGGGCTGCTGCTGCGGCTGGTGTTGATCTCTCTGCTGGGAGTACTGCCCGCCCTATCCTGACGGCTGCTGCTGGGGCTGGGTACCACCACTCCCCCACCTGAATCCGGGACGGTCTCGTCGGATCCCAGGCTGGGGGCGGTCATACCAAATCCCGTTGACATCCATCAATGGCTCGGCATCATAGGGGGCTGGCGGGAGTACTGCTAGAGGCTGGTCTGGCTGGTAGACCACCATCTGCATCTCTAGAGATGGTGGGGACTGGTAGGTGGGCTGCGGCTGCTGGTACGGCTCCGCCTGTACAAGATGGACCTGTCTAGGCTGCACGTGGGTGCTGGAGCGCTGGGACGAGTTGCTGCTGCCGGCGTCGCCTCGCGACTGAAGACGGGGCTGAGAAGCCGTCTGTGCCTCCTGGAGACACATGAGTTGTGTCTTCATGTCGCTCAGAACCTGTGCCATCTGCTCCATCTGCGTGATACTCTGGCACTGCTTCTTCTCGATCAGCTCCATGCGGTCCAGCTTCTCGCTGATAATGCCCATGTCCGCAGCTGACGACTCTTCCTGTGTTGCTGCGGCTGCGGACGAACTAGATGGGCCTGCATCTACCCGTGCTATCCGCTGGTACTGCACGGGTCCTGGCTGATGTGGCTGGGTCTTCTGAGTATACAACCTGGTCTGAGACATCACCATATAGTTCTCAGCCATCTCCTCGAAGATGGCCCAGACCTGGTCGTGGTCCTTGGCGAAGTAGGACCCGCCGCAAGAAGCATTCACCAGGCCCTGTAGCTCTGGTGTCAACCCGCTGAAGAAGCTCTGCACAAGGTTTGGCTTCGTGATGTCGTGGTGCGGGCATCTGTCCAGAAGCTCTCGGAACCTCTCCCATGCCTCGTGAAACTGCTCGTTGGGGAACATGGAGAAGTTGCTGATCAGGGCCCTCGTTGCATTCGTCCACCCGAGTGGATAGTACTTGTTCAAGTACTCGGTGCGGAGCTGCTCCCATGTGTAGACAAACCTCCCAAGATGCTTCAGCCAGGTGGCTGCTCTATCTGCCAGTGAAAACGGGAAGGCTATCATCCGGATCGTGTCCTGGTCCACATGCCGATCGTGGACAGTACTGCAGATCATCAGAAACTCCTGGAGGTGGAGGTGGGGCTCCTCAGTGGCAAGTCCGTGGAAACGAGGAAGCATCTGCAGGGTGTTCGGGGGGAACTTGAAGTCCCCCACGATAGCAGGTACCACCACCCAATGGTGCATCAGTGTAGATCCGGGGTTGTGCAACTCCCGCATCGGTCTAGGTGGTCCTCCTCCTCCCGCGGCTGCTGCCGCTGCGGCGGCGGCTGCGGCTGCTGCCGCTGCTGCTGCGGCTCGTGCCTCTGCATCCGGTATCTCCTCGGGCTCGCTCTGTTGGTCTCTCTCTGCTCTGAGCCTCTCCAACTCTCGCCTCATCTCTATCATAAATGCCCCCTGATCGCGGAGCTGCTGCTGGACTGTCTCGAGTGATGCGATCAAGGTGGAGTTGATCGCTCCCTGGTCAAGTACAAAGTGCTTGGGCTGTCGGGAGTGATCATCTGAACTGCCGGCTCTGGCCATAGTGACGTCTGCAAAATCAAACGAGCCCAACTCAGGTGTTGTCAAATCAATCAGTCTCTCCTCGGGCTCGTGTCTCTCAGGTAGATCAGAAAGGGGGTCGAGGGGGAACATGGTGGAATCGTACTCGGGCTCGGAGAGCGGGTCTGAGCTCTCGCGAGCCAACCTAGATGATGAAGTAGACGCGCCCGAAAGCGGTGCAGCCAGAGGCTGCCTAAGAGACCGTCTACCCATCATCTCGATCTGGCGAGTAAGGCGGATGAGATCTGGAAAAATTATGATCAGAAAACAAACCCCTGGTTCACCAACGCAACGCGAGCTGAAGACCGTGAAAGTTCGGTCAAATTATCTTGTCGATTTTATTTTGGTGAACACACAGAATATCAGAGCGCTTACGTGACCTGTTGGGATATTCGATGCTAACCCAACCGACTGGCCCGCACGGAAGAGTCGGTAATCAGTCGGGACTAGCACCAGGGGGCTCTACCTAGGGTGCGGGTCACTCTCTCGCGCATCCAAACCATACAATGAGGGGGTTGCTCTCCCCAAGACAAAGTTTTTAGGGTGAGCGGTTTTTAAGATCAATATTTCTTACCAGTCCCAATTTTATGGTTTCACTTTTTTAATCTTTTTCAAAGCAAATAAAAGGCCTAACGAATTTTTCGGTTCTCCTGGTTATTAAGTCCAAAACAGGGGGGAGAAGACGAAAAAGCCGATGCACGATAAATCAATGATGCATGCTGAGTAAGAAATGCGTACCTTGCCTCCAGCACTCTACATGCAATATGATCCGCGCATAAAAGTAAAGACAGAAATAAAACTACCTATATGGTGCAGCGGGAAAGCCGAGTCCTAAACGAGCAACTTCTAGCGAAGAACCGTCTAACCGGTCACCGACCTCCAAGCCAAAGAGTCCGGTCTTGGCCCGTCCCTCCTCTGTCCGACAAATCGGGGGTAGGAGTAAGCGCTTTACAGGACGGGCTGCGGCACGTAGGCTACGAAGGCAAATGAATCGGTTATTTTTATTAATGATTTTTAAGTAGGTCCAATTATCGATCTATGGGAACAGATAAGCAATTAGGTGTGTGGATCCTACTAATTACGGCACAGTCACCAGAAATTCTTAAGTCTAGGGGCTCGAGCAAAAACCGCGTAAACACCGGAAAAGGCAGAAAGAAAAGAAAATAAAACCGCGAAAAAGCCGCGAAAAACCGCGAAGGTCCTAAGGGTCCCCCGAGCACACCGGTGCTCGGCGAAACAGACCCTCTACGGTAGGTCCACAAATGTCTGAGTCCAAGTCCTGTATTATTACAATAATAATGAACAAAAATAAATCTACCCTAATCCTCACCCACTCAGCTCTCTCTCACTCTCTCCTGCGGCTCCGTACAGAAGGGAGCCGCCTCCAAGTTCCTTGGTTGCACCGGCTCCTCGAAAGTCGCCTCCGCGGTCCTCGGGCCCTCGCAAGAAAAAGAGATGAGTGGTCAGACCAGCAAAAATAATCAAATAATAAGGAAAAAGAAATGAAAATAAAGGTGAGGGTATATATGCAACAATATAAAGTAAAATAAACAAACAAAAGAAAACAAAAACAAAAATAAAAGAAAAAGAAAATAAGGCCAAACAAAACAAAAAGAAAATATAAACAAAAGCCGCGAAAAGCCGCGAAAAATCAAAATGAAAAGAAAAGGAAAACTACTAAGCCGTGCTCCCCGGCAGCGGCGCCATTCTGATAACCGGTCTGAAGGCTAGGGTATGAGGTACAGGAATAGGGTCGTTGTGACGCGAGCAATCAGACCATGTATATCAAGAAAAATATCAGACCACTAACTAAATCAAAAATCAATCAAGCACAAATAAAGCGGTCCTGCTATATGTTTTACCTGGTATAGCACCCAGGGTCGAACTCAAGGAGCACGGATTGGCCGAAGGCCTACGAAGTAGTAAAAATGAATAAAATAAAAGAGGAAAATGTTTTTTGTGGTTTTTAATTAATTTCATATTTTTTTTGGATTTTTAATAAGTGAAGAAAATAAAGGAAACACAAATAAGCTCACTTCAACAATTTATTTAATGCAACAAAAATCAACCAAAAATTAAAAAAAAAATATTTTTATGTATTTTATAATTTTTTATGTTTTTGGTGAATTTTTGGGATTTTTCTGATATTTATTTTAATTCCTAAAAATCAAATAGTAGCAAAAATGCAAGGTACTGTCCAGCCAGGACCAACAGCCCTAGATAAAATATCTAAGGGCCTCAAAAGGCCTGGAGGTATTTTTCCTGTAAGCTAGGTAAAACAAGGAAAATTTGAGTACCAAAATTATTATTTTTGGGTTTTTAAATTATTTAATAGAATTTTTATGAGTTTTTAGATGTTTTTAAGTTTTTAAGGTTTTTAATCAGAGAAAAATAGCCAAAATTGGCTAGAAAATAAAAGAACACAAGACAAATAGTAGCTAATTTTTATAGAATTTTTAGAGGGGTTTTTATATTTTTTGTGAATTTTCAATCTAGACAGTAGCAAAAATGTAGGTTTTTGAATTTTTAAAAATAACAAACGAAATTAAAAATGTCCTCAAAAATTCACAAAAATCCTACACCATGGCAGGAGCCATGTGTCAAATTTTTGTCGAATTTGGATGTGATTTGATATTTTATTCAAAAATGACAAGAGGGCATTGTGCATAAGGACTGAAATGCAAATACCCTAAGTTCTGGGGGTCCCGGTGCAAAATACCCAGCAAAACACGTGCGAGGCTCATGCCTGGGGCACTCAGGGACCTATATGTAATAAAAATAAGGTCCGGGGACCTATTGGTAACACGTACCAAAAGTCCGAGGGCCTCAGTTGCAAATTACCCACAAATAAACGCACATGCGAAATTAAACCATTCACAGGGGCATAAATGCAATTACTCAAAAAGTTTCATTCATTCATAAACATCCAGAACTACAGGGGCATCAATGCAAATACACCAACAAAACACGTGACGAAGCACGTGGCTCATACAGGCAGGGGCATAAATGCAAATATCTAAAGTACGAGGTCCAACATGCAAAATACCCTAAAACTAAACAACTGACTAAAATATTTACAGGACTAAAACGAAATAAAAGATAAGGAAGGGCCTAAGGGTAAATTACCCTTTATTAAGTCGCCCGATGGATGCGCGCCACGTGGGTAGATGGACGGATGGAAATGGGTGGCGCTCCAACGCTGAGGTCCTCGCAGCGATCGGACGGTCGAGGGTATGCCACGTGGGGGATCGAACGGGTGTGGCTCTCGGTGGCTAAACCTCGTGCAACGGACGGTCCAGATCGCCTCTCCAAGATCTGACGGTGGCTGGATCTCCTCAAGTGGACGGTCAGGATAAGAACTGGAGGTCGAGGACGATCGAACGGTCGGGGAAGATGCTGGAAGAACAGTTGGCCGGCGAGTTTCGCCGGCCTCGTGCGTGCGCTGGTATCCTCCCCTGCTGCCTCTGGAGATCGGAGAAGCTCCGCGATGAAGCTCCGCAGCTGATGGTGGGCTCCGATGACCCAGCCGAGCCCTGGAGGGCTCCGGCGAGGTCGGCGGAGGTGAAGCTCCTGGCCCGGATGACTCAAGCCCTCAGATGGGCTCGCAATGACCTGCAAAGTAAATCAGGAGACTCGCGGGTCGAGGGCAAAGTGCCTCGACCCCGTTAGGCGTCGTGGAGGTGACCGGTGGGGTGATATGGGCGAGCTCCGGCGAAGGGATGGACGGAGGAGCTCGAACCCCAGCTCCTGTGCGAGCTGGGTTGGATGGGGGTATGGAGAAGGTGCGCGGGAGGAAGGCGGAGGTGACGATGGATTCCAATGATCGAATGGAGGTGTAAGGTGGTCGGAATCGACGAAACACGGCGACGGCGAGGTTTGGGGATAACCTAAAATCGAATGAAAAGGCGGAGCTAAGGGACTACCTGGGTGGTCGAGGAGACTGTGCTGGAGTTGGGGAAGCTCCTGGTCGTGGCCTCAAGGGTCATCTCGGCCCGAGGCTCGAGCTCGCTTCAGGTGGCGGAGCTACGGCGGGGGTATCGCCGGATCAGTGGATTCGCCGGCCATCCTCGCTGCAACAGGGTGGGGCGGCGAGCTGTCACCTCGCTCTCTCTCTGGAGCTCACTGGAAAGCTACGCAAATGGCCAAAGATGCGTGAAATGGGTGGCGGAGCAGGGCTTAAGTATGCTGGCAGGATCTGAGAAGAAGAGCTCGGGTAGGGTCATGGTGGCGCGCGGATCCCGAGGTCGATGCCCGGCGAGGGTGTCGGATGTGGAAGGTGTAAAATGGAGCCGGGGTTTGGGTGATTGGGAATCGGGTCGAGCGGGTATAAATTCGAGAAGAGGGGTCTGGTGCTCGAGTCCGTGAGAAGTGGTCCTGGGGGGGCCAGTTGACCGGGCGGTCAACATCCCCAGGACCCAATGGGGTCAGGCCACGTGGCAGGATTTTAAAGCTCAAAATTGAGGTAGTTATGGCCCGATTTTGCAAAAACTTAAAACATGAATTATTTTTCTTTTATTTTTTCCTATTTTTTGGTGATTTTTAATTAATTTTTGGAAATAAAAATAAAGTATATACATTATATAGCTATATATAGGTATATATACAATATAAGCTTTTGATTTTTGATTTTTAATTATTATTTTTATACAATTTTATTCCTATTTTATATTTTATTTATTTATAGAATAAAGAAAGGAATAAAAGGATGTTTTTATTTGATTTTTATTATTTATATACATAGGTAAAATAAATAGTTATGTATATCTATATACATGGTATATGTACAAAGTATTTTTGTATTTTTAATTTTGTTATTTTTATTTGATTTTTGTTTTGATTCTTTTTATTTTATTTATTTACAATATATAATATAGATTATTTACAGAAAGTTTGGAAAATAACCTTATTTATTTACAAGGGCAAATAAATACATAGATGTGATATATGTACATGATGAAGGGGTCTTTTTAATCTTTTTGATTTTTAACTTTTTATTTTGTTTTTATCTTTTATAAATATATACGAGTATTTACAAGCATATTTTTGGGTGAGGAAAACATTTTTATTTTATTTACATAAATATATATACATGAGCCCCTATCTCCCTCTACTTGGCTTTTATGCGGTCAGGCCCATGCTGAGCCCTCCCTTGGGTTAGGTTGCTCAATATTTATTCTAAATATTTCCCTCTTTTTCTTTTTAATCTTTATTCTTTTATTTTTGCACAAAAACATGCTAATTATAGGTTTTTACACAATGCATGCTTTTGCTAATTATTCCTATTTACACCTATCTACATGCATTTGCAAAGGTTTTTGTAGCTAAAATATAAGAATAAAGAGTGATGAATGGGTATTCATCAGGCTCTCAGGCTATATTGGCTATTTTACCAGGGTGATTTTTGGCATTCTTCCCTATCTTATTAATTAAGGAGTATAGATTATAGAGAAGATGTTATTTTGGTGAAGAGGTATTTTACAAGGGATTTTTGGCTTCTTATTTAGATGCAAATGAGCTGCTAAACTACATGAGTTATGAATACATGCATGAATGCTATTTATGCAATATAAGGGGAAATATGCCTCTATTTTCTCGGGAACAAGGCTCTATTTTTGACTTTTGAAGTGATGAATCACATATTCATCAACCCCCTATACTTAAACCTTGCTCGTCCCCGAGCAACTAAATGAAATGCAAGAGTGAAATGATTTTGGGTTCCAAACCAAGGTCATGAACAAAAGTTGAAAAAATGGAGCCTGACTCGACCTTTGGATTAATTGTGTGGCGGAACCTTATTCGGACCTGAACTTAAGACTTAACAGACTTCAAGTTCCACAAGTCTTCTATTCAAGACGCCTCAATAGTCAGGTTAGAACACATCCTCAAACGCAAATTTCTGATGACTATGATTCTTACTTGTACTGTGTAAGTGATTTGTAACTCTCCACATCAGAAATGGCTCGGAACCAGCCTCCTCTAACAAGGTAACTCAATAACCCGGTTCAGTAATTCTTTCCTCGAGGAGCGGGGTATTCCCTTCTAAGTTCAAGTGCGACCAACTCAAGAGGAGGGGGTAGAGAAGAGAATGGACGGTAGCCAGTGTAGCTACCTATCCCGGGATGCCTGACCAGTGTAGCCAAGTCATCCAGCTGCATTTCTTTATATACATACTCCTACAGGTATTATTATTTTTTTTCTTGGACCTGTCTGATTTTCTTGGAGTTCTTTCTTGCATTTTTTTTTCGAAAAGAGCAGCATGTACATCAGGAGTTTTTCCTCTTGAGTCAGTAGACTATCCCTCTTTTGAAGCATTATTGCAACCCACAGCATCCTGTCCTTAGATGTCAACACCACTAGACTAGGTTGAGACGCACTTCCCTCCCTAGAGGAGGACGGATGTTTCCACCCGTGTGCTACTCCAAGCTAAAGGATTCTACCTCCTCACCACCTCATCAATGAAGAGCTACGTGCATTGTGCTTGTCCAAGTTAGGTCACTGTCTATAAGAATCATGCGTGTGCACGAGATATTCTACTTAGACTAATCAAGATGACATGTGAACATAGACTTGCGGACTCAAAGAATTAAGTCACTTGACCTGAGAAATCTTAACTCCAGTTCCTGTAAGGTTCCTCTGAAATTAGGTGGATTAAGGTCAAATCAAGTCCATCCTCAATATCTACTCATAACTTGGTCCAGAACCCACTAGCTTTTCACTTTGCATATGCAAAGATATGCAGATGAGATGAGATGTCATGCTATGAAAATGCAAGACTCTTTTTATTTTTCTATGCAGAGATGATATGCAAGAGTAAATAAGAAGCCTATTTTTATAATTTTCAATTTTTTTTCGATTTTTACCCACCCGTCATTATTGTAAAATATATACAAAACTACGCGAAAGTACGAGCTATGGGTAAAGCATATATGTAATATATACACGCCCCCCTATACTTAGCGTGTGCTATGTCCTCAGAGCACGAAGAGCGAGGAAAAAGACATAGCTCGTGCTAAGCGTAGGAGAGCCAAAAGGAACAGAAAGTATAGAAGTCGTCACGCCCCCCTATACTTAGGCTCTGGCAGCCTAAGTGTAGAAGAAGATCAGAAATGGGGCGGACGAGGGAAAAATGAGATGTGGGTGAGTATCAGTGCGGGCATCGGTCCCCCCTATACTTAGGCTCAGGTCAGCCTAAGTATTGGTAGGAAATGAGAATGAGGACCAATGTGATCTGGAGAATGTACAGTGAATCGACTCGGGTGACCCCTCCCCCCTATACTTAGGTTCTGGTCATCCTAAGTATAGTCCGAGATAATGGTTCGATGATGTGGGGATGGGTTACTAGAATCGTGGGGGTAAAGGATAGGATATACAGGAAGAATGATATATACAGATGAGTCGGTCTGAATCTTTCGAAGATGCTGCTGATGGCTCGAGTTCATTGCTGCAAGGTTTCATACGCAGCTTGAGATGTATCTGCTGTATCTGTCTCGCGCATGAATACAATCTCCTCCACATGGACTAACTGTTCATTGGATTCAACGACGTGCTTCAACAGCTGCCCATTTACTAGGAATGTCGGTGCGTCATCTGCGAGATCTGAGATCTCGACACATCCACTATCATGCACCGTACGGACAACAAATGGTCCCGTCCATTTAGACTTTAGCTTGCCTTGGAAAATCTTCAGCCTAGCATTGAACAACCATACCTTCTGTCCAGGAACAAAGGTCTTTCGTCTGATATATCTATCATGCCAACGCTTCACCTTGTCCTTGTACACCAAACTGTTGTCGTATGCTCGGTTTCTGACTTCCACAAGCTCATTCAGATCCATGTCTCTCTGCTTCTGACCCTGGTGTGTGTTCCAGTTGACCTTCTTTATTGCCCATTCTGATTTGTGCACTAACTCTGCGGGCAAATGGCACGGCTTTCCGAATACCATTCGGAATGGGGAGGTGCCTAACGGTGTCTTGTAAGCCATCCTATACGCCCAGAGGACTTGATCTAAGATCTGAGACCAGTCCTTCCTGTCCGGGCGGACAAGCTTTTGCAATATGGTTTTCACCTCCCTATTCGACACCTCAGCCATACCATTGGTTTGTGGGTGGTAAGGACTTGCGACACGGTGTTCGATGCCGTAGTCCTTCAGGAGTTTCTTCACCTCCCGATTCACAAAGTGGCTACCCCCGTCTGATATCATCATCTTGGGGATCCCGAACCTAGAGATTATGTTCTCTCTGATGAATTTACAGACAGTCTTGTTGTCTGCAGCTCGGGTCGGGATAGCCTCCACCCATCTGGATAGGTAGTCTACCGCAAGAAGGATGTATTCAAACCCGTGGCTGACAGGGAATGGGCCCATGAAATCGATGCCCCAGGCGTCAAAGACATCACAAATGATGACCGGCTGTATCGGCATCTCATCCTTGGAACCAATGGTTCCTCCCATTCTCTGGCAAACTGGGCACGACTTCGCGAAGGCGGTGGCATCGCGAAACAGAGTCGGCCAGTAGAAGCCACACTGAAGTACCTTCCATGCGGTCCTCTTCCCGGAGTGGTGTCCTCCTGCCTCTAAGCTATGGCATAAAGAAAGGACACTCTGGTATTCCTCCTGAGAAATACAACGTCTCCAGACACAATCCGGTCCTTCAAAGAAAAGGATCGGATCCTCCCAATGGTAGTATCTAGCGTCCGACTTTAGTCGGTCGATTTGGCTCTTGGGCCAATCTTCGGGAACTTTCTTGGAGGCAAGATAATTCACGATATTGGCGTACCATGGGAGTGAGTCAATAACAAGAATCGACTCCTCAGGGAAGGAGTCTCGAATCGGGGAAACCTCGGAAGTATTAAGATCTTCGAGACGAGAAAGATGATCGGCCACTACGTTCTTCTTTCCAGGTTTATCACGGATGTCCAAATCAAACTCCTGGATAAGTAAAATCCAACGAAGAAGGCGCGCCTTCGCGTCCTTCTTTGCCATCAAGTATCGTAGTGCCGTGTGGTCTGTGAACGCAGTTACCTTGGATTCGATTAAGTGGGATCTGAATTTGTCCAAGGCAAACACTACCGCAAGCATTTCCTTTTCTGTAACTGTATAGTTACGCTGAGCAGAATCAAGCACTTTGCTTGTGTAGTGAATTGCGAACGGGACGCCATCTTTTCTTTGTCCCAATACAGCCCCAACAGCATAATCTGAGGCGTCCGTCATGATCTCAAAAGGGAAAGACCAATCTGGGGCTTGTAAGATGGGTGCGTCCATGATCATTCCTTGTAACAGCTTAAAGGCTTCAAGACATTTGTGATCTACAATAAACTCCGTGTCTTTGCCTAAAAGCTCAGTTAGCGGTCGGGCAATCTTAGAAAAATCCTTGATAAATCTTCGACAAAATCTGACATGCCCGAGGAACGACCGCAACTGCCTTACGTTGGTTGGTGGCTGGAGTCGTCTGATCACGTCCACCTTGGCAGGGTCAACCTCCATTCCTCTCTTGGAGATGACATGCCCCAACACTATGCCCTCCGTCACCATGAAGTGACTTTTCTCCCAGGAGAGCACCAGATTGACCTCACAACATCTTTTGAGGACTCGGTCCAGATTCCTAAGACAAGAATCAAAAGAGTCGCCGTGGACCGAGAAGTCATCCATGAAGACTTCCAGGAATTCGCCGACCATTTTGGCGAATACAGCAATCATGCACCTTTAAAAAGTACCTGGAGCATTGCATAGCCCAAAAGGCATGCGCCTGAAAGCATAGGTACCGAAGGGGCATGTGAATGTGGTCTTTTCCTGATCCTCCGGAGCTATGGCTACTTGATTGTAGCCCGAGAACCCATCAAGGAAGCAGAAGAATTCTTTCCCCGCTAATCTTTCTAAGATCTGATCAATGAACGGTAGGGGGAAATGATCCTTCTTCGTCGCGGCATTCATGCGTCTGTAATCCACACAGACGCGCCACGACGTGGGTACTCTCGTCACGATCTCTTCTCCATCCTCGTTGGTGGTCGTCTGAATTCCCGACTTTTTCGGGACAACATGGATTGGGGCCACCCACTTAGAGTCGGAGATTGGGTAAATAAAACCCGCATCGCACCATTTTTCTATCTCTTTCTTCACAACCTCTCGTAAATTTGGATTCAACCGTCGTTGGAATTCACGAGAGGGTTTGGCTTCGTTCTCCAAGTATATATGGTGCGAACACAGAGCGGGATTTATCCCGTGGAGATCGGAAATGCTCCAGCCTATTGCCTTGCGGTTCTTCTCCAGGATCTCTAGCAAGCGAGATTCCTGCTCCTCGGTCAATTGCGAACTGACAATGACCGGAAATTTCTTGTCTTGGCCCGCAAGGAAGGCATACTTCAGGGTTGTGGGTAAAGGTTTGAGCTCAAGAATAGTGTGATAGTCTAGAAAGTCTGGCTCAATCAGATCTGGTTTGGTGTTGGAAGTGGCTGGATCATGTTCTGTAGCAGCTGCCACCAGACTCGGCTCTGGAGTCGGATCGTCAAAGGTCTCCATGCAATCGGCAAACACCTCGTCCGACTCGTCATCCTCATCTTCCGATTGTCCTAAGGATGTAAGGACTGACAGGCCCAACCGGGCCTCTACGTCATCGAAGATGTAGGGCGATGCAGGCTCAGAGCTGTACTCGTTCCTGAGGATCTTGCAGACTGACTCATGCACTAGATCATCTTCAAAGGAGATGGACACATCGATGCTGGCTGGGTTCTGTCTCCATGGCCCAACTACGTCTACATGCTCACAGTCTATTCCGATAGAAGAGTACTCGGTGCTGGATTCGGAGTCCGGTCTCTGCCATCTTGTCTGCTTCATTTCAAGTTCCTCATCTCCGCCTGGAGTTTGGAACTGAATCTTCCCATTCTTATAGTCGAATAAGGCCCCCGCTGTTCTGAGGAAGGGCCTACCTAAAATGATCTGGGAATCTCTCCAATTACGAGGGGTTTCCATATCTAGGACAGTGAAGTCCACCATGTATTCTTGCCCCTCGACCTTGATCACAATGTTCCTTAACTCTCCTTGGGACCTCTTAGTGGATTTGTCAGCAAACTGCAGAATAGCTCTAGATTTCCTAAGAGGTCCGAGATCAAGCCGCTCATAGAGGGCTGTGGGCATCAAGTTGATCGAGGAACCATTGTCCAGGAGAGTGCGTGCAAACGTGATGTCATCAACATGACTCACTACATAGTGTGCACCCATGTCTCTTCGTTTCCGAGGAAACGATTTCTTTATTGCACAAGTCGTGGCTACTGATAAAACGTGTTTCTCAACACGGCTTTTAGTCTTCCTGCTAACCCTAGAAGGTGTGCATCTCACCTTAAGGTATTTTTGGAATGCAGGTGTCATTTCCACGAACTTGTCAAAAGAGATTGTGACCTTGATGTGCTTATTGCAAAATTCAGCCATCTCAGGGTCATCTTTTTGGATTTTTTTGATTTTCTTCTTTCCACCCTTGAGAGCTTGGGGGAAAGGGATTATTAACTCAGGTTCTGGAACTGAAATATTTTCATTAATTGCTGGAACTGAGTTCTGAACACGACTCTGACTCGGACTCTGATACGGACTCGGACTTGGACTCTGACCGAAAAGAAAATGCTGGGGCGAGACCGGTGATGCTTCTTCCGCTTCTTCTGGACGATCCTCCTCAGATGGAGGTGCGGGCTCATCGGTGTCGTCTGACTCTGGATGGATGCAGGAATGCTGCTTCGAGGACTCAGATGTCCTCTTCTTCTGCTGGCGGTGGCGGTGGTGATGCTCCTCCTCTTCTTCCTCCGACTTCTCCTCAGGTAGAGTTTCGGAGGTTCCTTCTTTTTGCGCCCGTGTCCGATCAGGTATGGTCACGGTCCTTTCGCTCCTGAGGGACATATGGTTAACATTATCGTACGAAAGGATCTCATGTTCAGATAAATAATTATCTGAATAGTATACCTGATCTCGGGGTCGGTTCTGGCCCTGGTGTACGCTGTTTGGGTTGGCCTGAACCTGTGCGGGAATTGGAGTCCTTGGCGCCATTTGTTGGTCCTGAGCACGAGAGACCCAATTGATGTCGGTCCTCATGTCCATGTAGTCATTCTGCATCTGCTGGACCCTATCAGACAGGGTCTGGATTGCCAAGGTGAGGGACTCCAATTCGGTGGGCTGGGCTGGCTGCTGAGTGGATGCGGTCCTGTACTGGCCCTGCTGGCCGTGCCGATACTGCTGCTGATGGGACGGTGCTGGCCCCTGCTGGTAGGTGCGCTGCTGCGGCTGGTACCCTTGTTTTGGCCTGGACTGGTATCGCGGGACTGTGACAGGCCTGGTCTCTTGGTAGACTGGGGTTGGGCGGTGTGCCTGATCCTTCCCCATCTCGATTTGCCAGACTAGCGGGTCACGGCTATACCAAAGCCCGTTGATCTCGTAAACAGGCGGAGGCTCCTCGTATTCCGTTTCCACTGGTGGGGGTGCATGATGGTTCTGCTGGGTATAAGTCTGATCCCAGCTGCTCTGAGACCCCGGTGCCTGTTCCTGTACAAGATGGACTCGATGTACAGGTACAGGTGGTGCAGAAGGGGTGGGTAGCTTGATCTTAGCTACCTTTTCAGAGAGTTCCTCCACTTTCTTGGGAAGGCTCGAAAGAGACTCCATCTCCGCGACTCTCTTGTGGATCTGCTCGACCATGGTAAGCTTGTCGGCTATCATCCCCATGCTGGGGATGAGGTCCTCAGTCAGATCTACAACAGTCCTTCTAGTTATCTCATTGGATAAGATTGAGGGAGACAACTCATAGGCCCTTTTGGCCTGTGACCTGCCGGTTTCTGCCATCTGTTCTAGGATTTTTCATACGGCATGCTCATTCTTGTTCAGATAGCTTCCTCCACAGGCGGCGCTGACTAACCCCTGCATCTCTGGGGTTAGACCGCAGAACAAGGTCTGGACTAAGATCGCCTTAGAAATGCCGTGGCATGGGCATTTCTGTACTAAGTCATTGAACCTGTCCCAAGCCTCATGGAACGGTTCGCTGGGTCCTTGGGCAAAGCTGGCGATCTTCGTTCGCATCTGATTGGTTCTACTGAGAGGGTAGAACTTCTTCAAGAAGAGATCCTTGAACTGCATCCAGGTAGTACATACCACCCCTAAATTTTTCAGCCAATGAGCAGCCTTATCTCCTAAGGCAAACGGGGTGGCCTTCAGCCGGATATAATCTTGGCCAACATTGGGATGGCTAAGATTGTTGCACACTAGTTCGAAGTCACGGAGGAAGGTGTATGGTTCTTCACTGAGGTTTCCGTTAAACTTCGGCAGCAGGCTAAGGAAGTGGGGCTTCAGCTCGAATGCATGGTCGGGAACTGCAGGTGCTAACCAGTTTTGGATCTCGTTCTCCGTCGGGTTGTAGGTATCGACCATTGGTCGGTCGATCCCTTCAGCTACAATTATCTGTCCCATCCGCGCCGTGAGATCTGCATTTTTCTGTTCGGCTTCGGCGAAGCGTCTAAGAATTTGTCGCATCTGGTCCTCATCGGGCGGCATCCTTGGCGGCATTTCGCCTTCTAGTTCTGGGGAATGGAAAATAAGGTCGGAGTTAGATGGCGAATCAAGGAAGGGATTACCGAGGCAATGGTCTTCCTCGATAATCTCGGAGGAGATAAAAGGGTTGGTTTGAGAGTAACCACCCTGAGCATGAGGGAACCAGGAAGACGGGAGCTTTGACGCGAAGCTCGTCGAGGTGGATTGGAGGGGAGAAGGTGGCCGGTGACGGCGAATAAAGTCAGAGAAATCAAAGGAAAAATTAGAGAGAAGATCAGACGATGATGGAGGGGTTTACCTGGGGAATGGAGCTCAGATTTGAGCTCCAGGTCTTCGCTCGAGGGATCGGTAGGGTCCCGAGCTCGCGCAGCTGCTCGTGGGAGGCTGCAGTACGGCGGTGGCGGCCGTGGATCTCGCCGGAGTTGAATCCTTGTCTTCGCTCGACAACACACCCAATTGCTGTCACCAATGGATTGCTTGGAGCTCGAGGAACCTCTCTGGAGTGGCGGATGGGGGTGAACGTCGCCGGTGGCGACGTATTTATAAGGTGAAGGAGGTGGGTCGGCTGGTGGATTAGCGAGGTTGGTGGACGACGTGGGGCTACCATGGTGGAGGTGGTGGAGCTTGAGGGAGCTGGCGAGGGAGAGGGATGAGTGGGTGATGTCGTGGGGGTGTCAGCGGTCGGAGGAGATGGCTGATGTGCGTCCAAAAATAGGAAGGGGGCGCCCCTCCCGCAAGGCAAGGGACGTGGGGGAGAGGGGCGCCTGGAGGTAGGAGACGAGGTCTCCACCGTTGGATCTTGTGATCCAACGGTGGTGATCAGAGCGTGGTGAGCGGGTAGGATTCGGTCTGGGCGCGTAGATGATGGGCCGCGAGCGCGCCACGTGGTGGGCACTGGTGAAGGCGCGAGCGGACGGTTTAGATGAAAAGATAGGGATGATCTGAGGGTCGAGATTCGCTGGAAGAGGGGCGGCTGCGATGGAGAGATCGGGGGGTCTGATCAGGCGGCGCAGATGCTGCCACGTGGAAGGCTCTGGTGAAGGCGCGGACGAGCGGCGTAGATCACGGCTGGAGATGATCGGATGGTCCAGGCAAGGGGAGTGCGTGGGCAGCGCTGGGCCGTTGGATCTGGAGCGAGATCCAACGGCTGAGGGCGCAGGCGGATGAGGCGATGGAAGGCGGGCCGCGTGGCGCAACCAGAGGGCGCCACGTGGCCTGCTGTGAGTGGCTGGAGTAAGAGGCACGTGTAGAGAGAAGAGGGAGCCGAATTTGGAAAAACTCAAAACATGAAAGTTGTAGATCGCGATGAGATCTACAAGTTTCATGTTGATCAAAGACGGAGATGAGGTCAAATATGATACATAAATACAAGGATACATAAATATACATATGTAGTATACAAAGTGACCCAAAAACCCAAGTTTCTCATACGAGCTCCAAATTCAATGAAATTAGTCTCATTTTGAAGGTCTTTTAATATGTAATATTCTAAGAGTGAGTAGACCTAATTCGGGGTTTGTATGAGGGCTTTATGTGTATTTTAGTGTACAAGGGCTCTCAGGCTATATTGGCTATTTTACAAGGGTGATTTTTGGCATTCTTCCCTATGTTATTAACTAAGGAGTATAGATTATAGAGAAGATGTTATTTTGGTGAAGAGGTATTTTACAAGGGATTTTTGGCTTCTTATTTAGATGCAAATGAGCTGCTAAACTACATGAGTTATGAATACATGCATGAATGCTATTTATGCAATATAAGGGGAAATATGCCTCTATTTTCTCGGGAACAAGGCTCTATTTTTGACTTTTGAAGTGATGAATCACAGATTCATCAGTCACAAAATCGGAAGGTCACGAGAACACAACGAACAACACAAGACAAGGCTCAACCCTGCGAGGGTCCTCAAGGTGAGCAGGATCAGAAAATAATCAGAATACTCGGCTCCATGCTCCAACAGAAAGGAGACACAACTAGGGAGGAGACCGAGTACCAAAATTAGCAAACCCAACTTTGTGCCCCAACAGAAAGGAATCATCAGAAGCGAAGCCAAGTACCCAGAAAATGATGTACCCTATCGCAGATAACCCTCGGAGAGTGGTACATGCTAGTCAATGGATAAACCAAATAGAAGCTCACCCTTGCGAGAGTCGTCAAAGTGAGCGGGCTCAAAGGAGCCTGATCCATCAGACAGATCACGGGAACTGTCTCGGTAGGCGACAGATTGGCTACCAGCATAAGAGACTGACAAATCAAGAAAGTGTGCCCGCATCCCGCAGACAACCCTCAGGGAACTCCAGCTAAGCAAAGAATAGTCAGAGAAAGATGGCTCGTCCTTGCGAGGACCATCAAGGAGAGAAGACTCATAGGAGTCTTGTCAGATGGGTCCCAAGATCCCACAAATCGGGTAATCATCGAAGTAGAGGGGACCGAAAACATATCAGACAACTCGGCTCTGTGTTCGCAGCAATAGGAGACACAGTCAGAAAGGGAAACCGAGCGTAAGTAACGTGTTGCATTTTCCCTCAGATGGTCCTCGGGGACAATGCAAGCTAATCATGGAATAGTCAGAGCAGATCTCATCCTTGCGAGGGTCGTCAAGGAGAGAGGACTCAAAAGAGTCAATCAGAATGGTCTCGGTAGACGACAAATCGTCTATCAGCAGAAGAGACCGTAGATCTAGAAAGGTGTCATAGCCTCTCGCAGGTAACCCTCGAAGAGTATATGAACTAGGCATGAAATAATCAGAGAAGTGAAGCTTATCCTTGCGAGGACCGTCAAGGTGAGCGGACTCAAAGGAGTTCGAGACATGGGCCTCGTGCACCGACAGATCGGGCACGCAATCAGTAGGGAGGCTGAATAAGCAAATCAGACAACTCAGTTCCATGCTCCAACATATAGGCAACATAAACAGTGAGGGAACCGAGTGTAGAATGTGTCGTATCCTCCCACAGATAGTCCTCGGGGAGTAACACGAACTAGGTCAATCGAGTCTTGGGATTTCTGCATCAAATCTCAGGTCCTCAAAAACATTCAATCAGTGAAACCTTAGGAGGGTGTAAGATTATGTGAGGGAGAAAATAATCAGGTCAACCTCTAAACATCCCTCAGTCAATCTAGTCAAGCTAAGATAGCACAAAAGATAATATGTAATCCTCAAAGTGCCACAGGTGGATAATAACATCATGAGATCAAGGATGGATCAGTAAGGTGGATGAAAACAATCATGTGGTGCTGGCCATCGTCACAATGACTCATATATGAAGATAGTCTATCCAGCTCTGAAATCAAGACGGACGGAACCTCAAGATAGATAGATCAGTAGAAGCATCATCATATCATCCTCAAATCGTCGAAACACATCACATCCTCAATTCGGTGTACGAGATCTAAATCCTCGATATAGAATCACACCTAATCAGCGTGCATCATCAAAAATCCTCAATAAGCTCCTATGCACAAAGCAAAAGTCGGATCCACCAAGTCAATCTCAACATCGTCAAACATGCCCGACTTACTCCAATAATCAAGGTAAGCCAAAAATCCTCAATGCGGGCGGTATCTGAAAAGCACAACAGTCCCAGGTAGTAGAAGAGATGATACGGGGGAACACGAGGAGGATGGGCGAGAAGCGAGACAAAAGATCTGGCGAAGATGATTGAGCTCAAGTGTCAATATCACGACTTAATGCAAATGAGGAGATATATGTATAAGAAAGGTAGAGAGACTAAAAGATGAAAAATGCATGACTCACACGGATGGGGCCGATAACTCAAAGAGATAATAATGCAAATGGACCCCAAGTCATAATCAGTGCACCAAGCCAACCCTCGATTCACCTACTCAACACAGTGAAGACCGAGATGCGGTCTTTTTATCTTGTCGATTTTAGAGTTAGGTGATCATAGAAAGTTGTACACACCAGAATTTGGCTTTGAGATTGGGGCACTAATCCTTAGCGTGTACGTAGGAATAAATTGTGCAGACAAGGAGCGGATTTCTCTCCCCAAGATAAGGGATCCATTACATTTTATTTTAGGTCTACTAGAGTTAACAATCCTGATTTTATTTTGGTTATCACTTTTTTGTTATTTTTTTAATGCAAGTGCCTAACGGGGTTCCAATTCCATTTACATCCTAGGTGAGTATAAATAGAGGGAGAAGATCAGAAAATCAATGCAAGTCAGAAATCGAATGATGCATGCCGAGTAAGAGGACTCACAGTGCTTCCCAGCTCTTTCCATGTGGGATGCAAGACAGAATTGAAATCTATGCTAAATGCAAATGCAATCTGATGAAATTGCCCTAGGTTAGTAACTGCTATTATCGTGAAGCAAAAAAATGCTAACTATTCAGAAATGAGATCCAAAAGTCCGGTCTCTGAAGTGCATCGGTGTCCGCCACAACGGATCCTGCACGCGCTGTATAGCACTTCTCTCGGCGCTCGATCTCAAATCCAAATAAATAGCAATTATTATTTGACTAAGTCCAAGCATGGTTCTATAGGTACATGCAGATATATTAGGGTGTTTGGACCTTAGTCTATCGTCAAACAGTTCCTAGGCTAAGGCACATTCACACACAAAATAATAAAATAAAAAAAGTAAAAGCATTGAGATCATCGAGGACCCCGAAGGAACAATCCCTCGGGCACTGGACCTCAGGAAGTTGGAGTGTCTGTAGAGAGTCCTGTATTATTACAATCCAAGGGTCACTCTCTCACATAAATTACAATTTTTTTGAATAATAAAAGGAAGCTCTAAATCTGTCTCCAAAATTCCTCCAGATCTGAATTGGTTGCTCTCTCCCGCTGGCTTAGTCAGAAGGTCGGCTCCGCATTGCTCGGGTGCATCGGTCCTCCTAGGAGATCCTCCATCACACTGCAGTCCCTCGCAACAAATTTAAACATGGAAGAGTGTCAGACAGTTCATAATGATAATAAAATGAAAATAATGCAAATAAATAAATATAGACAAGAGTGAAAAATCAAATAAGTAATAAATATCCCAAATGACGTTGCTCCCTGGCAACGACGACATTTATTGAACTGAGATTTGTCAAGGGTATAAAGTATGTCTCACAAAAGGTGGAGACACTTAAATAAATAGAGATATATATTATATGACAAGTTTATTTTGATGTATTTTATGACAAGTTTATTTTTAATATCTTATTTATAGGTATATTTACATGTATTTTGTACATTTTTATTTTTATTTTATATATTTTATTTTATTATTTTATTCTTATTATTTATATATTTATAACTTATTTTTGTGAGTATAAATATATTTTTGTTTTATTTTTATGATGTTATTTGTACACTTAAATAAATAGAGATGTATATTATATAAGTATATTCATAGGTATTTTACCTATGTTTTATACACATGATTTTATTTTAATGTATTTTAATGAATTTTATTTTAGTTTTATATTTTTAATAGAATATGTATATTATTTACAATATTATGAAAATATAAAAGAATTAGAGAAATAAAGAATGTATTTCTCTTTTATTTATATACATATAGTAGCATAGGTCTTTTGTCTATGTATTTTACATAAACTAATTTTATTTTCCCTTTTCTTTTTAATTTTATTCGAATTTTAATATGCACATGTATTATAGATAATATTTAAAAAGTTATAAAAATAAGAATTTTTATAAAGAATAAATGATGAATAAATTTAACATTTTAATAGGTATTATGTTCAATAGGGGCCCAAAACCTAACTTTTACACAGTAACTTCAAAAAATATGAAACCACCACCTTAAAAAGATCTTGAAAAGTTATATACAATTAGAGGTGATTTTGTTATGTTTTGAGTTTTTATTTAAAATATATGGGTCTGTGAAATTTGGTTTTTGGCTTTTTATTTTGGGTATAAAATGAACACTATATATATTTTTTGTACAAACTCAATTTTGTATTTTTATTTATATTATTATCTACAACTTTTATGTACAAAGTTTCTTTATATGATGATTAAATAATAAATAATAAAATAAGTACCAAAATGCATTTTTAATGAATGAATAAATGAGATTTTTATTGTATTTTGGCTCTTATCTCCCCCTACTTTATTCCTTGTAGACCAATTCCATTATGGACTTGGTCTCAGGGTTAGGGTCATAAAAATATTTTCAATATTTTATTCTTTTTTCTTTTCTTCTCTTTATTCAATAATTTTGGCATTAAAAACCTTATTTTATGTATAGGTACTACAATAAATAATGGATGCTATGATGTACAAATTAATGCCAAAATTACAATAAATTAAGTCCAAAATGATAGAATAAAGGTGATGAAATAGAGATTCATCACATGCCCACCATATTCTACCTCTCTGTTCACCTCACTCTTCTTTCCCTTTATCTTCTCTACGCCCCACGCCCCTTCATTCCCCTAGTTCTTGAACAGAACTGGAGATCAATGCCTTATCTTCGCCACTCACTAGAGGCACATCATTCAACCCATTTACACATCGCTGCGACCACCTGAAGCTCCCCAAGCTTCGCCCTTGTTTTATGACCCTAACCATGTAGGTAGCGGAAAGAAAAGACCCCTTTGCAGGGGCTTTCAACGTAGGTTCTGAAGCTCCATGTGTTGGGCCTTGCCGGAGGAACTCCAGTGACCTTTGCCCTATTTGGAGGAGCCAAGCAGTTGCATTCATCCTCAGCAACATCCTATGACCTTTAACAACCTCGGAGAGCTTCGGAGTAGGGAGTATCGACGGATCAAAGCAGCCTGAGGTCCTGCTCTTCACGAGTTCGTCCTCCACGCCTGTCCGCCGTTGGATCCTCAACGCACTCCAGATTGTACAACATCTGCGATTGGGAGCGCCATCGACCGTTGATCTTTCTGGAGCAATCTAATCTGAGCCATCGGAGGTGAACTGTCATCATCACACGATGAGGCGCTATGTGTATGTGGGCGAGCCATCGCCGTTCATCCACGCCTCTTTGGGAGTATTTTGTTATCTCACCCCCATAGGTTCTTGCATTTAATATTTAAAACCTAAATCTCCATCTTTCGTTCCTTTACTTTTGTGTATTTTGCAAAAAAAACCTTAAATTTTTGTTATTTACATTCTAGTCCATGCCAGCTCATCTCACGTGCCAACCCATGTGAGGTGGGCATTTTATAGGCAGACCCCTGAGATTTTGTGTATTTCGATTTGGCCCAAAAACATTTTATTCCCGTTATAATATTTTGTGAAAATTTCAGTCTGGCCCTTGTACTTCATTTTATTTACATGTATGTCCTGCTAGAACATGAATTTTTGTATGTTTGTCGCATTTATTTAAAATAGCTACTAAGCTCTAAAAATAACCAAAAAATACTTGTAGATTTCTGATTGCACACAATTCTATGCCATTATTTTATTTTTGAATTTAAGGCATTTCATTATTTTCTAAAAAAAGAGCGACATTATTCCCTGTTTTACATGAAATCCCATAAAAATGTAAAAATGTGTTGAAAAAATCAAAAAAATATATTTTGTGCATTTTGGAATTTTGAGTCTTCAGACCGAAAATCCATAAAAATAGAAAAATACAACTCTTAAAAATTAAAAATCCCCTAAGTCCTTATTAAAATTTATAAAATTCCAAAAAATTCCAAGAATATATTTCTTTATTTATAATTTTCTTTATTTTATTATCTTTATATTCAAATTGATTCAGAATTTTGACTTATTTTGCTATTTTTAATCTTCATTTCAATTTCAGCTATTTACTAAATCTCTGATTTGGGATATTTTTGACTGAAAAAACCATAAAATTTTGAAAAATTTACTAAAAAATCACAAAAATAGTAGAAAATATTTGAAACCTAAAAATGTTTAATTCTGCAATTTTTAGTTATTTTTAGTTTTATTTATATCTCTATTATCTATTATTGTATATATAGTCTATTTTATTCTACATTACTTATTTAAAAGAAAAAGAATATAAAAATCTAAAAAAAAGATAAAAAGATAATATAAAACTAAAAACAAAATACAAAAACATAAAATAAAATTTATTAAAAAATAAAAAAACCCACCGTAACCATATTTTGGCTAAGTGTTTAAGAGATATATCGTGCTGTGATTTTCTATCTTGCATTGCTCTACACCATTGCTTCCTGAGTTCGACCCCTACTTGCTTGTCACTATACATCTTTAGTAGGGTATAATAAATTTTGATTCACACTACTATGCTTGACTTATTCATTGTGTGGGTTAATTGTTGAAATAGATGAGAAATCTAAGTAGTCTCCTAAGCGACAAGTGAAGCTGATTTGTCAGCTGATTTCACAACTCTGATTTTTCACTTTTCAGTTGTTAGGTTGTCAAGCCTCTGAGTAAGATCATTCATGTTCTTCATCAATACTACTAACATATTGAGTGCGGGATTCACCAGAGGTGCCTCGAGGTGCTCAATGGCAGATTATCGAGAGACTGTAGTGAGGAGGTTGTTGGCATCCATACTATGGCTAGTAATGAGAAGGAGGTGTGTATACTGTTCATACAATGTAGACTGGTGCTGGTGGTAAGGATGTGGAAAATATGCAGACTGCATCTGCTGTAGGCCATGTCTCCAGTTCTGGAAGTGAGATGGAGATTGAAAGTGAGGCTGGAACTGCTGGTGATGGTACTGCTGTTGTCTACCTCCTTAAAACTAGTTGGCGGGTGATAACAGGGGTAATCCACGAGGGTCACCATGAAAAATATAGAAGTGTTGTCGCTGAGGCGACCACTCATAGAAGACCGATGTTAATCAGCAATTAACCCACAATCCAAAGAATACAACAATCAAGCTCAAAAATAAATGTGAATTAATCTTTATTTTACTCTACCATAAAATGTATAGTGACAAATATGTAGAGGTCGAACCACAGAGAGCAACACAAAATGCATTAGCCTACATGTCAATCACAGTCATCCTTGTGTGGGTTTTTTTTCTTTTTTTTCTTTTTATTATTATTAAAATATAATAATTAAGTATTATATATATATATATATATTTATATAATACAAATATATTACATATATATACATAGAGGGTAAGCATATAGCTTATAATACATGTAATATATATATAGGTATATCTAAATATAATAAATATATTTATTTTTTTTCTTTTTTTTTATATTATATTAAGATTAATGAGAATACATATTAATAATTATATATATAATATATATTTTTTTTCTTTTTTTGTGTTCGATATATAGATATATATACATAAAAGGGTATTATAATATTCACAAAAATACTCAAAAATAGTCAAAAACTCAGGAGAAGGATCTTTTTGGAATTTTCATGGCTTTTTACTGTTTTTATGATTTTTGGGTGTTTTTGCAAACATTTTTAGTATTATAAATTAGCTAAATACTAGAAAACAGTGGACTAGGTACTGGCCGTCACAAAAACAGAGATTAAAAATAGCTAACAGCCTCAAAAAGTTTCCACTTTAATTTTCTAATAACAATAATAAAATATAGCATAAGTAGGGCCTGAGTTTATATTTTTCTAATTTTTCTTTGATTTTTTATATTTTTTTGAAGTTTTTGGGTATTTTTGAATTTTTAAGGTTTTCTTTTTGAGATTTTTAGGGATTTTTGGACTGACACTAATATAGGTCAAAATACACTATATGTAATTTTTTTGGAATTTTTCAAGGCATTTTCATATTTTTTTGGGATTTTATAAGTTAGACAGGGAATAAAAGACAAGTTTTTTATTTTTAATAAATGCAAAAATGCAACAAAATGCAAAACTAAAAATATGGCGTTCAAGCATGACCAAACAGGAGCTTAAGTCTATTTTTGCAAGATTTTTCGATTTAATATGAAGCATAAAATAAATAGACAAAGCCTTCAAAAATTAAATGGCCTGGCAGGGGTATTTTTGCAAATAAAATAGTTGGCAGGGGCATACATGCAAAAAGTTCAACAAAAATACACTTTAACTCTTATTTTCAGGACCATTTAGTAAATACAAGAACCCGGCAGGGTTTAGATGCAATTTTCACGCGCCTCACGTGGGTGCTGCACGTGAGGCGCGGAGGGACTAAAATGTAAATATGTAAACATCAGGGGGTCCACTGCAATTTTTACAACTTATTTACAACTGAAACTTTTATTTTTGGGATTAAATACTAAATACAAAAAGTAAGGGGCTTGGTATGAAATTTACCCCTCATCAAAGCTTTTCATCCTGCGGCGCTGGAGGCGCCACTTATACACGTGGCAACCATCGGACGGCGGACATCGGTTCAGCGATGAAGGGCCAGGATTAGAACCTCCTGGCTGATCTGACGGTGGAGGTGCATCTTCATCGAACGGTCGGCGTTCAATCTGGGCCACCCCTCTCGATCCAACGGTGCGGAAGGCACCTGGAAGAACTGGGAAGAAGCTCGCCCCCGGCGAGCTTCGATCGGGTAGCTCGGGCTCCTCCGGGCACCTCCCACGCATCTGAAGCTCTCTGATCGTAGCTGGGCGGCTTCCGCGTCGTCTGATGGTCCTTTGATTGGTCCTGTAGGTCCAAGTCGATGGAGCGAGGTCGGAGAAGAAGAGGACCCCCAGGAACCTCTTCCTGGGTCAAAGCAAGCCCAGAAGGGCTCGATTCCTCGTTGTACCTGCACAAGAAGAACCGCGGGCGAGAGAGCTATCTCCTCGACCCGGGGTTATGAAGCTACGGCGCAAAAATGAGGTGGGCGGAGGGGCTCCGGCGAACGGCGGAGGTGGAGCCCCGATTCGCCAGGACCTAGGGTCCTGGGTTGAACAAATGCGTGCGGCAGATGGAGAAAGCGTTGGGTTTCAAAATGGGGTGAGCAGGTCGGTCGGATACGGTCAGATCTATAGTGGAGAAGTCGCCGGAGCAGAGCTCCGGCGAACTTCGATTTTTGATTTTTACGCTAGGGTGATTAACTAACAACTAATCTAACTACTGGAATGAAATGCTAACATTAAAGGCTAACTAAAAATGCATGAAAGGGCAGCTCTTATACCTGGGGGCCTCCAGGGAGCAGGGCGGACGCCGGAGCTCCGCCGCGACAAAATCCTCCTCTCTCCGGCCGATTCGAGGCACCAACTCACTCCCCCTGTCACGAGGAATGTCCTAGGACTAGAATTGAGGCTTGAGATTGGATAAAAAGTGGCCCAATTCGAGGAAGGAAGCGGAGCTTTTTATTTATAAACATTGGCGAGTGGCCTTATTGACCGGCGATTATTGCATGATCTAGAGAGTATTAGGTTGATCTATGATTTTGGCGGGCATCAAGGAAGATTAGGGAACAAATCTTGTGACGGAAGCATTGTCGATTGATGGATGGTGTGCTCGGGAAAAAGGCATGAAATCGGGGGAGTAGACTGTTCAGAGACGCCAGGCGAGGGATGGGACAGTTGACCTGGGAGTCAACGTTGGCCGGCGCCTCATTGGGCCACGTAAGCCGCTACGAGACAAAATAGCAAATCTGAAGGAAGATTGATTTATTTGACGTCCTAAATGATTTTATTAATTTTTTCTTAAAAAATAAAAAATGTGTATTATTTCATCTAGTATTTATTTATGATTTTTATTGAATTTTTCGAGGTGTTTTATTATAGTTTTATTTTAATAATGTGTATATGTATGTATTTACATGTATTTTTGGGTATTTTATTTTTAATTTATTTATTTTCTTTTATTATGTTCTTGGCTTATTTTATAAATTTATAACTTATTTTTGTGAGTATAAAGATATTTTTGTTTGATTTTTATAAGTTTATTTGTATTTTTAAATAAATAGGTCTATGTATTTGTAAGTATACTTATAGGTACTTTACCTATATATTATACACATTGTATTTATTTAATTAATTTTATGTGTTTTTATTAAGTATTTGTATTTTTAATAGGATATATATAATATATACATTATTACAAAAACATAAGAGATTTGAATAATTAAAGAATGCTTTCCTCTTTTATTTATGTACATCCTTCTCATAGGTATATTGCCTATATATATTTCATAGACTTATTTTATTTTACAAACTCTTTTTGGTTTTATTCTAAGGCTAATATGTATATGAATTATATACATTATTTACAAGATTCTAAAAATATTAATTTATAAAAATATTGAATGGTGAATATAATGAATATTGTAATCAGGTATTTTGTACAAGAAGGGCCAAAAACCTATCTTCCACAGATGGACTCCAAAAATTATGAAACCAATTTTATAAAATAGTTTATGAAATGCTATATACAATTGAAGGTGAGTTTGGTTGATTTGGAGTTTTTATTTGCAAGTTATGGGTCTGTGAAGTTGAGATTTTGGCTTTTTATTATGTGCTCAAAATGTACACTGGGTATTATTTTTACACAAACTTAATTTTGTATTTTTAGTTACATTATTATCTACAACTTTTATGAACAAAGTTTCTTTATTTGATGAATAAATAATTATGCATAAAATAGGTGTCAAAAATGCATAAATGGATGAATAAATAAATGAGGTATTTATTGTATATCGGCCCTTATCTCCCCCTACTTTATTCCTTGTCGACCAATCCCATGCTGGCCTTGGTCTCGGGGTTAGGGTCATAAAATATTTGTAATATTTTATTCCTTTTTCTTTTCTTCTCTTTATTCTATAATTTTGGCATTAAAAACCTTATTTTATATACACTTAATACAAATGAATAATGAATGCTATTATATACAAATTGATGCTATTTACATGCATTTGCTGGGGTTTTTGAGGCCAAAATGATAGAATAAAGGTGATGAAATGGAGATTCATCACCCCCCTATACTTGCCTTTGCTAGTCCCTAGCAAACACTTATGCAATAAGCGCAAAAAGAATAAAGAAAAGAAAAAGGAAAATGCAAGAAAAATAGAGTGAATTGGGGTGCTTTCAGTGCAATGCATGTCCTTACAAAATCTGAATTTGGAGCTCCTGTCAGACCTTGGGTGTGAAGGTGTGTGGAACCTAGTCGGGAACCAGCTCTAAAGTACAACAGCCTTCGGTAATTACAGAACTCGGTTCAACCCACCTCAATAGCCGGGTCAGAACTAGTCTACATCATACACAAACTCTTATAACTATGAAGCTGACTTGTACGGTGTAAGTGATAGTGGCTCTCCCCAACTGAAATGATAAAGGAACTGACTTCTCCATAATGACAACCCAATGATTCCCCAATCCAACAGCTCTTTCCTCGAGGAGCAGGGTATTCCCTTCTAAGTTCAAGTGGCAACTAGCTCTAGAGGAGGGGGTGAAGAGAAGAATGGACGGTAGCCAGTGCAACTACCTATCCCGGGATGCAAGACCAGTGTAGACAAGTCATCCAGCTGCAGGCTTACATATTTGACTTTGGAGCTCAAGCTTGCTTATTGACTTTGTACATACTTTGCAGGCATTTTATTTTTGTACAGGCCTGATTATATATATATATATATATATATTTCAACATACTATTCATAGCAGCATTTTCATAAGGAGTTTTTCCTCTTGAGCTAGTAGACAATCCCTCTTTTGAAGCTTTATCGCAACCCACATTCTCCTGTCTTTAGACCTCATTGCTATTGGATCCGGTTGGGGTGCACTTCCCTCCCTAGACGAGGACGAATGTTTCCACCCGTGTGCGTCTCAGACTGGCAAATCCAACCCCCTCACCACTCCAACTGAGTTGAGCCAAGTGAAAGGTGCAGGTGTCCAAGTTAGATCACGGTCGGCAAGAGTCATACGTGTGTCTCGAAAAGTTCTAGTTAGTCCACTGAGGTGACTTGAACCCAGCCCTGATTTCTCAAAGAATTAAGTCTGTATAGACCTGAGGTACCTTAAACCTAGTTCCCATAAGGTTCCGGTGCAATTAGGTGCGGTAAGGTCTAACCGAGCTCCAATTTGAGACTTTCTTAGACTGATTCAATCATCAAGCTTCACTCAAAAAGAATATGAATGGTATGCTTATGCTATGCACAATGAATGATGCAATTTTCACAAAAGTTTGAAAGGATCAAAGAATGTTTTTACAAAAAGAATTTCTGCACAGGAAGTACGAACTGAAAATATTTAAAAAGTATGTACACTTATTTACACACGCGTGCTGCTTTATTTTCAAAATTTAGGAATTTTTAGCAACTTTACCGGTGTGAATGAAATAGTTTATTGAAGTATGTCCAGAAAGAATTGTATGTGTCTTGTTTCTGATTTACTAGTATCTGAAATGGTGTTCTTATTAGCTTTTTGAAAATAATTTTGCAAACTATAGTACACGATAATTTTTGCAATCCTTTACACACATTTGAAAACTATTTTTGCAAAGATTTTTCACACTATACGTATATATATACAATTTTCACAAGATGTTTGACAATCATTTCTCGAAACATTTGCACATAGGTTTTTGAAATTCTTTCTTTCACACAAAGAAAAGTTTTGCAATCAACACAGTTTCACACATTTGAAATCATTTCACATCAAATTTTTCAAAACTGGTCACACTATTTTTCAAATCATACTGTATAGGTATCTGATTTATTAATCAGTAGATACAAAAGAAGAAAAATTGTATTTGACGTATAATACGGTTAAACTTTATTTGACTTATTCCTTATTTACAAATGAGAGATTTTTGTGCGGATTCCTCAGACTTACTCGAGAATCATTTTCACAAGGGTTTTTGAAAACTCTAGTCCAAAATAATTTTGCAACATGTACACGCGTTTGAAAATCCTTTTACAAATGTTTTACACAACATAGATAGATTTTTCAAAACACTTTTGACAATCAACTTTTCACAATCATTTGCACACTAATTTTCACAAAGTTTTTGCTTTCACTCAAAGAAAATAGGTTTTACACACAAACTAATTTTTCAATCGTTGAATACTTGTTCACGCTACTTTCAAACGAATTTCACAAGATTTTTCAAAGGAAAACGTTTCGTACAAAACACTTTTCTGACTTACTAGTCAGCATAATTACAATGAGTCTGAGGAACTCACAATCATCTTTCATTATTATAAAGCTACTTTTTACATTTTATTTTGTATTGTAATTTTATTTTTCAGTATGAGTTATGGCTTTTAGTATATACATGGTATATACGATCCCCCTATACTTAGCTTGAGCTATGTCCTCATAGATCGAAAGGAAAAAGCAAAGACATAACTCGTACTGAGTATAGACAGATGTAAAGAATAAATATGAAAGAAATGAATGAAGGAGAAGTTGACCGTCCCCCCTATACTAGGGATAAAAGAATCCTCAGTATAGCAGACTGTACAAAAAGCGGGGAGGGTCAAGGGTGGGAATATACTGACCGTACTCAGATTGTCTCCCCCTATACTTAGGGTAAGATACTCCTAAGTATAGAAGAGGAGACAATGGAGAAGATCGAACTGAAATCAAAAACTCTAGGTGCACATCCCCCTATACTTAGGACAAAGTACGTCCTAAGTATAGAAGACTGTCTACAAAGGCGGCACCTTTTAGATAGAAACAGAAAAGAGAAAAGGAAAAGAAGAAAAGAAGAAAAGAAGAAAATCAGAGAAATAGTGGTTGGAGTACATCGTCTGAATCTTTTGGTGCTGCAGGTGATGTGGAGATGTCATCGTTGTGCACTAGTTGAATAGAGTCAACAATGGCCAAGAATGCATCAGGTTCCAAGTAAGGCTTCAGTAGTTGGCCATTGACGACGAAAGGCTGTGCGTCAGGGGACAATTCTGATATCGCGATGCTTCCGTTGTCACGCACTTCACATATTCGGAATGGCCCTGTCCACTTACTTTTTAATTTACCTGGGAAAATCCGCAACTTTGCATCAAACAACCACACTTTCTTCCCAACATCGAAGGTCTTTCGTCTGATGTGCCGGTCATGCAAGCGTTTCACCTTCTCCTTGTACATCAAGGTGTTATCGTATGCGCAGTCTCGGAATTCCAAGAGCCTGTTCAGATCGTCCTTTCTCTTCTGACCACCTTTTCGTGAGTCCAAGTTACAATTATTAATTGCCCAAAGGGATTTGTGAATTAATTCCACGGGCAGATGGCATGGTTTTCCATATACAAGACGGTAGGGCGACATGCCCAAGGGAGACTTGTAGGCCGTACGGTAAGCACAAAGAGCTGAGTCCAAGAGTTGAGACCAGTCTTTTCTGTTTGGTCTAACAAGTTTCTGTAATATGGTCTTGATTTCTCTATTGGATAACTCCGCCATGCCATTGGTCTGCGGATGATAAGGAGACACGACACGGTGATCGATGCCGTACTCCTTTGTTAACTTCTTGACCTCTTTGTTGATGAAATGGCTACCCCCGTCTGAGATGAGAATCTTTGGTATCCCGAACCGCGAAATGATGTTCTTCTTCAGAAACTGGCAAATTGTTTTGCTGTCGGCGGCTCGGGCGGGGATAGCTTCAACCCAACGACTCACGTAATCTACGGCAAGAAGGATGTGCTCAAAACCTTGACTGTTAGGGAAAGGTCCCATGAAGTCAATGCCCCATGCATCGAAAACATCTGCTATCTGAATGATTTTCAGAGGCATTGAGTCTTTGGCAGTGAGTGTCCCTTTCAGTCGCTGACAGTCAATACATCTTTTAACAAATTCTGCTGCATCCTTGAATAAAGTGGGCCACCAGAGGCCACACTGTAATACTTTTGCTGCCGTACGATCTCCAGAGTGGTGCCCACCAGATTCGAGCGAATGACAATGCTCGAGGACACTAGATTGCTCCGTCTGAGGAATGCACCTGCGCCAAATACAATCTGCTCCTTCTCTGAATAGGAGGGGATCTTCCCACTGGTAAAAGCGGATGGTCGACATGAATTTGTTCTTCTGATTCTTCGTCCAATCCGAAGGTATTACCCCCGAGGCGAGGTAATTGACGATGTCAGCATACCAAGGGAGAGCATCCACAGCTAGGATAGCTTCGTCAGGGAAGGTTTCTGTTATAGGTGCATTGCTCAGAGGAGAGTCATGCTGCTCTCTTCTGGAGAGGTGATCTGCTACCACATTCTGAACTCCAGGTTTGTCTTTGATTTCCAGATCGAATTCCTGGAGGAGAAGGATCCAACGAATCAGTCTGGGCTTGGCATCCTTCTTCTGTTGTAGGTACCGAATAGCAGAGTGGTCCGTGAAGATAGTGACCTTCGACCCCAATAAATAGGATCTGAACTTCTCTAAGGCGAAGACCACAACCAGCAGTTCTTTCTCTGTCACTGTATAATTTCTTTGAGCTTCATCTAACGTTCTGCTGGCATAGTGAATGGCATAGGGCGCCTTGTCTTTCCTCTGCCCTAGAACAGCTCCGACTGCAAAATCTGACGCATCGGTCATTATTTCAAATGGAAGAGTCCAGTCGGGAGGCTGTAAGATTGGAGCCTGAGTGATAAGCTCCTTCAATTGATTGAAAGCAAGGAGAACCGGCTGTCAACAATGAACTCCGTCTCCTTGCACAAGAGTTCTGTTAGAGGTCGGGCAATGCGGCTGAAATCCTTGATAAATCGTCTGTAAAATCCCACATGCCCCAGGAATGACCTCACATTCTTTACTGACTGAGGTGGTTGAAGGTTTGAAATGACATCCACCTTGGCTGGGTCGACTTCCATGCCACGTTTGGAAACGACATGGCCCAGCACAATACCCTCTGTGTCCATAAAGTGGCTCTTTTCCCATGAGAGCACTAAATTGACTTCCCGGCATTTCTGAAGCACTCTGTCCAGGTGCTTGAGGCAAGAATCGAAACTATCGCCATAGACAGAGAAATCATCCATGAACACCTCGAGAAAACTGCCTACCATTTCGGCGAATACAGCTAGCATGCATCTTTGGAAGGTTGCGGGTGCATTGCATAATCCAAAGGGCATCCTCTTGAAGGCGTAGGTACCGAACGGGCAAGTGAAGGTAGTCTTCTCTTGATCCTCAGGGGCGATCGCCACTTGGTTGTACCCGGAGTACCCATCCAGAAAGCAGAAGAACTCCTTGCCTGCTAATCTTTCCAACACTTGGTCAATAAATGGCAAGGGAAAGTGGTCCTTCTTGGTTGCTGCATTAAGACGGCGGTAGTCAACACACACCCGCCAGGATGTCGGTACCCGAGTTGAAATTTCCTCTCCTTTTTCATTTGTGACCACAGTAAGCCCGGATTTCTTGGGAACTACATGTAGGGGGCTTACCCACTTTGAATCGGAGATGGGATAAATGAAGCCTGCATCACACCACTTTGTGATTTCTTTCATGACCACGTCCCGAAGGTTAGGGTTCAGCCTTCTCTGAAATTCGCGGGACGGCTTGGCGTCGTCTTCTAGATAGATATGGTGTGAGCACAGAGCTGGATTTATCCCTCGGAGGTCTGATACGCTCCAACCAAGTGCCTTGCGGTTCTTTTCTAGAATCTCGAGAAGTCGAGATTCTTGATCCAGATTCAGCCTGCTGCTGATGATGACTGGATACATGTGTTCTTCTCCCGTAAGGAAAGCATACTTCAGGCCTGCAGGAAGTGGCTTGAGTTCTGGTTTCAGTCTGTCCACTTTACCGGTCACTTCTGATACCATGCTGGTGGTGGGATGTACTTTGAGACTGTTACCATCCTCAACATCCTGTTGAGGTCCCAGTGATGTACCGAACAGTTCTGCGGTGCGCTGATCATGTTCGGTCTGGAGTGAAAGCTCATGAAGATGCGCCTGCATCTGAGAATCTGTCTCCCACAAATCATCGGAGCATATGCTGACTGTGCTTTCCAAGTCTTCCTCAAGAGTGAGGATTTCTTGGGTCCATGGATCGTCCAGCGACAACTTTGAGTCTCTGATTTCTGCAATCAAATCACAGTCTGCTTCTGGTGCTGCTTGACTCTCATCAGTTGTGGCATTCTGCTCCTTGTTCTTGTTGATCGTGATTTGCTGGGTGTTCGAGCTGAAAGTGATCTTTCCAGCCCCGTAATCAACCACGACACCTGAAGTACGGAGAAATGGTCTGCCAAGGATGATAGGAGTCTGGAGCAGTGGTGCAGGAGAGTCCATATCAAGGACTACAAAGTCAGCTGGGAATTTCATCTCCTGCACGGTAACTATCACGTCTTCCAACAAACCTCGGGGCCGCTTAACGGATCGGTCAGCAAACTGAAGGATCATTCGTGTCTGCTTGAGCGGTCCCAGCCCGAATTCTTGTATTATGGACGAGGGCAGAAGGTTGATGGAAGAACCACTGTCAAGAAGAGTACGCTCGAAGACCTGATCGAAAATCACACAACTGATCAGAGGTGCTCCTCTATCTGGCTTTTTCTGGGGGAGGTTGGTGATAGCTGCAACTGTGGCCATGGATAGGACGTGCTTTTCTACCTCTCGGGTCTGTTATCTTGCGCTGGGCGACGCCTGTTAGTACATGCCTCTTTCAATCCTTTCTTCACAGCTGGCATGTATTCCACGGCCTTCAGCAATGGAATCTCAACAGTCAATTTATCCAAAATGTCCACGACACCTGGATCAGACAATGCAGTTTTTCTTTTTGCAATTTTTTTGGATTTTTGTATTGCATGCGGAAAAGGAATATTCACATTACTGGCAGGAGAATTAGAGTTCTTATTTACATCAAAATCATCGCCCATAGAATGTTGTACATCCGGACTACAAAAAGGAGTACAAGCTGGATCTAAACATGCTGGTGCTGCTGGGCGATCAAAAAGGGTAGCTTTGGCTCCATCGGCTGGCACGGGATCGGCTGCTGCTGGCGGCTCCTCCAAAGCTGGCGCGGCTTCACTTCTGCTACATGCTTCTTTTTGTTGTTTTTGTTTTTGCTGATTTTTTTGTGTTTTTGGCTGAGGCTGATGACATGGCACGACGGCTGGACTGGCTTCTCCTTCCTCTTCCTCCTCACCCGCCCCTGGAGTTGGCACGGCTGATGCGGAAGATGACGATCCACCTGTTTCTTTATTCACCCCACATCTGGTAGCAGGCGGAGGCAAGGCCCTACCGCTCCTGAGAGTAACAGCATTAGAATAAACAGTAATATCATTATCACATGCGGACTGGACATCACATTCTACCTGCTCCTTCTTCTTGAAATTGTTGGGGTTGGCTTCGACCTGCGCCGGAATGGTAGTGCGAGTGGCGGTCAGGTCATCAAGCCGCTTGGTCATCTCCGCTAGCCCTTGGACAAGCTGGGCTAGACACTCCATGGGTGGATTAGCTGAGGGCACATCAGAAGATGCAGCGTGCAGACCACGCTGCTGTTGGTTAGATGGGTGGGGAGGCTGCTGGTGGTGTTGCTGTGGTGGAGCAGGAAGTTGAAGTTGCTGGTAGGACGGAGGTGGATACTGCTGGTATGGTTGAGGCTGAGCAGCCGCGTATTGGTGATACGGCTGTGGATGGCGATACTGCGGCTGCTGCTGATACGGAAAGTTCTGCCTCCATTGGTGTGCGAACTGAGGAGGCTGTTGGTGTTGTTGGTGAGGTTGGGAGGTTTGGCCAAAACGACCACCCTGAGGTTGGTGGTACTGCCGATTGGCAAACTGCTGACCCTGGATTTGTCCCTGAGGACGGGTCGGCTGTGCATCATTCGTCCATACCCCGTTAACTTCTTGGATCAGGGGTGGTGGTGGGAAAACTGGATCAGGCATGGAAAGGAACTCTGGCTGATAAACGACCATCTGTTGTTGCGGCGGGCCCTGGTCAGGTGCCTGCACGTAGTACACGTGCTGGACTGCCGGTGGCTGCTGGCTCGGCTGAGCTTGATGCTGCGGTTGTGGCTCATCTTTCCTCTCAGCGGGAGCGTCTGATGGTGTAGCCGACTGGACAGAGTTGATCGTACCGACCAACAGCTCGAGGTTCTTGTTGATCTGATCGAGCTTATCCAGGTTCTGGGTCCTCTTCTCGATCACCGCGAGTTTCTCAAGGTCCTGTGATCGCTTCTCGATTATGTCGACCTTAGAGAGATGGCCCCCGATGATGCTGAGGTTGGAGCTCTCATCTCTCTCTGCTTCTTTTGATGCAGTCATGTGAACTTGTTTTTGGAGGATCTGGGGCTGCTTCTGGTATGCCTTGGATGAAGAGAGGGCGGCCTCTCCTTCGGCCATTTCTTCGAAAATTTACCATACAACATCTTCATCCTTGTTGAAGTGGGATCCCCCACATGCTGCATCCACGAGCCTTTGACTTTCAATATTGAGTCCCCCAAAGAAATGCTGGACCAGGCTGGTCTTAGGGATCTCGTGGTGGGGACACTTCTCCTGCAGATCAGTGAATCTCTCCCAAGCCTCATGTACAGACTCATGTGCCCCTTGGGAGAAATTGCTAATACGGGCTCGCATCTGGTTGAGCCGACCGAGAGGGTAGTACTTGTGCAGGAAGGCAGACTTCAACTCCTCCCAGGTCGTCACGACCTTTCCCATGTGATTGACCCAATAAAGGGCCTTATCCTGTAGACTGAAGGGGAAAGCCGTCATCTTGACAATGTCCAGGGGGACATTCGGATAATGGGTGGTGCGGCAAATGCGGGAGAATTGCTGCAGGTGGATGTACGGCTCTTCATTGGTGTTGCCATGGAATGCAGGGAGAAGGGCTATGAATTGGGGCTTCAGCTCAAAGTGAGCGTGTACCGGTGGAATGAGAATCCACTCGGTCATCTGGCTGTCTCCCGGATTGTATGTTTCTTTTAGTGTCGGTTTCGGCGGCGGTGGGAATTCAGGATCATCATTGGGGTCATCACCACCGTTTCCTCCTCCACCTCCTCCTCCCCTGCCTCCTCCGCCTCGGCCTCCTCCTCCGTCGTTACGGTTTATCATATCATTCAACATGTCCTGGAAAGCGGTCTGCGTAAGGGCCTGCTCCGTCAGCTGCTGCTGGATAGCCTGGATAGATGCCAGTAACTGTGCATTGACTTGGTTCTGATCTGGCACCTGTCCCTCTGATGTGGGTGGCTGCTGACCCTTGCCCTTTCCTCCTGGTGCCATGTCAGGGTCTGAGTCGGACGAAATGAACTCCGGAGTAGTCTTCAGGGCTCGCACTGTCTTCTATCTGCATAATGAGATGGTCCGAATCAGATCACTTGCAATTAATGCTCAGCTGTCGTGATGAAGCTGGAATTCAGGTCAACCCCAGCATGTTGTGAATGGAAAAATGATGTAGACTGTAATCAACTCCCATTCACAACGACGATAGCGGGACAAAAGTGATCCCGGTTTATTGGGTGGCCAAGAGAAAGGTAGAAAACGAGGAGTCTGGAGATCGATCCGCAAAGTCCGGATCGCGTTCTCGGGAATCGCCTCAAAATTATTGGCGAGGTTGAGTCCATGGAATCGATGTAGGTGTCGGCATGGTCCCGACGAAACCATCCATGGATCAACTTCACGAAGCACAAGAGAATGTCGGATTTTTGGAAGAATGATTACGATGGTCAACGAGGAACAAGAGGAGTGTAAAACAGTAGAAAGGCTCGGTTGAGCGGGGTGGTCAAAGGAAGACATAACAAAATTTGCGCAAAGGCGCGGGACTTTGATCTTTGAACCTTAATCTAGATCCATACAAACACAAGACAAAATCGGGTTCACCAACTCACGCCATGTGAAGCCGTGAAAGCTCGGCTATTTATTATCTTTTCATTTTTAGAGTTGTGATTTTCAGGCATATCTTATAACAAGTCCTTAGTACGCTACCCTATAGGAGAGAGTACTGCCGGAAGAGTATCCCGTACTTGTCCTCCTCCTGTGTAACCTGTAGTCTGTACTTTTTGGAGTCCTTGTAACCCTTCCTGGATCCCTACTCAGCCAAAGAAAAGAGAGAGGAAGCCGATAGGCGAAACCAATACTTCGGTTCTCGCTCGCGACGGAATCACCCGTGAGCGTGCAAGAACCTACTCGGACGCAGGACGATGAGACAGACACCCCCGTGAAGGCGTGGCCTATGCTCAATACTTCGGACAGGGTCAATGCTGTCACAACAGAGAGTCACCATTGGTGACCAAGTCCTACTCGCCTACGTACGATAGTAGCGCCATTACTTCGGAAATCCAGGCGATACACAAGGCAGTTGCAGACTGGGTTTTGGGCTTTTCTATCCTTAGGGGTCGCACTCGCTCAAGGGAGTAGGGTTTTGGTCCCCCTCCAAGTACCTGAAAACAATGAGGGCTTTATGAACCCGGTACAATGATAGTTCATTACAGATTTTAATTAAGGTCAAAGTTTATTTAGCAGTCCCCTGGTTTTAATTTTTGTGGTTTTCACTTTTTTTTTGGATCTGTTCTCATACCAGCGCCTAATCGTTTTTGTAGATTTTCATTTAAGTCCTAGGTGCTCAAAATCAGAGGGAGATAGCGGAAAAGCCGTGCAAGTGGTTCCATGATGGAAATCTCACCATTGAACCGAATGATGCATGCTGAGTTAGAAGACTTACAGTGCATCCCAGCTCTCTCCATGTGGTATGCAAAACATAATTTTTAAACCTATCTACATGTCGGTATGCAAGGCACAAAATCGTCCGAAACATAAGCTGCTATTAGCGTGAAGAACCATAAGTTGCTTATTTGTCTCTAGCCCAAGAGAGTCCGGTCTTGGCTCACCCCTCCTCTGCTCAACAAATTGAGGGTAGGAGAAAGCGCTTTACAGGGTTCGCTACGGCACAGAGGGCTAAGAGACAAATTTACAACTTGTTTGAGTTTGACTAGATCCAATCGAAGTAGACTATAGGAACATGCATTCTTATTAATGTTTGGACCTAGCTACCGAGTCAAGCAACCTATATCTAGGGGTTCCAAGCACACAAAACAAAGTAAAAGAAAGGCGGAAAGCTCAAAACTATGGGAAACAAAATAAAAGAAGGCGATGAAAACACGAAAAAACCGCGATGAGGCCCCCAGGTGAACAATCACCTGGGCACTGGACCTCATTGTGAAGAGTAGAGTCCTGTTTATATACATCCCAAAATAGTCTCTCTCTCACCATGAATTACAAAAATAATTTTCCTAAACATCTAGCCTATCTAATGCCCCTCTTTTTGCTTCTTTGGTGCACTCTCCAGGTGGTCATGAGAAGAGAAGACCACCCTCCTCCAAGCTCGGCTGCCTTGGCCTCCTAGGAAGCCATCCTAGCGTGGCGGTCCCTCGCATCAAAGTTACAAAAAAGATTGCATTAGCATACTCAGTTAATCAAATAGAGCAGATAAATTAATCACAATAAATAAAGGAATGAAGCATGGTGATTAATGGCAATAAAACAATAGCTGCTCACACAAAAATGAATCATGAATCTAAATTTTTATACAAGAATGACAAAAATCAATTTGGCTATGCTCATTGCTCCCCGGCAACGGCGCCATCTGATAACAGGGGTAATCCACGAGGGTCACCATGAAAAATATAGAAGTGTTGTCGCTGAGGCGACCACTCATAGAAGACCGGTGTTAATCAGCAATTAACCCACAATCCAAAGAATACAACAATCAAGCTCAAAAATAAATGTGAATTAATCTTTATTTTACTCTACCATAAAATGTATAGTGACAAATATGTAGAGGTCGAACCACAGAGAGCAACACAAAATGCATTAGCCTACATGTCAATCACAGTCATCCTTGTGTGGGTTTTTTTTTCTTTTTTTTATTTTTATTATTATTAAAATATAATAATTAAGTATTATATATATATATATTTATATAATACAAATATATTACATATATATATATACATAGAGGGTAAGCATATAGCTTATAATACATGTAATATATATACAGGTATATCTAAATATAATAAATATATTTATTTTTTTTTCTTTTTTTTATATTATATTAAGATTAATGAGAATACATATTAATAATTATATATATATAATATATTTTTTTTCTTTTTTTTGTTGGATATATAGATATATATATACATAAAAGGGTATTATAATATTCACAAAAATACTCAAAAATAGTCAAAAACTCAGGAGAAGGATCTTTTTGGAATTTTCATGGCTTTTTACTGTTTTTATGATTTTTGGGTGTTTTTGCAAACATTTTTAGTATTATAAATTAGCTAAATACTAGCAAACAGTGGACTAGGTACTGGCCGTCACAAAAACAGAGATTAAAAATAGCTAACAGCCTCAAAAATTTTCCACTTTAATTTTCTAATAACAATAATAAAATAAAGCATAAGTAGGGCCTGAGTTTATATTTTTCTGATTTTTCTTTGATTTTTTATATTTTTTTGAAGTTTTTGGGTATTTTTGAATTTTTAAGGTTTTCTTTTTGAGATTTTTAGGGAATTTTGGACTGACACTAACATAGGTCAAAATACACTACATGTAATTTTTTTGGAATTTTTCAAGGCATTTTCATATTTTTTTGGGATTTTATAAGTTAGACAGGGAATAAAAGACAAGTTTTTGATTTTTAATAAATGCAAAAATGCAACAAAATGCAAAACTAAAAATATGGCGTTCAAGCATGACCAAACAGGAGCTTAAATCTATTTTTGCAAGATTTTTCGATTTAATATGAAGCATAAAATAAATAGACAAAGCCTTCAAAAATTAAATGGCCTGGCAGGGGTATTTTTGCAAATAAAATAGTTGGCAGGGGCATACATGCAAAAAGTTCAACAAAAATACACTTTAACTCTTATTTTCAGGACCATTTAGTAAATACAAGAACCCAGCAGGGTTTAGATGCAATTTTCACGCGCCTCACGTGGGTGCTGCACGTGAGGCGCGGAGGGACTAAAATGTAAATATGTAAACATCAGGGGGTCCACTGCAATTTTTACAACTTATTTACAACTGAAACTTTTATTTTTGGGATTAAATACTAAATACAAAAAGTAAGGGGCTTGGTATGAAATTTACCCCTCATCAAAGCTTTTCATCCTGCGGCGCTGGAGGCGCCACTTATACATGTGGCAACCATCGGACGGCGGACATCGGTTCGGCGATGAAGGGCCAGGATTAGAACCTCCTAGCTGATCTGACGGTGGAGGTGCATCTTCATCGAATGGTCGGCGTTCAATCTGGGCCACCCCTCTCGATCCAACGGTGCAGAAGGCACCTGGAAGAACTGGGAAGAAGCTCGCCCCCGGCGAGCTTCGATCGGGTAGCTCGGGCTCCTCCGGGCACCTCCCGCACATCTGAAGCTCTCTGATCGTAGCTGGGCGGCTTCCGCGTCGTCTGATGGTCCTTTGATGGGTCCTGGAGGTCCAAGTCGATGGAGCGAGGTCGGAGAAGAAGAGGACCCCTAGGAACCTTTTCCTGGGTCAAAGCAAGCCCAGAAGGGCTCGATTCCTTGTTGTACCTGCACAGGAAGAACCGCAGGCGAGAGAGCTATCTCCTCGACCCGGGGTTATGAAGCTACGGCGCAACAATGAGGTGGGCGGAGGGGCTCCGGCGAACGGCGGAGGTGGAGCCCCGATTCACCAGGACCTAGGGTCCTGGGTTGAACAAATGCGTGCGGCAGATGGAGAAAGCATTGGGTTTCGAAATGGGGTGAGCAGGTCGGTCGGATACGGTCAGATCTACAGTGGAGAAGTCGCCGGAGCGGAGCTCCGGCGAACTTCGATTTTTGATTTTTACGCTAGGGTGATTAACTAACAACTAATCTAACTACTGGAATGAAATGCTAACATTAAAGGCTAACTAAAAACGCATGAAAGGGCAGCTCTTATACCTGGGGGCCTCCAGGGAGCAGGGCGGACGTCAGAGCTCCGCCGCGACAAAATCCTCCTCTCTCCGGCCGATTCGAGGCACCAGCTCACTCCCCCTGTCACGAGGAATGTCCTAGGACTAGAATTGAGGCTTGAGATTGGATAAAAAGTGGCCCAATTCGAGGAAGGAAGCGGAGCTTTTTATTTATAAACATTGGCGAGTGGCCTTATTGGCCGGCGATTATTGCATGATCTAGAGAGTATTAGGTTGATCTATGATTTCGGCGGGCATCATGGAAGATTAGGGAACAAATCTTGTGAAGGAAGCATTGTCGATTGATGGATGGTGTGCCCGGGAAAAAGGCATGAAATCGGGGGAGTAGACTGTTCAGAGACGCCAGGCGAGGGATGGAACAGTTGACCTGGGAGTCAACGTTGGCCGGCGCCTCATTGGGCCACGTAAGCCGCTACGAGACAAAATAGCAAATCTGAAAGAAGATTGATTTATTTGACGTCCTAAATGATTTTATTAATTTTTTCTTAAAAAATAAAAAATGTGTATTATTTCATCTAGTATTTATTTATGATTTTTATTGAATTTTTCGAGGTGTTTTATTATAGTTTTATTTTAATAATGTGTATATGTATGTATTTACATGTATTTTTGGGTATTTTATTTTTAATTTATTTATTTTCTTTTATTATTTTCTTGGCTTATTTTATAAATTTATAACTTATTTTTGTGAGTATAAAGATATTTTTGTTTGATTTTTATAAGTTTATTTGTATTTTTAAATAAATAGGTCTATGTATTTGTGAGTATACTTATAGGTACTTTACCTATATATTATACACATTGTATTTATTTAATTAATTTTATGTGTTTTTATTAAGGATTTGTATTTTTAATAGGATATATATAATATATACATTATTACAAAAATATAAGAGATTTGAATAATTAAAGAATGTTTTCCTCTTTTATTTATGTACATCCTTCTCATAGGTATATTGCCTATATATATTTCATAGACTTAGTTTATTTTACAAACTCTTTTTGGTTTTATTCTAAGGCTAATATGTATATGAATTATATACATTATTTACAAGATTCTAAAAATATTAATTTATAAAAATAATGAATGGTGAATATAATGAATATTGTAATCAGGTATTTTGTACAAGAAGGGCCAAAAATCTATCTTCCACAGATGGACTCCAAAAATTATGAAACCAATTTTATAAAATAGTTTATGAAATGCTATATACAATTGAAGGTGAGTTTGGTTGATTTGGAGTTTTTATTTGCAAGTTATGGGTCTGTGAAGTTGAGATTTTGGCTTTTTATTATGTGCTCAAAATGTACACTGGGTATTATTTTTACACAAACTTAATTTTGTATTTTTATTTACATTATTATCTACAACTTTTATGAACAAATTTTCTTTATTTGATGAATAAATAATTATGCATAAAATAGGTGTCAAAAATGCATAAATGGATGAATAAATAAATGAGGTATTTATTGTATATCGGCCCTTATCTCCCCCTACTTTATTCCTTGTCGACCAATCCCATGCTGGCCTTGGTCTCGGGGTTAGGGTCATAAAATATTTGTAATATTTTATTCCTTTTTCTTTTCTTCTCTTTATTCTATAATTTTGGCATTAAAAACCTTATTTTATATACACTTAATACAAATGAATAATGAATGCTATTATGTACAAATTGATGCTATTTACATGCATTTGCTGGGGTTTTTGAGGCCAAAATGATAGAATAAAGGTGATGAAATGGAGATTCATCAGCGGGTCTCTTACCCTACTGGAAACTCAACTGGCCTTGCCCTAACAGACGAGGCTGGTTGCGCTCTCGATCGAACCAAATACCGTTCACCTCCTGAATGATAGGTGGAGCTGGAGACTGCTGCTCAGGAATGTATGGAACCTCCTGCTGGTACGATACAATCTGTTGTGAATGGTGCTGGACCTGGTCAGGGGTTTGCATGTAGTAAACGTGTTGAACAGTGGGTGGTTCTTCAGTACTCTATTAGGTGGAAGTCGAAGAAGTCTACTCCGGAAAAGAAGCGTCGGCTGCTGCACTCGCACTCTAGCAGGCTCTAATCGTACTCACAAGAAGCTCCAGATTCTTGGTTATCTCATCTAACTTATCCAGGTTATTTGTACTTTGTTTAATCTCTTGGAGCTACTCAAGCTCCTTGGATCGTTTCTTGATTATGTCCACTTTGGATAGGTGATTTCCTATGATGGTCAGATCTGCACTGTCCACCCTATCTACATCATGTGATGTCGTCATGTTGACAACCTTGTGGGTAGTGAAGGAGAGGTGACGAGATGCTTTTGGAATACACGTGAAGAAGAAAGAATTGTAGAGCTCTCTGACATCTCCTTAAAAATCTCGTATAGGACACCCTCGTCCTTATTGAAATGACTCAACCCACAAGAGGCATCTACCAGCTTCTGCTTTTCATGACTCAAACCCCCAAAGAAGTTACGCACAAGGCTTATCTTTAGAATAAGGTGATGGGGACACTTCTTTGTTAAATCTTTGGATCTTTCCTACGCCTCATGAATAAGCTCATGGGACATTTAGAATAAGTTGGGAATTGCCGATCACATTTGATTGAGGCATCCAAGTGGGTAGTATAGAAAAGCAGACCTCAACTCTTCCCAAGTTGTGATAGCTTTTCCTAAATGATTGACCCAATATATGAGCCGTCATCTTTATTACTTTAATGGGATGTTAGGGTAACAGATTGTGCTACATATGCGATCGAATTGTTGGAGGTGTACATATAGTTCTTCATTGATATTTCTGTGGAATATTGAAAGTAAAGGTAAAATAGTGGGCTTAAGCTTGAAATGCCTATTAATTGCAGGAATTTGAATCAATGTATTTGTTTGTCCTGCTTCTGGGTTATAGGCATCTATAAGTGAGAGTTTAGACATTGGCTCTATAGGCTCATCTCCCCCATTCCTACCTCCTCCATGGTTTCTACCCACCTCTCTCCTATCTTGCCTCAGCTCGAGAATCATATCTCTCAATTGAACTTGAAAGTCAACATGTTCTGTCAACTGAGCATGAATGGATTGAATGGAGGCTAACATGGTATTGTTGATCTTGCTATGCTCAGTCGTGGAACCCTTGGCCTTAGGTGGCATCAAGTGCACTATCTCAATTTCTACAAGTGTAAAGTACACTGGATTACTCTTCAAGAATGATGGAGTCCCAAATGACAATTCAATGTTATAGTCAATCTTGAATAGTGGATTGGTCGATAAGGTGAAGGGTGAATTGTAGAAAAGAGGAATACTCAATAAGTTAGTCTTCCCGAGTAGAAGACAATCGGTTTGGAGTGTGAAATGAGTTCTTGAAGTCCGAACGATAAATGCTCATGTCTGACATCTTCGATATGAAGAGGCGAGATGCAAGAACATGAAGGTCAAACAAGAAAAGAATGAGAAGAAGGCATGAAGGGCACAGAAGGATCTCTAGCACTAGCAATCAAACATAATACAAACCCACAATTCACCAACTGAACACAAGTGGAGACCGTAAGAGTTTGGTCTTTTATCTTTTCAATTTTAATTAGTGATAAATTCAATCTTAAAAAGATTTAGCGAGCTGTTTGGTACCGAAAATTCCCCTAAAGACTGGCTCTAATTCTTATGGCTAGTTGCATCTACTTCCAACCAGTATGGGTATAAGTACGTACTGCAAAATGGCTACCCGTGTTGCTTGAGGATGGTGTCAATTGTGTTTTCCTTTAACCACCCACTCTTCTAAGGGAGACCGTAGTTCCCTCATTGAGAAGTAGCTAGTGGTTTTTATAGAATCAATAGTTTGAATGAGATTATGGAGCCTCTCTTTCCTAGTGCTTGTCTCTCACTCACTCTATTCTAGAAACAATGTGGGGGTCAATCTCCCCATAATAATGATTTTGTCCTTACGTTTAGTTTTAGGGTCGAGTTTTCTTTAGCAGTCCCATTATACAATTTTCACTTTTTTGATCTTTTTCAATAATATCGATTACCGAATTTCCAATTTCCTTTTCAAATTATATGAGTGAGAACAAGGAAGGAAGTCAGAAAAGGTAATGCACGATGAAATTCAATGATGCATGTAGTAGATAAGAGATGCGTACCTTGTTTCTAGCACTCTACGTGCAAGGTGATCTGTGCAGAATTTAAATACGGAAAATAAACAAGCGTATATGATGCACGAGAACCATCCTAACAGTAACTTCTATTAGCAGGCAAGAACCAATTAATGTGACTAAGTCTAAATTACGCTCTACTCTATAGGTGCAGAAAATCTTGTTTTGGGCTTCGGACCTAATCGATTACCTGGCTCAAGCAAGTTAATAAAAACTGCAACTAAGGGTTCAAGCACATAAAACTACGTGAAAAAAATATAAAGAAGGTGGTGAAAAACAAATCCGATGAGGTACCCTAAGTGCACTGGCACTTGGTAAAATAGACCCTACACACAAGGTATATAGTGTCCTTTTACAAGAATTTTGAATGTATAAAATGCTAAAACTAGATCAATTACTATTTATACAAAATGCTCCAAAAGATTAGTCTCCTCCAAATCTTCTTCTCCTCCTCCTATGCTCCCATGCAGCTCGGTGAAGAGTCAAGCTGCCTTCGCTTCGCTTGGGTGTGTCAGCGCTTTTAAGAATGCCTCCCTCGCTCATCGATCCCTCACAAGAAAGAGGAAACACAATATAATGTAAAAAACACATTTGTGAAAAATAAGAGCAAAAATAAAAGGGAATAAATACAGTGAGTATGAATAATGAGATGAATGTAAGAAAATATAAACAAAAACAAGAGAAAGAAAAACACGTATAAACAACCAAGAATAGTAGGTCAAAAGAAAAACCTAACTAACCTCGTCGTGACTCTCCAGCTACGATGCCATTTCGCTGAGCACAAAATTTTGGGTTTTTATTTAAATGAATTATTCTCAAATGAAATTGTGGTTATCGCAACCCAAAGAAGCGTCAAACAAAAAATTATTCAATTCTCAAGCAAAAATAAATAGAGAAAATGTACCAAGAGAACTTTGCTATTTAATTTACTTGTATAGCTAATATGATGAAACTCAGGGAGGCTACAAAAAATCCCGAGGTTTATTCTATTAATTGAAAAATCAAAGAAAAGAATCAAGTATTTTTGCTAAGCACAATATGCTTGGTTTTTCTTGTGTTTTTGAATTTTGTATTTTTTTGGAATTTTAATTTTATATTTTCTTATTTGGTTTTCTGACATTTATATTTTATATTTTTAATTTTTCAAAATATATTTTGTATTTTCTTTTTAAAATCAATGGAATATGTAAAGAAAAATAAGACACACACACCCAACCAAAATTTTTGTATTTTTTAAATATATCAAAAATAGTCAAAAATTAAACTAAAACTTATTTTTGGGTTTTTGATAGTTTCTTAATGTTTATGTGATTTTTCCAGATTTTTCCAAAATTTATAAAGGCTTTAAATAAGTAAAAAATAAGGAAATTAATAAATAGAATGCAATGCAGATCTGTTTGATTTTTTAAAATAGCAATGAATTAAAAATGGATAAAATGTATGCACACAGAAAGATATTTGTTTGTATTTATAGAGAGGGGTTTTATGATTTTTAGAATTTTAAATGAATTTTTATGAATTTTTTATGCTTTTGAATGTTTTATGATTTTTATGGATTTGTAAAGAATATAAATCCCAAAATCAGATAGAAATTAAAATAAATCAAAATAAGAAAACGTGATTTTTTTAGAATTTTCAGAAAAAGTTTTATATCGATTTTCGGATGCAAATAGGGAATTTTTGGACTATTTTTGAATTTTTATAAATAATAAAAATGATGAAAATGCAAAATGCAATTTATAAATGAAAGATGTGAGTAACAGAATGCTAGATGACTTTTGGTGGATTTTTTAAACAATTTTTTATATTTTTTATTTAATTTTGAACATACAAAATAAATGCAAATTTACAGGGGCATATATGAAATTATTTAAAGTTTTAATACTAAACAATAACACATATAAAAAGTGCAGGGTGAATATTACAAACATTCAAAGAAAGCGCGAACAAAGGCACATACACCCTGCTAGATAGAACTAGAATGTAAATGAAGTATTTGCATGGTCCTGATAATAGCAAAATAATCTTCACGCTTTTTTTTGCAATAAACCCAAAAAATGCGTGCTAGGGATGTGCTCAGATCAAACAAGACTTAAATGCGATTAAAATAAATGCGAAGGGTAGTAGTGTAAATGTTCAATTTATTACAAGACGACATGTGTCCAAACAAGGACTTATTTGAAAATGAAATAAAACAAGGAGTCATGCGTAAATATCCCATTAAATACGTGGCGTGAGGGACGGCTCTGATGCGCTATGACTTGGATCGAGGGCATCGATCAGATCTGGAACTTTGATCTACGGTGCAGCGTTGGGGGAAAATAAACGGCGAAAATCTAATCTGGTGCTCTGTTCTTGATCGTGCGACTGTGAGAGCTTTTGGAAGAACTGGGAATCAAGGTGACTCCAGCGAGCTTCGATCGAGAAGATCTCGATCGTCCTTCAATTAAATCACCTTTTAATGGGTGCTACAACTTTCTGGAGTGAAGATCTATCGATTTGATGTCCCCATGGTGGTAGGAGGTGGCGGAACGAGAATCTGGAGGTCAAACAATATTTGTTTCCAAGTAAACCTTCAGAGATCGATTCAATGCTGATTCCACGTGTTTTTACCCTACAATGGAAAGATGATGCTTGGAGGATGCTCCAACTAAAAGGTTAGGTCAAAAACATAGTCTATGGTGACTGAATGAGGGTCTCTAACGAAGTGTGGTCGGAGGGAAGAACGTACTCCGGATCTGAAGGTGGGTAGGTGGAAGATCTAGAGAAAGTCTGTGTGAAGGTGCATGCGAAGTCGGAAGTGGTCGATGATGATCAGAACTCCTCCGATCATGCAGATTAGAGATTGAAGATGAAGAATCGATCTAGGTGATTTAAATGAAATTATAATGAAAAGGAAATGCTATATCAAAGATAATAGACCTATGTTACCTATGGATGGAAAGAATGGCGAGAATTCACCTCGATCCGCTATGGGAGGCAGAGAGTCGGAACACGATGGAGGACTCCGACCGTGTGGCTAGATCACAATCCTCAAGCCTCCTCGTGTACTCCTAGCAGTGGAGTGCTGGACATGCAAGCCCACGACGAGGCATTATGCAATAAATGTTATTGCAAATATCATTCCTTGATCTGAAATGAAGAATAACTAATTTGCATAATAGGTCCTTTAGTACAATCAGGGTTATGTACCATGGCCATCTTAATGATCATACAGTTGTTGATTCCGTTGTTGAATCATAGAGGATGATGCTTGGATGATAATCTAAAGAGTTAGATTGAGGACTCATCAAGCACCGTTAAGTAATTATTAAGAGATGATATCCAACCTGAGAAGGAAATGGCAATTTTTTCTCTAAAGGCTGATATCTAACCAACCTCTTGATGTAGGTATGATAAATGCTTTTGGAAAGCATATGATCGATACCAACTCCCAATGACCAAGAATGATAAACTTGATGATGAAACCCTAAAGATGATAGTTTAAAATTGATCTATATCTTCGGGTTTATCATAAGTCTTCCAGTATGCAGGATGTACATGTATTAGGAATACTCGAGGGTGATGTGATCATAAACGATTGTATAACCATGACGCTCCCATTCCGAGAGAGTGATGAAATATGTCTGGATTTTAGTGACTCCTCTCAATAAAGAAGTAATCTGATCTTGGTCCAAGTGTTGGACATTGATCTAAATGAGATTCAGATGCAATAAGAAGGTTAGATTTACAGCCTTGATTAAATCAATCATCTATGAGAGGTCTATGAGATACAGATTTGAGATGTGATCTCAATATCCAAGTCACTATACATGGAACATACAATTGCCATGTCCCTATCTCCAAGTATCTGCGAAGAAAGCGCATTATTCTTGAAAGAGTTTAAGAATAATTCTTGGATAATTAAATGTGATTTAATTATCATGAATAATGTAAATTTGATTCATATTATTTGAATGCGTGAGAATGATAATCCATTAAATGTGATTTAATTATTATGGATATGAATAATGTGGATAGCACTATCCAATTATTCATATATATTATAAATGTGATTTATAATATATTAGAGAGAGACTATTGTGATTTATATTTGTTGATTAGTTATTGATGTGAATTAGATTCACATTGGATGATTAATTGAAAATTTAATTTATATTTTTGTTTTGGAGTGTGAATGTGATTCTCATTTTTCCAATGGCATGATTACAATATTCACAGGATAATTATGAATTAATTTTTTGACATAATTTACAATAAGTGTTGTTGTAAATCTTGAAGATATCACGAGATAATGATATCTCATGACATAGTGAGGAGATTGACCCATTCCACCATAAGAGGGTGGACGACCAAACTTCCATTAGGAGTGGATGGCCGTCCCACCCTTTTTAGGGAAGAGGTCAATCTTCTCCCTCTTCATCTCCAAGATTAATTGATTTGATTTGAAATTAATTTATATTGATTTATAAATATATATTAAATTGAATATTGTTGTGTATTTACAACAATATCATGTCCATTTAAAGAAACACAAATTAATCTCATCCATTGATCTTGTGTTTTCCATGGATTGAGATCCATGGACTCCCGAAACCCTATATAAGAAGAGGCACCCCTTGCTCTTCTAGTTACAACAACAACAACACAACTCTCTCTCTCTCTCATTCTTACTCCAAGCCCTCTCTATATCTCCTTGAGTGGTCATCCACTCCTTCCCAAGAGAGAAGGTCACCGCATTTGTAGCATCGTGTTTTGTTGTCGCATCGACAACTCTTGGGTCTCCATCTTCTTTTATGCGTCTCTCTCGTAAAGAAGATGTTCGATCTCATGAGACGAGATCAGGAGATCCATTGCTTGGATCAATGACTGGGATTGCAAGAAGCACACGACTCATCTCTGCACTCACAAGCGTCTCCTCCGACGGATCGGACTTGAGATAGGAGGTATCTTTTCTTAGAGTCTTAATCACAACCATGCTACAATAGGAATTCCTTTATCTATTATGTGGTTAGATGAAATGATCAAAGAAGTGTTCTCGGATCATGTGGTTTCTTCGATTAAAATTTTTTAAATATGCTGCACCGAGCAACTAGTGCGAGTAGTCGCTCTCGTTCGTATATGATGCAATCCTCATGCTTCCGTGATGCGCTTAAGGATTCTCTCATATTCTTAAATTGATATCAGAACCAGGATGGAGGTTTTGGAAATGATCCATAAATTTAGGATGACTTGGGCTCATTAGGGTTTGTGAAAATTTTATGGCATTTCATTGACGCAGCCATGTTTTGTGATTTTTTTCGGTTCTATTTAAATTGTTTAAACAAAAAATTATTACTTGTATTATGTTATCCATTAAATAAGGAAACCTTGGGATTTGATTTTGCATGATTTGGAATCAGATTGCTCAAGTTATGATCATTTTAATGACATGTATCCACTGTTTCGGGGATGACGAATATTGACATAATTGAAGAGTTAATTTCTGTTTTCAAACGCCTATAAATGCATGAAAATCACTTAGGTTCTAGTGTAAATAAAATAAGCAAAATTTGAAAACTTATTTTGCATGATTGGATTTATTGATCGAGATATGCTAATTTTAGTAAGTGAGGGGCACTGCTGGAAATTAGATTCCTAATCAAGAACATTGTGATTGTCATTTAATTAATTACAGAAATTAATGGTTAATTTCTTGGAATAATATTGATGAATATTTTTTGAAATATTTGATAATGATTATTTTCATAAATTACATTGCCTTAACCAATAATTGATTAGATATGATCTAGATCAAAGATTGATTACATGAGCTTCTTTCCAACAAACAAACTTGCTTGAATAGGATTGGGAATTTGTTTAGAAAATTTCCTTATAATATAAATCAAAATGATTTTGATTATTATTATTATACGGTATAACTTCGTTGAAAAACTGATTACCATCTCAAGTATAAAGTGATCAATTGGCATTATCCTAGCCTGAGGTGGATATGGCATCTAGTCAGGGAGCATTGGGGTAGCAGGTTGCTCTGTGAGCGGTCTGTCCCACTCCCGTCGTTATTGACCATGACAATGAGTAGGGAAGGGATAATAATTGAGGCATTATGATGTATTTGTCTAATTATTAAAATTCGAACAATACAAATTTTTGATATAATACCATCCTTTCAAGTATCGATCAAGTTTGTTGGTTGATTGGATTGATAATTAATTTAGTATGATTAAATGAATTAGATCCAATTAAAATTAAACTCTCTATTATGAATAGAGTAGTATTTCCCTTGGAAGAATTAATTATGTGAATATGATCCATAATAATTAATTAGAATTTCAACATGATATGGAGGATCACATAAGTGGCATCCATGGTCTCCCATCAAGGCGAAGGGTTCCATCAACAGGGATTGTATGTAGGAGATACATGTCTGAAGTGACAACTCCTGCATACAAGCGCATCTGGATCGGGTTCTTTTCTTCTCAAAAGAGTAAGGCCGTATGCGTAGTAACTCCAATATGGAGTCCTCATATTATTGGGGCCATATTTGATTGTGCATAGTGAGTTCTAATCATGTTGACGGTTGGTTCAATAAATGATGAGTCAACATCACTTCAGGGGTGGTGGGGCTGGGTGTTAAATACCGAATTGGGAATGCAAGTTAGAGTTGCAAAGTGGAATGTGTTCTCGCTTCTTTTTATCTGAGTTGTGAGTTGTCATGTTATTGGGATGTGATAAAGATAATGAAGGACATCCTAGATCTTGCTTGAGATATAATGGTAAGTATATCTCTTACATTGAAAGTGATTAAGGGAATGAACTTTCAGTGTTAACAAGGCAACACAACTTTGATATGAAAATTCTTAAATATATATATATATATATATGAAAATTTCTTATTTCAGACAATCCTTCATTAAACCCAATCAATACTACACTAAACAATAATAAGTAAAAAATCATGGATTGGATCCATGATAAAGATATTGTTTGCAGTTGGACACATAATGTATGTGGTTGCAATGTGCAAGTTTCCTCGTAATAATGATGAATGATAATTAAATAGAAAATAAGACTACAAGCCTAGGGTTTGTATGTCTATGTAGTCTTGATCTCTCATTGAGTGTGCTTTGGAAGTATCATGTTGACGATGATCGTAATTGTCAAATAATCCTTATAAAATCTAAGAAGATGTTCTGGCATATATATGTGCTCTCGACATTTAATCATGAGTGACATGGTTCACTGCATCATGCAGAATGGTAGCTCAATAAGAGATGTTGTACTCAAAATGTTTGAGTACCTACCTGAACCAAAGTCTTTTAGAGTTTAGATGGTTGTAGAGATGATGAGTGTCATCATTCTACTATATGTACACAAGTCATTCATGAAACTTTATAATATTCATATTGTATGAATTGAATGAAGCATGTATAAATGTTGAAATACTCTTATATTGAAATCTTTTGAATTCAACATAAGAAATCCTTTTATATTAAACAATGGTTGTTTATAGATGAAGGAAGTGTAGTGGAAGCATGGGTCGAACCCAAGTTTGAAGGAAAGTCAAAGAGTTGACTGTATTTCTATGTTTTCCATACATATGACATCCAAAGAGTTGGATAAATGCCAATACTGTAATAAACCGATGTACTGATAGTATGACTATCTAGACTATCTTGGATACTTAGAGAAGGACCCATATAGTGCATTGGAATAATCTATATCTACATATCATCATTGAAATTGACTTACTTATTGGATAAGATTAAAAGTCTAATAATTGTATCTCATTCTTCTAATAACACTTGCAATTGGTTGCATATGTATTAGAAGAAGTGAAATTTGATCTTAAGGTTTAATAGTCATCCATGGATATTGATGCCATGGTTGCAACAATCTCTATTGGATATATAGACTTCATAATTTCAATGGGAGAGCCGTTAGTCTTAGAGAATGTCTCTATGACCTAGATATTAGAATGCATGCATTGTTTATTTCTAAATGTTGGAAGTAAGCATGAACTCTAGAATAGACCTATCACAAAGAGTTATGATAAATATATTTCATATAGTAATCTAACATCTAGTGGACTCTACTAAATTAGAAAATTAATGAATGGTTCATTAACATTTCTAAATACTTAAAATAAAATCTTTAAAAGATCAATAAGAGGATGAAGATCATTTGACATTGATCTGGCATCAAGCCTTGGACATATGTCTATTGATGGGATCAATAGACAAGTAAGAGATGAAACTTTAGAGTGTCTGAAATTTCAAATATGACATACTTGTGAATATTGTATTCAAAAGTAGAAAATGTCCAATGCACCGTTCTCTGGGAATGGTGTTAGATGCCAAGGTATTCAAGATCTCATACATATTGATGTATGTGGATCATCTATATCACAATAAACATTGACGATATGTGATATCATTCGATGATTATTTGTGATATGAGATTTCTTCCCTTTACACTAGAAACCTTTGAAATGTTCATAGATTTCAAAATTTTAGTTTAGAACCAAAGTTTGAAGGAAGATGAAATGAATTTGATCTAATCAAGGTAGCTTGTACCTGTTAGATGAATTCAAGGAATATCGTATGGAGATAGGAATATCATTCCTATCTCAGTACTTCAGATACACCTAAACTCAATAGAGTTGTAAGGAGATACAATTGGATCACGTGTGTCATGATTTGATAAATGATGAATTTTAGCATAATTACCTCTTAGTTTCAAAGATGTATACGTATTAGAGACTACAATATATATCCTTAATAAGATTCCATCTAAACCCGAACATCCTAAGATTTGGAGCCTAGCCTTGTGTTTGACACTTGAGGATTTAAGGTTGCTTGATCCATGACCATGTCAAGGATGCAATTAGGCTGGAATCTGACACTAAAGAGTGTTGCTTCATTAGGAAAAATAAAGAATGGTATTTGATAATCTCCATTTCATCACCTTTATTCTATCATTTTAGTCTTTAAAACCCTAGCTAATGCATGTAAATAACATTAAATTGTACAAAATAACATTCATTATTTATTATATTTACTATGTAAATAATATTGCTTTTACGACCAAAATTATAGAATAAAAAAGAAAAGGAAAATAATAAAATACCAAAGGTATTTTATAACCCTAAAACTCGAGAGCAAGTCAAGAATTGAATTGGTCGACAAGGAATAAAGTAGGGTGAGATAAGAGCCAAGAATGCAATAAAAATCCCATTTATTTATTCATTTTTGGGATCCACTTTATTTTCCATTATTTATATCTCAAAAAAAAACCTTGAACATGAAAGTTATAGATACAAATATATAGAAAAATACAAAATTAAGTTTGTACAAAAATAATACACAATGTACTTTTTATACTCTAAATAAAAAGCCAAAACCCAAACTTCCCAGACACATATCTCTCAAATAAAAACCTAAAATGTATCAAAATCATCTTTAATTATATATGACTTTTAATAAGCTATTTAATGGAGGTGGTTTCGTATTGTTTGGAGTTAAGATGTGAAAGTTAGGTTTTGAACCCCTGTTGTACAATATACCTGAATAAAGTATTCATTTTATTTATTCTTTATTAATCCTATATTTTTATAATTTTGTAAATATTGTTCATAGTATATATACATATTCAAACTAGAATAAAACCCTTAAGAAAATATAAAAATAAAATAATGTACAAAAATACATAGATAAAACACTTGTACTTATACCTATATAATTTATACCCCTCTTTATTTAAGTATATAAATAACATTATAAAATTATAATAAAAATATGTTTATACACCTAAAAATAAGTTATAAATATATAAAATAATATAAAAAAAATCAAAAATACAAAAAAATAAAATAGACAACACATAGATGAATTTACCTCTAAATATACCCCTAAAAATTAACTATTATTAAATAACATCAAAAAAATAAAAATCATAATAAAATACTACATAACATAAACATTTTTTATATTATAATGGAAAATTAATAAAATCATTTACTATTTTTTATTGATTATTTCGAATGAAAGGAACTATTTTGTCCTATAGTGGTCTGCGTGGACCAATAGGGCTCTAGGGATCATTGACCCCCGGTCAACTCCCCATCCTTCTAACTTCTGTCAAAAGTCTCGAGAAGCACATATTCTATTAATATCCCCAGCCACCATGTTGCTCCTTCACCCTTGAGCCCTTCTTCCTGGATTCACGTCATAGCCTCAAATCGATTGTACATAGTTTCGTTTCCTCCAAAATCACCCATCAATAAGGGTGTGTCACCTGCGCATAAATAAGACCTCCTTCCTTAACTTCAATCTTTGATAATTGTTCCGAGCCTTAAAGCTTCTAAACCTTGGTCCGGAGAGTACCCCTATGACAGAGGTTGATCCCCTGAGGTTTGGAGAGGCTCGCAGAGGAGGAGGAGCACCCACGATGGTCGTCGCTGGCCACCCTGTTCCCTATTGTCGTCGGCAGGTATAAGAGTTGTTTTCATTGCCCTTTAGGAAAAATTAGCTTAGGTTTTAATCCCCGCATTTATTTTAACCGTTTTATCATTTGATTTAACATAGATCACTAGGATTGTAGTTCACCAGTGCTCTTCTCCGGCAACCCCCTCCACTTGTGTCCGACTGTTTTCCACCACGCCTATCATCCCCACATCACTCCCTATCGCTTCTCCTTCCTCACGAACCCCTCCACTCACCCAGCTCCTGCACGGATCTGGAGATATGGCTCTCCACCTCCGCCACCTCGCCAGAGTGGTCGTTGTACATCACACCTACCGTCCAGCTATGCCAATAAGCCCCTCACACATTTTTTTTGTTGTGACTAACTCTCGCAGGGTCTGGAGGCCGAAGGACTTCCTTGGGAGTCGATTTTTGAGTAGAACAGGTACCTGGAGATCCTACCCTTTCCCGAGCTCGTACGTATTCACCGGAGCTCCATGAGCCCTTCTGACACTACCAACATGTGCGGAGGAGGTTGGGGAATGTTTTGCGTGCCTTGGATCGTGGTCAGGTGGTTGGAGCCAGCCTGCATCGCCGAATGAAGTTCGACCCCGCCTTGTTCTTCCTTGTTCTTGCGGGGGGAGGGGGGGTTCAAGGCTGTTGGATCGAGTTGCTCCCACAGATCCTCCATCCACCATCTGATGTGCCTCTCCTCGGCCATCAGATCAAGATTGGAGATCAAATCTATGCCATTCGGTCGAAGCGTCATCGTGAAGCCTGGTGTGGCAAGTAGAATAAGCATCACTGTCCGTTATTGCAAATTATGGGGTAAATTTCACACCTAGCCCTGCATTCTTTTTGTATTTATTAATTACTCTTGTAAATAAAATAGATAGTGTAAATAAAATGGTGAAATTGCATGCAGAATCCTGTATTTATTTCATATCCCATTTAGGTCTATGTCAGGTTACCTCACGTGTCGTCCCGAGTGAGGTAGCCATTTTGTAAGGATATCCTTGCACCTTTTTGTATTTAATTTTAGTCCAATAAAATTTAATGCACGTTGGATATTTTTGGACAAATTGTAGCAAGGCCCCTAGATTTTATATTATTTACATTTATGCCCTTACTAGCAATTATATTTTTGTATGCTTGTTGTATTTATTTAAAATAGCTATTATCTACAAAAATCACAAAAAAAGGTGTAGGCTCCTGATTGCTTGTAGTTTGACACCCTATTTTTATTTTGCAAATTTGGACCTTTTTGCTATTTATTAAAATTAAAATGATCATGTTTTTGTCCATATCTAGGTTACAAAATACAAAAAAATAGAAAAATGTTTTGAAAAATTCCCCAAAAAAATATGTTATGTATTTTAGTATTTATTAGTCCCAACCCAAAAATCCCGAAAAATAGAAAAAAAAGGAAACATACAAAAATTAAAAAGCTCCAAAATCCTTCATAAAAATCTTAAAAATCAATAATAATCTAAAAATATGTTTTTCTATTTCCTAATTTTCTTCATATAATTATCTATATATAAATAGATTTGGACAATTTTGGGCCTTATTTGCTTTTTTAATATTCAAATAAATTTCGGCTTATTACTAAATCCCAGATTTGGGATCCTTTGAGTTTTAAAAATCCCTAAAAATGAGCAAAAATGCCAGAATAATCATAAAAGTACTAAAAAATATTTAAAACCAAAAATATTTAATTCTGTATTTTTTTAGTTATTTTTACATATATTTATATCTATAGTATCTATTATGGCATATATAGCCTTATATATTTTATTATACATTAGAAAGAAAAAGAAAATATAAAAAATATAAAATGTAAAAAGAAAATAGAAATTTATAAAATAAAAAACAACAAGAAAAGTACATATATAATATAAAAATAAAAATCCATAAAAATATAACGAATGACATAATTGTACATAATACTCTTTGGTTAAAAATAACCGTAGGCTACCGATTTTGCTCTATGTGGTTCAACCTCTACATGCTTTCTTGCTATAACTTGTGTTTTATAGAGAATAGCAAATTTTGACTCACAATTGTGCTATTCATTGCTTGATTTATTCGTGGGTTGATTGTTGATTGAAGTTGGTATTTCGTCTGAGGTTGCTTCGATAACTGTCGATCTGCCTTGTGGATTAACATGACTTCAGCAAGATCCCTCTCATCAAATGGCATCGTTGCCAAGGAGGAATGAGCGTAACCTTTATTGTAATTTATTTTGTATAGTCATTAACGCTTATTCATTGATTTATGGACATCATTAGCGATTGATTTTATTTGCACATCTTCATTCAATTATTCTTTGTATATATCTCATTTTGATTACATTATTTGATTACCTGTGCTAACATATATCTTTTTGTGACTTTGTTGTGAGGGCCAGCTACACGAGGATGGTTTCTTAGGAGGTCGAGGTAGCCGAGCTTGGTGGAGTCTGGCCTTCACCCTTTAACCAGTTGGAGAGGCAGCAAGTGAAGCAAGGAGAGAAGACTTAGCATATAAATAAATCAGATTTATTGATATATTGGTGAGAGAGAGACTTATTAATTTGTAATAATTAGGGCTTGGACACTATTCTTCCTAACGAGGTCCAGTGCCCGAATGTTTGTTCACCTAGGAGCCTCATCCCAGGTTTTCACACTTTACCCCTTCTTTTATTTTATTTCCCGTTGTTTTGAGTTTTCCTCCTTTATTTTTATTTGTTTTGTGTGCATGGATCCCCTATACTTAGGTTGCTTTTCTCGGTAATTAGGTCCAAATCCTAAAAAGAATGCATGTACCTATAGCCTCTCACATTTGGATCTAGTCAAATTAATACATGTTACTTATTTGGACATGAGACCACGTGCCGAGAGAGGTCATATACAATGTTTGCAGGACCTGTTGTGGAGGGCACCGATCAACATCGAAGACAAGACCATAGTCTCATTTCTTAATAATTAATAGATGGTTCTTCACGCTTAATAATAGCTACTGTTTAAGGTGATTTTGTCGATTGCACACTGCCATGTAGATAAGTTTAAAAATTCTGTTTTCATACCACATGGAGAAAGTTGGGAAGCATTGTGAGTCCTCTAACTCAGCATGCATCATTAGAGTCAATGGTAATATTTCCATTATCAAATCGACTTGCACGGCTTTTTCGCTATCTCCCTCTGATTTTGAGCACCTAGGACTTAAATAAAAATCTTCAAAAAATGTTAAGCGCTTGTATGAAAAAAGATCTAAAAAAAGTGAAAACCCAAACATTAAAATAAGGGGACTGCTAAATAAACTTTGACCATAATAAAATCCATAATGGACTTTCATTATCTTGGGTTCATAAAATCCCTCATTGTTTTCAAGTACCTAGGAAGGGACCAAAAACCCTCACATGAGCAATGCATGAACCACTAAGGATTAGAGCTAAAAACCCAGTCTATAACTGCCTTGTGTATCGCCTGGATTTCTGAAGTAATGGTACTTCTATCATTTGTGGCGAGTAGGGTCCTGTCAACGATGATGTTCACGCCTTGTGTGGAACATCGACATGGTTTGAAGTACTGAGCTTAGGCCACGTCCTCATAGGTGTGTCTGTCTCATCGGTGTGCATCTGAGTAGGTCCTTCCACACTCACAGGTGATTCCATTGTGAGCGAGGATCAAAGTAGTGGTTTCACCTATCGTCTTCCTCTCTCCATTTCTTTGGTTGAGTAGGGATCCGGAAAGGGTTACAAGGACCTCAAAAAGTGCAAATTATAGGTTACAAACGAGGAGGACAAGTACATGATACTTTTCTAGCAGTACTCTCTCTCTTATAGGGTTAGCATGCTAAGGACTTTTAAAATATATGCCTGAAATAACAACTCCAAAACTGAAAAGATAATAAATAGCCAATCCTGCACAGCTTCACATGGCATGAGTTGGTGAACCCAATTTTGTACTGTGTTTATATGGATCTAGATTGAGGTTCAAAGATAAAGTCCCACGCATTTTTGCCAATTTTGCCATACGTGTCTTTCTATTGACCCCAACTCAGTTCGAGCATTTATACTATTTTACACTCCTTTTTATTCCTTGTTGACCATCGTATCTTTCCTCCTGCATCGATCTCCTTTTTCTCCACGATGATGATCCATGGATGGTTTAGTCAGAACCCCATTAACGCTCACATCGATTCAATAGACTTGACATCATCAATAATTATAGGCGATTCCTGAGAACCCAGCTTGGACCTTACGGGCTGATCTCAAAATTCCTTGTCTTCTTTTCATTTTCTCTGATCACCCAATAAATAAGGACCAACCTTGTCCCAAATCCGTCGTTGCATATGGAAGTAAATTTCAGTCTACATCTTTTTCATCCAGCTAGGATAAGATTTAAAGTGGTCTGATTGGGATCCTTTCACATTTCGGATAGAAGCCAAACCAAGTCCTGGATCCCAACACCAAGTTCATTTCTTCAGACTCAGACCTAGAGATGGCACCTCAAGGAAATGGCAAGGGACAACCGCCTCCCCAACCATAGCAGGGACATATGCTAGATCAAAATCATGTGAATGCTCAGTGCTGCTTCCATCCAAGTCATAAAACAACAACTGACCGAGCATGCCCTAGCATAGAATGCATTTCAGGATATGCTGAACGATCTACGGAACAAATCGGCATGAAGCGGAGGAGGAGGAGACAAACTCCGTGATGACCCAAACGAAGAATAACTGGAACCAGAAAGGCAGAAACCGACGTTGAAAGAGACATATAATCTTGGAGACATCCAGATGACTGAGTGGATCCTAATCTCACTGGGTCATTCTCACTTTGAGCTCAAGATTCAGTTCCTTGCTCTTCTACAATCATTCCACGGGAACACCAGCGAGGAGCCATACATTCCCCTGCAACAGTTCTCATGCATATGCCAAACTACCCACTACCCTAATGTTCCCTTTAACGTAGTGAAGATGATGGCATTCCCCTTCAGTTTGCAAGATAAGGCCCTATATTGTGTCAATCATTTGGAAAAGGTTGTGATGACTTGGGAGGAACTGAAATTTGCCTTCCTTCACAAATTCTACCCTCTTGGTCAGCTTTACCAGATGTGAGCCAGGATCAACAACTTCTCCCAGGCCGCCCACGAAACTATCCATGAAGCCTTGGAGAGATTTACGGACCTGCAGGAAAAGTGCCCCCATCATGAGATACCGAGGACCAGTCTGGTCCAACACTTTTTCGAGGGCATGAATGTGGAAATCCAATGGCTCGTAGACGTAGCCTGTGGGGGATATAATTTTAAAAAGAAGGAAGGCATGGTCTGGTACATCTTTGAAGAAATGGTTGAAGGAGAGGCTGCCCTCTCTTCGTCCCGCGCATATCAGAAACAACCACAGATCCTCCAGAAGCAAGTACAATTGTAACGTCTCATGAGGCAGAGAGAGATGAGAACTCCAACCTCAGTATCATTGGGGGCCATCTCTTGAAGGTTGATATTATTGAGAAACAGTCACACAATCTCAAGAAGCTCGCTGTGATCGAACAGAGGACACAACATTTAGATAAGTTAGATCAAATCACTAAGAAGTTGGAGCTGCTAGTGAGCATTGTCAGTTCTACTCAGTAGGCAACACCATCTTCAGAGACTCCTACTGAGAAGAAACACAAGCCATCATCGCAACAACATTCTCAGTTGAGTCAACAACCACCGGCAATCCAGCATGTGAACTAAATGCAGGTGCCCGAACAGGGCCCATCGCTACAACATATGATGGTTTACCAGCAGGACTTCCTTCCCCCATCAGATCCAGCATTCTCACCACCACCATTGATTCAAGAAGTCAATGGTGTATGGAGTAACGATGCACAACTAGCCCGTCCTACTGGACACTAACAGGGCCAACCACCAGACAATAAGGCTTACAACCAGCCTCTGGGTGGTCGTTATGTATAGTCCTCTCAACCTAAACCTCAGTATCATCAGCCTCTATAGTACCAACATCAATGGAGGAAGAATTAACAGTATTCACAACTGCAGTACCGCCCGCCATAAGAACAGTCTAAACCCTACCTTGGATTGCTTGGCCCAACTTGTGAAAGGCCCGGCGGAGGTGACAAAAAGCTAGACGACCTGACGGCAACTAAAACTCCTATCCCGTCCCAGGTTGAAGTGAATCCCAATAATTTTAAGTGTAAAGAGCAGGTAGAATGTGATGTACGGTTTGTGCCTATAGAGTCAGATGATTGTAACTTTGCTTTATCTAACGTTGTCACTCTCAGGAGCGGTAGGACTTTACCTCCATCTACGTAAGCCATGGGAAGAATAAAGCTTTGACGGGTGAATCATCATCTTCTGCATCAGCCACGCTAGCTACAGGATCGGGTGAGGAAGAAGGAGGAGCCATGCCAGCTACCATCCATCTCCACCGATACCAACAAAAACAAAAAAAATCAGAAAATTCAAAAAGACCAAAAAAATGACCGCAGTCGACATGAAGCCAGGCCAGCCACAAAGGAGCTGCTAGCAGCAACCGATCCTACGCCTGCCGACGGAGTAGAGGCCACACTTTTTTCTTGTCTACCAACACCAGCATCTTAATCTTCAACTTGTACTCCTTTTCGTGATCCGGATGTACAGAATATTGTGGACAGGGTTTTGTAGTAAATAAGAACATTGTTTTTTTCAGTAATGTGAATATTCCTTTTCCTAATGCAATAGAAAAATCCAAAAAAAATGCCAAAAGAAAAAGTGCATTATCTGATCCCGGAGTTGTGGATATTATTAATAATCTGACTATTGAGATTCCTTTGATAAAGGCCATGGAATACATGCCCACTATAAAAAAAGATTTGAAGGTGGCATGTACAAACAAGCGTCAGCCAACATGCAACAACAAATGACGACAGGTAGAGAAGCACATTCTTACCACGACCACAGTTACATCTATCAACAATCTCCCACAAAAGAAATAAGATAAATGAGCACCTTTGATCAGTTGCGAGATTTTTGATCAAGTCTTCGAGCAAACCTTACTTGACAGCGGTTCTTCCATCAATCTCCTGCCCTCTTCATTATTGCAAGAATTCGAGCTAGGTCCTCTCAGGGTTACATGAATGATCCTTCAGTTTTTTAATCGGTCCATTAAGCGACCCTGAGGTATTTTTGAAGATGTTGTGGCAAAGGTACAGGACATGCGGTTTCCAGTTGATTTTGTAGTCCTTGATATGGACTCTCCCGCATCCTTACTCCAGACTCCTATTATTCTAGGCCGATAATTCATGCACACTACATATGCCATGGTTGATTATGGGTCTGGAAAGATCACTTTCAGCTCGAGCAACAACAAAGTTACAATAGACAAGATCAATGAGCCTAAAGTCGTAACTGATGAAAGTCATGCAGCACCGCCTGAAGCAGATTTTGACTTCATTGTAGAGATCAAAGACACACTACTCTCTTTGAATGACCCATGGACATAGGAAATCCTCTCTCTTGAGGAGGACTGGAAAGGACAATCGATGCAAGCTCCAACGACACATGGGAGATAAAATCCAATTTGCTGATGCATCTCTTTGATTCAGATGATTCACTCCAGCCCGAACATAATGAGTTCAATGCAGATCTATTCGGTACATTGTCAGAAGACCAACAAGACACTGGGATCAGCACCACATCCAAAGTTCACGCACATCATCCTCAAACTAGCACAGTATCTGAAGTGATCTAGATGCCAGACTGATTTGAACCTGAATTAAAGCCACATCTCCGATATGTCTTAAGTATGCTTTCCTTACAGGGGCAGAAAACATGTATTCGGTCATCATCAGCAGCAGGTTGACGCTAGATAAAAAATCTCAGCTTCTCGTGGTTCTAGAGAAAAACAACAAGGCACTTGGTTGGCATGTTTCAGATCTCCGTGGGATAAATCCTACTATGTGATCACACCACATCTACTTGGAAGAAGATGCCAAGTGATGAATCTCCATTTCATCACCTTTATTCTATCATTTTGGCCTTAAAAACCCTAGAAAATGCATGTAAATAGCCTCAATTTGTGCATAATAACATTAATTATTTATTGTATTTATTGTACACAAAATAAGGTTTTTAATGCCAAAATCATATAATAAAGAGAAGAAAAGAAAAAGGAATAAAATATTGAAAATATTTTATGACCCTAACCCCGAGACCAAGTCTAGAATGGAATTGGTCGACAAGGAATAAAGTAGGGGGAGATAAGGGCCAAAAATAGAATAAATACCTCATTTTATTTAGTCATTAATTAAGCAGTTTTAACAACTATTTTATTCTTTATTATTTATTCATCCAATAAAGAACATAAAAGTTGTAGATAATAATGTAAATAAAAATAAAAAATTAAATTTGTACAAAAATAATACACTATGTTCATTCTATACCCAGAATAAAAATCCAGAAACCAAACTTCACAGACCCATATCTTTCAAATAAAAACTCAAAATAATCTAATTGTATATAACTTTTCACAAGCTAATTAATGGTGGTGGTTTTATATTTTTTAGAGTTACTGTATAAAAGTTAGGTTTTGGGCCCCTATTATACATAATACCGATAAAAATATTCAATTTATTCATTATTTATTATTTTGCAAATTCATATTTTTATATTTTTGTAAACATTATTTATAACACATATGAATATTAAAATTAGAATAAAACCAAAAAGAACATGGAAAATAAAATAAAACTATGTTAAAAAATAGACAAAATACATGTGTTACCATATGTATATAAATAAAAGGGAAATACTTTCTTTATTATTTATTCTTTCATATTTTTATAATATTGTAAATATTATACATATTCTATTAAAAATATAAAAATAAAATAAAACTCATTAAAATACATTAAAATAAAATAGTATACATAAAATATAGGTAAACCACCTATAAATATACCTACATAATATACATATCTATTTATTAATTTGTACAAATACCATCATAAATCAAAAAAATAAATTTAAACTCACAAAAATAAGGTATAAATATATAAAATAATAGAATAAAATGATAAAATAAAATATACAAAATAAAAATGTCCCAAATACAGGTAATTATACCTATAAATAAACCATTAAAAATAAAATTGTAATAAAATACATCAAAAAAAGTAAATGAAAATCATGATAAAATACTACATAAAATAATAAATATTTTTTATTTTCTACACAAAAATTAATAAAATCATTTATTATTTTTAAACTTTTTTTTTGAAAAACCAACTTATTTTGTCTTGTAGCAGGCTGAACTGGACCAATCTGGTCCCTCTGTTGGTTGAACTTGGTCAACTTGACCTCCAGCCGTCTGATAAGACGCAGCTTCTCTACTCACCGCTTTTCTGCCATTTTTCACGGTCGATCCATCCATCAATCAGCGTTGAGTTCTTCATACGAAATGCTCCTCCATCATTGTACATCCACGCTAGGCCCTTGGATCCGTTGTACATAGCTCCAATTCTTTAATATTGTCAGGTCAATAAGGGTGTTCCATATTGTTCACAAAACTACATTTCCTCCTCCGTGCTTTTTCGGTCATTTCTTCATCCTTGGACCCATGTACCTCGGTCTAAAGCATATTCCCGTGACAGGGGGAGTCCCCTGAGCTTCCACGACGGTTCGCGAAGGAGGAGATGCACCCATGGCCGATGCTCCGGCGAGGCCCTGCTCCTTGGCTAACAGCCAGGTTCGAGCTACGCACTTTATCATTTTTAGGTAGCTTTTTGTTCATGCTTTTTAATTATGCACTTGGATTGATCATTAGCCCGTAGATTTAGCATAGGATCTACTATTCGTAATTCGTCGAAGCTCTGCTCCAACGAACATCTCCACCGTCACTCCGCTTGTCTTCCGACCGCCTAACACCCCAATTTCCTTCTTCTATCATTTCCCTACGCCCTACTCCACCCCGCTCAACCAGTTCTCTCAGGGATCTGGATATTAGGTACCCTTCTTTGCCGCTCGCCTGAGGTACCTCTGTCTGACCCACTCTGCCACATTCCACCACGAATAAGACCCCCAGAACCGTCTTCTTGCTTATACGTATATTCTTTGCAGGTTTGGAGGCCAAGAGACCCCCGAAGGGGTTGATTTTTGCACCGATGCCAAGTACCTATAGGTCACCTTCTTCCTCAACCTCGCCGGACCTATGTAGTGCTCCAGGTACCATTTTGGAGGCATCATCAGCCGCGCAATTTCTCCAGGAGTCTTTTGCACCTCGTCGCGAGGCGAACCATCACTGGAGTTGCCCGTGCTGCCTGATCGAAGGAGCTCTAGGGATGTGTTCTTTCCCGATCATCCAGCCGTCCCCGGAGCCGTTGGATCTCTCCCACGCTCCAATTTCTGATCCTGATCGTCCGATCACGTCATGCCACTACCCGTTCGATGAAGCCTAAGATCTAATCTGAACCACAGATCGACGAAGGGGCATCTAGCTTCCAGGTCTCGCCATGTGTCCAAGTGGAGGAAGGAGCGCCGTCCGATCCAGCACGTTTAGGTGTAATATGCACATATACCCCTACCTTTTTGTATTTAATTATTACTGTTGTAAAAATTATTACGTGTAAACAAATTAGGGCATTTTGCATGTAGGCCCTTGTACATTTTATATTTGCACTTTGGTCCCTGCTAGAGTCACATGCAGTCCTCACGTGACGTTGGGAATTTTGCATAAATACCCCAGGTATTTTTGTATTGTAAAATAGTTCCAGAACATTAAATAAATATTTTATTCTTTTGGAAAAATTGCAATGTGCCCCTTAAACTTTTATTTATTTGTAGTTATGCCCCTGCTAGGACATTTATTTTTGTGACTTTTATCTATTGTTTAAAAATAGCTACATAGCTCCTAAAAATATGCAAAAATAGGATTAGATGCTCCATGTAGTGTACTTACGCACCACATGTCCGCTTTGCAGTTTGTGCATATAATATATTTATTAAAATTAAAAAGAAGCCTAAATAAACTATGTCTACTTTATAAAATACCAAAAAAATATAAAAACATTTTTGAAAAATTCCAAAAAATTTATACATGGTATATTTTGATATTTATTGAGTCCATATAAAAAAACCCCTAAAAATAAGAATAAGAAAATTAAAAAATTCAGAAAGCTCCAAAATCAAACAAAAAGATATAAAATTTCCACAAAATACCAAAAATATGTTTTTATGTTTTTATGGTTTATAATTATCTATATGTTATTATTTATATATTAAAATTAATTAGGTAATTTTGGGACTCATTTATTATTTTTAAAAATCCAAATTAAATTCAAAGTATGTATTAATCCCATTATTGGGATATATTAGACTTTAAAATTGCATAAAATTAGTAAAAATTTCTGGAAAAAATACAAAACTTTAGAAAAATCTTAAAAACCCAAAAACAAAATATTTTCTGAATTTTGTTTATATTTAATAGTATTTATAAATATTATTCTATGTATTGTGTAAATAAAGCCTTATATAGGTTATACTGTTTTTATTTTAAAAAAGAAAATATAAAATCAGAAAATTAAATTCAGATAAAAAATTATAAACCAAAAATCAAATTAAAAAATATTTAAAATTAAAAACTTACAAAAGCAATAACATGGATAAGAGAAGAATTGAATAATTTTGTGCATTTAAAAAAGAAGACTGAACACAAATCTGAGAGACGTCATCATGAAGAAATCACGAAATGATGTGACACAGGCATCATTTATCCCATCTCTGACTCCAAATGGGTGAGCCCACTACACATTGTTCTGAAGAAATTAGGGCTCACTGTGGTTACAAATGACAGAGGAGAGGAGATATCTATTCGGGTACTGACATCTTGGCATGCATGTGTTGACTACCACAGCCTGAATGAAACAACTAAGAAGGACCACTTCCCCTTGCCATTCATTGATCAAGTATTGGAAAGACTGGCTGGCAAGGAGTTCATATGCTTTCTGGATGGGTACTATGGGTACAACCAAGTAGTTATCGCCTCTGAAGATAAAGAGAAACAACCTTCACTTGTCTGTTCTACACCTATGCTTTCAGGAGAATGCCCTTTGGACTATTCAACGCACCAACGACATTCCAGAGATGCATGCTTGCAGTTTTTGCCAAGATGGTAGGCAGTTTTCTCGAGGTGTTTATCGACGATTTCTCCATCTACGATGATAGCTTTGATTCTTGTATTGAGTACCTGAATAGAGTACTTCAGAAATATCGTGAAGTTAATCTGATTTTATCATGGGAAAAGAGCCACTTCATGGCCACAAAAGGGATTGTGCTGGGTCAAGTCATATCCAAGCTGACATGGAAGTCGACCGGGGCAAAGGTGGATATGATTGCCAATCTAGAGCCACCTTAGATAGTCAAGCAAGTGAGGTTATTCCTAGGGCATGTAGGAATCTACAGAAGATTCATTCGTGACTCCACCAGCCGCATCGCCCGACCTCTTATAGAATTGCTCTACAATGAGACTAGTTCAATGTTGATCAGCAAGTTCTCCTCTCATTTAATCAGCTGAAGGAGCTAACCACTCAAGCTCTAGTCCTACAACAACCAGATTCATCTCTTCATTTTGATATCATGACGGATGCGTCAGATTTTGCAGTTGGAGTTGTTCTAGGACAAAGGAAAGAAAAGGCACCCTATGCCATTAACTATGCCAGCAAAACATTAGATGAAGCTAAGAGAAATTACACTATGACTGAGAAAGAAATGTTGGTTGTGGTATTCGCCCTTGAGGAGTTCAGATCCTTTCTGCTTGGATCAAAAGTCACTGTCTACATTGACCACTCTGCTATCCGATACTTACAACATAAGAAGGATGCCAAGCCTAGTCTGATCAGATGGATGCTTCCCCTCTAGGAGTTTGATTTGGAAATCAAAGACAAGCTTGGGGTTTAGAATATGGTCTTAGATCACCTCTCCAGAATCGAGCAGCAAGAGCCTCTATTGAGTAGTGCACCTATTACAGACACCTTTCTTGACGAATCGATTCTTGCTGTGGATGCACTTCCTAGGTATGTCGATAGTGTGAACTACCTCATTTCCAGTGTAGTCCTGCAAGATTGTATGATGATCAAGAAGTACAAATTCTTGTCCCAAATCCATTTCTACCAACGGGAAGACCCACTTCTATTCATGGAAGGAGAGGATTGTATTTTGGTGATGGTGTATCCCTCAGGAGGAGCATTATAGTGACCTCGAACATTGTCACTCGCCTGAGTTTGGCAGACACCACTCTGGAGATAGAATGGTAACAAAAGTATTGCAGTGTGGCCTCTGGTGGCCTACATTATTTAAGGATGTTGCAACATATGTTAAACGTTGCACTGATTGTCAGCGATTGAATGGTACCCTTACAATGAAAGATTCAATGCCCCTTAAGATCATTCTGAATGCAAATGTATTCATTGCTTGGGGCATAAATTTTTTCAGACCCTTCCCCAACAGTCAGGGATATGAGCACATCCTTCTTGTCATTGATTATGTGAGTCATTGGGTTTAAGCTATCCCCGCTCAAGCCGCAAACAATCGTATAGTATGTCACTTTCTGAACAAGAACATCATCTCACGTTTCAAGATTCCGAAGATATTGATATCAGATAGGGGTAGTCACTTCATTAACAGAGAGGTCAAGAAATTAATGAAGGAGTACATCATCGAGCACTGAGTCACATCTCCTTACCATACTAAGACCAACGATATAACAGAACTATCCAACAGAGAAATCAAGATGATTATCCAGAAGCTTGTCAAGCTGGACAGGAAAAAATGGTCTCAACTTTTGGATTCAGTCCTTTCGGCATACAGACTCGCTTACAAGTCTCCATTGTGCATGTCACCCTATTGGCCTATATATGGGAAGCTATGCCATTTGCTAGTGGAGTTTATTCATAAATCATTATGGGCAGTTAACATTTGCAATTTGGACTCACAACAAGGTGGTCAAAAAAGAAAAGAGTATCTGAAAAGGCTACTGGAATTCAGAGACTATGAATTGGTAACATAATGGTGTACAAGGAGAAGGTCAAATGCTGGCATGACCGGTACATCAGACGAAAGACCTTTGAGACTGGACAGAAAATGGGGCTATTCGATGAAAAGTTGAAGAGCTTCCCGGACAAATTAAAGAGCAAATGGACAAGGCTGTTCAAAGATCCAGAAGTGCATCACGATGGAAGTATTGTGATATAAGAATTGTCTCCTGACGAACAACCATTTGTCGTTAATTATCATCTACTGAAGCCCTACCTCAATCATGACACTTTCTTGGTTGTTGTCGACTCTATCCAAGTATTATGCTCTGAAGAAACATCCACAACATTAACAACATCACAAGATTCACATAATGCCACTCAAAAATTCTTCCTTTAAGCTTTCATATTTTCTTATTTTCTTCTTTTTGTTTTCCGTTATCCAAAAAAATTTTAAAAATATATTTATATTTTTTGTGTATCACCCATTTTTGTCAGACTTCCATACTTAAGACGTACTTTGTCCTAAGTATAGGGGGTGTGCACCCCGAGTTGTTTCATTCTTTGATCCTCTCCCTTGTCTCCTCTTCTAGTTTATACTTGGGGATATCTTACCCTAAGTATAGGGGAAGATAGTCCTGATCTGTTCATTCCCACACTTGACCCTCCCCGCCTGGTGTACAATCTGTTATACTTAGGATTATTTGATCCTAAGTATGGGGGGGTGGTCGACTTCTCATTCATATTTCTTCATTCGTTCGTTTATTCTTTAGGCTTCTCTATACTCAGTATGAGTTTTGTCTTCTCTTTTCTATCCGATCTATGAGGATATAACTCAAGCTAAGCATAGGGGGGTCGTATATACTACGTATATACTTTAGCCACAACTCGTACTTTCGTATTTTTAATAATATTTATGGTTGTAAATACTATATATATACTACAAAATTCATTAAATTCACTTAGTAAAAGTTGTATATGATTTGTCAAATTCTTTTTGTAGTAATTGATTAATAAATCAGGTAAAAATACTTTTGCAAAATGTATGAAAAATAGTTTGAACATCTTTTTAAAAAATATTTTGAAAACTATTTGGAAAATATTTTGTTAAATATTTTCAACCATTGTAAAAATATGTTGCTTTTCTTTCTGTGAAATAAAAATGTTTGAAAACTGATTTGCAGATGAGTTGAAAAATGGTTGCAAAAGTATTTTGAAAAAAATCTATATATATTATTTGAAGAACCTTTGCAAAATGATTTTCAAATTACAAAATGATTTTCAAATGTGTGTACATATTGTAAAGATTATTTGCAACTATTTTGGACTATAGTTTTGAAAATTGTTTGTAAAATCATTTTTTAAATAAGTTTGAGGAATGTATACATCACACTAAAATTCCTTACCAACTGTATATACATATCTATAAAAATTATCACATATCCCTTATAAATTCTTAAGAAACCAATTCTTGTAAATATAAGATGCATCCCCGTGTAAATATTTGTGCCTATTTTTAGCCAAAATCTTTTGTTTTGAAAATTACCAAAAACACTTGCAAAACCTCTTTGAAAAATTGCATAAAAATTGCTAAACCTTTTTCACAAAATCCATAAAAAGTTCAAAAGTTTGGAAATTGCATCACAAAAATATTTTCATTGCATTATACATAATAGTCACATAGCATTTGCATTTTTCGGATTGAGTTTGATAATTAAATAAGTCTATGTAAAATCCGAAGATTGGATCTTGATTGGACCTTAAATTTACCTAATCACAGGAACCTTATAGAAACTGGAATTGAGGTACTTCAGGTCTAGTTGACTTAATTCTTTGAGAATCATGAGACTTGGTTCAATGGATTCTTGACTGCCTATGTAGAGTATTTGGGAGCACACACACGACTCTTGTTGATAATGACCTAACTTGGACACTTGCACCGTTCACTTGGCTCAACTCAGTTGGAGTGGTGAGGGGGTTGGATTCGCTGGTACGAGGCGCACACAAGTGGAAACATTTGTCCTCGTCTATGGAGGGAAGTGCACCCCAACCCGTCAAGTAGCAGAGATGCCTAAGGATATGAGAGTGTGGGTTGCAATAATGCTTCAAAAGAGGGATAGTCTACTGGCTCAAGAGGAAAAACTCCTTATGTATATGTTGTTGTATATAGTAATTTAAAAAAATGCAAAAAGTAAAAACTCCAAAAAAGTGGACAGGCCTGATTGAAAATAAAATGCCTGCCTTAGTGTAAATATTTGTATAGCCAATAAAGCAAGCTTGAGATTCAAAGTTATATCATGTGATCCTACAGCTGGATGACTTGACTACAATAGTCGTGCATCTTAGGATAGGTAGCTACACTGGCTACCGTCCATTCTTCTCTTCACTCCCTCCTCTTGAGATGGTTGCTGCTTGAACTTAGAAGGGAATACCCCACTCCTCGAGGAAATATTTGCTGGATTGGGGAATCATTGAGTTGTCATGCTGGAGAAGTCAGTTTCTTTGTCATTTCAATTGGGGAGAGCAACCATCACATACACTGTACAAGTAAGACTCATAGTCGTATGGGTTTGCGTATGAGTTGAAGTATTCTAACCTAGCTATTGAAGAGACTTGAGCAGAGTTTTGGGATTCTTGAAGGCTGTTATGTTTCAAATCCGATTCCCGGTAAGGTTCTGACTGCACTAAAATCCAAAGATTTGACTTAAGCTCCAAACATTGATTTTGTAAAGACAAGCTTGAGAATTAAACTTGATCCATTTTCTTTCTTTTTCTTTTCTTTATCTTTTTTTCTGCATTTATTGTATAAGTGTTTGCTAGGGACTAGCAAATGCAAGTATAGGGGGTGATGAATCCCATTTCATCACCTTTATTCTATCATTTTGGTCTTAAAAACCCTGGATAATGCATGTAAATGACATTAATATGCACAAAATAACATTCACTGTTTATTGCATTTACAGTGTAAACAATATTTCTTTTAAGATTAAAATTATAGAAAAAAGAAAAGAAAAGAAAAGAAAATGAATAAAATACGAAGGTATTTTGTTCATTGCTTCTATAAAAGTAAGTTTCAAACTCTTGTGGATTGGGAACTTCATGCAGCAGCTCAATTTTGTGCAATACAAGTATATCTTCTTTTGTGGTAGTTAGAAAGCGATTAACTTGAGCAAAAGTTCTTCTTTTCATGCAAGTCAAAACATATTGATGTCAAATAATAGTGGATATGATTTCTGCTAGAATCAAGACATCATGTACTTGATACGATTAACATAGATGATAATATAGTGGTGTTGATATAACAACATGGGCTTAATCTCTTAGGATTTTTGAGAAATGTTGATCCCTCGTAACGTTGGAGCACTTCCATGCGGCTATTGAAGGGTGAGATTTGTTGGCTAAGTTCTCGTCATTGTAAGAACGTATCACAATTTGGACCAATCATGATCCTAGTCACTGTAGCAGAAACACGTCGTAATAACAAAATATAGTGATAGAGCTTTGACTTTTGGCAACAGATTGCAACTATATTATCACCAATACTAGTTGCCAAAAAATTGTTAGCCTACTTCAATGAGATGTGTGACGACAATTCTAGTGTGAACATTTCATCAAAGTAATTTTGATTGGCAAGGAGATGTTTAATTGCTAGATAATTCTATTGATATAACTTAGTTGCCACGACAGTACTTTATTATAGTGAATGGAGATTTCAATTGAAGATATTCAAATTTCAAATTTAATTAACCAGATTAATAATTGATTAAAGATATTCTTCTGATTCATTTATTCTCTCTTTAATTAATTTTTACTTTATGAGAGATTTTGTGATGGATGCATGATGAATACCCATTCATCACTCTTTATTCTTTTATTTTAGCTACAAAACCTATGCAAAACACATATAGATAGGTGTAAATAGTAATAATTACCATTCAACATGCATTGTGTAAATATGCATAATTAGCATGTTTTTGTGCATAAAAAAAAGAATAAAGAAATAAAAGAAAAATAGGGAGCTATTGAGAATAAATGATGAGCGACCTAATCCCAAGGGAGGGCTCAGCATGGGCCTGACCGCAAAAAGAACCCAAGTAGAGAGAGATAAGGAAGCTCTTGTGTATATATACATGTATATAAATAAAAATATTTTCCTCTAAATAAAACAAAATTGCATTTTTGTGAATATTTATATATTTGTAAATATTAAATTAAAATAAAAGTGGGAAAAACAAAACAAAAATTAAAAAAAAAAGAAATTAAAATCCCTTCATCATAGTACATAAACCATATGTATATAAATAACATATCTATTTATTTCCCCTTATAAATAAATAAATAAAAGTCCCATAAAAATATGTAAATATTCCATATTCCATAATGTGAATAAATAAAATAAAAATCACAAAAATAAAAATAAAATAAAAAGAAATAAAATAAAAATCAAAACCTACATTGTATATATACCATGTATGTATATACATAAAAGTATTTATTTCACCCTTGTAAATAATTAATAAAAATAAAATAAAAATACCATATTATTCCAAATTTTATTCTATAAATAAATAAAATATAAAATTGGAATAAATTGTATAAAAGTAAATATGTAAAAATCAAAAATAAAAAATACATATTGTATATACCTATATATAATAATCATATTTTGTAAATACATTATTTATATTTCAAAAAAATAAATAAAATCCCTAAAAATAATTTAAAAATAAAGAAACATTTTTCATGTTTTAACTTTTTCGAAATTCGGTCATTTATTATTTTTTTTAAATTTCCAAATAATTAATAAATGGCATGCTCCCATTGGTCCACGGGGGATGTTGACCCCCGGTCAACTTTCCCCCGCGGACCCTCCTCTCGCGGATCTGGGCGCCTGATCCAATTTCTCCAAATTATAGCGCCCTGACCCGATCACCAATCCCTCAAACCCTGGGCTCCATGTATTCCCTGTAGATCCGAGACCTTCGCTCGGGGTGGATTTTAGGGGTCCGTGCATCGACGTGCGTGCCTGACTCCCTTCTTGTCGGACCCCTCACACTATATAGCTGAAGCTCCGGTCGCGATTCACACCATCTTTGGCGTTGCTTCTTCCACCCAGGACCTCCACCCGATTCCCTAGAGTGACAGCTAGCGATTGGTGTGTTGTAGAGAGGAGGACCCCTCCGCCACTGATCCAGTGACCTCTTTGTCGCAGTGCGCCGCCGTGAGCAGCGCCCGAGCCTCGGGCCTCTGACGACCCTCGAGGCGACGACCAGAGCTCCGCGAGCTCATCCCCAGTCGACCACCTTCACCAGGTAGCCTTGATTCTTCCTATCTTTCTTGAATTTTGGATTACCCCCAAATCACTCTGCTGCCGTCGTTCATCGATTACTCCTGCTCCGACCATCCATTTCATCGACCGACTCGACCAACACCTTCGCGAGACTTCCCTTCACGTTCTTCACCCACGCATCCCTCTTGGTTCGCCCCAGAACCAAGGCCCGACCTCCCTCGTCGTCGCTTCACCGGAGGTCATCCACCCGACTCATCCACGTATCCATTCCGCCTCTCACCGGGTCGAGGCAGTTTGCCCTTGACCCAGGAGTCTTCTCCTGTTATTTTGCAGGGCTAAGAAGACCCACTGAGGGTCAGGACATTTGAGCATAGAGGCTCAGCTCCGCCTTTGTCGTCGGAGCTCCTCGGAGTTTCCCAGCGTCATCGGAGGAGCCCACCAGCTGCGGAGCATCGACACGAGTCTATTCCACATTCCAGCAGCAACAGCGGAGGTCCAGCGCACCCGTGGTGCTCCGGCAAAGTTCACCGGAGCCTTGTTCTTCCAGGATCCCCCGCAGCCGTCCGATCTTCCCCGACGCTCCAGTTTAGATCAGATCCATCCATTTGAGGAGTCCCGCGACCGTTAGATCTCCCTGGGGTTGATCTGGACCGCACGTTCACACGAAGAGGAGCCCGTGATCCCTCACCGTCAGATCATCCACGTGGCTCCCTCCTCGCCGTCCATCCAGGCGAAGGGTTAGCCGCATAGCAGCCACCGTCCGATCTCACACGTGGCTGGCCCTCAGCCGTCAGATCTGAGCCGACTTCTTCGCAGAGGCGCAGTGCCCCTCAGCCGTTCGATATCACACGTGGCACGCCTCCAGCCCTCGGATAATAAGAGGTAATTTATACTTAGGCCCCTCATGTTTTGCATTTACTTTTTAATCCTGTAAATATTTATTTCAATTATTTTTATTTTTGAACAATTGCACTTAGGACCTTAATATTTCTTGTATTTGCATTTTCATCCCTGTGTATGTGAGACACGTGCTTCGTCACGTGATTTTTGGTGAACATTGTCTGGGCTGATGTTCTTACGTGTTAATGAATGAAATATACTTTATGGTATTTGCATCCATACCCCTGTGAACACTTTTATTCGACATGTGATGAATACTTTGGGTATTTCGCAACTTCTTCCCTGGACTTTTAGCACCTGTTGCTGATAAGTCCCTAGAGGTAAGTTTATTACATTTAGGTCCCTCTGTGCCCAAACCACGTGCAGCGCGCGTGGGGATTTGGAATTTTTGCACGAGGGACCCTCAGCTTCTGGATTTGTTACTTTTCAGCCCTTAGAGATACTTTTTATTGCGAATAGGTCCCTATGCACTATGAGCCTATTTTTGATTTAAAAAAATACCAAATCAAGTCCAAATTTTGTGAAAATTGGATACATGGCTCCTGCCACTGTGTAAAATTTTCACTAAAAATTTGGTACATTTTTAAGGCCTTTTTCTTATTATTAAAAATTCAAAAACAACCAATTTTGCCTCTGTCCAGTTTATAAAATCCAAAATACATATTAAAATTGTGTTAAAAATTCCAAAAAATTAGTAGTTGTTTGTTTTTGTGTGTTTGAAAATCTATGCATTTTTGGCTATTTTTGGATTTATAAAAAAGCTTAAAAATTAAAAAAACCCTTAAAAACTCATAAAAATTCTAGAACATTATAGACAAATAAAAAATCCATAAACTCTTTTGCTGAATTTTGTTTATTATTTCTATTTTTTATAAAAATTATCTCCAGGCTCTTCCAGGACCATTTGACATTTTAAATTGGTCCTTCAAGCCTGACTGGACAGTTTGCTTGTTTTTCTGCCTTCTTTTACTTTTAGAAAATTCCATAAAAATTATAAAAATCTCAAAAATTCACCAAAAATAGTAAAAAATATATAAAACATAAAAATATTTTTGTTTGATTTTTTGGACCTTTTGAGAGTGTTTAAATAATTTGTTGTTTGTGATTATTTTTGCCTTTTCATTATTTTCCTTCATTATTAAAAATCCAAAAAAAATATAAAAATATTTAAAAACCACCAAAAATCTTTGTTTTTGTTTTCTTTTGTTTCTGACTATTTCGTAGGCCACGAGGCCAACTCGTGCTCCTCGAGACCGACCCTGGGAGCTATACTAGGTTAATCACATAGCGAGACCGCTATTTTTTATTTTATTGATTTTTATCTTTTCGATTGGTGTTCTGATTTTGTTTCTTGATCGAGCTCTGAGTCCGAGTGACTGAGGTCGCAACGAGCTTAGTGATATCTTTACCTTAGTCTATCGGGCAGCTCATCAATGCATGAGGCTCTCCATGAGCTATAAATAACACGAAGGGAGTGTATATCATCATAAGCCAACAAGCTCTCATAACACGAAAGACATCTGGTAGGGAGAAGGTATGTGGACAAATTCTGAAGGTAGCTATCTTTGGAGTAGTTATTCTCAGACATCTTTCCCTAAAACTTGGAAGTTATTGGCTTGCTGATTTTTATCTCTCTACTTTTATCTGATGGCTAGTGATTTATAACATCATTTGGCCAGCTTTATGTACCCTTCGTAGATTAATTAAATTTTAATCCTTGAATTGAGTTGCGATAAACCCCATGTTTTTTACCACCACATTAAGTATCTGTTAAAACTGTCATGTATATCATTGGTTGTTGATTTTTATGCATGACTCTTATACATAGTTGTAATTGTGTTGGATTCGGCATATCATGCAAAGTCGGCTTATCAACTTGTCATTTTTTCATAAATCAATTGATATATGGCATACATTCCCAAGAAGAAGAATTATAGGAACTCACAAATCTACCTTCCTCCTGCATGTATACGTGTCAAGACTCAGGGACTAATGAGGCCTAACGCCACCCCGATTAGCAGTTATGAGGAAGCAAGAATGGGGAAGGTGTGACTTTGGCATAAGCTTATGGTCATTTAAGAAAGTAGTCATAACTTGGTGGCATTACTTAGGGCTAGGGAGAAAGGTGGTTTCGACGCCTAACATGCCCCAACCCAGCTTTCAACGCCATTTCGCACCGCTCTTCAATCAATTACAAATCAAACAACTGTCTTCTAATATGATGTAGCTTCTGGGACTTGACCTTAGGGATATATGTAAGGGAAATTCTATGTGGATTGTATATTAGTGGTCGATCCAACAACTAGATTATATCACTCAAGATTGAAAGTCAAAGACTACACCAAACCAATAGTTGTGCCTCTCATGCCATTCCAAGGAAAGAAGCGCAACAACATGCATGTCTTGACCACAATATCACTTTGAATCAGGTCTACTTGATCTGTTACAAAAGAATAAAGTTAACATTCAAATAATATGATGCAATTGAGCTACTGCGATCAAATGCATGTTTACCTCAGTTACTATTTACCACAACTTTTGACGTTGGGGGTAAAGCCATGGGGGTTTGGATCCTCTAGGTAATATTCCTTTTACCTAGAGTTGGTAAAGTGTGGTAGATGGTTGACAAATCACTCCCAGTCCACATGGCGAAAATCAAACCAACAAGCCAACTTTTGAGGTTACAATATTAAATGAATCATACATCAACCAACTAGCTTCTAAGGGGTTAATAGTAAATCTAATTTATACAATCACTCAAATTACCAAATTAATCAAATTATAAAATAACATTATCCCTTCATGATACTCGCATTCAAGGATTGTGTGATTATTTTTTAAAGAATTTGTTTATATGAATACGATACAATATTATTTTTTTCTGGAAAAATATTTTTATTTTTTAAGGATATGAATACAGATGGAGTTAATATTTTTTGGAAGATATATCTTTATACTTCCATATTGTTATTATTATTTTGTTGCTATAGAGATCGTAGGGATACCATTTTATTTTTAGTGATGAATATGGATATATTTTATATTTCAAAATTGTAGCTTTAGTCCTATCTATATCCTTAAAAATGAAAAGGGTATCCATATCCATATTTATATCTATAAAAAATCGTATCTTATCCATTTCTATATCTGCTAATATAAAAATACATATCCATATCTGCTTAAAAAAATAATGTTGGACATATATGGATATATTCATATTTGCCAAAAAAATATGGAGTTTATTCATATATATTATCTCTGAAAAATAAAAATGGCATCCGTATCGATCTCTGTATCAACAAAATAATAATAATAATATGGATATATAAGGATAAATCTGCCAAAAAAATATTAAGTTTATATGTATTCATTTCCTTAAAAATAGAAATAATTTTCCTTAAAAAAGGAAATAATATTGTATCATATTCATATAATAAAATTCTTTTAAAATAATCACACAATCCTTGAAGTGAGCATCATGAAGGGACAATGTTATTTTATAATTTTGATTAATTCGGTAATTTGAGTGATGATATAAATTAGATTTACTATTATATCATTAGAAGTTGATTGGGTAGTGTATGATTCATTTAATAATGTAACGTCAAAAGTTAGCTTGTTGGCTTGATTTTTGCCATGGGAGAGAAAGGGACCAAACCCATGGGGAGAGAATGGGAAGAGAGTATTGGTGATTCTTTTACATTTGTCCTCATGCGATAGGGTCTGTGTGAAGGCAGATGGAACAAAATCTCGAGTTATCATTAAAGGAAGGGGCAGGTGAATAGCCACCCTATCCTTCCTATCCTTTCCAAGACTTATCTATCTCTTTCAATAAACATAATATAAATGATGATATTTGTCTAAGACCACATTTCCATCATGTTTCTTTGTACTTTGTAGGGCCTGAATTTTGAGCACCAAAATTAATGGAAATGGTGTTGGGATTTGACTTCCTATCGAATTCATTTCTTTGATTCTATATGTTTTACGGGTCTCGCTCAAACCTAACCAACAGTGAGAAATACTATGAAAACCAGCATATCAAAAACATAAAAGAATTTTTTCGAAGTGCTAACCACAATTTTAATGGTTTTTATCACTCGTGCTATTCTTAACATCTGCAATGTTAGTTTTGTCCTCTCTTTTTTGCAATATCAGTAGTGTCCCTACCTTCTTATAAAATTTACAAATGGTCATAACTGAGAATTTTGTTAGAATATAGGGGCTCAACGGATATTCCAGAAAATGAAGAGGTATCATTGATATTGTAGAAGTTCTACACAAGTGACAAAAACCCTAATTTTCAATAGCAAGGTTTGGAAAATCATAGAGGAAATTCCTCTTCAATGTATGAAAGAGAAAATTATTTAGGAAATCGATATTTCAGTGCAAAAAAAATTGATTCGAAAAAAAAAATGCATTTTTGACATGTTTAAATACAGAGGTATAATTTTGCGTATAATCGAGATTTAGCAGTTGTTATAAAATTTGTATTCATCCTACATGCCAAACAATTGAGAATTGAAGTATAGCAACGAATACGAATCAATCATAACTTAAGTCACTTCAAGGAAAACAAGTTGTGGCTATAGAACTATGCCCACGGATGTGGGGATTGTGGCCACATAATTGGGCTCTGATCACAACACGCCGTTGCCAGTAGCCGTAGCTACAAATCTCGTCGCGAGAATTATCTAACCACGAATATGTCGTGGCCACTACAAGTGACCACGGAACTTGTCGTGGCCACAACTCTTATATGAAGATTTTTACCACGGAATTGTAGCTACTAGAAACTAGTGGCCACGGAATTATCGTGGCCATAAGTTTCCGTAGCCACATTCCGCAGCCACAACTCATTTTTGTTGTAGTGAGTGGGCATTTGGACTTTGATCGAAAATTAACATTGTGTAACTATTCATATATTTGAGATTTTTGCTCTAAACTTTATAATATTTTTGAAATTTTGATTGACGAAAAAAATCAGGAAAATATTAGTTACCACCGTAACAAGAAAGAAGAATTTATTAAATTATATAAAATGTAATATGAAGACACTATCTTAGTTGTATGTTCAATTTAAAAACCAAGCCAATAGACCTAAACAAAAATATGTTAAGTTCTTGAACTACATAAATATAAAAAAACTAATAATCCATAAAAAGATCGAGGGCATTTAAGCAAATTACCCAATATTAAAGAATTTTCTAATTAAAAGGAATGTGCACAGGATCCAAAGCATAATTAAAATACAATTGTATACTAGATATAACGGAAAAGATGATTAATATAATAGACAAAGTTGCAAGAGCTATACTTCAAAGAAAGTAAAAGGTTTCAGGAATTTCAATGAAATTAACAAAATAAATAAATGATAGAGTGAAATTATTTCAGAATGGGTTTGTGCACACATAGCACAAAAACATGGGAGATTTCGAGAAGGGATTGCATATCTTTTAATTGATACGTTGACCTTGGATTCAAAACGAAAGTCAATAATTTAAGAAGATAGGTTTCTATTCATATCTACCCAAGAGAAGTCTGATTAAATATTGAGTGTGTGTATGTGTGTGTCGTGTGTGTGTGCATGCATACGTGTGCATTTGCATGCATGTGCACATGTGTGCATGCGTGTGCGTGCAAGTGCAAGTGGACGAGAGTGCGTGCGTGCGTGCGCATGTTTGTGTGTGCGTATGTGAGTATTCAATATGGTGTTTATCAATTGTGCCCCTTCAAGATATTGCAGTATCAATTATACCTCTTCCTTTTTGGAATATCAGTTGTGCTCCCAACTTCTTGTCATTGAATCACTTATGTCTTGCGGGTTAGTTGTTGTCCATCCCCAACACAAACATACGTTAATTTTGAAGACACAAGCGTAAATCGAAAAAGAGGGCAGGAAAGTCATTCCTGTCCTCTTCCTCATCCTCTCCCATCTTCTTCCTCTTCCTCCCCCTCAACCTCCTGTTCCACTACCACCTCCTGCCCTTGCCCGCAGCTCCTCTTCCCCCCCCCTCGCCCCAATGCCTCCACCCCCACTCCTCCTCTGTCGTTTCCTCTGCCTGAGCTCCTCCCCCTGCTCTTCCCTCCTCTCCCACGCCTCCCGCTCCATCCCAGCTCCTCTGTTGCCTCCTCCGCCCCGAGCTCCTTCCCTCGCCCCAATCACCTCTCCCTGCACCTCCCCCACGGCCCCCGCTCCTCCTCCACCGCCTCCAACACCACGAGCTCCTCCCCCTGCCCATCCATCCACCCCCTACACCCTCCACCCCCGATCCTCCTCCAGCTCCTCCTATGCCGTCTCCTTCGCCCTAAGGTCCTCCCTTGCCCCATCTCCTCCTCCTTCACTCCGAGGTAAGGTTCAAACCACCACACAATGACCCCCTTTCCTCGAGTCTCATGATGCTCATCTGAGCTTCGGCTTCTCAAGGTCGAGGAGGAAGAGGAAGATGATGGATATGAGGAGGAAGAGGTGGGGTGGGATTTGGGGGGCGGGTGATATTTGGATGATTTTGCTCCTCTTAACCATACCATGGCTTGAAAAATCATGGTTAAGTTCAACTCAATAACGATAAAAGTTATGTAAGGACACAAGTGATAGAACAGCAAGACGTCAAGGACACAACTGATATTCCCAAAAGGATCGAATGAGAAACATACTGATAAAACCCTGAAGTAGACAGTGTAAAGTTGATCTAATACTTCGGGTTTACTCAGAGTCTTCCAATATGCAGGATGTACATGTATTAGGAATACCTGAGGGTGATGTGATCATAAACGATTGTATAACCATGACGCTTCCATTCCTAGGGAGTGATGAAACAGGTCTGGATTTTAGTGACTCCTCTCAGTAGAGAAGTAATCTGATCTTAGTCCAAATGTTGGACATTGATCTGAATGTGATTCAGATGCAATGAGAAGATTAGATTTGTGGTCTTGATTTAATCAAGCATCTATGAGAGGCTCGCGATCTGGATTTGAGATATCATCTCAATATCCATGTCACTATACGTGGAACAATACAATCGCCCTGTCCTTATCTCCATGTATTCGCGGAGAAAGCGCATTGTCCTTGAAAGAGTTCATGGATAATTCTATTGTTGATATATGTATCCGAGCATTGAGAAAATGGATAATTAAATGTGGTTTAATTATCATGAATAATATGAATTTGATTCATATTATAAAGAGAGTTATCTTAGATAATTAAATGTGATTTAATTATCAAAGATGTGAATAATGTGAATGTAATTCATATTATTTGAACACATGAGATAAAGAGATCCAAGATGATTAAATATGATTTAATTATCAAGGATAAGAATAATGTGGATAGTAATATCCAATTATTCATAATATATTATAAATGTGATTTATAATGTATTAGAGAGAGTTAAATATAATTTATATTAGTAGATTAATTATTAATGTGTATTGGATACACATTGTTTAATTAATTGAAAATGTAAATTACATTTTGTTTTGGGTTGTGAATGTGATTCACAATATTCCAATGTCAAGATTGCAATATTCCCAAAATTAATTGAGAATTATTTTTTGGTGAATAATTGTTGGAAAATAAGTTGAGAGAAAAACAAGGAGATATGCAATCCCATGGGAATCCATGGGATTGCCCTCCCCATATGGGAAGAGGGGGGCAGCACCAATTCCTTTATGGAATTGGTGGCCGTCCACTCCTCCCAATAGGGAAGGAGGCTCTCATTTGTTTTTCCACTCCTTATTTAGTTGGTTTAATTTGGTATTAATATATATTTGATTTATCAAATATAATTAATCAAATTAAATCACAAGTTGTTGGCTTTTACCAACAACAACCTTGACCATTGGATTGTCATAAATCAATCTCAACCATTGATTTTATATGACACATGGATTGAGATCCATGGATCCCAAAACCCTATAAATAGAGAGGCATACCCATGCTCTCTCCTTACACATAATGCTTGAGAAGCATCTCTCTCTCCCTCTCTCTTTCCCTTTAGAGGTCAGCCCTCTCTCTCCCTCTCATGGACGTCCACCATGGATGCCATGGAGAGGTTCTCCATCGTCGCGGCATCGTCGTTATGCTGCCCGTTCTTCTGCTCGTGGATCTCCGTCTCCTTCGGTGCGCCTCGCTCGTGAAGAAGATGTTGGATCTCGTGTGTCGAGATCAGGAGATCCGCCGCTTGGATCATCAACTTGGATTGCGAGAAGCACGCGGTTCATCCCCGCGCTCGCAAGCGTCTCCTCCGTCGGATCGGACTTGAGACAGGAGGTCTCTTTGTTTAGAGACTTGATCGCAACCACGCTTCAAGAGGTAATCCTAATTATTTGTTTGTGGTTTAGACGAAACAATCCGAGAAGTGTTCTTGGACCATGTGGTTTTGTTGTAAGAAAATTTTTTAAATTCCGCTGCACCGAGCAACTAGTGCGACTAGTCGCTCTTCGTCGTATTTGATACGACGCTCACGCTTCCGTGATGCGCTTGAGGATCTAACCATATCCTTCAGAAGTGTGATCCAGCTCCAATGAGCATCACCGACGAGCTTCATTTGCTCCTTAGTTTCGGCCAGGTTCGAGCTGATTAACAATAGTTTCCTTATTACCTTTTCCTTACTACAAGTAGTTTAGCTTTTAATTTCATTAGTCAATAAGTAGTTTAGTGTAATTTTAGGATTAACATTTGTTGGGGCTTTTAGCTCCAGCTTGAAATTCACTGTGTTCCTCCACAATTTCGACCCATATCCATCTTATCCTCGATCTTTGTTGCCTTCTTTGCATTTCCCCCATTTATCCATCTCTGATTCTGCAAGAATCAGAGCTCACGAAGTTCCTTCTGCCACTTTCATCGGAGCCTCTTCATCCCCTCCATTTTCATGTGCATCCAGCTTCAAGAAAGGGTCGAGAGCGACCATCTCATCCCCCCGATCTTTTTGTGCAGGAGCCAGAGCCTAGTAGAGCTTAGAGCCATGCTCCAAGCTTCAGAACAGAGCTCCAGGTACCTTGAAGCTCCATGATCCCTTCAATGCACCCCGAACTCCCTTGGCCCCTCCTCGTGAAGCGGCATCCCACCAGGAAGGTGCAGCGACCATCAACCAGAGGTACGTGGAATCACCGATAAAAGCTCGTCGGTCGAGTTATTGAGGCATTCTTCCTCGAGCCTTCAACACCATTTGACAAAGAACACGGCCCAGATATAATCTGAGCCATCCATTCAAAATGCAAAGTGTTGTCCCCCTAGTCCGTCAATCGTGCCATGTGGAAGCACATCCGCCATCTAATAACATGCCACAAGGGATAAATATATAAGTAACCCCTCCTCTTTTTTGATATTTTCCATTCATTCATGTAAATATTTAGTAAATTGTAAAATTTATGTAAAAATTGCAAGTGGACCCCATCTTTACTTTATATGGCATATTAGATCCATGCTTGCTCACCTCGCGTGTAATGATCGACATGAGATGGGCAAATTGCAGTCGTGTCCCTTTGGTTTTTGTAATTTCTATTTAGTATTTAAATACGTGTTAAACTTTTGGGTTATTTTGCATAAGACTCCTCGGATTTTATTTTTTTGCAAATATATCCTTGATAGGAATTTAATTTTATTTATGCTTTTCTATTTTGTTTAAATAGATCATGTGCATGTAAAATCTTGGAAAAATCCTAGTAAATGCTTCATATTATGCTTGTTGACATATATTTTTATTTTAGCATTTTTTTGTATTTTCCATTTATCAAAATCATTTAGGAGCTATTTATTCCCTATTTAGATATAAAAATACATAAATTATAAAACTACTTCTAAAAATTCTAAAAAAATATGATATATATAACTCTAGACCAAAATTCACAAAAAAAGGAAAACCTTAAAAACTATAAAGCCCCCTAACCCTATAAAAAATTGCAAAAATCCTATAAAATATAAAAAATGGTTTTCTATTGTAATTTTTTTTATATTATGTAGTATATATTAAAAATAATTTTGAGATTTTTTGAAATTATTAACTCTTCTAAAACCCAAAATAATCAGGCCTATTATTATAAGCTACCATTTTTCTATTTTAAATCTTACAAAAATATCTAAATTTAGCAAACATGATAAAAAATAAGAAAAAAATAGAATAATATTAAAAACACAAAATGTTTTATTTTGTACTTTTTAGTATATATAAATATATTAAAAAATATAGAACCCTATATATCCTATTTATACTATATATATTACATATATGTACCTATTATTAATATTATTATTTACAAATACCTTAAATATATTTTTAAACCTTTAAAAAATAAAAAGGATTGTTCTTAATTGTATTTTATATATTTATTATATATATCATATATAGTGTTTATAATATACAACTTTTTATATTCATTTATTTATTATTCTTAAAAAGAAAAAGAAATTAAAATCAGAAAATACAAAAGAAAAGAAAATTATAAAACTTAAAAACATAAAAATATAAAAAGTTAAATACATAAAAAATAAATATAATTAAAAACCCAAAAAATCTAAAAAACAAAAAAGTACAAAAACATTTATTATTGTTTGATTTTTATAAATTGATAATAAATCCCCTATCCACGTATTTGTTATCAGTGGTTCGATCCATGCACTTTCTTTCTATACACATTTATTTGAAGGGTATAATAAATTTCACCTAGCATAATTTTCATTGATTTATCTCTATTATGTGTTTATTGTTGTCTTAATTTGTTGATTGGGATCTGACAGCCGAGAGAGGAGCTGATACAGCGATCGCCGAATCTGACATGTCAGACATCGCATGCCCTCCAAGTCCAGATGCTAGGATTCCTGTTCGACCGATTGAATACTTAGCCCCTTGGATCAACTTCTGGAGGTTGTTCCTTGTGATGGGAGTGGATATCTATCATTCCACATCAAGGAGGAGGTGGTTTCGAGGTAATTCAATCAGTGGCGGAGGAGTTCCGCCTGGTCCCGCTTCCCAAGCCCCTTCTGACTAGGCAAGGCCATCATTTTCGGTTCCTTAGCTTCAATTTTAATTCATTAGCTTAGCCTTGTGATTTATTTGCTTCGATTTCAGTCAAAATTAACCTAAAACAAAAAAATAGTATGCCAAGGCTAAGCTCCGGCCATTGTTCTACCATTCAACCACCCTTGTTCTGACTGCATTTCGCATCAATCCACTTCCCTTTCATTTTATCCATCTCCTTACACTCCTAGATCATCCTGATCTTGCTAAGATCGAGATTGCAATCCTCCTTCCTCCACCTTCACTGAAGGATCCTCCATTCACACCTCTTCCTCCAAGCCAACGGGTCGTGCGAGTCTCCTGTTGTCACCAGGAAGCTTCAATGCATGAGAAGTCGGGAATTTCAAGGGCTAAAGGGGATCAAGTTAAAACGGAAAACTTGTAGGTGGTTTTAGACAAGGAGGACTTTGATCGAGGTCTTTGATCGCTTCAGCAATCCGTTGATCGAGGAATCCTTGCGTGAAAGAGCGATGGTCGAGGAACAAAAATGCTGGAGGAATCAAGTTGAGATAATGCAAGGAGGATTGAGGAAAATTTGAGGAAGATGGGTCAGTGACGAGGTCTGATAGACCTAAGGTTTCAAGGTCACAGTTGACCGACATGTCAATCGAGGCTGAGCCCTCATGGGTCCACGTGTCCACTAAGAGATAAAACTTAAAATAAATTAAATAATAAATCAAAAAAGTAAATGATTTATTTAATTTTGGTTAAAAACTATTCATTATTTTATGTACTATTTTAATATGATTTTTATTTATTTTTGAGTTTATGTATTATATGTTACTTTTTGGAGATACATTTATATATATACTTATATATTTAGTATCTTATTTTTATTTTCTATTTTAGATTTTATTCATTTATAAACATAATTTATATATTCATAACTAAATTAAAAACACATAAATATATTTTTATAGAATTTTTATGAAGTACTATGTACACTTAAATAAATAGGTGTATTTATTATATTGGTATATGTATGTATGTTTCATCTATATATTTAAGTATACTTATTAATTTTATTGTATTTTTAATGATTTTATTTGAATCAAATTATGTATATGTATTTCATAAATTATTTACAAAATTACAAAACATAAAAATGATAAAAATATAAAGAATAAGTAAAATTTTTATCTTATTCAAGTAAATTACATAATAGGGACCCAAAGCCTAAATTTTGCATCTTCACTCTAAATTTAATGAAACCACGTTCATTAAATATATACTTAATTTTTATATACATTTAAAGGTGAGTTTGGTCAATTTTGATACATTGTGGAGAAGATACATGCCGATGAAGTTTGGATTTTGCCTTTTTATTTTGAGTGTTTAGGCCAAATTGTGCATTATTTTTACATGAAACAAATTTTATATTTTCTATATATTTTTATTTATATCTTCCATGTACAAAGATTATTGATTTGAGGTATAAATAATAAAGAATAAAATAATTCCTAAATTGAATTATTAGATAATTAAAAATTAGGATTTTTATTGTATTTTTTACCCTTATCTCCCCCTACTTTATTCCTTGTCAAACCAGTCATCATGATGCTTAGGTCTCAAGGTTTAGGGTTATTCAATTCCTATGGTATTTCATTTCTTTTCTTTATTCTTTTATTTTAGTTTTAAATATACTATTTTACATAGTATTTATGGTATGGATATGCAAAATAATGTTATATACATGAATTTATCTAGGCTTTAAAGGTTAAAAAGAAAGAATAAAGATGATGAAATGAAGATTCATAATCCACGTGGACCAATCAGGAAAAAGGAATTGAAAAATTATTTGTAAAATTGATATAAATTAACAAATGAATTAATTAATTTTTTCTTAAAACAAAATTTATAACTTTATGTAGTATTTTTTCTGATTTTATTTATTTGTACAAGTCCATTTATTATGTGTTAGTTTTTACATGAGCATATATATGAAATCTACATGTATTTCATATATTTTATTTTTAATTTATGTTTTGTATTTTATTATTGCATACATGTATTTTATACATTTATAACTTATTTATTTACATATTTGGATATTTTTATTTTTTTACGAGTTTATTAACATACATAGTTAATTATATACATATATTGTGTATATATATTATAGGTATACTTTATATATGTATTACATAGTTTTATTTTTTTAATTTATTTTTCATGATTTTATTCTATTTTAATTATGTACATGTGTTTTAAATAATATTTACAAATTTATAAAAATATAAGAAAGTGAAAAATATAAAGCATAAATATGTTGATTATTTTATACAATTATACTACACTAAGGGCCCAAAAGCAAACTTTTGCATCTTAACTTCAAATTGAATGAAACCACCTTCATTAAATAGCTAATTTGATTTAATGAACAATAAATGTCAGTTTGATCAATTTTGAGTATGTATGGAGAAGATACATGTCTACTTCTTTGCGGATTTTTATTTTGTGTATCTCGGGTACACTGTGCATTATTTTTAAATGAATAAATTTTGTATTTTTCTTTGGATTTTTATGTACAACTTTCATGTTCAAAATTTATTGATCTGAGGTATAAAAATAATGAAATAAAATAGGTCCCAAAACTCAATTACTGGTCTAAAAGAATTAGGGATTTTGTGTGGTTTTCTGTATAGTTTCTTTGCCCTATCTCCCCTTACTTTATTCCTTGTCGATCAAGTCATCATGATGGTTGGGTCTCGGGGTTTAGGGTCACTCAGTGTCTTTGACACTTCATTCTTTTTCTTTTCTCCCTTTATTCTTTTATTTTGGTATTTAATACAATATTTAGCGCAATATCTTCTACAATATTTTATGTGATTTATTGATGTTATTTTGTATAGATTAATGTTATATACATGCATTTAGCTAGGATTTAAGGATAAAATGAAAGAATAAAGGTAATAAAATGGATATTCATCAGTATATGATTAATTAACCGTAAAAAATACACTTTAATTATGTATACAATTTTTAAAAATTCTACGTAAATATAATTAATAAACCTATTTAAAATGTTTTACAAAATAGTTCTAAAATGGTTGTAAAATTTCTCGAAAAATCTTCTGAAAATCGTTTGGAAAACTTTTATAGAATGTTTTCAAACCTTTGTAAAAATCTTTTGTAAATATTTGCAAAACTTACTTCATTTACTTGAATTTTTTTTAAAATTTAATTTGAAAATGATTTGGAAAATGGTTGTAAAAATAGTTTGGAAAATCTATATATACTATTTGAAAAATCTTTGCAAAATGATTTTCTAATCTTATAAATGTTTGCAAAATCATTTGTAATAATTATTATTTGCAAAATAAAGTTCTAATAATGGATGTTAAAAAAATTCATGTTATTTTGAGAACACTTTTACATAATTATAGCAAATAGAATTCTTTACCAAGATATGAATAACCCTTACATATATGTTATTATATATAAAAAAACTTTGTAAATAATAACTAACTCTTGTAAATTCTTAAAATAATGCTTGTAAAAATTGAAGCACTCCTGTGTAAATATTTGCACATACTTCTTTCACTAACTTTTATTAAAAATCCTTAAAATTTTCAAAATTCTCAAAACACATAACAAATTGCATAAAAATTAGCAAAACTTTTTCAAAAATCCATAAAAAGTTCTAAATCAGAAAACTGCTTCATAAAAAATATTTATCTTGCATTTTACATGGCATTTTCATTTTTCAGAATGATTTAGACATTTGAACAAGTCCAAAATAAAATCTGAAGATTGGAGCTTGGTATAGACCTTAATACACTTGGTTTCAGAGGAACCAATTAAGGTCTGGAATTGAGATGCTTCATGTCACCTTGACTTACTTATTTAGGTTCCTTGAGACTATGTTCATGACTCAATTCATTGTTTCTAACTTGAACCCTTCACATCATTTGTATGGATCTTGAGATAGTGACTTAACTAAAAAATTCACACTTAACACTTAGGTCAACCCAGAAGAATTGTTGAAAGATCTTTGAGTCTATGTTGGGACGATACTAGGTCGTTTCGTCAAGGGTGGCTCAAGAACCATTCTAGGGGACTGCCAAAATCGGTACTTCAACCCATTTCTTCTAGTATCAAGGGTTTCAAACAACTAGAGACTAGATTGAAATAATGCTTCGGATGAGGAATGGTCTCTTAGAACAACTTTTCCAAGACCCCAAAACATAGGAAGATCAAAAGATTTCTTATACATAATGGCAAAAACAAGAATGCAGAGCAATGCAATACAAATAAAAATACAAAAAGAATCCTACATCAAAATTCCACAAATATTGAGCTTTCAGAAAAAGCATGCTTCTTGGTGAAGACTTGGTTACACGGGTTGAGCTTCACAAGGGAATGAGACTTCACTAGTCTATTCCCACTTTTTCCTATTATTCTAGTGAAAGTAGAAAAATCAGAGTCGCTAAAATGGTCTGACAAGTCAGACTCATTGTCGTTAAAGCGACTACTTGAATCCTCCCGCAGTTTCAATAATTAACTTACACAGACAATCAATCAACTAAGAGCAAGAGTTAAAATTTATTAAACCCAACTAAAAATGTATAGTGACAAGCAAGTAGGGGTCGAACACAGGAAGCAATGGAGTAGAGCAAGCAAGATAGAAAAAAATCAAAGCATACTTCGTCTCTCAAACACTTAGCCAAAATTAAATTTTGTGGGTTTTTTATTTTTAGATTTTTTATTTTATTTATATTTAATTTTTTTGTATTTTGTTTTAAATTTCATATTTTTATGTTTTCTTTTCTATTTCTATATTTTTATAATTCTTTTCTATTTATAAAAGATATATAAAAATATATAAGGCATTATATACAAAAGAAGCTAATATAATTATAAGTACTAACAAAAAGGGTCAGAATAAAGAAAATAAATGTTTTGGGGTTTTAAATATTTTTTACTATTTTTATATTTTTTGGCAATTTTGCTAAGTTTTATATATTTTTAAAGTAAAAATACCCTAAATCAGGGATTAATTAAATAACAAAAAATGAAGTGGACAATAAAAATAGCAATTCAGGTCCAAATTTTTCCAAATCAATTTTAATTTCTAAATACTATTATAAAAAAATATAAAATAGAAAATGATATTTTTTTGAATTTTTAGGAATTTTATGGATTTTTATAGAGGTCTTTGGGATTTTCCAATTTTTAAGAGTTTTCTTTTTTCTATTTTTATGCATTTTTGATCTAGAGTTGTAAAATAAATAAAAATAATTTTTTGAAAATTTTTCAAAACTAATTTATATTTTTAGGTATTTTATAGTGTAGACAAGGCTAAAATGTGCCCTAAATGATTTTTATAAGATATATAAAATTCCTAAATTGCAAAATAAATTTGTAGCATGGAAGTGTCAGCAATCAGGAGTATATAAATATTTTTTGGGATTTTTTTCAAGCAAAATTCTATTTTAAATAAATACAACAAAGACACAAAAATGCAAGGGCTAGTAGCGGTATAAATGTAAATAAAATAAAAGACGAGGTCCAAACTGCATTTTTTCCAAAAAAAGTTAAAACGTGCATAAAAAGTTACAGGGCTAATACAAAAAATGTAAAAGTTCAGGGACACGCCTACAAAATGCCCACCACAAGTAGGCGTCCACGTAAGGTACGCTGGCATGGACAAAAAATCAAATATGAGAAGTTCGGGGGTTTTTAATGCAAATATTATAAAATAAAAAGAACTACAGAGGAAAGTTTAAGTATTAAATATTAAATACAAAAAGGGTTGGTTTGGAGTTGCGAAATACCCAGGTCTAAGGCGCGATCGAATGGCGATGGCTCACCCACTTGACACGCTTTAGCCTCCTGTGCAGCGATACCGGTTCGGCACGAATGGATGTGATTAAATCCCAGGGCAGAGATCAACGGTCGAGGCTCACTTGATCCGACGCATGCTAGAGACCTGGGCGACTGAGGATGATCCGAGAGTGCGGAGGGGGTCAGCAAGGGGAAGAACTCTAGTTGCAAACTTCAATTGGTCATTCCTTCGAGTTCATTCATTTGCAGGAACTCAGATAGGGGGGAAAATGCTCCGAGGGGCCTTCCTCGTTGAATGATGGTCTCCATGAGGCACGGTTTGATGGATGGAGCTCAACAGAGCAGCTCACTTGGGGGGGGGTACTCCTGCCCCTCACGGGGACTCAAAGAGACACCCAATCTTCAGTATGACCTGTAGGGGTTAGTCACAAAAACTATGCGATGCGATAGGCGGGTCCAGAAGAGGAAATGAGCGAGGGTGGAGCATTGGTGGCTACCTTTGGCGTACGACAGAGAGGGAAGATCGTATCTTAAGATCTGTGCAAGATTGGGGTGAGTGGAGGTGCGTCGAGCGAAAAGCAGGTGAAGGGAAGCTAGTAGGGGTGATAGTAAAGGCGGAGGCATATTAGGGTAGTCGGAATAGGGTGGTGGAGCCAGAGCTCCGACGAAAGAAGCTTTTGATTTTTTACGAAAGATCAAACAAAGTAAAGTGAAACCAAAGGTATACATATGCTACCAATATGCTAAGTGATTGAAAAAGCGAAGAAAATAGAGTTGTTCTCACCATAACAAGCCATAGGACAATCTCGTGACGAAGGCGACAGAGGAGTTGGATCTCTTCACATCGACGCTCACGCGTGCCACGGGAAGGTTGAATATGCGCCTACTTTCATATGGAGGAAGATTCGAAACTCAAATCGAGGGTCAGTGGGTGTAAGAAGGATCAAGAAGTCAAGGTTGGACAAATGTGTGATTTTATACAGATGGTGGTGAAGGGTCCAAGAACGAGGCGTGCTGGCCTTGTCAGTGATCCATTGGACGAGGAATCACCTGCACGTGAATCACCATTGAACGAGGTTCACATTTGCAGAAGGGATCAAACCGATTCGATGCTCGAATCGACTTGGAAAAAAGTGTGAAGATGGGTCAAAACCACATTAGACAGGATGCAGTTGGATGTCAGAGGAGTTGACATTGGTCAACTCTTGACGTGCTCTGGTTGGTCCATGTATACCAACAAGAAAAATCCGACCGGAAATGATTTTGGAAATTGATAATAATTAGTAAATGATTTTATTAAAAATAAATTTCTAAAATAAAAAAGGTTTATTATTTTCGGTAGAATTTTATTATGATTTTTATTTTTTATATACAAGTTAGTTTTTAGAGTTCCATTTATAGGTATATTTACCTATGTATTAATTTTTTTTATTTTGTATTTTTGAATTTATTGTGTTATGTTCTTATTTTATAAATTTATAACTTATTTTTATATATTTAAATATATGTTTATTATATTTTTTGATACGTTATATACACTTAAATAAATAGGTATATCTATTTCATATGTATATTATTGTATATTCATCTATATATTTTATATACATATTTTATTTTGTTGTCTTATTAATGGTTTTATTCTAGTTTTAATATGTGCATATAATATAAATAATATTTATGAAATTATAAAATTATAAAATTATAAAACTAATAAAGAATAAATAAAATGAATATTTTAATCGGGTATATTATACAATAGGGGGTCCAAAACCCAACTTTCACACTTAACTCCAAAAATATGAAACTACCTTCATTAAATATCTTATTAAAAGTTATATACAATTGAAGATGATTTTGATATATTTTGAGTTTTTATTTAAGAGATATAGGTCTGGGAAGTTAGGATTTTGGTGTAGTTGACTTAATTATGTGAGAATCGTGAGACTTGATTTAATAGATTCTTGACTGCCTAAGTAGAGAATTTTGGAGCGCACGCACAACTCTTGTTGATAAGGACCTAACTTGGACATCTGCACCTTTCACTTGGCTCAACTCAGTTGGAGTGGTGAGGGGATTGGATCTGTCAGTATGAAACACACACAAGTGGAAACATTTGTCCTTGTCTAGGGAGGGAAGTGCACCCCAACCCGTCCAGTAGTAGAGACGTCTAAAGATAGGAGAGTGTGGGTTGCAATAATGCTTCAAAAGAGGGATAGTCTACTGGCTCAAGAAGAAAAACTCTTTATGTAAATGTTGTTGTATATATTATTTCAAAAGAAATGGCAAAAAGCAAAAACTTCAAAAAGTGGACATGCCTGATTGAAAATAAAATGCTTGTTGGAGTGTACATATTTGTATAGTCAATAATCAAGCTTGAGCTTCAAAGTCATATCATGTGAGCCTGCAGCTGGATGACTTGACTACACTGGTCATGCATCCTAGGATAGGCAGCTACACTGGCTACCGACCATTCTTCTCTTCATCCCCTCCTATTGAGATGGTTGTTACTTGAACTTAGAAGGGAATACCCTGCTCCTCGAGGAAAGAGTTGATGGATTGGGGAATCATTAGGTTGCCATGATGGGCAAGTCAATCTCTTTGTCATTTCAGTTAGGGAGATCCACTATCACATACACTGTACAAGTAAGATTTTATTTATTTATTTACAGGTATATTTACACACATGAGCTTCCTTATCTCCCTCTACTTTGGTTTTTATGCGGTCAGGCCCATGTTGAGCCCTCCCTTGGGATCAGGTCGCTCAATATTTATTCTAAATATCTCCCTATTTTTCTTTTGTCTCTTTACTCTTTTATTTATGCACAAAAACATGCTAATTATTCATTTTTACACAATGCATGCAATTTGTTAATTATTAATATTTACCTATATCTACATGTGTTTGACAAAGGTTTTGTAGCTAAAATAAAAGTATAAAGAGTGATGAATGGGTATTCATCACCCCCCTATACTTAACTTTGCTAGTCCCTTAGCAACCACTTATTTGAAAAAGAAGTGAAAAAAGAGAAAGAAAAAGAAAAAGAGGAGAAAATGCATGGATCAAGGTTGATTATTAAAGTTGCCTTTATTAAAGTGAAATATGGAGCTCGATCAGATCTTTGGATTATTAATGTGTCGGAACCTTATTTGGACTTAAGTTTAAAACTTAACAGCCTCTAAGATCCACTAATCTATAATCAAGACTCCTGAACAATCCAGATCAGAACAAGTCTACATACACAAACCCTGAAGACTATGAGTCTTTCCTTGTACTGTGTAAGTGAGGTAAGCTCTCCACCTGAGAAGTAGTAACTTGACAACCCTCCCCAACAAGGTAACTCTATGACCCTAGTCTGGCCACTCTTTCCTCGAGGAGCGGGGTGTTCCCTTCTAAGTTCAAGTTCAACCGGCTCAAGAAGAGGGGGAAGAAGAGAATGGACCATGGCCAGTGTAGCCATGTATCCTTGGGAGCTCAACCAGTGTAGCTAAGTCTCCCTGCTGCAAGCTACATAAGATGGAATCCATAAGTCTCAAGCTTTGCTTATTTGCACTATATACATACTCCGGTGGGATTATCATTTTCTATCAGACCCACCACTTTTTTGGAGTTATTTCCTTTTTGCATTTTTTTTCAAGTGCATCTATACAACATATACATGTGCAGCATATATATATAAGGAGTTTTTCCTCTTGGGCTAGTAGACTATCCCTCTTTTGAAGCATTATTACAACCCACAACTCCTGTCGTTAGACCTCATGGCAACAAGACCAAGTTGAGACGCACTATCTTCACTAAAAGAAGAAGAGAGGTTCCGCCTAGAAGTACTACCCTCATATGCTACCCCAAGTCAAGGAAGACTGCCTCCTCACCACCTCATCCGTAGAGAGCTCGGTGCTAAGTACAGGTCCAAGTAAAGCCATTGTCTATATGAGTCATGTGTGTGTTGTTAAGTGCTCTACTTAGGCTCATCGAGATGACATGTGATCATAGCCTAGTGGACTCAAAGAATTAAGTCACCATGGACCTGAAAAGCCTTAACCCTAAGCCCTATAAGGTTCCTCTTAGAATTAGGTGGATTAAGATTTTAATCAAGCTCCATTCCCAATTTAATTCCAGGCTAGTTTAAATGTTAACTATAATCCGGGAAAACTATATACATATATGTACAAAGATGCTATTTACACAATATTTACAAACATGCAAAAATTTTTGAAAAATGTTTTGAAATCATGGATGTATGCATGAATTCAAGTTTTGCAAAATATTTACACAAATTTACACAAGATTTTTGCAAACTTTTTTTTTCAAAACATTTTGGAAAAATTTTGTACTATATACATAGTTCTGATATGCACATATTTACACAAACTTTACACAAAAAGTTTTTGAAAACATTTTTACAAAAAATAATTTGTACAATAGCTATGTATGTGCAATAAAAGAATGTTTATTTACAGGGAAAAATTTTTTATTTTTATGGATTTTGGGTAATTAGCCATTTTTATTTATTAACACACTCACACAAAGTACGAGTTATGGCTAAAGTATATATGAAATATATACACACCCCCCTATACTTAGCTCGAACGATGTCCTCAGAGTCAAGAGCGATGAAGAAGACATAACTCGTGCTTAGTATAGGGAAGTGAAGAGGAAGGCTATATACAAAGACGAATCAAAGAATAGAAATCAAGAGGATCTCGGTTTTTCCCCCTATACTTAGGATCAAATAATCCTAAGTATAGCAGGCTATACACAAAGGGAAAACTGAGTAGAGAATGTACAGGGTCTACCCCCCCATACTTAGGGTAAAATATCCCTAAGTATAGGCAGCAAAAACAGGGGTAGAAAGAATCAAGAGAAATACCTGAGAGTCCTACATCCCCCCTATACTTAGGGTAAAGTACGCCCTAAGTATAGCATAATCAAAAGATGAGGAAGGGGATGTGGACTAAAGAATGTAATGATATGGATAACTGGATCTATACAAGTCGGGACAACAGTGATAATCAGGTGTGAGATGCAATAGATGTGAGTCAAGAGACCACATCTCACGCAAAGTGAATAGGGGCAACATCAACGACCCGCGGCTCGTGATCTAGAAATGGCTTGAGCCGCTGGCCGTTCACTCGAAAGGTACTCTCAGAAGACAACTCAGATATATCAATACTCCCATTATCGTGTACCTTTCTCACTAGATAAGGTCCCTTCCATTTGCTCTGTAGCTTCCCTGGAAATAGATGAAGCCTAGCATCAAACAACCATACTCTCTATCCAGGCTCAAGATGCTTGTGGCTGATGTGAGAATCATGCCACTCCTTCACTCTCTACTTGTACTGTAGGCTGTTTGAGAAGGCGGTATCACGAATCTCCTCCAAGGTTGCTAACTCTGCCCTCCTCTGGTCTCCTACACTATCTGGATCCAAAAGTATATATGTGACTGCCCAAAATGACCTGTGTCTCAAATCAACTGGTAAATGGCACGGCTAGCCATAAACGAGGCGAAAGGGAGATGTGCCCAAAGGTGTCTTGAAAGACATCCTATATGCCCACAAGGCCGAGTCCAAAAGCTGTGACAATCCTTTCGGTCAGGGCGGACGACTTTCTGCAAAATAGTCTTAATCTCCCTGTTTGACACCTCGACTAGACCATTCTTCTGTGGATGGTATGGAGTGGCAACTCGATGGTCTATGCCGAACTCGCTAGCAAGGGCCTTCACCTGGTCGTTGATGAAATGAGACCCCCCGTCAGATATCAATACTCTAGGTACCCCGAACCGTGTAATGATGTGTCTCCTCAAAAATCTGCAAACAGTCCTGGCATCTGCGGTTCGGGCAGGGATGGCCTCAAACCAACGACTCGCATAATCAACAACCAACAGAATGTACTCAAATCCCTGACTCTTAGGGAATGGACCCATGAAATCGATGCCCCATGCGTCAAAAACCTCATAGAAGTGAATGGGCTGCATCGGCATCATATCACGATGTCCACAAGTGCCCATCCTCTGACAATCAGTACACCTCTTCAAGAACTCATCAGAGTCCTTGAAGAGTGTAGGCCACCATAGGCCAGATTGGAGCACTTTCTATGCCGTTCTCCTCCCAGAGTGATGTCCTCCTGCCTCAAGCTTGTGGCAGTAAGTGAGGACGCTATGGTGCTCCTCTTGAGGAATGCACCTACGCCAGACGCTATCCCCTCCTTCGTGGTAAAGGATGAGATCTTCCTAGTGGTAGGACTTGGCCTTCGCGAGGAAGGTCTCAAGCCTCTGCCTGGGCCAATCTTGTGGTACTTTCTTAGAAAGAAGAAAGTTCAAATATCGGCATACCACGGGAGAGAGGTGATGGCAAGGATCGCCTCATCTGGGAAGGTCTCACAAATAGGGTCAATCTGCTCAGAATCCTCAAGATGCTCTAATCGGGAGAGATGATCCGCCACCACATTCTTGACTCCAGGCTTATCCTTAATCTCTATGTCGAACTCCTGGAGTAGAAGGATCCATCTAGTCAATCTGGCCTTGGCATCCTTCTTTGCCATGAGGTACCTGATGGCGGTATGATCAGTATACAAGATCACTCTAGATCCAATAATGTATGATCTGAACTTATCTAGGGCAAAGACTACTGCTAGCATCTCCTTCTCAGTGACTGTGTAGTTCCACTGCACGGAATCCAATGTGCGGCTAGCGTAGTGAATGGCAAATGGAACTCCATCCCTCCTCTGTCCCAGCACGGCCCCTACGGCAAAATCGGAGGCATCTGTCATGATCTTGAATGGGAGAGACCAACCAAGCGGCTGGAGAACAGGAGCCTCAACAACACATCTCTTGAGAGTCTCGAAGGACGAAAGACACTTGTCATCGACAAGGAACTCGGTGTCTTTCGTCAGCAGGTCAGTCAACGGTCGGGCAATCCTACTGAAATCATGAATGAATCACCGGTAGAAACCGACGTGCCCCAGGAAAGACCGTAGCTGTCGCAAATTGGATGGCGGTGCGAGTTTTCTAATGACATCTACCTTGGCCGGATCAACCTCCATGCCCCTATTGGAGATGATATGGCCAAGCACCGTCCCTTGAGTCACCATGAAGTGACTCTTCTCCCAAGATAGCACAAGGTGAACCTCTATACATCGCCGAAGGACTCGGTCTAGGCAGTCAAGACAGTAGTCGAATCTGTCATCGTAGACCGAGAAATCATCCATGAAGACCTCCAAGCACTCCCTTACCATGTCCGAAACGATCGACAGCATGCATCTCTAAAAAGTTGCAGGGGCATTGCATAGCCCAAATGGCATGCGTCAGAAGGCGTATGTGCCGAAGGGACAGGTAAAGGTAGTCTTGTCCTGGTCCTCGGGAGCGATGGCCACCTGGTTGTAGCCCGAGTACCCATCCAAAAAACAATAATGGCTCTTCCCTGCCAGTCTCTCAATGATCTATCTATAAAGGGTAGGGGGAAATGATCCTTCTTGGTGGCCTGGTTGAGTCGTCTGTAATCAACGCAGACTCGCCAAGAAGTGGGTACCCGTGTAGCAATCTCCTCTCTAGACTCGCTGACTACTGTAGTGATGCACGTCTTCTTGGGCACCACATGCAAAGGGCTGACCCACTTGGAGTCGGAGATGGGGTAGATAAAATCAGTGCTCCACTATTTTGAAATCTCCTTCATGACAACCTCTCTCATATTCGGGTTCAGCCGCCGCTGGAACTCACGCGACGGCTTCGCCTCATCCTTGAGATAGATATGGTGGGAGCACAGGGCCGGACTGATCCCCTGGAGATCGGCTACGCTCCATCCTATCTCCTTGCGGTTCTTTTCAAGAACCCCCATCATACGGGATTCCTGCTCTCTAGTCAAATCAGCGGAGATAATGACTGGGTACATCTCATGCTCACCCACAAGGAACCTATACTTCAGCGACGCAGGAAGTGGCTTCAGCTCTGGACAACTGGGTGCTGGTGGATCTGGCCTCTGAAAACTCTGCATGAAGGCTGCCAAATCCGCATGGGAGAACTGAAACTCTCTGTCACACTCTGAATCTGGAGAAGACTTCCCTGATAGACTATCTCTGCTCTGCTCGGCATCTACCTCCTCCCTAGCTGCAGGCTCAGTAGAAGTCAGATCTGGAATAAAATCCTCAAACTCTGCCCAGTCAAAATCTAACTCCGAGGGATCTGTATCATCTAAGGTGGCCTCAGTACCACCATCATCACAAAACAAATCAGTATCGCAATCGAGAACCGGCTCTACTGCCTCAAAAGTATCCTGGACCAGGAACGTGCTCTCCAAGCTATCCTCTGCTGGCGTCTCTGCATCAACGGACTCTGAAGGTGGGAGGATGGCATGTGCATCTGGTCTGCCCAAACTGCCTCGTCATCTGTGATCACAAAGTCGCAGTCCTGGTGGATGTCTAGCCCAGCATCTGTCATCTGCTCTGTATCGGAAGTAGTCTCTGAGCTTGCTCTGTCTCTGGCTCTGTTGTCCTCGACCGTCTCTATTTGTACACTTTCGCCCTCGACGCGAAAGTATACCTTCCCGCTATCATGGTCGGTCACTGCCTTGGCTATGGCCAAGAACGGGCGACCGAGAATGATGGGGGTATCGGTCACTAACTCAGGGATCTCCATGTCCAACACTACGAAGTCCACGGGGAATTGCAGGCCCTGAATCGTGACGACAACGTCCCTCAGCAACCCCTTCGGCCTCTTGACAGATCGATCAGCAAACTGAAGGATTGTCCTGCTCTGTCGAAGAGTGCCCAACTTGAAGCGGTCGAGAAGGGCTGTCAGAAGTAGGTTGATCGATGATTCGATGTCTAATAGGGTACGGTCGATCCTCTGCTCTCTGATGTGGCATCTGACATACGGGGCTCCTGAGTCTGGCCTCTTGGCTGGCAGACGGTTCTGGATCGCGAAACAAGTAGCTCTGGTCAGCACATGGATCTCTGAATGGTGGTTCCTCCTCTTCCTCCTAACTGTAGTCATGTCTCTCAGTGAATGTTGGAGTAGAGGGATGTGCTGCAAAGCCTCCTAAAGAGTCAGCTGAATGTGAAAATGATCTATCATCTGCTGGCTGAACTCTTCCTGCTGCCTCTTTTTGGGATTTTCTATTTTCTTCCCCTTCCCCGTCTGAAGAGCTCTAGGGAAGGGGATCACAGGGTCCTTCTCAGATGAAGGACTAGGAACGGGTCTGAGCTGCTCGACGGCGGGATCCACACATACATCAAGCACCACAGTGGGACCAGAAGAAAACAAACCCTTTCCTTTATTGCTAGCAATGTTCTGAGATACAGGTGCAGAAGGAAAAACTGCATGACTCTCAGAAAAACTGGTGGCATCAGCACCACCCTCGGCTGGAAGACTCGCGGCCTCAGTACCGCGCTCTGGCTCGGCAACATGGGTGGCCTCAGTACCACCTCCTCCAACTGGTGAAACGACGGCCTCAATACCGTCGGTGGGATCAGCATCCGTGGTGGCATCAGTACCATTGTCATCATCTCTAGCGGCCTCAGTACCACTCTCCTTCTCGCCGGGCGCTCTGGGAGTAGCCTCTGGGTGTCGCTCAGATGAGGCACCGCCTGTTGGCATCCTACCGCTCCTAAGTGTGACAAAATCAGTATCAAACAAATATGTAGACATATCTCCAAATGTATCACTAGGAGTGGCATACTCAGTACAAACTACCTGCTCAGACTTCCTCTTGAGGTTGTTCGGATTGGGCTCTATCTGGGCAGGGATGGCGGCCTTCCCTCTCACGATGTCTCGCATCTCCTTGCGGAACTCATCCATCTCCCGTCGGAATGTAGCCTACTGATCTGTGAGAAGGCGGGATATGTCATCCAAGGTGGGGTTCTCATAGGATGGCCCATGAGAACCTGACGGGTAGCCTCTCTGGTAGTGAGGCTGCTGCTGCTGCTGTTGTGGCTGAGAGGGGTAAGACTGTGGATGATGATGTGATTGATGATGCTCATCACACCTCCAAGACTGTCCCTGCTGATAGGGACGAGGACCATAGGACTGTGACGGCTGCTGCTGCTGAGTGTATGTTGGGGGTTGCTGCTGCTGGTGATCCCTCTAATGGTTGTACTGGCCACCCTGTCCTGATGGTTGCTGCTGGGGCTGGGCACCTCCGGCCGCCCAATGGAATCCGGGATGATCTCATCGGATACCAGGCTGGGGGCGGTCATACCAAATCCCGTTGACATCCATCAACGGCTCTGAATCGTACTGGGGTGGCAGGAGCACTGCCAGAGGCTGATCCGGTTGGTATACCACCATCTGAGTGTCAGTGGATGGTGGTGCCTGGTAAGTAAGTTGTGGTTGCTGGTACGGCTCCGCCTATACAAGATGGACCTATCTAGGCTGCTGGTGGGAGCTGGAGCGTTGGGACGAGCTGCTGCTGCTACTCGGATCGCCTCGTGCCTGAAGACGAGGCTGTGAAGCCGTGCCGCCTGTGCCTCCTGGAGACACATGAGCTGTGTCTTCAGGTCACTCAGAGTCTGTGCCATCTGCTCCATCTGTGTGATGCCCTGGCACTGCTTCTTCTCAATGATCTCCATCCGGTCCAGCTTCTCACTAATAATCCCCATGTCTGCGGCTGAACTCTCAGCATGTGCTGCTACCGTTGACAAACTGGATGGACCGGCGTCGACCCGTACTATCCTCTGGTACTGCACGGTCTGTGGCTGGGGTCGTCCCTATGTGTAAAGTCTGGTCTGGGACATCACCATATAGTTCTCAGCCATCTCCTCATAGATGGCCCAGACCTGATCGTGATCCTTGGCAAAATTGGACCCGCCACAAGAAGCATTCACCAGGCCCTGTAGCTCTGGTGTCAGCCCACTGAAGAAGCTCTGAACTAGGTTCGGCTTCGAGATGTCATGGTGCGGGCATCTGTCTGTCAACTCTCTGAACCTCTCCCATGCCCCGTGAAACTGCTCGTTGGGGAGCATGGAGAAGTTGCTAATCAGGGCTCTAGCGACGTTCGTCCGCCCGAGTGGATAGTACTTGTGCAAGTACTCGGTGCGGAGCTGCTCCCAGGTGTAGACGAACTTCCCCAGATGTTTCAGCCAGGTGGCTGCTCTGTCTGCTAAGGAGAAGGGGAAGGCAATCATCCATATGGTATCCTGGTCCACCTGATGGTCGTGGACTGTGCTGCAGATCATCAAGAACTCCGGAAGGTGGAGATGGGGTTTCTCTGTGGCGAGCCCATGGAACCGGGGGAGAAGCTGCAAAGTGTTTGGGGGGAACTTGAAGTCCCCCACGATGGCTAGAAGTACGACCCAATGATGCATCAAAGTCGATCTGGGGTTGTGTAACTCTCGCATCGGTCTCGGTGGATCTGCTGCTGCGGCGGCTGCTGCCTCATCGGGTATCCTCGGCCCGTCTCCGGGCTCGCGCTGGTCGCGAGCTGCTCTCAACTGCTCCATCTCACGCCTCATCTCAATCATAAACGCTCCCTGATCCCTCAACTATTGCTGAATTATCTCGAGGGAGGCGATCAGGGTGTAGTTGATCGCGCCCTGGTCCATAATGAATGTCTGATCATGCTGGGGACCTCTGGTGCGGTCGTTACTGCGACCGGCCATGGTCTCTGCAAAAGCAAAAGACCCAAACTCAGGTGCCGATAAATCATCTGACGGTCTTTCCTCTGGCACTGGTATCTCAGACTCAGAAGAAGGGGGATCGAGGGGGAACAGGGTGGAGTCGAACTCGGGTTCGGAGAGCGGGTCTCGGCTCTCACGAACCAACCTAGATGAGCGGGTAGAAGTGCTTGGAAGCGGTGCAGCCAGAGGCTACCTAAGAGACCTTCTGCCCATCATCTTGATCTGGTGAGTTGTGCAGATGAGATCTGGTAACAACTATGATCACAAGCAAACCCCTGATTCACCAACGCAACGCGAGCTGAAGATAGTAAAGGCTCGGTCAATTATCTTGTCAATTTTATTAGGTGATCAGTTAGGATAGCAGAGCGATTACGTAACCTGTTGGGTAATCCGATATTTTCTCAACCGATTATCCCGTACAGAAAGAGCTGGTAATCAGTCGAGAAAGATATCGGATATGGCTCTACCTAGTGTGCGGGTCACTCTCTCGCGCAAGCAAACCAGACAATGAGGGGGTTGCTCTCCCCAAGACAAATTTTTCAGTGATCGTCTTTTAGGGTCGATAGAGTTAGCAGCCCTAAATTTTATTGTTTTTCTTTTTAGGTATTTTTCAATAATCAAACAAATCGCCTGATGAATTTTTCGGTTCTCCTGGTTATTAAGTCCAAAAATCAGGGGGGAGAAGTCGAAAAAGTCGATGCGCGATGAAATCAATGATGCATGCAGAGTAAGAGATGCGTACCTGACTCCAGCAGTCTACATGCAAAATGATCCGCGCATAATTTAAAGACTGAAAATAAACTACCTAAATGGTGCAGGCGGAAAACCGAGCCCTTAAACAGCAATTCTACTCGAAAGAACGGCTAGTCGACCACTAGCCTCCAATCCAAAAGTCCGGTCTCGGTCCACCCCTCCTCCCGACAAATCAGGTTCAGGAGCAGCGCTTGGCAGGGTGGGCTGCGGCACCTAGGCTCGAAGGTAGTAATCGGCTATTTTATTAATCTTTTATTATATGTCCAATTACCGAACTATAGGCACAAGCAGCTTTATTAGGGTGTTTGGATCCTAATTATTACGTCACAGTCAAGCAGAAAATCCTAAGGCTAGGGGCTCGAGAAACCGCGAGAAATCGGAAAAGGCAATAAAGAAATCAAAAGCCATGTAAAAGCCGCGAAGAAATCCGAGCGGTCCACCGAGCACAACGGTGCTCGGTGAAACAGACCCCTAAAGCGTCTAAGTCCAAGAGAGAGTCCTGCTGAGTGTCCTGTATTATTATAATTATCCAAATAAGCTGGAAATAAAACCTAATCTACTCTAAGCTAATCCTCCCACACTCAGCTGCTTCCTCGCGCTCTCCTGCGGCTCCGTGCAGAAGGGAGCCGCCTCCGATCAACGCAGTTGCGCCGGCTCCTCGAAATTCATCGCCTCGGTCCCTCGGGCCCTCGCAAGAAAACAGAAGAATGTGTCAAGCCTCAATAAAACAAATAAAGCTAAGAAAAGAAAACAGGGTGTATATATGCAAAAATGAAAATAAAATAAACAGGCAAAAACAAACAAAAACAAAAATAAAAATAAAAGAAAAGAAATAAAAATAAAATAAAACAAAAATAAAAGAAAAATAAAAAGTTGCGAAAAGCCACAGACTCAGAAAAAGCCGCGGAAAGCCGCGAAAATAAAAACAAAATAAGAAGAAAAATAAAATGACTACTAAGCCGTGCTCCCTGGCAACGATGCCATTTTGATGAGCCAAAATTTACGATAGACTAAGGTGGATAAAATATAGCGAAGGTCGTTGCGACCTTAGCCGCTCGAGAAATCCAGCTCAACAAGAAAATGAAGGAACAGACCACCAAACAAAAAGAAGATCAGAGAAAAATAATTAGTGGCCCTGACTATTGGATTAGCCTGGTAGCGATCAGGGTCGGACTCAGGGAGCACGTGATGGCCTCGCGGCCTACGAAGTAGTCAAAAACAAATAAAAAATAAAAGCAAATTATTTTTGGTGGATTTTTAATATTTTTATATTTTTTGGAATTTTTATTTGTAAAGAAAATAAGAAAACAAATAAAACAAGCAACTTTCAACAATTATTTAATTACTCTAAAAATCTCAAAAAAATCAAATAAAAATATTTTTATGATTTTTATATTTTTTACTGTATTTAGTGAATTTTTGATGATTTTTTGATTTTTATAGAATTTAATAAAAATAAAAGAAGGCTGAAATGCAAGAACACTGTCCAGCCAAGCTCTTAAGACCAAAATAAAATATGCAATGGTCTCAACAGAGCCTGGAGGTATTTTTCATGTATAATATAAATAAAAAGGAAAAATCAGAGACTGAGTTTATTATTTTTGAATTTTTCTATTAATTACTAGAATTTTTATGAGATTTTCAAAGTTTTTCAATTTTTATATTTTTTTATAAATCCAAAAATGACCAAAATTAGTCAAAAAATCAAACACAACAAAACACACAAAATATGAATTTTTTAGAATTTTTGAGAAGGTTTTAATATTTTTTATGATTTTATAACTGGACAGGGACAAAAAGAGAGGTTTTTGATTTTTTAAAAATAATAAAAGGTCTACAAAAATTTCCCAAAAATCAGTGAAAATTCTACACAGTGGCAGGAGCCACGTGTCAAATTTTCACTTGATTTGGAGTAGATTTGATATTTTATTTACAACAAACAAATGCCCACAGTCACAGGGACCTATTTGTCATACAAATATACTCTGGGGGCCTAAAAGTAACAATAAGAGAAACCCAGGGGGTCCCGGTGCAAAAATTCCAGGTTCCCACACACCACGCACGTGTTTTGGGCACTCAGGGACCTATTTGTAAGGAAATTTAAGTCCCTGGACCTATTAGTAACATAAACTAAAAGTCCAGGGGCGAAAGTGTAAAAAGCCCACTATATTCAACACATGTGGAAATAAAAACACTCACAAGGGCATAAATGCAAATATCAAAAAATATTTCTCATTCATTAACAACCAGAAAGTACCGCCCACAAAATGCAATTTCACCAAGAAATCACGTGTCGAAGCACGTGTCCACAACAGGCAGGGGTAGAAATGTAAATATAAGAAACTAACAGGTCCTCTATGCAATTTTACCAAATTAAAATGAACTACCAAAACTATTTACAGGACTAATTGATAAACGCTAAAAGAGAGAGGGCCTAAGGGTAAATTACCCTTTATTAATCGAGGGGCTGGATGCGCGCCACGTGGATGATCGTGCGGCTGGGGCGCGCTACAGCTGAACAAAGGAGCCTTGGCTCCTGATCGGACGGTGGAGGGCTCGCCACGTATCTGATCAGACGTCTGTGGGCGAGGCTCGCCTCTCCTCTACAACGGACGGTGAAGATGGCGCCACGTGGTGATCGAACGGTGCTGGTGTGGGGCGCCTCTTCGTATCAGAGAACGATCCAGATTAAATCTGGGACTCCGGAGTCGAACGAACGGTGGAGGAGATTCCTGGAAGAACTCCTCGCCGGCGAGCTTCGCCGGAGGACTGTAAACGCGCTGGACCTCCTCGCGGGCGGCTGACAGGTGGGAAATAATCGCCAAGGCCTCCTGCGTCGATCAGGCTCCTCCGATGATGCTGGAATGCTCCGAAGAGCTCCAGCGATGAAGGCGGAGCTCAAGCTCCTGTGCTGAACGTGGAGGAGCTCAGATGGTCCTCCTCTCACCTACAAGGCTGCACAGAAACACTCCTGGGTCAAGGACAAAGTGCCTCGACCCGGTTAGAGGCGAGGTGGGTGAACGATGCGTCGGGATGGAGGAGCTCCGGCGATGCGACGACGAAGGAGCTCGAATCCCAATTCCTGTGCAAATTGGGTTGAATGGATGGGTGAAGAATGTGCGGGGGAGAAGGGCGAAAGTGATGGTTGAGTCCGATGGTCGAGATGTGGACGGGTGTGGTCGGAACCGACGGTCGACGGCGATGAATTAAATTGGGCATAAACTGAAATTGGCGAAAGATAAGAGAATCTAGGCTTACCAGGTGGCTGAGATCGACTGGGGACGGACTGGGGACGAGCTGCTGAAGCTCTGGGTCCTTGCCTCGAGGGTCGTCGATGCCCGAGGCTCGAGCATCACGCAAGGGGCGGCGTATGGCGGCGCAAGGCTATTGGATCGATGACCGGCGCACTCTTTCCTCACTGCGACACCACCGGTCGCTTGCTGTCACTCAGGCGAAGGTGGTGGAGGTCTTGGGAAGGGGAATGCGGAGCCAAAGATCCTGGAATCGTGCGGCGGAGCTCGGATTAAATATGGTTAGGGGTTCGGCTAAGAGAGGTTCGGGCGAGATTATCGGAGCACGGACCCCGAGAACCCACCCCGGGCGAAGGTGTCGGATCTGCAAGGAAGAGATAGGACCTGGGGTTTAGGGTTTTAGTGATCGGATCGAGTGTGGAAAATATCGAGAATTCGGGTCAAAAACGCAGATCCAGAAGTCTTTGGTCCAGGGGGAAGTTGACCGGGGGGTCAACATCCCCCGTGGACCAATGGGAAGCGGCCACGTCAAAAAGTTTTGGAAATTAAAAATAAAATAGCAAATGGTTGATTTAAGAAAAATTTAAAATATGAAAAATGTTTATTTATTTATAAACTATTTTTTTGTGATTTTTAATTATTTTTTGAAATAATAATTAAGTATTTACAATATAGTATATTATATATAGGTATATACAATATTGAATTTTTTATTTTGATTTTTAATTATTTATGTTTATACATTTTTATTCCAATTTTATATTTTATTTATTTACAACATAAAATTTGGAATAATTTGGTATTTTTATTTTATTTTTATTATTTAATTACAAGGGTAAAATAAATACTTATGTACATTTATATACATACATGGTATATATACAATGTTGGTTTTGATTTTATTTTTATTTCTTTTTATTTTATTTTTGTTTTTGTAATTTTTATTTTATTTACTTACCTTATGAAATATAGAATATATACAATTTTTATGGGATTTTTATTTATTTATTTATAAGGAGAAATAAATAAGTATGTGGTCTTATGTATATGATGAATATATACAAGGAAGGGTATTTTTATTTTCTTTTTAATTTTTCTTATTTTTATTTTAATTTAATATTTATAAATATATACAAATAAATAAAAACCCATTTTTATTTTTTTTTAGAGGAAAATATTTTTATTTATTTATTTACAGGTATATTTGCATACATGAGCTTCCTTATCTCCCTCTACTTTGGTTTTTATGCGGTCAGGCCCATGTTGAGCCCTCCCTTGGGATCAGGTCGCTCAATATTTATTCTAAATATCTCCCTCTTTTTCTTTTATCTCTTTATTCTTTTATTTATGTACAAAAAACATGCTAATTATTCATTTTTACACAATGCATGCAATTTGTTAATTATTAATATTTACCTATATCTATATGTGTTTGACAAAGGTTTTGTAGCTAAAATAAAAGAATAAAGAGTGATGAATGGGTATTCATCATCCCTCCTCGGGGCAGAGGAGTTCATGGATCTCATTATCATCCAAGAATAAGTTGGTGTCTTGAATTTCTGCCAGAAAGTCACAGTCATCAGGATTCTCATTCACCCTTGCGCATGATGCAGATGTTCATTCTGCTGGTGCTACCTCAAGCAGGGTCTCTACTCTGATTGTTTCGTTGCCAGCGCCAAAAGTGATTTCTCCAGTCCCATAATTCACTACAGCGTTCGACGTTCGCAGGAATGGTCTTCCAAGTATGATTGGGGTCAGGAGCAATGGAGCAGGGACGTCCATGTCTAGTACCACAAAATCAGCTGGGAACTGCTTTCCCTAAACCGTAACTATCACGTCCTCCAACAGGCCCTTAGGTTGCTTAACTGATTTGTCTACAAACTATAGAATCATCTTTGTAGGCTTGAGCGGTCCTATCCTGAATTCTGTAAGCAGTGAGGCTAGCATCAAGTTGACAGAAGACCCGTTGTCAAGAAGTGTTCGTTCAAATTCCTGATTGAACATGTGACATCGCACAAGAGGTGCTCCCATATCCGGCTTTTTGTCCGGGAGGTTGCTGATTGCATTAACTGTGGTCATTTTAAGGATATGCTTTTTGGGCTTGCCACCTTTGTTCCTGGAATTGTGAGGATGAGGCCTGCGCTAGGTTGTACATGCATCTTTTATTCCTTTCTTTACAGCTGGCATGTACTCAAGAGATTTCATTAATGGCATGTTAAATACCAAATTCTGGATAATTTCTATAATGGCAGGATCAGACAAAGTATTTTTCAAAATTTTCATTTTTTGTATTTTTTTCATTGCTTCTAGAAAAGGAATATTTACAAACTCTTCACCAATGTCATCTAAAATATTATTCATATTGTTGTTTACAAGTAGATGGCAAAAAGGAATAGAATCATCTACAAGATGTGGACCAAAAACGGCAAGCTTGGCTTCAGGTGCTGGCGTTGGACTCGCTGCAGGTGCAAAATCCCTTCTGTCTATGGTTGGCTCTGTAGCTGGTGCAGACGTCTCCAATGCTGGCATATCTCCACCGGGGCTGCTGCTATCTTTTTGTGTTTTGTTGTTTTCTTCATTTTTTGTGATTTTCAGGTTGATGGTGCTGTTCTCAAAATGCTTTGTGGCCCTGACGTTGGCCTGGCTGATGATTCCCCGTCAGATGCAAGATGCTTCCCCTTCGTTGTTGCTGATGGCTTGAGTGTCCTACCGCTCCTGAGAGTAACAACATTGGATAAAAAGCAATTTAATTCACCTAATTTTGGTTGGACACTACCGGCTACCTGCTCCTTGCGTCGGAAGTTATTCGGATTGACTTCGACCTAGGCTGGTATGGCGGTCTTAGCAGCCGTCAGGTCATCGATCTTCTGGGTCATCTCAGCCATGTTCTTCATTAACTACTCAAGGCAGGCCAGAGCCAGATTAACCGGCACAATCTCAGAAGAATCCCCCTGCTAGGGCCTAGAATGCTGGTATGACGGCTGAGACTGCGACTGGTAACCCTGAGAGAATTGGTGAGGAGGAGGGTTGGAGGAATACTGTGAGTTTTGTTGGTTGTACTAGGCAGCCAGTTGCTGATGGTATCCTTGTTCACGATATCCGGACTGCTGAGGACCGTGCTGGTAATTTTGCCTCTAGGTGTTACCGTGAGATGGAGGCTGGTACTGGTATGAGGGTTGGAAGGGTCTCCCACCCTGCTGCTGTTGGTGGTAGGGCATGTTGCCCATGTTCTGACCCTGAGGATGTCCCTGAGGACAAGTCAGTTGCGCTTCATTGTTCCATACACCATTGATCTCATGTATCAGTGGTGGGGTGGCGAGAGATGCTCAGAGTAAGCGGGCTGGGACTCTGGTTGATATACAACCATCTGTGTCTGGGGCTGCGGGGGCTGCTCCGGAACCTGCACGTAATACACGTGCTGAACAGGATGGGGCTGCGGTGGAGTTGGCTGAGGGTTTTGATGCAATACAGGTTACTTCTTCTCAGCAGTCGGCTTGGCAGGGGTAGACACAGCGTTGCACATGTTGGCGTTCAAGGCACGAACAAGCTGCTCCTGCTGCTGGGAAATCAAATCGAGCTTTTCTAAGCCTGGGGTCCTCTTCTCAATGACTGATAATTTCTCGAGGTCCTGCGACCTCTTCTCAATGATGTCCACCTTGGACAAATGGCTCCCAATGATGCTCAAGTTGGAGCTCTCATCCCTGTCTTCGGTGTGAGAAGCCATGTTCATTGGCTTGCTGATGGCGGTTGGCACCTTCATGTATGCTCAGGACGAGGATTGAGCGGCTTCTCCTTCAGCCATTTCCTCAAAAACGTTCCACACCACATCCTCGTCCTTATTGAAATGGGAATCGCCGCAAGCGGCATCTACAAGCTTTTGGCTCTCAAGTGTGAGCCCACCAAAGAAGTGCTGCACAAGGCTAGTCTTTGGGATTTCATGGTGGGGACACTTCTTCTGGAGGTCCTTGAATCGTTCCCACGCTTCATGGATGGTCTCGTGGGATTGCTGGCAAAAACTGGAGATATGGGTACGCATCTGATTCAATCGACTGAGAGGATAAAACTTATGGAGAAATGCGGACTTCAACTCCTCCCATGTCATGACTACCTTCCCTAGGTGGTCGACCCAATATAGGGCCTTGTCTTGAAGGCTGAAAGGAAAAGCGGTCATCATGACTACCCCAAAGGAATTCTAAGGTAGTGAGCAGTGGCACAGATGCGGCAAAACTTCTTCAGATTAATATAGGTCTCCTCAGTGGTATTCCCATGGAATGTGGGAAGCAGAGACAGAAACTGTGGCTTTAGCTCGATGTGGTCATGAATACATGGAATCTGGATCCATTCGGTGATGCGACCCACTCCTGGAATGTATGTCTCCTTCAGCGTAGGCTTCGGCTGCGGTGGGTCTACGCCCGCTACATCAAATTCTGGTCCTCCCACTAAGAACTCATCTCTAACCTCTTCAAAGTGGAACTCTTGATTTGGATCATCGTCCCTATGGCCGTCTCTTGTGTCGACCCTCCTCCTCAGATCGTTCAGCATCTCTTGGAAGGCAGTCTGGGCCAGGGCTTGGTTAGTCAACTGCTGTTGGATGGCTTGAATGGATGCCAGCAGCTGACTATTGACCTCATTCTGCTTGGTGTACTACCCTTCCCCCTGATTGGCTTCAATTTCAGATTGGGGTTGTGGTCCCTTTCCTCTTCCAGTTGGAGCCATTCCGGAATGAACTTGAACTTCTGGCTCGTGATCAGGTGGAGAATCTGCATGATGGAGTAAACCCTGATCAATATCTTCCTGAGCACCCATTGCTGATATGAATCTGGAATTAAGGTCAATCCCAGAATATTGTGAACGGAGCATAGGATATTAACTGAAATCGATATCCATCCATAAAGGGTTAATTCGGGGACAAGAGTAATCCTGGTTTATTTGAAGGGGAAGAGCTAATTCAGGTTGTGAGTCCATACCGAACAACGGATTTATTGGTGAAAGGCAAGTGTTGAAAGAAGAGAGAATAGGGGAGTCCAAGGAGAAATTCGCAAGATCCGAACTAACTTCTTGGAGCTCACCCCTCCTTATTGAAGATGTTGGTGACACGGAATCGATGTGGGCGTCGGCGAGATCCCAACTAAACCATCCGCGTGACGACATCTTGAGAAGGGCAAAAGGGAAAGATGATGGATGAAGAGCACGAAGGTAAACAAGAAATAAAAGGAATGTAAAACAGTAGAAGGCTCACAATGAGCAAGGGTCAAATGGAAGGAGAGCAAAAATGGTGCAAAGGCGTGATGTTTTTGATCTTGACCTTAACTCGGCTAATCAATCAAACCCAAAGAAATGGATTCACCAACTCGACCTGTGAAGCCGTGAAGGTTCGACAATTATCTTTGTGAGTTTTAGATTTGATTTTTCAGGCAATTATCTTTTCACGAGTCCTTAGAGCGCTACATCTATAGGAGAGAGAGTACTGCCGGAAAAGTATCCCGTACTTGCCCTCCTCCTGTGTAACCTGTAGTCTGCACTATTTGAGGTCCTTGTAACCCTTCCTGGATCCCTACTCAGCCAAAGAAATAGAGGGAGGAAGCCGATAGGCGAAACCAATACTTCGGATCTCGCTTGCAACAGAATTACCCGTGAGCATGCGAGGACCTACTCGGACGCAAGACGATGAGACAGACACCCCCGTGAAGGTGTGGCCTATGCTTGATACTTCGGACCATGGCCTCAAATTTCAGCGAAATTCAGTCGAATTTCTGTCGAATATCGATATCCAGTCGAAATCGAAATTCGACCGAAATGACCGAAATGACCGAAATATGGGGGTCCTAGTACAAAAAATGACCGAAATGACCGAAATTTCAATCGACATTCCACCGAAATTCCATCGAAATTCTGTTTTGGTCGATACCGAAATGGTGACCGAAACCGACATTTAAGGCCTTGCTTCGGACAAGGTCAATTCTCTACACAATAGAGAGTCATCAATGCCGACCAAGCCCTACTCGTCTACGTATGATAGAAGCACCAATACTTTGGAAATCCAGGCGATACACAAGGCAGCCACAGACTGGGTTTAGGGCTCTAATCCTTACAATGGCGCTCACCTCACTGGGAAGGAAACCTTCCTATGCAACCTGAAAACAAATGAGGGCTTTGCTTACCTCAAGGCAATGACTCCAATTAATCGGTTTTATTTTGGTCAAGTGTTTTTAACCGTCCCTTTTTTAATTTTTTGGTGTTATCACTTGTTTTGAGTAGATTCAATTCAATCGCCTAATGTTTTTGGTATTTACTTTGATTCCTATTGATCCAAAATCAGAGGGAGAAGATCGAAAAAGCAATGCAAGGCGGCACCAAGATGGAAATCTCACCTTTGTGCCTAATGATGAATGCCAAGATAGAAGACTTATAGTGCCTCCCAGCTCTCTCCATGGGGGATGCAAAACAGGAATTTATAAACCTAATGTATATGTTGATATACACACAGAAATCGTCCTAAGTAGGCAATTGCTACACTTGAAGAACCAAATGCTAAGTACTCGGATCGAAGCCTAAGTCCAGTCTCTGATGCCGATCGGCGTCTGCCACAGCGGATCCTGCCAGCGTTGTATACGACCTCTAGCGGCATGCGGCTTCGAGACTGAGTACTTTTGCAATTAATTAATTCTAAGTGCAAACGAGAAGACTATAGGTGCATGCAATGGATATTAGGTGTTTGGCCTTAGACTACACGATAAAGCAATCCTAAAAACCAAGGGCTCATTCCACAAAAGAAAGAAAACCAAAACCAGAAAACAAAATAAAAAAGGCGATGAAAAACGCGGTAAAACTGCGGTGAGCCCCCAAGTAAACAAACACTTGGAAATTGGGCCCGAATGTTCAAAGTCCAGGGTACCTGTATTATTACAAATTAATAAAATGTCTCTCTCTCACAAAAATAATAAAAACCTAACTATCCTCTCTCTCTCTCTAGTCCTCCTGCTCTCTCCTGCCGGCTAGGCTACAATAGCCGGCTCCGCCTCCCAAGGCTGCTCTGGATCCCCTAGGCGATCCTCCTCGGTCAGTGGTCCCTTGCAAGAAAATAAGAAAGGGATGTCAGATAGTTCAAAACAAATTATACAATAAAAACAGATAATCAAAAATGGCTAAGCAAGTAAGAAGACACAAGTCTACTCTACAAGCCAATGCTTCCCGGCAATGGCGCCATTTGAAAAACGGGAAAACGAGAGCCGCTAAATAATGGTCTGACAGATCAGACTCACTGTCGCTGGGGCGACTACTCAGGCCTTCACGTTCATCAACAATCAACCCACACAATCAATTAAGCAATCAAGAGCAAGGATCAAAATTTATTATGCCCTACTAAGAATGTACAGTGGCAAGCAAGTAGGGGTCGAACACAGGAAGCAATGGAGTAAAGCAAGTAGACAAGAAGTCAAGCCCTATGCCTAGTGAACTACTTAGCCAATATGGGTTTTTTGTGGGTTTTGATTTTGTATTTTGTATTTTTTTATCTTTATATTTTTATTTTTTGATTTTTAATTTTCTGATTTTATATTTTCTTTTTATATTTTCTTTTTCTTTAAATAGAAGATATGAACAAAGTAATAAAAAGATAGATAATGTATTAATAAAAATAGTTAAAAATCAGAAAATAAAATGTTTTCGAGCTTTTTATATTTTTATAATGTTTTTGTGATTTTTCTATATTTTTATGAATTTTTTTGGTACTTTTAAAGTCAAAAATACTGAAAACAGTGACAAAATGAAGAGCTGAAACTAAAATGGAGAAATAAAATAGGAAACAGTAATAAAAAGTCTCCAAATTAATTTTCTAGTAAAAGATAATAAAACTAGGAAAATTCAGAGACAAAGATTGTACTTTTAGGATTTTTTATGAATTTTTAATATTTCTATAAAGGTTCTTGCGGTTTTATAATTTTTAGCAGTTTTCTTTTGTAATTTTTAGTGATTTTTGGTCTGAAATTAAAACACACTAAAATAAGCAAGATGTATTTTTCGGGAATTTTTTGATGTGATTTTATATTTTTTATGGATTTTATAATGCAAATAGTGTTGAAAATGCTTGTTTTTGATTTGTTATAAATATTAAAATGCGATAAAATGCAAAATAAAAATATTGGCGTGAAACTAAGCAGGAGCTTAACTTGATTTTTGTGGATTTTTTAGCAATTTCTTGATGCATGCAATAAATACTAGAAATAAAAAGAAACTACAAACTGGCAGGGGTATCTTTGTAAATAGTAGAAAGTGCATGGCCAAAATGCAAATTTTCTCACAAAATTTATAACTAAATAAAAACTTTTCAGGACTAAATGCAAATAATAAAAGCCGTCAGGACAGAAGTGCAATTAACCCAAAATTATATTTAAATCCCTACGCACAGGGGTATAAATGCAAATACAGAAACAATCAAGGTCCTCAGTGCAAAATATCCAAAATCACGTGTCCCAGTCACGTGAGGTGACGTAGACAGGGACTATAGTGCAAATAACCAAAGTTCAGGGGTTAGTTGCAATTATTACAAATATTTTTGAACTGGAAATTAAAACTTTTGGACTAAAGCGTAAACACAAAAAGTCCTTGGGTTAAAAGTGCAAAATACCCAAGATAGTGCGGGAGTGAACGGCTGGGATGCATCCACTTAACACATGGCGTGTACTGGACGCACGATGACGGTTCGCAGAGGACGGCAGAGATTAGATCGTCGAGGGAGATCCAACGGCTGCTGAAGATTCTGGCGTTCGCGCTTGATCGGACGGTCGCGGAGGTTGGTGGAAGAATACCGCCTGGAGGTCGGTTTGATCGAGGATGGCGGCCGACTCTGCAGTCCTCCGGCCCTAGGATCGAGGGTAAAAAGATCCTGAGGCCCTTTCGCGCCGAATGAGGGTCTCAAGCACGCCTGAGGCGGCGTAGAACGTCGGGACGGTGGAGGTGACCTGGGCGGTGGCTCCTTGGAATGTCGAGGCTCGATAGAGCCTTCTCTTTGGCTCTGACCTGCAGAGTTAGTCGCACAAAAGCAAGGAGAAGCTACAGGTGTCCTCAGACGAAGAAATGGAAGCGAAATATGGGTCGGGCGACGAGCTTCGGCGTACGGCAAAGATGGGAGCTCGGCTGGCTCGATCCGAGCAGGATCAAGGTGGATGAAGGGGTGGAACGGAGCGACGGAGTGATAACTAAGGGTTTTCACAGGTCTAAAGATGTCCCACACAAGGCGGAGACAAAGTCGCTGTGGCGACCCGCAAGAAACCCTAGTCAATCAACAATGAACCCACAATATATAAATCAAGCAATGAGAAACAAATGTGGAGTCAAATTTATTTTTAACTCTCAATAATGTGTATAGTGCAAGTATGTGTAAAATGTCGAACTCAGGGAGCAGGCAGGATAAATCAAGCAATTTGTACAAAGTGTGATATGTGGTCAAGTGTCTACAAGTATGCAAATTTTGGCGGGTTTTTAATATTATAAATTTTTCATTTAATTTTTAATTTATATTTTTATATTTTGATTTTTAATTTACTGATTTTATATTTTCTTTTTATATTTTATATTTTTTTTGTTTTTATAAATAGAATATACACAAGAGAAAAATAGCCAAAATTCAGAAAATAAAAAGTCCTTAGTCTTTTTATATTTTTTCTAATATTTTTGTGATTTTTTTAGATTTTTCTTAATTTTTTAGTATTTTTAAAATCAAAAATACTGAAAATAGTGTAGAAAATATAAGGTTGGGAAAAATGAGGAAATAAAATAGCAAACAACAGAGAAAATTTTCCAAATAAATTTTTGACTAAAGATATTGTAATAAGGAAAATTCAGAGATAAACATTGTATTTTTAGGATTTTTATAGGATTTTTTAGATTTTTATGAAGACTTTTAGAGTTTTCTAATTTTTAAGGTTTTTATTTTGAAATTTTTAATGATTTTTAGAATGACACTAAAATATGATAAAATACGCAAACTATAATTTTTTGGAATTTTCAAAACGTTTTTTATAATTTTTATGGATTTTATAATGCAAACAGTGCTGAAGATGAGTATTTTTGGACTTTATGAATAATAAAATGCAATAAATATGCAAATAAAATATGGCGTGATAATATGATGCAACAGGAACTTAAGATAATTTTTGTAGATTTTTTAGAGTTTTAGAGATGCATGCAATAACTAGAAATAACAAAAAGAAAAATCAAACTATTAGGGAACTATTTTGCAATTATCCAGAAGTCCGAGGGCCAAAATGTAAAGTTTCCAGAAATATATAAATCAATCAAAAACTTCCCAAACTAAAAAGAAATACTCAAAATTTCAAGCCCTTTCCCGCAAATACGCCAAGCCAACGTGACTAGGCACACGCGCCTGGTAGGGGTATAAATGTAATATCCAAAACAATCCGAGGGCTTGCTTGCAAATTTCCACAAAACTTATAACTGCATATGAAAGTTCAGAGACTGAAACTAAATATACAAAAATCCCCAGGGTTCCCATGCAAAAATGCCAAGTCACGTACGCGGAGCACGTGACCTGGCAGGGGACGAATAGGAATATTACAAAATCCTGGGGTGTTGTTCGCAAATATGACAAATATATTAAATGGCAAATGAAAGTTTAGAGGTTAAGTAATAAATTACAAAATCCGGTGGGGAAGAATGCAAAATTACCCACGCCTGGGCAGATCGAACGGGCGAAGATGCTTCACTTAACCACGTATCGACGATCCGTGGCTCGATACCCTTTCGCTCCTGCGGCCCGGATCAGATGATCGGATCGGAATCAATGGTGCTGGGGCATCCTGATCCAAGGGTTGCTGCTCCTCTCCAAGAACTGGCATGATCCAACGGCCAGAAGGTGTCGACGAAGAACGGGAAGAACCCGCGGCGGGGCGAGCTTCCCCGACCTCCGTCTCCCTCCTCCGGCACTCCTTCGAGCTGCAAAATGGACTGGGCTCTTCCTGGAAGGGTCTTCTATATGCCTGGGGCTTCAAAAAGGGGCTGGAGACGCTAGAGCGCGCCGGCGAAGCTGGATGAGCAAAGCGCCTCCAGGCACTTCGACGAACTCCCAAAATAGCTCCAAGTGCACGAGCTGCTCCAAAACCTGCAAGGAAAAGTTAAGGGAGGCGAGGGCAAAGTGCCTCGCCTCACCTAGCAGTTGTAGAAGGCGAAGAGCGGTGGGGGAGAAGCTCACCGGAGCAACTCCGGCGAGGTGATGGCGCAAGTGGATGACTGGATTTCAGGTGAAATGGAAGGTATCGAAGGATGCTAACGACGCTGGGAATGAAAGTGTGCAAGAAAAATTAAGAAAAATGCAAACCTCGAGCAACGAACGGCGAGAAGGACCTCACGGCCAAGGTGGTCGGAGATGGTGGTGGAACACGCCTCGGCCGATGCTGCACCTCGACAAGGAATGGGCTCAATCCTCTGTCACAGGAGACTCACGGCTGAGACTTGGAGGTCTAGGCCTTGGCCAAAAGCGGTTCAAAAATCGAAGGGAAGATTGGAGGGTCATTTTGTACAAGTTGGTGATGAGGGCTACAAGATCGAGGTGTAGCAGAGATTTCGTTGATCCAATCCCCGAGTGAATCATTGGGCGTGTAAGAGGGTTTCTCGAGGAGAAAAAGTCACGAAGGGAGTATCGTGAAAAAAGGAACGAGGCGACTTTGAAAGAAATGAGAAAATGGGTCAAAACACAACTCTGACAGGCTACAGGACCAAGGGCCAGAGAGTTGACCCGCCGGTCAACTTTCGAGGCCCCCTGGTTGGTCCACGTGGACCAACCAGGAAAAATCCTAAAAAAACTTTGTAAAATCATTTTAAAATAGCAAATCAATTTATTATCTTTTGGTTATTAAAAAAATGTTTATTATTTTATAAATTATTTTATGGTAATTTTTATTTATGTTTTCGAGATTAATAATTACAAGTTACCATTTATACACATTATAGGTATCTATATCTATATATTTAAGTATTTTATTTTTATTTTGTTTATTTAATTTATTTATTTATGCTTATTATTTTATAAATTTATAGAATACTTGTATACACTTAATTATATTTTTATTTTATTTTTCTGAAGTGTTTTGTACACTTAATAAAATAGAAGTGTTAATAATATAGGTATATATACAGGTCTGAAAACTATGTATGATATATATATAAGTATTTTATTTTTGTATTTTATTTTTGTTTTATTCCTGTTTTAATGCACAAATATATTATAAATAATATTTACAAAATTATAAAAATATAAAAATATAAAAATATAAAAATAATGAATAAATAATAAAATAAATATTTTAATATGTACAAGTATACAATAGGGGTCCAAAACTCAACTTTCAAACCGTAGCTCCGCCAAATGTGAAACCACCGCCATTAAATAGCTTATTTTGAATTATATACAATTGAAGTGAGTTTGATGCATTTGGAGTTTTTATTTGGGAGATACAGGTCTGGAAAGTTGGGATTCTGGGATTTTATTCAGACCATAACTTTTTATCTGTATATTATTTTTTAGTGAAATCAATTTTGTATTTTATTTATTTAGCTATCTACAACTTTCATGTACAAAGTTTCTTTATTTGAGGTATAAAAAGTGGAACCAAAAATAGGTCCCAAAATGAATAAAGAATGAAGTAAATAAAGGGGATTTTTATTGGTATTCTGGCCCTTATCTCCCCCACTTTATTCCTTGTCGACCTAGTCATCGAGATGCCTTGGTCTCGAGGTTTCGGGTCATAAAATATTTACAATATTTTATGCTTTTTCTTTTCTTTTCTTTATTCTATAATTTTGGCTTTAATTACAGTATTTTATACACTATTTACATGCACATGCATGAATGCTAAGATGCTGGAATTAATGGTATTTACACGCATTTACTAGGGTTTTTGAGGCCAAAATGATAGAATAAAGATGATGAAATGTGGATTCATCATCCCCATATACTTTATCTTTGCTAGTCCCTAGCAAACACTTATGCAATAAGTGCAGAAAAAGAAAAAGAAGAAATGTGGATTAAGCTTAATTATTAAACTTGTCTTCACAAAATCAAAGTTTGGAGCTTAAGTCGGACCTTTGGAATTTTAGTGCGGGCGGAACCTTAATGAGAACCAAATTTGAAATCCAACAGTCCCTGAGGGTCCCAAAACTCTGCTCAAGTCTCCTCAATAGCCAGGTCAGAAATATCTCAATTCATACGCAAACCCTTACGACTATGAATCTGACTCGTACCGTGTAAGTGATGGTGGCTCTTCCCAACTAGAATGACAAAGAGACTGACTTCTCCAGTATGACAACCCAATGATTCCCCAATCCAATGACTCCTTCCTCGAGGAGCGGGGTATTCCCTTCTAAGTTCAAGTGGCAACCAGCTCAAGAGGAGGGGGTGAAGAGAAGAATGGACGGTAGCCAGTGTAGCTACCTATCCTAGGATGCAAGACTAGTGCAGTCAAGTCATCTAGCTGCAAGCTCACATATTTGTCTTTGGAACTCAAGCTTGCTTATTGACTTTACAACATATGTACATACTTTGCAGGCATTTTATTTTTGTACTGGCCTGACCATATTTTTGTTTATACTATTCACAGCAGCATTTACATAAGGAGTTTTTCCTCTTGAGCCAGTAGACTATCCCTCTTTTGAAACTTTATTGCAACCCACACTCTCCTGTCTTTAGACTTCCTCATCACTGGACGGGTTGGGGTGCACTTCCCTCCCTAAAGGAGGACAAGTGTTTCCACTTGTGTACGTCTCAAACCAGCAAATCCAATCCCCTCACCACTCCAACTGAGTTGAGCCATGTGAAAGGTGCAGGTGTCCAAGTTAGGTCATTATCAACAAGAGTCGTGTGTGTGCTCTGAGATACTCTACTAAGGCAGTCAAGAATCCATTGAACCAAGTCTTGTGATCCTCAAAGAATTAAGTCAACTAGACCTGAAGTACCCCAAACTCAGTTCCTATAAGGTTCCTATTATTAGGTAGATTTTAAGGTCCAATCAAGCTCCAATGTCCGGATTTTATTTAGACTCGTTCAACTATCAAACTTAATCCGAAAAATGCTCATGCTATGCAAATGAAGAAAATATTTTTGTGATGCAATTTTCAAGATTTTGAAATTTTTTATGGATTTTTGAAAAGATGATGATGATGCATTTTTTGTATTTTTCAAAAAAAATTCAGATGTTTTTGGTATTTTAAATTTTGCAAATGTTTTCTGGATTTTTAAGAACAAAAAGTTTGGCTAAAAGCTAGGTACAAATATTTACACGGGGGTACTTCTTATATCTACAAGAAGTGGATTTTAAGAATATATAGGGTAAGTGATCGATTTTATAAGTATATTCCTCAAACTTATTTGACACAGGTTTTTTAAATAATTTTGAAAACTATAGTCCAAAATAATTTTTACAAATATTTTTGCAAACATGTACACACATTTGAAAATCATTTTGCAAAGGTTTTTCAAACAATATATATAGATTTTTCAAAATATTTTTACAACCATTTTTCAAACCATTTGCAAATCATTTTTCAAACATTTTGTTTCACACAAAGAAAAGAAATTTTGCAAACAAAAACATTTTTACAAAGGTTGAAAACATGTAACAAAATGTTTTCCATATAGTTTTCAAAAGATTTTTCACAAAGATTTTCAAACTATTTTTCAAACATTTTGCAAAAAACATTTTCACCTGATTTATTAATCAGTAAATACAAAAAGAATTTGAGGAATGATAACATCTTTTTATTTGGATTTTTAATGAATTTTAAAGAATTATTAGCCATAATTATTAGGAAAATACGAAAGTACGAGTTATAGCTAAAGTATATACGTAGTATATACGACCCCCCTATACTTAGCTTGAGCTATGTCCTCATAGATAAGAGAGAAAAGAGAAGACATAACACGTACTGAGTATAAGCAAGTCTAAAGAATAAAGGAATGAATGAACGAATGAGAAGTTGACCGACCCCCCTATACTTAGGATCAAATAATCCTAAGTATAGCAGATTGTACACAACGCAGGGAGGTTCAAGGGCGGGAATGAACAGATCATACTCAGATTATCTCCCCATATACTTAGGTTAAGATATCCCTAAGTATAGACAAGAAGAGGAGACAATGGAGAGGATCAAAGAATGGAGAAACTCAGGGTGTACACCCCCCTATACTTAGGACAAAGTACGTCCTAAGTACAGAAAACTGTCTACAAGGGGCGACACCTTTTTGATACAAAAAGAAGATAGAAAAGGAAAAGAAGAAAAGAAGAAAAGAAATGAACACTCGGCTCGTCCACCCCTCCTATACATAGGACAAAGTATGTCCTAAGCAAGGCAAACACGAAAATGGGTGGATGACCAATATGGGAGAGGGACGAAAATGAACAGAAGAGGATATACAACAGGGATGGATGTACAGATATCAAGAAGGTTGAAAGTGAACCTTCTTGCGGGACCGCTGAGGGATAGATCTGGTGTGGTGCAGGTCGACATCGGGGTCCACAGTGGATGGAAGCCGATCAAGGTCGACAGAATGAAGGCCCTCAGTGGAGTCAAATCGAAAAGGGATGAGCTGGTCTATGGAAGTAGTATGGCTAGGTTTGCCCTTGGTGTTCCTATGGTGTGAAGGCGCAGACGGGTGAGTGGGAGAAGTACGACTAGGTCTGGCCTTGGGGGTCTCGCTGATATCAAAGTGGAATGGGACAAACTCATCATCCTCGGAAGAAGTGTAATCAGAGTCGTCCTGCGAGGTGTCGTCCAGGTCAAAATCAAAAGGAACGAAGTCATCAGTGGAAGTAGTCAAACTCTGCTCATCCTCAAAAATCTCACCCGGATCATCTTTTTCATCAAGAGGCCCAAATTTCTGAAAATAATGGTTAGCATCATAACCTACCTCAATCATCATCACTTTTGAGTGACCAGGAACGGACTTATCAGTGGAAGTAGTCAAACCAGGTCCATCCTGTCTAGTTTTGGTATCTGCCCTACGCTCAATGAACCAATCACGTAAATTACTTGGATTTCATCAACACATCGCCACACACTAGAAGGAGGAACTGCGAGGTCTATGCTTTCCGAGCCCTCCCCCTTTCGGAGGATTCCTCGGGTCTCATCAGCGGTCGCTAAGCAAACATCTTTAATATCATCAGATCGGTCACAGGCCTCGGAGTCAGCTAGAATCGGTGAAGGAGCATCAGGTACAGGTCTCTGGTCAACTGTGGGTGCGGTGATCAATGCTTCGCTTTCGTCAACAAGACAGAAACGAATCTCTCCTGATCCATAGTCGATAACGACCCTCGCAGAGGCGAGGAATGGTCGTCCCAGGATGATTGGAGAGGACTCCCCTGTGGAGGTCTCCATGGGCAACACGACAAAGTCAACATGGTAGCTCGTGCCCTGAATCGAAATGACGGCATTTTCAAGGATACCCTTCGGCCTCTTAATAGATCCATCAGCAAATTGTACGATCATCCTGGTTTTCTTTAGAGACCCTAAGTGAAGAGACTGTACCAACGAGAAGGGTAATATGCTAATAGATGCACCGTCGTCCAGGAGAGTGTGATCACAAGTATAGTCAGAGATGGTGCAGGTGATGAATGGTGTAGTTGTGTTCCTCTTCTGAGGAATGGGACGGTGTGTGATGGCGTGGGTAGTGGCCATGGTCAGAATGTGACACTCAGATCTGCTCCTCCGCTTTCTCTTCTTGGGAAGAGGAGCAGATAAATCTGTCATGGTCTGCTGAAGTGGGGCACGGATGATCTCATGAATAGTGGCCACCACTTCGGGTTCAGTCAACATTTTTTTGAATTTTTGGACTTCCTCCATACAAGGGAGGAAGTCGAAATTAGCATCTACACGAGGTATGCCAAGAGCAGTCTGTACACGGCATCCTCGGGGTCAGAGGTGGGACAGTGTGTGAAAGAATGTGTGGGTGAATGATCTGGCAGATGGGCCCTCTCCTCACGGTATGAGTCAACCAAATGTCTCTCGAAATCTTTTTGTGTTTTTAAATTTTTCTCGTTTTTTTGTATTTTGGGAGATTGCAAGCTCCCATGATCACCCACAAGGAAATATGTATCCCTGACGAAAGGAGCATTAATCTGATTTTTCCTCAAGATAGCAAGATCATCATTCATCAAATCAATGCGCTCTATCATCCATTTCAAGACAACACTCATGGAGATCGAGGGAGGTGACTCCAACAGGTCAGACTCGGGTGGATGTGAAGGTGGAGGTGGATAATATACAGGTGTAGGTGGGTAGAAATCCGAGTCAGGATACTGTGGCTGAGGTGGGTATGTACAAAAATCAGAAAAAGTAGGAGGAGGGTCCTCCTGATAAAAGGGAGGTGGACCGACTGGAGTGAATGAGGGATCCGCAAAGTCCGGATAAAATGCGCTCCAGGGGTCCATCTCAAAATCAAAAGGAAATGATTCGGGGGAGCACGGCGATCAAGTCAAGAGCGTGAAGAAGAAGGCGCAAGTGTGTAGAAGCGATGTAGAATACACACAAGCAATCACAAGAAAAACTCACACAATACAAACCCTCAATTCACCTACTCAACTCGGTAGAGACCGCAAAGAGCGGTCTTTTTATCTTGTATGTTTAGAGTTAGGTGAAAAGTCAAAAAGTTGCGCAAACACTTAGGGGATGATTGGGATTTGGGCACTAGTCCTTAGGGTGTGCGCGAACAAGTAGAATGAAGACAATGTGGGGATTACTCGCCCCAAGACAATATTTTTCTTTTTGATCAATTTTAGGGTCAAGTAATATTAACAGTCCCAATATTATTTGATTATCACTTTTTTGGATTTTTAATGAGAAATGCACGAACCTAACGAGGAGTCACTTTTACTTAGCACCTACGTGATCAAAATCAGAGGTAGAAGCGGAAAAGCAATGCAAGCGACAATCGATGATGAATGCTAAAGCCTAAATGCTCACGCTGCCTCCAGCACTCTACATGCAAGGATGCTCAGCAGAATTGAAACCTAATCTGTATGCAGATGCAAAGCCGATGAAATCGCCCTAAGGTGAGAAGCTCCTATTAGCGTGAAGCACCACAAGTCGGTCACCGATCTTCAGTCCAGGAGTCCGGTCTAAGCTCACTCCACCTCCTCTCGACACATCGAGTTCAGGAGCAGTGCTTAGCAGGGTGGGCTCGCGACACAAAGGCTCAAAGATGATGAGACGACTGTTTAAAGTTTTAAACTAAGTCCAAAGCGTACTATATGTACATGCAAGATATTAAGGTGTTTGGACCTAATACTACGCCAAGCAACTCCTACGGCTAAGGGCTCAATCACACAAAAGAAATAAAATCAAAACCGAGAAAACAAAATAAAAAAATACGATGAAAAGCCGACAAAACCGCGGTGAGCTTCCAAGTGAACAATCACATGGAAATTAGGCCCGAATGTCCAGAGTTCGAGTACATGTATTATTACAAATATAGTGGTCTCTCTCACACAAAAATTACACAAGTAAATACAGGAAAACAAATAGAGCTAAATCTGCAAAATTTCTCTAAGTCTCCTTGGTGCTAGGTCGGCAGGCTGACACCAGCTTCACGTGCGTGCGCGGGCACCTAGGGTGGAGCGCCTCCCTCGATCTGTGGTTCCTTGCACGAAATCAACAAAGAGAAAGGTTAGAAAGCTCAACGGGTATATAAAAATAAGGAAAATAAAATAAGCAACAATAAAAGCCGCAAAAAGAGAGAAATAATCACAAGCACGAATAAAAAGCCGAATTACGTGTTGTTGCTCCTCGGCAACGGCGCCATTTGATAACTAAGGGTTTTCATAGGTCTAAAGATGTCTCACACAAGGCAGAGACAAAGTCGCTGTGGCGACCCACAAGAAACCCTAGTTAATCAACAATGAACCCACAATATATAAATCAAGCAATGAGAAACAAGTGTGGAGTCAAATTTATTTCTAACTCTACAATAATGTGTATAGTGCAAGTATGTGTAGAGTGTCGAACTCAGGGAGCAAGCAGGATAAATCAAGCAATTTGTACAAAGTGTCATATGTGGTCAAGTGTCTATAAGTATGCAAATTTTTGTGGGTTTTTTATATTATAATTTTTTAATTTAATTTTTAATTTTATATTTCTTTATTTTGATTTTTAATTTACCGATTTTATATTTTCTTTTTATATATTATATTTTTTTGTTTTTATAAATAGAATATACACAAAATAAAAAAAGAGAATAATAGGGTATTTATAAAAATAGAGAAAAATAGCCAAAATTCAGAAAATAAAATGTTTTTGGTCTTTTTATATTAATCTAATGTTTTTTTTATTTTTTTAGATTTTTCTTAATTTTTTTGGTATTTTTAAAATCAAAAATACTGAAAACAGTGTAGAAAATATAAGGTTGGGACAAAAATGAGGAAATAAAATAGCAAACAATATAGAAAATTTTCTAAATAAATTTGACTAAAGATATTGCAATAAGGAAAATTCAGAGAAAACTGGATTTTTAAGATTTTTATAGAATTTTTTAGATTTTTATAAGTTTTTTAGAGTTTTCTAATTTTTAAGGTTTTTGTCTTGAAATTTTTAATGATTTTTGGACTAACACTAAAATATGATAAAATAAGCAAACTAGAATTTTTTTGGAAAATTTCAAAATGTTTTTATAATTTTTATGGATTTTATAATGCAAACAGTGCTGAAAATGGGTATTTTTGGATTTTTATAAATAATAAAATGCAATAAATATGCAAAATAAAAATATGGCATGATAATATGATGCAACAAGAACCTAAGATAATTTTTGTAGATTTTTTAGAGTTTTAGAGATGCATGCAATAATTAGAAATAAGAAAAAGAAAAATCAAACTGCCAGGGGCTATTTTGCAATTATCCAGAAGTCCGAGGGACAAAATGTAAAGTTTCCAGAAATATATAACTCAATCAAAAACTTCCCAGACTAAAATAAATACTCAAAATTTCAAGCCCTTTCCCGCAAATACGTCAAGCCCATGTGACTAGGCACGCGCGCCTAGCAGGAGTATAAATGTAATATGCGAAAAATCCGAGGCCTTGCTTGCAAATTTCCACAAACTTATAATTGCATATGAAAGTTCAGAGACTGAAACTAAATATACAAAAATCCTCGAGGTTCCCTTGCAAAAATGCCAAGTCACGTGCGCGGAGCACGTGACCTGGCAGGGGGTGAATAGGAATATTACAAAATCCTGGGGTGTTATTCGCAAATATGACAAATATATTAAACGGCAAATGAAAGTTTAAAGGTTAAGTAATAATTTATAAAATCGATGGGGTAGAATGCAAAATTACCCACGCCTGTGCAGATCAAACGGCCGAAGATGCTTCACTTAACCACTTGTCGACGATCCGTGGCTCGATACCCTTTCACTCCTGCAACCCGGATCAGATGATCGGATCGGAATCGATGGTGCTAGGGTGTCCTGATCCAATAGCTGCTGCTCCCCTCCAAGAACTGGCCTGATCCAACGGCCAGAAGGTATCGATGAAGAACGGGAAGAACCCGCGGCGGGGCGAGCTTCCCCGACCTCTGTCTCCCTCCTCTGGCACTCCTTCGAGCTGCAAAATGTCATGGGCTCTTCCTGGAAGGGTCTTCTATATGCCTGGGGCTTCAAAAAGGGGCTGGAAATGCTAGAGCGCGTCGGCGAAGCTGGATGAGCAAAGCACCTCCAGGCACTCCGGCGAACTACCAAAATAGTTCCAGGTGCACGAGCTGCTCCAAAACCTGCAAGGAAAAGTTAAGAGAGGCGAGGGCAAAGTGCCTCACCTCACCTAGCAGTTGTAGAAGGCAAAGAGAGGCGGGGGAGAAGCTCACCAGAGCAACTCCGGCGAGGAGATGGCGTAAGTGGATGACTGTATTTCAGGTGAAATAGAAAGTATCGAAGGATGCTAACGATGCTGGGAATGAAAGTATGCAAGAAAAATTAAAAAAAATGCGAACCTCGAGCCACGAATGACGAGAAGGACCTCACGGCCAAGGTGGCCGGAGATGGTGGTGGAACACGCCTCGGCCGACGCTGCACCTCGACAAGGATCCGGGCTCAATCCTCTGTCACAAGAGACTCACGGCTGAGACTTGGAGGTCTAGGCCCTGGCCAAAAGCGGTTCAAAAATCGAAGGGAAGACTAGAGGGTCATTTGTACAAGTTGGTGACGAGGGCTACAAGATCGAGGTGTAGCAGAGATTTCGTTGATCCAATCCCCGAGTGAATCACTAGGTGTGTAAGAGGGTTTCTCGAGGAGAAAAAGTCACGAAGGGAGTATCGTGAAAAGAGGAACGAGGCGATCTCGAAAAAAATGAGAAAATGGGTCAAAAAACAACTCTGACAGGCTACAGGACCTAGGTCCAGAGAGTTGACCCACCGGTCAACTTTCCAGGCCCCCTGGTTGGTCCACGTGTACCAACCAGGAAAAATCCAAAAAAAACTTTGTAAAATCATTTAAAAATAGCAAATAAATTTATTATCTTTTGGTTATTAAATAAAAAATGTTTATTATTTTATAAATTATTTTATGGTAATCTTTATTTATTTTTTCGAGATTAATAATTACAAGTTACAATTTATACCCTTATAGGTATATATATCTATATATTTAAGTATTTTATTTTTATTTTGTTTATTTAATTTATTTATCTATGTTTATTATTTTATAAATTTATAGAATACTTTTATACACTTAATTATATTTTTATTTTATTTTTATGAAGTGTTTTGTACACTTAATAAAATAGAAGTGTTAATAATATAGGTATATATACAGGTCTGATAACTATGTATGATATATATATAAGTATTTTATTTTTGTATTTTATTTTTGTTTTATTCCTGTTTTAATGCACAAATATATTATAAATAATATTTACAAAATTATAAAAATATAAAAATATAAAAATAATGAATAAATAATAAAATGAATATTTTAATATGTATAAGTATACAATAAGGGTCCAAAACTCAACTTTCAAACCGTAGCTTCGCCAAATGTGAAACTACCGCTATTAAATAACTTATTTTGAATTATATACAATTGAAGGAGAGTTTGATGCATTTGGAGTTTTTCTTTTGGAGATACAGGTCTGGAAAGTTGGGATTCTGGGATTTTATTCAGACCATTACTTTTTTATTTATACATTATTTTTTAGTGAAATCAATTTTGTATTTTTATTTATTTAATTATCTACAACTTTCATGTACAAAGTTTATTTATTTGACGTATAAAAAGTGAAACCAAAAATAGGTCCCAAAATGAATAAAGAATGAAGTAAATAAAGGGGATTTTATTGGTATTATGGCCCTTATCTCCCCCTACTTTATTCCTTGTCGACCTAGTCATCGAGATTCCTAGGTCTCGGGGTTTCGGGTCATAAAATATTTATAATATTTTATTCTTTTTCTTTTCTTTTCTTTATTCTATAATTTTGGCTTTAATTGCAGTATTTTATACACTATTTACATGCACATGCATGAATGCTAAGATGCTGGAATTAATGGTATTTACACGCATTTACTAGGGGTTTTGAGGCCAAAATGATAGAATAAAGATGATGAAATGTGGATTCATCACGGAGCGATGAGGAAGAAGATGGAGGTGAAAGGAGCGGTCTTCGTGCAATGGTGTGGTCGGAAAGAGGAGGCAGAGCGGAGATCCGCCGTGGATTCGAGCGAAGATTCCCGGTGAACGATGAATAGGAAAGCTACTCTACTGCTAGGCTATGCTACTCTAGGTCTAAACTACAAGAAAGTGCAAAGAGAAAGGGGGAGGCTCACTAGAGGGGAAGTTGGAGATTTCTGGCGGAGCTCCGGCGAGGGAATGGATCAACCTTGATTCGACGCCAACCTCCACACGAAGGGGTGCTCTGGGTAGCTGTTGTCACCAGGTGCTCAAAGAATACTAGCACACTCGGTGAAGGTGGAGGAAGAGGGATCAAGGAAGAGAGGAAGGTCGGGGGAAAAATATTTAAAGGGTTGATTGAATGGTCGACCTTCCCCAAAGAACGAGGCATATCTCGTTGAATCGATGACCCACACCCCTAGAAAACACTAGGGTGTGAATCACCAATGTTCGATGAACAAAAGTCACGAAGGAGACTACCTCAGATGGTGAAAGATGCGCTCTCCAAAATATGGAGAAACACACAAAAAAACCAGTCTCACACGGAGCCAGACCTTGGTCAGGGAGTTGACCGAGGTCAACTAGGGAGAGGATCTGGTTGGTCCACGTGGACCAACCAGAATAATCCCTGGAAAAAAGATTTATTAATTCGATTTAAAATAATAAATGATTTAATTAATTTATGGTTATAAAATAAAAAATGTTTATTATCTGATGAAGTATTTTATGGTGATTTAGTTATTTTTTAGAGTTATAAAAGCACAAGTTACCTTTTATACCCTTTATAGGTATCTTTATCTATATATTTTAATGTTTTATTTTTATTTTATATATTTAATTTATTTGTTTTTGTTTATTATTTTATAAATTTATAAAGTATTTTTAAACGCTTAAAATTATTTTTATTTTATTTTTCTGAAGTGTTTTGGATATTTAATAAAATAGAAGTATTAATAATATAGGTATGTATACAGGTATTATACCTATGTATATTGTATACAAGTATTTTATTTTTGTATTTTCTTTAGGTTTTTATCCTGATTTTAATATACAAATAAATTATAAATAATATTTACAAAATTATAAAAATTTAAAATTACAAAAATAATGAATAAATAATAAAATGAATATTTTAATTTGTACAAGTATACAATAGGGGTCCAAAACTCAACTTTCAAACTGTAGCTCCGCCAAATGCAAAAACATCGCTATTAAATAGCTTATTTTAAATTATATGCAAATAAAGGTGAGTTTGACGCATTTCGAGTTTTTACTTGGGAGATACATGTTTGGGAAGTTGGGATTCTAGATTGTTATTCAAACCATAACTTTTTGTCTGTACAATATTTTTGGGTGAAATCAATTTTGTATTTTTACTTATTTAATTATCTACAACTTTCATGTAGAAAGTTTCTTTATTTGAGGTATAAAAAGTGAAACCAAAAATAGGTCCCAAAATGAATAAAGAATGAATAAAAACAAAGGTATTTTTGTTGTATTTTGGCCCTTATCTCCCCCTACTTTATTCCTTGTCGACCTGGTCATCGAGATGCCTAGGACTCGGGGTTTTGGGTCATAAAATATTTAAAATATTTTATTCTTTTTATTTTCTTTTCTTTATTCTATAATTTTGGCTTTAAAAACTGTATTTTATACACTTTTTACACACATATGCATGAATGCTAAAATGCATGAATTAATTCTATTTAGACGCATTTATTAGGGTTTTTAAGGCCAAAATGATAGAATAAAGATGATGAAACGTAGATTCATCAGTCGTGACACACTTCTTTATCCAAGCAATCCAAAGGTCGCGAGAACCGTGACATCAAAGAGATGCCCATAAAAACCTCCAATCCATGCAATCATATGCTTTCTCAAAATCGATCTTCCAAAGCAAGCCCTTTTTGCCTTCCCACCGCCACTGTAGATAGATCTCCGAAGCCATAACTTGTATGTCCGCCATCTGTCGACCAGGGATAAAAGCCATTTGATTCTGCAGAACTACCATGTCCATCACCCGCTTCATCTAATTTGCAAGTACCTTAGCAATAATAAGATAAATTGCATTGGACACTGCAATTGGTCTATAGTCCTCCACTCTTAATGGTGAATCCTTCTTAGGAAGAAGGAAAAGCAGTGCCCGATTAATCTTCTCGAAGCCCCTGTTACCAGTTCTAAATTTGTTAAGCACCCCCAACACGTCTTCCTTCAACATGCTCCAAAACTCCATGTAGAAGCATATAGGGAAACTGTCCGAACTCGGGGCCCCGTCCGATTTCATCCCCAAAACTGCCTTTCTCACCTCCTCCTCCTCAAACTCCGACTTCATCCCCTACGCCTGTGCCACAAAAAGAGACTCAACCCCCGTCCCATGCCACTCCCACCCAGAACCTTGCTCCCTCCTTGACATCCTCACAAAATGATCCATGAGCGTGTGCCCTAACAAGGCATCCCCTACCACTCTCTCTCCCCCACCTCGAGGCCTTGAATGAAGTTCCTTCTTCTTCTACCTAACGCAATTGAGTGGAAGAACCTTGTGTTTGCATCCCCTTCCTGCAACCACTTTTGCCTAGACCTCTGCTTCCACTCTACTTCCTCCTTCTTGTCCTCTTGTAGGATAACATCTAGCAGCCTCGATCGCTCCTCCACCTCCTCCTGGTCGAGACCCCTCTCGTCATCCAAGCCATCCAGCCTGACCACTCCCTGTTGGGCCATGCGCTGACGCTCCCTCCTTTGCGCTCTCAACTCACGACCAAAATCAAGGAGGAACTCCTTTAGCATTTTCAATTTAGTAGCTAGACTTGTTACTGTCGAACCTTCCACCTACCAACCTCTCCAATGAGACTCCACTTATTCCCTGAATCCAGCTTCCAACAGCCAAGCCAATTCAAATCTGAACAAGGATCTGGGTTGAGTTTCCTCCTCAGAAGACCAAATCAGCAGCGTGTGATCCGAGTGAGCACGCGGCAATGCCCATGCTCAGGATAAAAGGAAAAACTCCACCCCCTCAGGGGAGAGAAGGAATCTGTCCAGCCGCGACCTGGACCTCGTATTTTGCCATGTGTAAGCACAACCAGCAGCACCAACCACTGCGAGACTAAGGGCATGCATTTGGTTTCGGAAGTCTTCCGATCCCCCATCTCTCCCTCCTCCTAGTCTTGGCCTGTCCTCCGGGAAAAACATCAGAATTAGATCTCCTCCAATAAGAAAAATACCAACATCTCTATCCGCACAAACCCCTACAAGATCCGTAGCCAACGATCCCGGACCCGGAGATGTAGGCCCGTATACGTTGAACACAGATCTCCATTCTGCCAGCTTCTCAAAGCCATCACGCTTCCAACCAGACAAGAGGCCACTAGCCGCACCGTGAGCCTCCACCTCTACAAAGTCAAAAATGGAGCCTCCTCCCAGGTCCCGCCATCCTGCCCCCTTAGACCTCGAACACTTCGTATCTTGAAATAACACTATATCGGCATGAGCCTCCAGCATGAAATTCTTCACTCCCTTCCGTTTCTCTGGGCGGCCCAACCCTCTTACATTCCAAGATAGAATCTTCATATATAAACCGCTTTTGACTTCCAACGGGGTGGCACCACAGCCAGACTTTCTGCAAACTTCCTATTGAGCAAACTGAAGTGACTCGGCCTCCCGATTGGCGAGCTCAACCCGAGCTCCCCCCTTCCGAGCCGGCTGCATCTCGACGATTGAAGTGTTGACCAGCCCACACCATATGAAGGTATGTCTTCTTATTACCAATATGTTGTTTCTTCTTGCCAGCTGATTGACCACAAAAACCGAGCGAGCGAGGTAAATCAGGTATATCATGCGTTCGTTGCGACCCCAATCACTCGGGTGGTCGATCGAGAAAAATAGACCACCAAACAAAGTCAAAAATCAAAGGAAGCTCAAGTAGTGGTCTCGCTATTATATTAACCTGGTATAGCGACCAGGGTCGAACACAAGGAGCACGTGATGGCCTTACGGCCTACGAAGTAGTCTAACAAAAAGATAAAATAAAAGACAAGTATTTTTGGTGGATTTTTTAATGTTTATATATTTTTTTTGGATTTTTAATTCAATAAAAGAAATACGAAAACAAGTAAATAAGGCAATACAAACAATTATTTATCTACTCAAAAATCACTCGAAAATTCAAATAAAAATGTTTTTATGTTTTTATATTTTTTACTGTTTTTGGTTAATTTTTGGTATTTTTTATTTTTATTTAATTTTCTAAAAATAAAACAATGCAAAAAGACAACAACAATGTCCAGCCAAGCTTGGGGGACTTGGATAAAATATCTAAAAGTCCCCAAAAAGCCAGAAGGTAATTTTTATGGAAAATACAAACAACAAGCGAAATTAAAGAGAAGAAATTATTATTTTTGGGATTTTAAAGATTTTTTAGAATTTTTATAGGGTTTTTAGCGTTTTTCAATTTTTATGGGTTTTATAAAGTGAAAAATGACCAAAATTGGTCAGAAAATCACACAGGCAAAATAACTACTATATAATTTTTTTGTAATTTTTGAGTGTATTTTAATAATTTTTTGTGAATTTTGAAGTTAGACAGTAACAAAAAAGTGTGTTTTTGAATTTTTAAAAATAGTAAATAAAACCAAAAATGTCTCCAAAAATTCTAAAAAAAATTACGCCATGGCAGGAGTATGTGTCCAATTTTCATCGAATTTAGAGTTGATTTGCTATTTTATTAAAAATAAAAAGAAGGGTACAGTGCATAGGGACCTGTACGCAAATAGAAGAAAGTCCAGGGGGTCCGGTGCAATTTTTCCAAGAAAACACATGCGAGGCGCGTGACCTGGGCACTCAGGGACCTATTTGTAAGAAAACTTAGGTTTCTGGACTATTTAGTAACAAGTACTAAAAGTCCAGGGACCTCAGTGTAAAATACCCAAAATATAACGCACATGCACAAATTCAACACTCACAGGGGTATTTCTGCAAATAACAAAACTATAAATTCATTCAATAACACCCTGAAACATAAAGGTCATACATGCAATTAACCCAAGAAAGCACGTGTCGACGCACGTATTCCACTACACACAGGGGCATAAAAGCAAATAATCTAAGTACGAGGTCCTACATGCAAATGTACCAAAATAAAAACAACTAAAAGCTATATTTACAGGACTAACTATGAAATAAAACAAACAGGGGGGCCTAAGCAATTATCCCTTTATTAAATTCAAGGGCTGAGCGCGCGCCACGTGGAGATCCAACGGTCCAAAATAGGGGACGCCTCGCTACTGAAACCCTTGGCGCGATCCGACGGCTGTGAAGCTACCACGGACGTGATCCGATGGTCGGGGAAAGGAGGTACTTCTTCATCCGGATCGAACGGTCTGGATCAACCCTCCTCACGATCGTGCGGTGCTGGCGCTCCTGGAATGGATGGCTCGGATTGAATCTGGAGCTGGAGGACGATCCAACGGTATCTGGAGGTCGAGGAAGAACTGATGGCCGGCGATTTTTGCCGGCTCGCTGCGTGCGCTCCCGGCCTCCTTGCGGGCTGCTGAATATCGGAGGAGCTTCGCCTTGGTCTCTCGCGTCTGTAGGATGCCTCCGATGGAATAACGGAGCTCCGGAGAGCTCGGTCGACTCCGCCGGAGGAGAAACTCCTGGGCTCGAGTTGGAGGACCTCAGACAGTCCTCGTCGTACCTGCAAAATGGCACCAGAAGACTCCTGGGTCGAGGGAAAAGTGCCTCGACCCCGTTAGCGGTGGTGGAGGTGATCAGTGCGGCGAGATGGTCGAGCTCCGACGATGCGACGGCGGAGGAGGTCGAAACCCCAGCTCCTGTGCGAGCTGGGTTGAATGGATGGGCGGAGAAGATGCGCGAGGGGAAGGCGATCGTGATGGGCGATTCCGATGGTCGGGACGAAGACTAGGGTGGTCGAAATCAAAGGTCGTCGGCGACGACCTGATTTGGGCGAAAATCAAAATTAAAGACAAGGAAAGAAAACTACAGCTACCTGGGCGGATGGGTCGACTGGGCTTGAGCTCTGGGAGCTCTGGGTCATCGCCTTGCGGGTCATCGAGGCCCGAGGCTCGAGCTCTACCTTCAGGCGGAGCACGACGGCGCGAAGACGCCGGATCTGAGGTCCGGGCACCCTCTCCTCTCTACGACACGGCCAAGGGCGAGCTGTCACCTCGAGGATGGCGATGGAGGTCCTGGGATGGAGGATGGGGAGACAAAAGATCCAGGAAATGGAGGCGGAGCTCGGAATTTATACAGCCAGGGGTCTGGCTAAAATCGATCGGGTAGGGCAGCTCAGAGCGTGGACCCTGAGGCGGGCATGCCGGCGAGGGTGTCGGATCTGGCAAGAACGAGTTGGACCCTGGGTTTGGGTGTGAGGTGATCGGGTCATGACGTGAAAATGTCGAGAAGTCGGGTCGGGCATCATGGACCTGTGGGAAGTGGTCCTGGAGGGGGAGTTGACCGGGGGGTCAACGTCCCCGTGGACCAATGGGGAAAGGCCACGTGGAAATGATTTGAATATTCATTTAAAAATAGCAAATGGCCGAATTAAAGAAAACTTAAAACATGAAAAATATTTGTTTTAATTTTTTCTATTTTTTAGTGATTTTTAATTAATTTTTCAAAACAAAAAGAAGGTATTTACACTAGGGTGCTATATATAGGTATATGTACAATATAGGTTTTTGATTTTTGATTTTTAATTAGTTATTTTTGTGCATTTTTATTCCCATTTTATATTTTATTTATTTATAGCATAAAATTAGGAATAGAAGGGTATTTTTATTTTAATTTTATTATTTATATACAAGGGTGAAATAAATAGATATATACATCTATCTACATGGTATATGTACAATGTTATTTTTGGTTTTTAATTTTGTTCTTTTTTTATTTGATTTTTGTTTTATGGCTTTTATTTTTATTTATTTACACCATAAAAGATAGAATATGTACAAATTTTTAGGGGTTTTAATTTATTTATTTACAAGGCTAAATAAATATAGAGGTGGGTGTATGTACATGATGAATATGTACAAGTAAAGGTATTTTTGTTTTCTTTTTGATTTTTTCTATTTTTATATTGATTTTGTATTTACAAATATATACAAATATGTACAAGCCACTTTTATTCTATTTTTAGAGAAAAATATTTTTATTATATTTACAGGGATATTTACACACATGAGCCCCCCTATCTCTCTCTACTTTTGGTTTTTATGCGGTCAGACCCATGCTGAGCCCTCCCTTGGGATTAGGTTGCTCAATATTTATTATAAATATTTCCCTCTTTTTCTTTTTAATCTTTATTCTTTTATTTTTGCACAAAAACATGCTAATTACTACTTTTTACACCATGCATGCCTTTTGCTAATTATTTGTATTTACAAACACATACATGCATTTGCAAAGGTTTTTGTAGCTAAAATATAAGATTAAAGAGTGATGAATGAGTATTCATCACCCCCCTATACTTAACTTTGCTAGTCCCTTAGCAAACGTTTATTTGAAAAAGAAGTGCAAAAAGAGAAAGAAAAAGAAAAAGAGGAGAATGCACATGGATCAAGGTTGAATATTAAACTTGCCTTCATAAAATTGAATTATGGAGCTCGATCAGATCTTTGGATTATTAATGTGTCGGAACCTTATTTGGACTTAAGCTTAAAACTCAACAGCCTCTAAGTTCCACTAATCTATAATCAAGACTCCTCAACAATCCAGATCAGAACAAGTCATCAAACACAAACCCTGAAGACCATGGATCCTTCCTTGTACTGTGAATGTGAGGTATAAGCTCTCCACCTCAAAAATGGCAACTTGACAACCCTCCCCAACAAGGTAACTCTATGACCCCAATCTGGCCACTCTTTCCTCGAGGAGCGGGGTATTCCCTTCTAAGTTCAAGTTTAACCGGCTCAAAAAGAGGGGGAAGAATAGAATGGACCATGGTCAGTGTAGCCATGTATCCTTGGGAGCTCGACCAGTGTAGCCAAGTCTCCCTGCTGCAAGCTACATAAGGTGGGACATGAATCTCAAGCTTTGCTTATTGCACTATATACATACTCCGGTGGGATTATCATTTTCTATCGGACCCACCACTTTTTTTGGAGTTATTTGCATTTTTTTTCAAGTGCATCTATACAACATATACATGTGCAGCATATATACAAGGAGTTTTTCCTCTTGAGCCAGTAGACTATCCCTCTTTTGAAGCATTATTGCAACCCACAACTCCTGTCGTTAGACCTCATGGCAACCAGACCAAGTTGAGACGCACTTCCTTCACTAGAAGAAGAAGAGAGGTTCCGCCTAGAAGTACTACCATCATATGCTACCCCAAGTCAAGGAAGACTGCCTCCTCACCACCTCATCCGTAGAGAGCTCGGTGCAAGTGCTGTGTCCAAGTAAAGCCATTGTCCCTATGAGTCATGTGTTGTTGTTAAGTGCTCTACTTAGGCTCATCGAGATGACATGTGATCATAGCCTAGTGGACTCAAAGAATTAAGTCACCATGGACCTGAAAAGCCTTAACCCTAAGCCCTATAAGGTTCCTCTTAGAAATTTGGTGGATTAAGATCTTAATCAAGCTCCATTTCCCAATTTAATTCCAGGCTAGTTTAAATGTCAACTATCATCCAGAAAAACTATATACATATATACAAAGATGATATTTACACAATATTTACAAACATGCAAAATTTTTGAAAAATGTTTTGAAATCATGAATGGATGAATGCATGAAGTGCAAGTTTTGCAAAAATATTTACACAAATTTACACAAGATTTTTGCAAACTTTTTGATTTTCAAAACATTTTGGAAACATTTTGTACTATATACATAATTTTGATATGAAAATATTTACACAAACTTTACACAAAAGATTTTTGAAAACATTTTTACAAAAATAATTTGTACACTAGCTATGTATGTGCAATAAAAGAATGTTTATTTACAGGAAAAAATTTTAATTTTTGTGGGTTTTAAGGTTTTTAGCCATTTTATTTATTAACACACTCACACAAAGTACGAGTTATGGCTAAAGTATATATGAAATATATACACACCCCCCTATACTGAGCTCGAACGATGTCCTCAGAGTCAAGAGCGATGAAGAAGACATAACTCGTGCTATGTATAGCGAAGTGAAAAGGAAGGCTATATACAAAGACGAATGAATGAATAGAAGATCAAGAGACTCTCGGCTTTTCCCCCTATACTTAGGATCAAATAATCCTAAGTATAGCAGGCTGTCCACAAAAGGGAAAACCGAGTGGAGAATGTTTAGGGTCTACCCCCCCCCCTATACTTAGGGTAAAATATCCCTAAGTATAGGCAGCAAAAACAGGGGTAAATAGAATCAAAAGAAAAACTCAAAGGTCCTACATCCCCCCTATACTTAGGGCAGGGTACACCCTAAGTATAGCATAATCAAAGATGATGTGGGACTAAAGAATGTGATGATATGGACATCTAGATCTATACAGGTCGGAAGAACAGTGATAATATGGCGTGAGATGCAATAGATGTGAGTCAAAAGACCACATCTCACGCAAAATGAATCGGGGCAACATCAACGACCCGCGGCTCATGATCTAGAAATGGCTTGAGCCGATGGCCGTTCACTCGAAAGGTACTCTCAGAAGACAACTCGGATATGTCAATGCTACCGTTGTCGTGTACCTTTCTCACCAAGTAAGGTCCCTTCCATTTGCTCTGTAGCTTCCCTGGAAATAGACTAAGCCTCGCATCAAACAGCCATACTCTCTGTCCAGGCTCAAAATGCTTATGGCTGATGTGAGAATCATGCCACTCCTTCACTCTCTCCTTGTAATGTAGGCTGTTTGAGAAGGTGGTATCTCTAAGCTCCTCCAAGGCTACTAACTCTGCCCTCCTCTGGTCTCCTACACTATTTGGATCAATAAGTATCTCAGTGACTGCCCAAAGTGACATGTGCCTCAGCTCAACAGGTAAATGGCATGGCTTGCCATATACGAGACGAAAGGGAGATGTACCCAATGGTGTCTTGAAAGACGTCCTATATGCCCACAAGACCGAGTCCAAAAGCTGTGACCAATCCTTTCGGTCAGGGCGGACGACTTTCTGCAATATAGTCTTGATCTCCCTGTTCGACACCTCGGCTAGACCATTCGTCTGTGGATGGTATGGAGTGGCAACTCGATGGTCTATGCCAAACTCGCTAGCAAGGGCCTTCACCAGGTCGTTAATGAAATGAGACCCCCCATCTGAAATCAATACTCGAGGTACCCTGAACTGCGTGATGATGTGCTTCCTCAAAAATCTGCAAACTGTCCTGGCATCAGCTGTTCGGGCGGGGATAGCCTCAACCCAATGACTAACATAGTCTACGGCCAACAGAATGTACTCAAATCTCTGACTCTTAGGGAATGGACCCATGAAATCGATGCCCCATGCGTCAAAAACCTCACAGAAGTGAATGGGTTGCATCGGCATCATATCACGTTGTCCACAAGTGCCCATCCTCTGACAGTCAGTACACCTCTTCACGAACTCATCAGAGTCCTTGAAGAGGGTAGGCCACCACAAGCCGGATTGGAGCACTTTCTGTGTCGTTCTCCTCCCAGAATGATGTCCTCCTGCCTCAAGCTTGTGGAAATAAGTGAGGACGCTATGGTGCTCCTCCTGAGGAATGCACCTACGCCAGACGCTATCCCCTCCTTCGTGGTAAAGGATGGGATCCTCCCAGTGGTAGGACTTGGCCTTCGCGAGGAAGGTCTCAAGCCTCTGCCTAGGCCAACCTTGTGGGACTTTCTTAGCAACAAGAAAGTTCACAATGTCGGCATACCACGGGAGAGAGGCGATAGCAAGGATCGCCTCATCTGGGAAGGTCTCACAAATGGGATAAATCTCTCAGACTCCTCAGGCTGCTCTAAACGGGAGAGATGATCCGCCACCACATTCTTGACTCCAGGCTTATCCTTGATCTCAATGTCGAACTCTTGGAGTAGAAGGATCCATCTAGTCAGTCTGGCCTTGGCATCCTTCTTTGCCATGAGGTATCAGATGGTGGTATGATCAGTATACAAGGTCACTCTAGATCCAATGATGTAAGATCTGAACTTATCTAGGGCAAACACTATGGCTAGCATCTCCTTCTCTGTGACTGTATAATTCCGTTGGGTGGAATCCAATGTGCGGCTAGCATAGTGAATAGCAAAGGGGACTCCATCCCTCCTTTGTCCCAGCACGGCCCCCACGGCAAAATCGGAGGCATCCGTTATGATCTCGAATGGGAGAGACCAATCAGGCGGTTGGAGAACAGGAGCCTCTATAACACACTGCTTGAGAGTCTCGAAGGACGAAAGACACTTGTCATCGACAAGGAACTCGGTGTCTTTCGTCAGCAGGTCAGTCAACGGCTGGGCAATCCTACTGAAATCATGAATGAATCGTCGGTAGAAACCGACGTGCCCCAGGAATGACCGTAACTGCCGCAAATTGGACGGCGGTGCGAGTTTTCTAATGACATCTACCTTGGCCGGATCAACCTCCATGCCCCTGTTGGAGATGATGTGGCCAAGCACCGTCCCTTGAGTCACCATGAAGTGACTCTTCTCCCAAGATAGCACCAAGTGAACCTCTATACATCGCTGGAGTACTAGGTCTAGGCAGTCAAGACAGGAGTCTAATCCGTCACCGCAAACTGAGAAATCATCCATGAAGACCTCCAAGCATTCCCCTACCATGTCCGAAAAGATCGACAACATGCATCTCTGAAAGGTCGCGGGGGCATTGCATAGCCCAAATGGCATGCGTCGGAAGGCGTATGTGCCGAAGGGACAGGTAAAGGTGGTCTTCTCCTGGTCCTCAAGAGCGATGGCCTCCTGGTTGTAGCCCGAGTACCCATCCAGAAAACAGTAGTGGCTCTTCCCTGCCAGTCTCTCAATGATCTGATCAATAAAGGGCAGGGGGAAATGATCCTTCTTGGTGGCCTGGTTGAGTCTCCTGTAATCAACGCAGACCCGCCAAGAAGTGGGTACTCGTGTAGCAATCTCCTCTCCAGACTCGCTAATCACTTTAGTGATGCCCGTCTTCTTGGGCACCACATGCAAAGGGCTGACCCACTTAGAGTCGGAGATGGGGTAGATAAAATCGGCGCTCTACCATTTCGATATCTCCTTCATGACAACTTCTCTCAGATTCGGGTTCAGCCGCCGCTGGAACTCACGCGACAGCTTCGCCTCATCCTCGAGATAGATATGGTGGGAGCACAGGGCCGGACTTATCCCCTGGAGATCTGCTACGCTCCATCCAATCGCCTTGTGGTTCTTTTCAAGAACCCCCATCAAACGGGATTCTTGCTCTCCAGTCAGATCGGCGGAGATGATGACTGGGTACATCTCAAGCTCACCCGCAAGGAATCGATACTTCAGCGAAGTAGGGAGCGGCTTCAGCTCTAGACAGCTGGGTGCTGGTGGATCTGGCCTCTGAAAATTCTGCGTAAACGCTGCCAAATCTGCATGGGATAACTGAAACTCACTCTCAATCTCAGAAACTAGAGAAGGCTGCCCTGATGGACTGTCTCTGCTCTGCTCGGCATCTGCCTCCTCCTCAGCTGTAGGCTCAGTGGAAATTAGGTCTGGCATGTAATCCTCACAATCTGCCCAATCAAACTCTGACTCCGAGGGATCTGCATCATCTAAGGTGGCATCAGCACCACCATCATCACAAAAATCCGTGTCACGGTCGAGAACCGGTTATGCTGCCTCTGAAGTATCCTGGACCAGGAATGTGCTCTCCAGGCTCTCCTCTGCTGTCGTCTCTGCATCAGCTGAATCTGAAAATGAGAGGATGACCTGTGCTGCTGGGTCTGCCCAAACTGCCTCATCATCTGTGATCACAAAGTCACAGTCCTAGTGGATGTCTAGCCCGGCATCTGTCATCTGCTCTGTGTCTGAGGTGGTCTCTGAGCATGATCTGTCTCTGGCTCGGCTGTCCTCGACCGTCTCTATTTGTACACTTTCGCCCTCGACGCGAAAGTATACCTTCCCGCTATCATGGTCAGTCACCGCGTTGGCTGTGGCCAAGAACGGACGACCGAGAATGATGGGGGTATCGGTTACTAAATCAGGGATCTCCATGTCCAACACTACGAAGTCCACGGGGAATTGCAGGCCCTGAATCGTGACGACAACGTCTCGCAACAACCCCTTCGGTCTCTTGACAGATCGATCAGCAAACTAAAGGACTGTCCTGCTCTTTCTAAGAGTGCCCAACTCGAAGCGGTCGAGAAGGGCTGCCGGAAGGAGGTTGATCGACGATCCGCTATCTAATAGAGTACGGTCGAACCTCTGCTCTCTGATGTGGCATCTGACATATGGGGCTCCTGAATCTGGCCTCTTGGCCGGCAGACGGTTCTGGATCACGAAACACGTGGCTTTCATTAGCACATGGATCTCTGAGTGGTGGTTCCTCCTCTTCCTCCTGATTGTGGTCCTGTCTCTCAGTGAACGCTGAAGAAGGGGGATGTGCTGCAAAGCCTCCTGAAGAGTCAGCTGTATGTGAAACCGATCTATCATCTGCTGGCTGAACTCTTCCTGATCTCTCTTTTTTGGATTTTCTTTTTTCTTCCCCTTCCCCATCTGAAGGGCTCTAGGGAAGGGGATCACGGGGTCCTTCTCAGATGAAGGACTAGGAAAAGGTCTAGACGGCTCGACGGCCGGATCCGCACATACATCACGCACCACAGTGGGACCAAAAAAAACCAAACCTTTTCCTTTATTCACAACAGAGTTTCGAGATACATCAGAAGTAGGAAAAACAACAGATCTCTCAACAAAAGCATGGGTGGCCTTAGCACCACCATCGGCTAGATCAACTGGAAGACTCTGGCCTCAGTACCGCGCTCTGGCTCAGCGTAGTGGGTGGACTCAGTACCACATCCTCCAACTGGTGAATCGGCGGCCTCAGCACCGCCTGTGGAATCAGCATCCTTGGTGGCATCAGTTGCACCATCATCGTCTCTAGCGGCCTCAGTACCGCTCTCCTCCTCGCCTGGCGCTCTGGATGTCTCCTCATGATGTATCTCAGACGAGGCACTGATGAGCGTCCCGAGCGAACGAGGTAAAGGTACTCAATAGGTCGTTGCGACCTCTATCACTCAGAGTCACTCAATCAAGAAAAATCAACCACTCAAAACAGGTAAAACCAATCAAGCACAAAAGAGAGCGGTCTAGCTATGAGATTAACCTGGTATAGCACCCAGGGTCGAACACAAGGAGCACGGGTTGGCCAGAGGCCTACGAAGTAGTAAAAAGAAAATAAAATAAAATAAAAGTATTTTTTTAGTGGTTTTTAATAATTTTTATATTTTTTTGGATTTTTAAAAGGTGAAGAAAATAAAAGAAAGCAAATAAAAGCACACTTTAGCTAATTATTAAAAGCATCAAAAATCAAGCAAAAATTCAAGAAAAATTGTTTTTATGTTTTTTAGGTTTTTTAGTGTTTTTGGTGAATTTTTGGGATTTTTATAAGGTGTATTTTATTTTCTAAAAATCAAACAGTACTAAACAGACAAGGTACTGTCCAGCCAGGCCCAAAACCCAAAAATAAAATATTTAAGGATCTTAGAGGGACCTGGAGGTAATTTTCCTGTATGCTAGATAAAAAGAGGAAAATTAGGGCACCAAAATTATTGTTTTTGGGTTTTTAAATTATTTACTATAATTTTTATGAGTTTTTAGGTGTTTTTAGATTTTTAGGGTTTTTACTCAATGAAAAATAGCCAAAATTGGCTAGAAAATCAAGAAACACACAAAGAACAGTAACTGATTTTTTTAGAATTTTTGGGGGTGTTTTTATATTTTTTTGGGATTTTTAAACCTAGACAGTAGCTAAAATAGATGTTTTTGAATTTTAAAAAATAACAAATAAAATCAAAAATGTTCTCAAAAATTCTCAAAAATTCTACAACATGGCAGGAGCCATGTGTCAAATTTTCATCGAATTTGGAGGTGATTTGATATTTTATGCAAAAATCCAAAGGGGGCACTGTGCACAGGGACTTAAGTGCAAATACCCGAAGTTCTGGGGGTCCAGGTGCAATTTTCCCAGCAAGTCACGTGCGTGGCGCGTGCCTGGGGCACTCAGGGACCTTTTTGTAAAGAAACTAAAGTCCGGGGACTATTTGGTAACACGTACCAAAAGTCCAGGGACCCCAGATGCAATTTACCCTACAATACACGCACATGTGCAATTAAAACATTCACAGGGGTAGATATGCAATTCCTAAAAAGTTTTCATTCAATAACAAAGCACCCAGAACTACAGGACTAATATTGCAAATACACCAGATATACACGTGACGACGCACGTGGCTCAAACATACAGGGGCATAAATGCAAATACTAAAAAGCACGAGGTCCAATGTGCAATTATCCAAACGTAAATAAAAAGCATAAAATATTTACAGGACTGAAATGTAAAGCACAAACTACGAGGGGGCCTAAGGTAAATTACCCCTTTATTACGTCGACGGCTGGATGAACGCCACGTAGCTGATCTAACGGTCTCGAACGGCTGGCGCTTCTCTTCGTCCGCACGTGAGCCTGATCGACGGCTCAGAGGGGGCCACGTGGAAGATCGGACGGGTCAGGTGCTGGTGACTCTCTCCTCTGAGCTAACGGTCCGGATCGACCCTCGAAATGATCAACGGTGTCTGCTCCTCGATGAATGAACGGCGACGATTGAAACTGGAGCTCTGAGGGCTATCGGACGGTGATGGAGGACCCTCGAAGAACAGGTGGCCGGCGAGGTTCGCCGGCCTCGTGCGCGTGCTGTGGTCCTCCTCAGCTGCCTCTGAAGATCGGAGCAGGTCCGCACTGGAGTCCTGCAGCTGGTGGTGGCCTCCGATGGCCCAGCCGAGCCCTGGAGGGGCTCCGGCGAGGTCGACGGAGATAAGCTCCTGGCCTGGATGTGAGGGGGCCTCAGATGGCCTCCTTTTGACCTGCAAAGTAACCCAGAAGCTTCGCGGGTCGAGGGCAAAGTGCCTCGACCCGATGAAGTGGTGTGAAGGTGAACTGTGGGTCGGGGCGAACGAGCTCCGGCGATCGGAGGACGGTGGAGCTCGAACCCCAGCTCCTGTGCGAGCTGGGATGAACGAAGGGGCGAAGAATGTGCGCGGAGGGATGGCGATGATGAGCGTAGGTTCCGATGATCGAAAGGATGTGCGATATAGCCGGAATCGACGGAACTCGGCGGTACTATGATTTGGGGGTAACTCAAAATTAAGCTAAACAAGAAGGCTAGAAGGTTACCTGGGTGGTGTGGAAGACTGTGCTGGAGCTTAGGCAGCTCCTGGTCGTTGCCTCGAAGGTCGCCAAGGCCTGAGGCTCGAGCTCCTGCACTGGGCGGAGCACGGCGGCGCAAAGTCGCCGGATCAGTGGTCCGGCCACCCCCTCCTCACTGCTACAAGGGCAATCGTGAGCTGTCACCTCAGGGATTGCTATGGAGGTCACGGGACGAAGGGTGGATAGCCAAAGATAGCAAATGAATGCGGCGGAGCTGGGATTTTATATGGGTGCAGGTCCGGGAAGAAGGGCTCGGGTCCGGCTCGATGGAGCACGGACCCCTAGGCAAGGTGTCGGGCGAGGTTCCCGGATGCACGGGGAATGATCGGAGCTCGAGATTTGCAGATTTGGAAGACGGGTCGTGACGCGAAAAATCGGGGAAGTCGGGTCGGGCGTCACGACCCGTGTGAAGTGGTCCACAGGGGGGAGTTGACCGGGGGGTCAACGTCCCCCGTGGACCAATCAGGAGAGGCCACGCCATAATTGATTTGAAAATTCGAAATAAAATAGGAAAAGGCCGAATTATGAAAAACTCAAAACATAAAATATTTTTATTTTAATTTTTTCTATTTTTTGTGATTTTTAATTAATTTTTGGAAATAAAAATAAGGTATGTACATATTAGGGCTATGTATAGGTATATGTACAATATGTGGTTTTTAATTTTGATTTTTAATTAGTTATTTTTATACAATTTTATTCTCATTTTATATTTTATTTATTTATAGAATAAAATGAGGAATAAAAGGATATTTTTATTTGGTTTTTATTATTTATATACATAGAGGAAATAATTAGTTATGTACAACTATGTACATGGCACATGTACAAGATATTTTTGTATTTTTAATTTTTGTTATTTTTATTTGATTTTTGTTTTAATTCTTTTTATTTATTTTATTTACAATATAACATAGAATACTTACAAAAAGTTTTGAAAATAATTTTATTTATTTATAAGGTTGAATAAATATAGGAATATGGTCTATGTACAAGGTGAAGGGGTATTTTTGAATTTTTGATTTTTAAATTTTTATTTTGTTTTTAATAGTTTCTAAATATATACACAATATATACAAGCATATTTTTGGGTGAGGAAAATATAATTTTATTTATTTTCAAATATTTACACATGAGCCCCTATCTCCCTCTACTTTGGCTTTTATGCGATCAGGCCCATGTTGAGCCCTCCCTTGGGTTAGGTTGCTCAATATTTATTCTAAATATTTCCCTCTTTTTCTTTTTCATCTTTATTCTTTTATTTTTGCACAAAAACATGCTAATTATAGGTATTTACAAACATGCATGCTTTTGCTAATTATTCCTATTTACAAGTATCTACATGCATTTGCATAGGTTTTTGTAGCTAAAATATAAGAATAAAGAGTGATGAATGGGTATTCATCACCCCCCTATACTATACTTTGCTAGTCCCTTAGCAAACACTTATTTGAAAAGGAAGTGAAAAAGAAAGAAAGAAAAAGAAAAAGAGAATGTACATGGATCAAGGTTGATTATTAAACTTGCCTTCATTAAATTGAGGTATGGAGCTCAATCAGATCTTTGGATTATTAATGTGCCGGAACCTTATTTAGACTTAAGCTTAAAACCTAACAGCCTCTAAGTTCCACTAATCTATAATCAAGACTCCTCAATGCTCCAGATCAGAACAAGTCATCAATCACAAACCCTGAAGACCATGAATCTTTTCTTGTCCTGTGGATGTGAAGTCTAAGCTCCCCACCTCAGAAATGGCAACTTGACAACCCTCCCCAACAAGGTAACTCTATGACCTCAATCTGGCCACTCTTTCCTCGAGGAGCGGGGTATTCCCTTCTAAGTTCAAGTACAACCGGCTCAAGAAGAGGGGGAAGAAGAGAATGGGTCAAGGCCAGTGTAGCCAAGTACCCTTGGGAGCTTGACCAGTGTAGCCAAGTCTCCCTGCTGCAAGCTACAACAGGTGGATCATGAAACCAAGCTTTGCTTATTGCACTTATATACATACTCCGGTGGGATTATCATTTTCTCTCAGACCCACCACTTTTTTGGAGTTCTTTTCTTTTTGCACATTTTTTTTTTCGAGTGCATCTATACAACATATACATGTGCAGCATATATACAAGGAGTTTTTCCTCTTGAGCCAGTAGACTATCCCTCTTTTGAAGCTTTATTGCAACCCACAACTCCCGTCGTTAGACCTCATGGCAACCAGACCAAGTTGAGACGCACTTCCTTCACTATAAGACGAAGAGAGGTTTCGCCTAGAAGTACTACCCTCATATGCTACCCCAAGTCAAGGAAGACTGCCTCCTCACCACCTCATCCGTAGAGAGCTCGGTGCATATGCTGGTGTCCAAGTAAAGCCATAATCTATATGAGTCATGTGTTGTTGTTAAGTGTTCTACTTAGGCTCATTGAGATGACATGTGATCATAGCCTAGTGGACTCAAAGAATTAAGTCACCATGGACCTGAAAAGCCTTAAACCTAAGCCCTATAAGGTTCCTCTTAGAATTAGGTGGATTAAGATCTTAATCAAGCTCCATTTCTCAATTTGATTCCAGGCTAGTTTAAATGTCAACTATCATCCAAAAAAAACTATATACATATGTACAGAAAGATGCATATTTACACAATATTTTACAATCATGCAAAATTTTTGAAAAATGTTTTGAAATCATGAATGATGATGCATGAAGTGCAAGTTTTGCAAAAAGATATTTACACACATTTACACAAGATTTTTGCAAACTTTTGATTTTTCAAAACATTTTGGAAAAATTTTGTACTATATACATAATTTTGATACAAAAATATTTACACAAGCTTTACACACAAAAGATTTTTGAAATCATTTTTACCAAAATAATTTGTACACTAGCTATTTATGTGCAAATAAAAGAAGATTATGTACATGAAAATTTTTAAATTTTGTGGTTTTTAGCCATTTTTATTTATTAACACACTCACACAAAGTACGAGTTATGGCTAAAGTATATATGAAATATATACACACCCCCCTATACTTAGCTCGAACGATCTCCTCAGAGTCAAGAGCGATGAAGAAGACATAACTCGTGCTATGTATAGGGAAGTGAAAAGGAAGGCTATACAAAAGGAGAATAAAAAGTGAAGAGGATCTCGGGTCTTCCCCCTATACTTAGGATCAAGTAATCCTAAGTATAGCAGGCTGTACACGAAGGGAAAACCGAGTGGAGAATGTACAGGGTCTACCCCCCCTATACTTAGGGTGAAATACCCCTAAGTATAGGCAGCAAAAACAGGGGTAGACAGAAACAAAAGAAATACCCGAAATGTCTCACATCCCCCCTATACTTAGGGTAAAGTGCACCCTAAGTAAAGCATAATCACAAGATGGGGAAAGGGATGTGGGACTAAGGAATGTGGTGATATGGACATCTGGATCTATATACAGCGGGAGATCAGTGAAACTCAGGCGTGAGATGCATTAGATGTGAGTCAAAGACCACATCTCAGGCAAAATGAATAGGGGCAATATCAACGACCCGCGGCTCATGATCTAGAAATGGTTTGAGCCGTTGGCCGTTCACTCGGAAGGTACTCTCAGAAGACAATTCAGATATGTCGATGCTACCGTTGTCGTGTACCTTCCGAACCAGATAAGGTCCTTTCCATTTGCTCTGTAGCTTCCCTGGAAATAATCTAAGCCTCGCATCAAACAGCCATACTCTCTGTCCAATCTCAAAATGTTTGTGGCTGATATGAGAATCATGCCACTCCTTGACTTTCTCCTTATAGTGTACGCTGCTTGAGAAAGCTGCATCTCTAAGCTCCTCCAGGGCAGCTAGCTCTTCCCTCCTCTGGTCTCCTATACCATCTGGATCCATAAGTATGTCTGTAACTGCCCAAAGTGACTTGTGCCTCAGCTCAACAGGTAAATGGCATGGCTTGCCATACACGAGGCGAAAGGGAGATGTGCCCAAAGGTGTCTTGAAAGACGTCCTATATGCCCACAGGACCGAGTCCAATAGCTGTGACCAATCCTTTCGGTCAGGGCGGACGACTTTCTGCAGAATAGTCTTGATCTCCCTATTCGACACTTCGGCTAGACCATTCGTCTGTGGATGGTATGGTGTAGCAACACGATGATCTATGCCAAACTCGCTAGCAAGTGCCTTCACCTGGTCGTTGATGAAGTGAGATCCCCCATCAGAAATAAGAACTCGTGGAACCCCGAACCGCGTGATGATGTGCTTCCTCAAAAATCTGCAAACTGTCCTCGCATCAGCGGCTCGGGCGGGGATAGCCTCCACCCAACGACTCACATAGTCTACGGCCAACAGAATGTACTCAAATCCCTGACTCTTAGGGAATGGACCCATGAAATCGATGCCCCATGCGTCAAAAACCTCACAGAAGTGAATGGGCTGCATCGGCATCATATCACGCTGTCCAAAAGTGCCCATCCTCTGACAGTCAGTACACCTCTTCACGAACTCATCTGAGTCCTTGAAGAGGGTAGGCCACCACAAGCCGGATTGGAGCACTTTCTGTGCCGTTCTCCTCCCAGAATGATGTCCTCCTGCCTCAAGTTTGTGGCAGTAAGTGAGGACGCTATGGTGTTCCTCCTGAGGAATACACCGACGCCAGACGCTATCCCCTCCTTCGTGGTAAAGGATGGGATCCTCCCAATGGTAAGACTTGGCCTTCGCTAGGAAGGTCTCAAGCCTCTGCCTGGGCCAATCTTGTGGGACTTTCCCAGCAACGAGAAAGTTCACAATATCGACGTACCATGGGAGTGAGGCGATAGCAAGGATCGCCTCATCTGGGAAGGTATCTCTAATAGGATCAATCTGCTCAGAATCCTCAGGCTGCTCTAATCGGGAGAGATGATCCGCCACCACATTCTTGACTCCAGGCTTATCCTTAATCTCAATGTCGAACTCCTGGAGTAGAAGGATCCATCTAGTCAGTCTGGCCTTGGCATCCTTCTTTGCCATGAGGTACCTGATGGCGGTGTGATCTGTAAACAAAGTCACTCTAGATCTGATGATATATGATCTGAACTTATCCAGGGCAAACACTACGGCTAGCATCTCCTTCTCTGTGACCGTGTAATTCCGCTGGGCGGAATCCAATGTGCGGCTAGCGTAGTGTATAGCAAATGGTACTCCATCCCTCCTCTGTCCCAGCACTGCCCCTACGGCAAAATCGGAGGCATCCGTCATGATCTCGAATGGGAGAGACCAATCAGGCGGCTGGAGGACAGGAGCCTCAATAACACACTGCTGGAGAGTAGCGAACGACGAAAGACACTTGTCATCGACAAGGAACTCGGTGTCTTTAGTCAGGAGGTCGGTCAACGGTCGGGCAATCCTGCTGAAATCCTGAATGAATCTCCTATAAAATCCAACATGCCCCAGAAATGACCGTAGCTGCCTCAAATTGGACGGCGGTGTGAGTTTCCTAATGACATCAACCTTGGCCGGATCAACCTCCATGCCCCTGTTGGAGATGATGTGGCCAAGCACCGTCCCTTGAGTCACCATGAAGTGACTCTTCTCCCAAGATAGCACCAAGTGATACTCAATACATCGCTGAAGTACTCGATCTAGGCAGTCAAGACAAGAATCAAATCCGTCGCCGTAGATCGAGAAATCGTCCATGAAGACCTCTAAGCACTCCCCTACCATGTCCGAGAAGATCGACAGCATGCACCTCTGAAAAGTCACAGGGGCATTGCATAGCCCAAATGGCATGCGTCGAAAAGCGTATGTGCCGAAAGGACAGGTAAAGGTGGTCTTCTCCTGGTCCTCAGGAGCGATGGCCACTTGGTTGTAGCCCGAGTACCCATCCAGGAAGCAATAATGGCTCTTCCCTGTCAGTCTCTCAATGATCTGGTCAATAAAAGGCAGGGGGAAATGGTCCTTCTTGGTGGCTTGGTTGAGTCTCCTGTAGTCAACACAAACCCTCCAAGAGGTGGGTACTCGTGTAGCAATCTCCTCTCCCGACTCACTGATCACAGTCGTGATGCCCGTCTTCTTGGGCACCACATGCAAGGGGCTGACCCACTTGGAGTCGGAAATGGGATAAATAAAACCTGCTCCCCACCATTTTGATATTTCCTTCATCACAACCTCTCTCAAGTTGGGGTTCAGACGCCGCTGGAACTCACGCGACGGCTTCGCTCCCTCCTCGATATAGATATGGTGGGAGCACACTGATGGACTAATCCCATGGAGATCTGCTACGCTCCATCCGATCGCCTTGCGGTTCTTTTCAAGAACCCCCATCAAACGGGATTCCTGCTCTCCAGTCAACTCGGCGGAGATGATGACTGGGTACATCTCTGGCTCTCCCGCAAGGAATCGATACTTCAGCGAAGTAGGGAGCGGCTTCAGCTCTGGAATGCTGGGTGCTGGCAAATCTGGCTGCGGAAGAAACTGAGTGAAAGCTGCAAGGTCGGCCAAATCTGCCTGGGAAAGTGAAAGTGTACTCTCGCAAACTGGATCGGGAGAAGGCTGCTCTACTGCACTGTCTCTGCTCTGCTCTGCATCTACCTCCTCCTCATCAATAGGCTCAGATGGACTCAGGTCTGGCATCTGATCATAGCAATCGGCCCAATCAGACTCTGAATCCGAGGGATCTGTATCAGAAGTGGTGGCATCAGTGCCACCGGAAAACAAGGTGGTCTCAGCACCACCATCACTAATCATCGTGCTGCGATCAAGGACCGGCTCTGCTGCCTCAATGGTATCCGGAACCAGGTCTGTGCTCTCCAGATTCTCCTCTGCTGTCATCTCTGCATCAGTTGTGTCTGAAAGTGAGAGGGTGGTCTGTGTCTCAAGGTCTGCCCAAGCTGCCTCATCATCTGTGATCACAAAATCACAGTCCTGATGGATGTCTGGCTCTGCGTCTGTCAGCTGCTCTGAGTCTGTACTCGCATCTGAGCGGGATCTGAATCTGGCTCTATAGTCCTCGACCGTCTCTATTTGTATACTCTCGCCCTGGACGCGAAAGTACACCTTCCCGCTATCATGATCAGTCACCGCCTTGGCTGTGGCCAAGAACGGACGACCAAGGATGATGGGGGTATCGGTCACTGACTCAGGGATCTCCATGTCCAACACTACGAAGTCCACGGGGAATTGCAGGCCCTGAATAGTGACGATAACGTCTCGTAATAACCCCTTCGGCCTCTTGACAGATCGATCAGCGAACTGAAGGACTGTCCTGCTCTGTCGAAGAGTGCCCAACTCAAAGCGGTCGAGAAGGGCTGCCGGAAGAAGGTTAATCGACGATCCGCTATCTAGAAGAGTACGGTCGAACCACTGCTCACTGATCTGGCATCTGACATACGGGGCCCCTGCATCTGGCCTCTTGGCTGGCAGTCAGTTCTGGATCGCAAAGCACGTGGCTTTGGTCAGCACATGTATCTCTGAAGTGTGGTTCCTCCTCCTCCTCCTAACTGTAGTCCTCTCTCTCAAAGATCGCTGAAGAAGGGGGATGTGCTGCAAAGCCTCCTGGAGGGTCAGCTGGATATGGAATCGGTCAATCATGCTCTGGCTGAACTCCTCAAGCTCTCTCTTTTTGGGATTTTCTGTTTTCTTCCCCTTCCCCATCTGAAGGGCTCTAGGGAAGGGGATCACTGGGTCCTTCTCAGATGAAGGACTAGGAAAAGGTCTATGCGGTTCAAGGACCGGATCCACACATACATCATGCACCACAGTGGGACCAGAAGAAAGAAACCTTTTCCTTTATTCATAGCAGAGTTCCGAGATACATGAACACGAGGAAAAACAACCTCACTGTCTCTACAAACACCGGTGGCCTCAGTACCACCACGGGCTGGCTGCTCTGCTGCTGCTGCTGGTAGACGTCGTGCGGCATCAGTACCGCTGGCTGGCTCGGCTGAATGGGTGGCCTCAGTACCACCTCCTAGATCTGGTGAAGCGGCGGCCTCAGTACCGCCGGTGGAATCAGCATCCTTGGTGGCCTCAGTACCACCGTCATCATCGGGAGCGGCCTCAGTACCGCTCTCCTCCTCCTCCTGTGGCGCCTCGGAATGAAGCTCAGCTGAGGCGCCACCGCCTGCTGGGGTCCTACCGCTCCTAAGTGTGACAAAATCAGCATCAAATAGATCCGAAGAAGTATCATCAAATGGGTCACTAGGAGTGTCTAACTCAGTATGTACTACCTGCTCAGATTTCCTCTTGAGGCTGTTCGGATTGGGCTCTATCTGGGCTGGTATGGCGGCCTTCCCTCTCACCAGGTCCCGCATCTCCTGGCGGAACTCGTCCATCTCCCGTCGGAATGTAGCCTGCTGGTCCGTGAGGAGGCGGGCGATGTCATCCAAGGCGGGGCTCTCATGGGAGCCCGACGGGTGGCCTCTCTGTGGGTGAGGCTGCTGGAACTGCTGTGGATAAGAGGGGTAGGATGGAGGGTGCTGCTGGTATCCCTGGTGAGCCTGCTGCTCACGTCTCCAAGACTGTCCCTGCTGCTGATAGGGACGAGGACCGTAGGATGACTGCTGGTGATATGCTGGGGGCTGCTGCTGCGGCTGGTGCTGGTCTCTCTGATGGGAGTACTGCCCTCCCTATCCTGACGGCTGCTGCTGGGGCTGGGCACCACCACTCCCCCACCTGAATCCGGGATGGTCTCGTCGGATCCCAGGCTGGGGACGGTCGTACCAAATCCCGTTGACATCCATCAACGGCTCGGCATCGAAGGGGGCTGGCGGGAGTACTGCCAGAGGCTGGTCCGGCTGGTAGACCACCATCTGCATCTCTGGAGATGGTGGAGACTGGTAGGTGGGCTGCGGCTGCTGGTACGGCTCCGCCTGTACAAGGTGAACTTGTCTAGGCTGCACGGGGGTGCTGGAGTGCTGGGACGAGCTGCTGCTGCTGCCGGTGTCGCCTCGCGACTGAAGACGGGGCTGAGAAGCCGTCTGTGCCTCCTGGAGACACATGAGCTGTGTCTTCATGTCGCTCAAGACCTGTGCCATCTGCTCCATCTGCGTGATACTCTGGCACTGCTTCTTCTCAATCAGCTCCATGCGGTCCAACTTCTCGCTAATGATACCCATGTCTACAGCTGACGACTCTGCCTGTGCTGCTGCGGCTGCAGACGAACTGGATGGACCTGCATCCACCCGTGCTATCTGCTGGTATTGCACGGGTCCTGGCTGATGTGGTTGGGTCTTCTGAGTATAGAGCCGAGTCTGGGACATCACCATGTAGTTCTCTGCCATCTCCTCAAAAATGGCCCAGACCTGGTCGTGGTCCTTGGCGAAGTAGGACCCGCCGCAAGAAGCATTCACCAGGCCCTGTAGCTCTGGTGACAACCCGCTGAAGAAGCTCTGAACTAGGTTCGGCTTCGTGATGTCGTGGTGCGGGCATCTGTCCAGGAGCTCTCTGAACCTCTCCCAAGCCTCGTGAAACTGCTCGTTGGGGAACATGGAGAAGTTGTTGATCAGGGCCCTCGCTGCATTCGTCCGCCCGAGTGGATAGTACTTGTTCAAGTACTCGGTGCGGAGCTGCTCCCAGGTGTAGACAAATCTCCCCAAATGTTTCAGCCATGTGGCTGCTCTGTCTGCCAGTGAAAAGGGGAAGGCGATCATCCTGATCGTGTCCTGGTCCACATGTCTGTCGTGGACAGTGCTGCATATCATCAAAAACTCCTGGAGGTGGAGGTGGGGCTCCTCTGTAGCAAGTCCATGGAACCGAGGAAGCATCTGCAAGGTGTTCGGGGGGAACTTGAAGTCCCCCACGATAGCTGGAACCACCACCCAATGGTGCATCAGTGTAGATCCGGGGTTGTGCAACTCCCGCATCGGTCTAGGTGGTCCTGCTCCTCTTGCGGCTACTGCCGCTGCGGCGGCGGCCGCGGCTGCTGCTGCTGCTGCTGCGGCTCGTGCCTGTGCATCTGCATCCGGGATCTCCTCGGGCTCGCTCTGCTGATCTCGCTCTGCTCGGAGCCTCTCCAACTCTCTCCTCATCTCTATCATGAATGCTCCCTGATCGCGGAGCTGCTGCTGGACTGTATTGAGTGATGCGATCAGGGTGGAGTTGATCGCTCCCTGGTCTAGTACAATGTGCTCTGGTCGACGGGAGTGATCATCAGAACTGCCTGCTCCGGCCATATCGACGTCTGCAAAATCAAACAAGCCCAGCTCAGGTGCTGTCAAATGTATCAATCTCTCCTCGGTCTCGTGTCTCTCAGGAAGGTCAGAAAGGGGGTCGAGGGGGAACAGGGTGGAGTCATACTCGGGCTCGGAGAGCGGGTCTGAGCTCTCGCGAGCCAACCTAGATGATGAGGTAGACGCGCCCGAAAGCGGTGCAACTAGAGGTTGCCTAAGAGATCGTCTACCCATCATCTTGATCTGGCGAGTAGGGCGGATGAGATCTGGAAAAATTATGATCTAAAAACAAACCCCCGGTTCACCAACGCAACGCGAGCTGAAGACCGTGAAAGTTCGGTCAAATTATCTTGTCAATTTTATTTTGGTGAACACTCAAGATATCAGGGCGCTTACGTGACCTGTTGGGATATCCGCTGCTAACCCAACCGACTGGCCCGCACGGAAGAGTCGGTAATCAGTCGGGTTTAGCAACGGGGGGCTCTACCTAGTGTGCGGGTCACTCTCTCGCGCATACAAACCAAGCAATGAGGGGGTTGCTCTCCCCAATACAAAATTTTAGGGTGAGCGAGTTTTAAGGTCAATAATCTTAGCAGTCCCAATTTTATGGTTTCACTTTTTAGGTATTTTTCAAAGCAAACAAATCGCCTAACGAATTTTTCGGTTCTCCTGATTATTAAGTCCAAAATCGGGGGGAGAAGTCGAAAAAACCGATGCACGAGAAATCAATGATGCATGCAAAGTCAGAAATGCGTACCTGCCTCCAGCTCTCTACATGCAATATGATCCGCGCATAAAATAAAAGGCAGAAATAAAACTAAGCTAAATGATGCAGCGGGAAGCCGAGTCCTAGACGAGCAACTTCTAGCGAAGAACCGTCTAACCGGTCACCGACCTCCAAGCCAAAGGGTCCGGTCTTGGCCCGTCCCTCCCCTGCCCGACAAATCGGGGGTAGGAGTAAGCGCTTTACAGGACAGGCTACGGCACGTAGGCTACGGAGGCTAGCGAGTCGGTTATTTTTATTATTTATTTTCAGTAGGTCCAATTACGGTCTATAGGAACAGATATGTCATTAAGGTGTGTGGATCCTATTTAATTACGTCACAATCACTAGAAAGTCCTAAATCTAGGGGCTCGAGCAAAAACCGCGAAAAACCGGAAAAGACAGTAAGAAAGAAAAATAAAACCGCGAAGAAAGCCGCGAAAAACCGAAGGTCCTAATGGGTCCCCCGAGCACACCGATGCTCGGCGAAACAGACCCGCTACGATCACAAGTCCAAACAGTCCAAGTCCTGTCCCTGTATTATTACAATAATAATAATAAATGAAATAAAGTCCTAAGCTATCCTCACCCACTCAACTCTCCCTCTCGCTCTCTCCTGCGGCTTCGTAGAGAAAGAAGCCGCCTCCAAGTTCCTCGGCTGCTCAGGCTCCTCGAAAGTCGCCTCCGCGGTCCTCGGGCCCTCGCAAGACAGAGAAAAGAGTGGTCAGACCAGTAAAAATAATAAAATGAAAAGAAAAAGAAATGAAAATACAAGTCAGGGTATATATGCAAAAATGAAAAATAAAATAAACACACAATATAAAACAAAAATAAAAATAAAAGAAAATCAAAATAAAACAAAATAAAACAAAAAGAAAATAGATACAAAAACCGCGAAAAGCCGCGAGCTCCGAAGAGCCGCGAAAAACCGCGAAAACAAAAACGAAAATAAAGACAAAAATACTACTAAGCCGTGCTCCCCGGCAACGGCGCCATTCTGATGAGCGTCCCGAGCGAACGAGGTAAAGGTACTCAATAGGTCGTTGCGACCTCTATCACTCAGAGTCACTCAATCAAGAAAAATCAACCACTCAAAACAGGTAAAACCAATCAAGCACAAAAGAGAGCGGTCTAGCTATGAGATTAACCTGGTATAGCACCCAGGGTCGAACACAAGGAGCACGGGTTGGCCAGAGGCCTACGAAGTAGTAAAAAGAAAATAAAATAAAAGAAAAGTATTTTTTTGTGGTTTTTAATAATTTTTATATTTTTTGGATTTTTAAAAGGTGAAGAAAATAAAAGAAAGCAAATAAAAGCACACTTTAGCTAATTATTAAAAGCATCAAAAATCAAGCAAAAATTCAAGAAAAATTGTTTTTATGTTTTTTAGGTTTTTTAGTGTTTTTGGTGAATTTTTGGGATTTTTATAAGGTGTATTTTATTTTCTAAAAATCAAACAGTACTAAACAGACAAAATACTGTCCAGCCAGGCCCAAAACCCAAAAATAAAATATTTAAGGATCTCCGAGGGACCTGGAGGTAATTTTCCTGTATGCTAGATAAAAAGAGGAAAATTAGGGCACCAAAATTATTGTTTTTGGGTTTTTAAATTATTTACTATAATTTTTATGAGTTTTTAGGTGTTTTTAGATTTTTAGGGTTTTTACTCAATGAAAAATAGCCAAAATTGGCTAGAAAATCAAGAAACACACAAAGAACAGTAACTAATTTTTTTAGAATTTGTGGGGGTGTTTTTATATTTTTTTGGGATTTTTAAACCTAGACAGTAGCTAAAATAGATGTTTTTGAATTTTTAAAAATAACAAATAAAATCAAAAATGTCCTCAAAAATTCTCAAAAATTCTACAACATGGCAGGAGCCATGTATCAAATTTTCATCGAATTTGGAGGTGATTTGATATTTTATGCAAAAATCCAAAGGGGGCACTGTGCACAGGGACTTAAGTGCAAATACCCGAAGTTCTGGGGGTCCAGGTGCAATTTTCCCAGCAAGTCACGCGCGTGGCGCGTGCCTGGGGCACTCAGGGACCTTTTTGTAAAGAAACTAAAGTCCGGGGACTACTTGGTAACACGTACCAAAAGTCCAGGGACCCCAGATGCAATTTACCCTACAATACACGCACATGTGCAATTAAAACATTCACAGGGGTAGATATGCAATTCCTAAAAAGTTTTCATTCATTAACAAAGCACCCAGAACTACAGGACTAATATTGCAAATACACCAGATATACACGTGACGACGCACGTGGCTCAAACATACAGGGGCATAAATGCAAATACTAAAAAGCACGAGGTCCAATGTGCAATTATCCAAACGTAAATAAAAAGCATAAAATATTTACAGGACTGAAATGTAAAGCACAAACTACGAGGGGGCCTAAGGTAAATTACCCCTTTATTACGTCGACGGCTGGATGAACGCCACGTAGCTGATCTAACGGTCTCGAACGGCTGGCGCTTCTCTTCGTCCGCACGTGAGCCTGATCGACGGCTCAGAGGGGGCCACGTGGAAGATCGGACGGGTCAGGTGCTGGTGACTCTCTCCTCTGAGCTAACGGTCCGGATCGACCCTCGAAATGATCAACGGTGTCTGCTCCTCGATGAATGAACGGCGACGATTGAAACTGGAGCTCTGAGGGCTATCGGACGGTGATGGAGGACCCTCGAAGAACAGGTGGCCGGCGAGGTTCGCCGGCCTCGTGCGCGTGCTATGGTCCTCCTCAGCTGCCTCTGAAGATCGGAGCAGGTCCGCACTGGAGTCCCGCAGCTGGTGGTGGCCTCCGATGGCCCAGCCGAGCCCTGGAGGGGCTCCGGCGAGGTCGACGGAGATAAGCTCCTGGCCTGGATGTGAGGGGGCCTCAGATGGCCTCCTTTTGACCTGCAAAGTAACCCAGAAGCTTCGCGGGTCGAGGGCAAAGTGCCTCGACCCGATGAAGTGGTGTGAAGGTGAACTGTGGGTCGGGGCGAACGAGCTCCGGCGATCGGAGGACGGTGGAGCTCGAACCCCAGCTCCTGTGCGAGCTGGGATGAACGAAGGGGCGAAGAATGTGCGCGGAGGGATGGCGATGGTGAGCATAGGTTTCGATGATCGAAAGGATGTGCGATATAGCCGGAATCGACGGAACTCGGCGGTACTATGATTTGGGGGTAACTCAAAATTAAGCTAAACAAGAAGGCTAGAAGGTTACCTGGGTGGTGTGGAAGACTGTGCTGGAGCTTAGGCAGCTCCTGGTCGTTGCCTCGAAGGTCGCCAAGGCCTGAGGCTCGAGCTCCTGCACTGGGCGGAGCACGGCGGCGCAAAGTCGCCGGATCAGTGGTCCGGCCACCCCCTCCTCACTGCTACAAGGGCAATCGCGAGCTGTCACCTCAGGGATTGCTATGGAGGTCACGGGACGAAGGGTGGATAGCCAAAGATAGCAAATGAATGCGGCGGAGCTGGGATTTTATATGGGTGCAAGTCCGGGAAGAAGGGCTCGGGTCCGGCTCGATGGAGCACGGACCCCTAGGCAAGGTGTCGGGCGAGGTTCCCGGATGCACGGGGAATGATCGGAGCTGGAGATTTGCGGATTTGGAAGCCGGGTCGTGACGCGAAAAATCGGGGAAGTCGGGTCGGGCGTCACGACCCGTGTGAAGTGGTCCACAGGGGGGAGTTGACCGGGGGGTCAACGTCCCCCGTGGACCAATCAGGAGAGGCCACGCCATAATTGATTTGAAAATTCGAAATAAAATAGGAAAAGGCTGAATTATGAAAAACTCAAAACATAAAATATTTTTATTTTAATTTTTTCTATTTTTTGTGATTTTTAATTAATTTTTGGAAATAAAAATAAGGTATGTACATATTAGGGCTATGTATAGGTATATGTACAATATGTGGTTTTTAATTTTGATTTTTAGTTAGTTATTTTTATACAATTTTATTCTCATTTTATATTTTATTTATTTATAGAATAAAATGAGGAATAAAAGGATATTTTTATTTGGTTTTTATTATTTATATACATAGAGGAAATAATTAGTTATGTACAACTATGTACATGGCACATGTACAAGATATTTTTGTACTTTTAATTTTTGTTATTTTTATTTGATTTTTGTTTTAATTCTTTTTATTTATTTTATTTACAATATAACATAGAATACTTACAAAAAGTTTTGAAAATAATTTTATTTATTTATAAGGTTGAATAAATATAGGAATATGGTCTATGTACAAGGTGAAGGGGTATTTTTGAATTTTTTATTTTTAAATTTTTATTTTGTTTTTAATAGTTTCTAAATATATACACAATATATACAAGCATATTTTTGGGTGAGGAAAATATAATTTTATTTATTTTCAAATATTTACACATGAGCCCCTATCTCCCTCTACTTTGGCTTTTATGCGGTCAGGCCCATGCTGAGCCCTCCCTTGGGTTAGGTTGCTCAATATTTATTCTAAATATTTCCCTCTTTTTCTTTTTCATCTTTATTCTTTTATTTTTGCACAAAAACATGCTAATTATAGGTATTTACAAACATGCATGCTTTTGCTAATTATTCCTATTTACAAGTATCTACATGCATTTGCATAGGTTTTTGTAGCTAAAATATAAGAATAAAGAGTGATGAATGGGTATTCATCAGGCACCGACTGCTGGCATCCTACCGCTCCTAAGTGTGACAAAATCAGTATCAAAAACATATCCTGTCTTATCACCAAATGCATCACTAGGAGTGGTATACTCAATACAAGCTACCGTCTCAGATTTCCTCTTCAGGCTGTTGGGGTTCGGCTCGATATGGGCAGGTATGGCGGTCTTCCCTCTCACAATGTCCCGCTTCTCCTGGTGGAACTCGTCCATCTCCCGTCAAAAGGTAGCCTGTTGATCAGTGAGAAGGCAGGCTATATCATCCAAGGCGGGGCTCTCGTGGGAGCCCGACGGGTAGCCTCTCTGGTAGTGAGGCTGCTGGAACTGGTGCTGTGGCTGAGAGGGGTATGGGTGATGCTGCTGTTGCTGCTGGTGAGGCTGCTCTCGCCTCCAAGATTGTCCCTGCTGATAGGGACGAGGACCATACGACGACTGCTGCTGCTGCTGTGGTGGGTACACTAGGGGTTGCTGCTGCTGCGGCTGGTGATCTCTCTGTTGGCCATAGTGGCCACCCTGTCCTGACGGTTGCTGCTGGGGCTGGGTACCTCCGGTCCCCCATCGGAATCTGGGATGGTCTCGTTGGATACCGGGCTGAGGGCAGTCATACCAAATCCCGTTGACATCCATCAACAGCTCTGCATCGTACTGGGGTGGCGGGAGTACTGCCAGAGGCTGATTCGGCTGGTATACCACCATCTGCAAGTCTGGAGATGGTGGTGACTGGTAGGTGGGTTGCGACTGCTGGTACGGCTCCGCTTGTACAAGATGAACCTGTCTAGGCTGCTGGTGAGAGCTGGAGCACTGGGAAGAGATGTTGCTGCTGCCGTGATCGCCTCGTGACTGAAAACGGGGCTGGGAAGCCGTCTGTGCCTCCTGTAGACACATGAGCTGGGCTTTCATGTCGCTCAAAGTATGTGCCATCTGCTCCATCTGAGTGATGCCCTGGCACTGCTTCTTCTCTACCACTCCATCCGGTCCAGCTTCTCGCTGATAATCCCCATGTCCGCAGCTGATGACTCTGCCTGTGCTGCTGCTACTGCGGACAAACTGGAAGGACCGGCGTCGACTCGTGCTATCCTCTGGTACTGCACGGTCTGTGGCTGCTGGGGTCTGCCTTGAGTGTACAACCGGGTCTGGGACATCACCATGTAGTTCTCGGCCATCTCCTCGTAGATGGCCCAGACCTGGTCGTGATCCTTAGCGAAGTAAGACCCGCCACAAGAAGCGTTCACCAAGCCCTGAAGCTCTGGTGTCAGCCCGCTGAAAAAGCTCTGCACGAGGTTCGGCTTGGAAATGTCGTGGTGCGGGCATCTATCAGTCAGCTCTCTGAACCTCTCCCATGCCTCATGGAATTGCTCGTTGGGGAGCATGGAGAAGTTGCTGATCAGGGCTCTCGCGGCATTGGTCCGCCCGAGTGGATAGTACTTATGCAAGTACTCGGTGCGGAGCTGCTCCCAAGTGTAGACAAACTTCCCCAGATGTTTCATCCAGGTGGCTGCTCTGTCTGCCAAAGAGAAGGGGAAGGCAATCATCCTGATGGTATCCTGGTCCACCTGACGATCGTGGATAGTACTCCAGATCATACGGAACTCCTAGAGGTGAAGATGGGGCTCCTCGGTGGCGAGCCCGTGGAAACGGGGGAGTAGCTGCAAGGTGTTCGGGGGGAACTTGAAGTCCCCCACGATAGCTGGCAAAACAACCCAGTGATGCATCAGGGTCGATCCGGGGTTATGCAACTCCCGCATCGGTCTCGGTGGGTCTCCTGCTTCTGCCGCGGTGGCTGCCACTGCGGCGGCGGCTACTGCGGCTGCTGCTGCATCTGGGACTCTCGGTCTGTCTCTCTGCTGCTCTCGCTCTGCTCTCATCTGCTCCATCTCTCTCCTCATATCCAACATAAACACTCCCTGATCCCTCAACTGCTGCTGTACCGTCTCGAGGGAGGCGATCAGGGTGGAGTTGATCGCACCCTGGTCCAGAACAAAGTGCTCGGGCTGTGGACCTCTAGAGCGATCATCAGAACTGTCGGTCATGGTCTCTGCAAAATCAAATGATCCAAACTCAGGTGCCGATAAATCTGCTAATCTCTCCTCTGGCACTGGTCTCTCAGAACCGAAAGAAAGGGGGTCAAGGGGAACAGGGTGGAATCATACTCGGGTTCGGAGAGCGGGTCTCGGCTCTCGCGAACCAACCTAGATGAACGGGTAGACGCGCCCGAAAGCGGTGCAGCCAGAGGCTGCCTAAGAGATCGCTGCCCATCATCTTGATGTGGCGAGTAAGGCGGATGAGATCTGGAGAAACTATGATCACAAGCAAACCCCAAGTTCACCAACGCAACGCGAGCTGAAGACCGTTAAGGCTTGGTCAATTTATCTTGTCAAATTTTATTTTGGTGAACAATCAAGATATCAGAGCGATTACGTGACCTGTTGGGATACCCGATACCTTCCCAACCGACTGTCCCGCACAGAAGAGTCGGTAATCAGTCGAGAATGGTACCGGAGGGCTCTACCTAGTGTTCGGGTCACTCTCTCGTGCACTCAAACCAAGCAATGAGGGGGTTGCTCTCTCCAAGACAAGTTTTTAAATCAAGTGTCTTTTAGTGATCAATAGCTTAAGCAGTCCCAATTTTATGGTTTCTCTTTTTAGGTCTTTTTCAATAAAAACAAAGAAGCCTAACGAATTTTTCGGTTCTCCTGGTTATTAAGTCAAAAACAGGGGGAGAAGCTGAAAAAGTCGATGTGCGATGAAATCAATGATGCATGCAAAGTAAGAAAGGCGTACCTGACTCCAGCACTCTACATGCAATATGATCCGCGCAGAATGTAAAGACAGAAAAGAAACTACCTATATGGTGCAGCGGGAAAAGCCGAGTCCTAAGCAGGCAACTTCTACTCGATAGAACCGTCTAGCTGGTCACCAGCCTTCGATCTAGAGAGTCCAATCTCGGTCTACCCCTCCTCCTCCCGACAAATCGGGTTTAGGAGCAGCGCTTGGCAGGACAGGCTGCGGCACGAGGCTCGAAGGTAATGATTCAGCTATTTTTATTAATGTTTTATTAGTAGGTCCAATTAACGATCTATAGGCACAGGCAGATAATTAGGTGTGTGGATCCTACTAATTACGGCACAGTCAAGCAGAAAGTCCTACAGCTAGGGGCTCGAGAAAAACCGCGTAAAACCGTAAAAGGAAGCGAAAAACAAAAGCCGCGAAAAAGCCGTGAAAAAGCTAAGGGTCCCCCGAGCACACCGGTGCTCGGCGAAACAGACCCGAGAAAAGTCTCAATCCAAGTCCTGCTGTTGTCCCTGTATTATTACAATAATCAAATGAATAAAAGTAAATTCTACTCCTCGCCCACTCAGCTACTCTCTCGCTCTCCTGTGGCTCCGTGCAGAAGGGAGCCGCCTCCGAATCCCGAGGTTGCGCCAGCTTCTCGAAAGTCACCACCTCGATCCTTGGGCCCTCACAAAAAAGAAGACAAGTATCACAGACCAAATAGAATAATCAAATAAATGCAGGAAAAATAAATGAAATGAAATGGGGGTATATGTGCAAAAACAGAAATAAAATAAACAAGCAAAAATAAGAATAAAAGAAAAGAAAAGAAAAAGAAAATAAAACAAAAATAAATGAAAAATAAAAAGCCGTGAAAAGTCGCGGACTCAGAAAGAGCCGCGGAAAGCTGTGAAAAAGAAAATAAAAAGAAAATGAAAAATAAAGAAAAAGACTACTAAGCTGTGCTCCCCGGCAACGGCGTCATTCTGATTGACCACAAAAACCGAGCGAGCGAGGTAAATCAGGTATATCTCATGCGGTCGTTGCGACCTCAATCACTCGGGTGGTCGATCGAGAAAAATAGACCACCAAACAAAGTCAAAAATCAAAGGAAGCTCAAGTAGCGGTCTCGTTATTATATTAACATGGTATAGCGACCAGGGTCGAACACAAGGAGCACGTGATGGACTTACGGCCTACGAAGTAGTCTAAAAAAAAGATAAAATAAAAGACAAGTGTTTTTGGTGGATTTTTTAATGTTTATATATATTTTTTTTGGATTTTTAATTCAATAAAAGAAATAAGAAAACAAGTAAACAAGGCAATACAAACAATTATTTATCTACTCAAAAATCACCCAAAAATTCAAATAAAAATGTTTTTATGTTTTTTATATTTTTTACTGTTTTTGGTTAATTTTTGGTATTTTGCTGATTTTTATTTAATTTTCTAAAAATAAAACAATGCAAAAAGACAACAACAATGTCCAGCCAAGCTTGGGGGACTTAGATAAAATATCCAAAAGTCCCTAAAAAGCCTGGAGGTAATTTTTATGGAAAATACAAACAACAAGCGAAATTACAGAGAAGAAATTATTATTTTTAGGATTTTAAAGATTTTTTAGAATTTTATAGGGTTTTCAGCGTTTTTTCAATTTTTATGGGTTTTATAAAGTGAAAAATGACCAAAATTGGTCAGAAAATCAAACAAGGCAAAATAACTACTGTATAATTTTTTGTAAATTTTGGGGGTATTTTAATATTTTTTTGTGAATTTTGAAGTTAGACAGTAATAAAAAATTGTGTTTTTGAATTTTTTAAAATAGTAAATAAAACCAAAAACGTCTCCAAAAATTCTAGAAAATATTACACCATGGCAAGAGCCATGTGTCCAATTTTCATCGAATTTGGAGTTGATTTGCTATTTTATTAAAAATAAAAAGAAGGGTACAGTGCATAGGACATGTACGCAAATAGAAGAAAGTCCAGGGGGTCCGGTGCAATTTTTCCAAGAAAACACGCGCGCGTGACCTGGGTACTCAGGGACCTATTTGCAAGAAAACTTAGGTTTTTGGACTATTTAGTAACTAGTACTAAAAGTCCAGGGACCTCAGTGTAAAATACCCAAAATATAACGCACATGCACAAATTCAACATTCACAGGGGTATTTCTGCAAATAACAAAACTATAAATTCATTCAATAACACCCTGAAACATAAAGGTCATACATGCAATTAACCCAAGAAAGCACGTGTCGACGCACGTGTTCCACTACACACAGGGGCATAAAAGCAAATAATCTAAGTACGAGGTCCTACATGCAAATGTACCAAAATAAAAACAACTAAAAGCTATATTTATAGGACTAACTACGAAATAAAATAAACAGGGTGGCCTAAGAGCAATTACCCCTTTACTAAATCCAAGGGTTGAGCGCGCGCCACGTGGAGATCCAACGGTCCAAAATAAGGGACGCCTCGCTACTGAAACCCTTGGTGCGATCCGAGGGCTGTGAAGCTGCCACGTACGTGATCCGACAGTCGGGGAAAGGTGGTGCTTCTTCGTCCGGATCGAACGTTCTGGATCGACCCTCCTCACGATCGTGTGGTGCTGGCGCTCCTAGAATGGATGGCTCGGATTGAATCTGGAGCTGGAGGACGATCCAACGGTATCTGGAGGTCGAGGAAGAACTGATGGCTGGCGACCTTCGCCGGCTCGCTGCGTGCGCTCCCGACCTCCTCACGGGCTGCTGAATATCGGAGGAGCTTCGCCTTGGCCTCCCGCGTCTGTAGGACGCCTCCGATGGAATAACGGAGCTCCGGAGAGCTCGGTCGACTCCGGCGGGAGGAGAAGCTCCTGGGCTCGAGTTGGAGGACCTCAGACAGTCCTCGTCGTACCTGCAAAATGACACCAGAAGACTCCTGGGTCGAGGGCAAAGTGCCTCGACCCCGTTAGCGGTGGTGGAGGTGATCGGTGCGGCGAGATGGTCGAGCTCCGACGATGCGACGGCGGAGGAGCTCGAAACCCCAGCTCCTGTGCGAGCTGGGTTGAATGGATGGGCGGAGAAAATGCGCGAGGGGAAGGCGATTTTTATGGGTGATTCCGATGGTCGGGACGAAGACTAGGGTGGTCGGAATCAAAGGTCGTCGGCGACGACCTGATTTGGGTGAAAATCAAAAGTAAATACAAGGAAAGAAAACTACGGCTACCTGGGCGGATGGGTCGACTAGGCTTGAGCTCCGGGAGCTCTGGGTCGTCGCCTCATGGGTCGTCGAGGCCCGAGGCTCGAGCTCTACCTTCAGGCGGAGCACGGCGGCGCGAAGACGCTGGATCTGAGGTCCGGGCACCCTCTCCTCTATGCGACACGGCCAACGCCAAGCTGTCACATCGAGGATGGCAATGGAGGTCCTGGGATGGAGGATGCGGAGCCAAAAGATCCAGGAAATGGAGGCGGAGCTCGGAATTTATACAGCCAGGGGTCCGGCTAAAATCGATCGGGTAGGGCAGCTCAGAGCGCGGACCCCGAGGCGGGCATGCCGGCGAGGGTGTTGGATCTGGCAAGAACGAGTTGGACCCTGGGTTTGGGTGTGAGGTGATCGGGTCATGACGCGAAAATGTCGAGAAGTCGGGTCGGGCGTCATGGACCCGTGGGAAGTGGTCCTGGAGGGGGAGTTGACCGGGGGGTCAACGTCCCCGTGGACCAATGGGGAAAGGCCACGTGGAAATGATTTGAATATTCATTTAAAAATAGCAAATGGCCGAATTAAAGAAAACTTAAAAACATGAAAATATTTGTTTTAATTTTTTCTATTTTTTGGTGATTTTTAATTAATTTTTCAAAATAAAAATAAGGTATTTACACTAGGGTGCTATATATAGGTATATGTACAATATAGGTTTTTTATTTTTGATTTTTAATTAGTTATTTTTTGCATTTTTATTCCCATTTTATATTTTATTTATTTATAGCATAAAATTAGGAATAAAAAGGTATTTTTATTTTAATTTTATTATTTATATACAAGGGTGAAATAAATAGATATATACATCTATCTACATGGTATATGTACAATGTTATTTTTTGTTTTTAATTTTGTTCTGTTTTTATTTGATTTTTGTTTTTATGGCTTTTATTTTTATTTATTTACACCATAAAGGTAGAATATGTACAAATTTTTAGGGGTTTTAATTTATTTATTTACAAGGCTAAATAAATATAGAGGTGGGTGTATGTACATGATGAATATGTACAAGTAAAGGTATTTTTGTTTTCTTTTTGATTTTTCTACTTTTATCTTGATTTTGTATTTACAAATATATACAAATATGTACAAGCCACTTTTATTCTATTTTTAGAGGAAAATATTTTTATTATATTTACAGGGATATTTACACACATGAGCCCCCCTATCTCTCTCTACTTTTGGTTTTTATGTGGTCAGGCCCATGCTGAGCCCTCCCTTGGGATTAGGTTGCTCAATATTTATTCTAAATATTTTCCTCTTTTTCTTTTTAATCTTTATTCTTTTATTTTTGCACAAAAACATGCTAATTATTACTTTTTACACCATGCATGCCTTTTGCTAATTATTTGTGCTTACAAACATATACATGCATTTGCAAAGGTTTTTGTAGCTAAAATATAAGAATAAAGAGTGATGAATGAGTATTCATCACCAGCCCAAGCACAAGGCTGCCTTCTCCCAACCAACTCTTCTCCTTCTTCACCCTGCTGCTCCTCTTCCCTCTTATTTACCAACCTGCCACGGTCAACCTCACCACCCACCCCCCCCCCCCGCCAGCTAATACTGTAGACCCTTCCCCTATTGTTCCTGAAGTTCCTCCCTGACAATCACCGCCTCCTTGCCCCCTAGAGCTCAAGGAAGCTTCCAACGCTACTGCCAAGTCGTACCTGGACCCATCTTCAGCTGCCCCCCCCCCCCCCCCGAGAGAGAGATGCACCGCTGATCCTCTTCGGGCTCCAGGGATGGGTATGCCTCCACCCCTGCGGACCCCCAACTTGCTCGGAACCGTGAAAGACTCATCCCCTCGAGTGCTCTGCATTAGTAAACTTCCGAAGATCCACCACCAAACTGATACATTTTCCTGCAACTTTCGCTCCTCCGAGCCCCCGATCAGGCTCCTGTAACAATGCGAAACCACGTTGATCCACGTCTAGCGAGCTTGGAGCTTGGACCAGCTGTAGATCCGACACCTCTTAGTCCAATCAGGTCGGTGTCATCATTAAACTTGGATCCACTTGGGCGGTCCCCGCAACCACTGAAACCGCAACCCACCCATTAACAATTGCGGTCCCCTCCTTAGATGTACGCTCCCCCTCATGCGCTACTTCAAAATTTTGCATGGTGTTACATAAACGTCTCCTCGGGTCCAGCGCCCTGAAACTAATTACGCCCCTTCCGCAATTCACCGCGATCTCCGCAACCGCTCGAGGAAGACGAACGATCACGGATCCTCCGGGGTCCTTTGTAACCATCGTGCCCATCGGAGTCACCGCATCGTCCAAAGCCTCCTCACCCGCAGTAGCCACCACCCTTGCGCCCTTCCGGATCAGCGCCTTGCGCAACCTCCGCTAAACCCCCTCGCCCCTCATGCAGTCGGCCAAAAAGATCTCCAAGCACAAACGATGGCCCTCCGCATTCACGGACCACCTGCCCAACATGCTAGGGTGTAGACGGCGGACCCACATCACGGTGTCAATGTCCTCCCGCAGAGGGCACCCAATTGTGGCCAAGCCCTCCACCACCGCTATGCCGGCCAGTAGCCGCCGCAAGCACTTCACATTTCTCCACAGAAGAGGAATCCCTTTCACCTTCACCAAGCTTAGGGAACCCTGAGATAACAACATGTCCCTATCGTGCGTACGTCTCCACTTGAGCAAGGATTTCCCCGAATGCGATAGGGACAACAAAGCATCAACTTCTCCATCCGTCAGACCGCGAGCGAGAACCCTCCAGGGTGAGGACGTCGTAACATCACCCCTAAAAGCTCCGCCCGACACCGGGCCAACATCTGCCTTCCCCTACCAGTAAGCCCCAGCTCGTCCCTGACGCGGACGAGATCCTTCCTGAACTACAGTTTTTGCTCCGATGTGCCAAACCCATGCACCTGAAGCATCTTAGCGCGTCCCTACACTGCCTCGCCCAATGAGAAAGTGAACCGCATCTGAAACATCCCTGACCGAAAAGCAAGTCCACCCCTCGCCTTCTTGCCGCATACTGGGATTGCCCTCGCTCTCCAGCACTGTTGCGCAGCCCCCCAGGGGAGTCGCAACCTCTTGTAGATCTTGCTGGGCGGGGTCGCCCGCTTATGACGACCCACCCACCGCCATCGCTCATGTGGTCGACCTTCCGAAAATGACCTCTGCTACCACTACACACTACACATAATAACACAAACACATGCTAGCACAAAATACTCCTCAATATCTCTCTCTATTATATATTGGCATATATATTTATTATATCTTTATAAAAGAAAAAGAAATTTAAAAATCAGAAAAATATAAAAAAATAAAAAGTGTCATAAAAAATTTAAAACACAAAAAATATATAGAATATTAAAAAATCCATAAAAATTAAATAAATCAAAACCCCACAAAACATTACGTAAATAACAGCTATATCTACATATATCTAGTAATTAGAAATAATTAATAATCGCTATACCCGTCTATTCCCTGAGTTTGACACCCAGACTACTTGTGCACTATACACATTTTATCAGGGTTATATTAAATTTTAGCTCACTTCGCTTTGCATTGATATATCATTCATCTTGTGGTTTAATTATTGACTTATTCGGGTTTTGAGGTCAGTCACTTCGACTATCGTTGGTACGCCATATGGATTGACAAGATCTCCAAATTCATGTTATTTCAATATTTTATCAAATGAAAAGAGAAACCCAACAGTAAGCAGAGACAGATAATCCTTACCGATCAGAAGAACGCATCGGAGAACTTACGAACCAACAGAGCTCCTTCACAGCACATATCTCTGTGCGAAATGCACTGAACCCTATGCCCCTCCACTCTCTCTGAGACGATACCCAACTTGCAGAGAGCAATTAAGGGTGGAAGAGGGGGGACAGCCACCAACTTGACCTCACGGACCTAATCATTGGTGGCTTGTTGCATCCATTGCACCGAGATAGAGAGAAAAGCAGTGAACCTGTGATTGACAGATAGGTATATGGTGTATGCTTGTGCACATTGAGAACGGATTTCAAAGGTTTTTACTGTTTGATTCCGTGCAGCTTGTCAAAGCTGTTCTGTTCGCCTGCTTGAATGACGGGAAATCATTGGACTAACTTAGCTTGTTATTTCTGCCACAAGTATTTAGTCTTGTCTGGTGATATCTGGTCCTTTCGGCTCCGAACTGTGAGATTATTTTTTCTGCGTAATTTATATTATATACAAATGGATCTACGTAAATATTTCTAAGAAATTCCACTATTTTACGTCGACTGAGAAGTTTCCATGATTAAGATATCATGTTTGAAGATATTAAGTTGAGAAATAAGTTCCCTTATCAAAGGAATGAGACGATGTACTAGGATAAGCTATATTAAGATAAAGTGACCGCACCACGAA